>CP142458.1:56062500-56662500 GCA_038049695.1 Cinnamomum chago
TTAATAATGGGATTACAGTTTTTGATTAATAATACACTAGCACAAAAACTTGTGCTAATCATGGATATGTATGAAGAGGTAGGATTCTATATATATGTTAGAAATGAAGGAAGATGAGAGTTTATAAATGGGAGAAGTATATTAATAGAAATTAGTGGGAGAGTACGTTAGCATTTGTAGAAGCTGAAAGTAATTTACAGTCAAAATATAAGTTAAAACTGGATCCAAAACCACTGTGCTTAATATGTTATATCCTAACATAATGTTAATCTACTTATAGTCATGTGCACAATCAAAAGGTGAAATGAACTCTTACGAAAACAAAATCAAAAGATGTGTCACAAGGAAAACGAATTTAAAGATAAACTGTCCAAATTATCATATAAAGGTTCCAAATCATCATTACGTGAAACCCATAATCCATTCCCAATATAGGTGAAAATCCTATAAAAGACACAAGAAGGGATCTGGGTTC
This sequence comes from Cinnamomum chago, assembly GCA_038049695.1. Classification (NCBI taxonomy): domain Eukaryota; kingdom Viridiplantae; phylum Streptophyta; class Magnoliopsida; order Laurales; family Lauraceae; genus Cinnamomum; species Cinnamomum chago. The sequence goes on from CP142458.1 coordinate 56,062,976, forward strand.
TGGACTCTCAATACTGGGGAAATTCAGGAAGAATTGAGAACTGCTAGGTGGTCTTCTCTGGTCCCCACATGTAAAGAGGATGCACAACAGTACAAGTTGAAAATACAGCTACCCTGGGACCCACAAGCCTAGGACCCCACACAATCATGAATCCCCACGGCCAGCCAGAAAGGACACAGATGGCGTTCTTTCTCACTAAACAGAGAATGAAAATCTCAACAGGAAGGTAAACAAGAACACCACCACCTTTCTGTCACTGTCTCTCACATTTTGACACGCTTTAGAAGGCATTGTTATCTCTTTCTCTCTCTGCAGATCTCACAGAGAGAGAGAGAGAGAGGCTTCTTTCTTCTCAAAAGGGGTCTGCAGAAAGAGCTGCTTCGATGTCATCGAAAACGGCAGGAAGTGAAGCATCTGAGAGAGAAGGGTCCGAGAGCGGTTCGGATGAGAGATCCTTTGAATACTTCGGATGGGTCTCTCACGTTGGGGTCAATTCGATTGGGCATGAATATTGCCATCTCCGTTACCTCTTGTTGAAAGGAAATAAGGTTGAAATGTACAAGAGAGACCCGCAGGACGACCCCGGCATCGTACGCATTCCTTTCTTTTGTTTAGATTGTTATTGGTTTTCTTTGTTTGTTGGATTTTGGTGGGTGGTTTTGGTTCTTTCATGAGATTTTGTTTCTGGGTTGTTGATTGCTGTATATAGCTTGGTTTGGGAATGGAATGTTTCTGATTTTGCACATTGTAGCATAAAATTGTTTGTGGAATGGGGTAATCTCGTTCTTATTGGATTGGATTTTGTTGGGTTCTTTTGAATTTTTTGAGATTTGATGTTGGGTTTCTCGGAAAGATGTATTTATGTTTGATTTGGGCATGGGTGGTCGTTGATTTTGTGCTTTTGGGAATAAACCTACTTGCTGATTGAGGGAAGGGTCGTTAGAATTTGATTAGAATTTTGGTTCTCTCTCCAGTTCAATCATGCTTCAATTTGTTAGATGACGTTGGCTGGTTCTCTCCTTGTGACATATTCTCAAATGTCAGTTGCGGCCTGCCATTTCTTGGGTTCTTTTGTTTTTTAAATTTGATCTGGGTCATTGGGGATAAGTTAGCTTCGTTTTGGACATGCAATTGCTTGTGCATTTTGGAATCATCCTACTTGTAAAATGCGATTTATTAAACTTCCATTTTTCTTTTTTGGGTTGAATTTTTTTTTTTTTTTTTTGGAAAGTTAAGAGTATATATATTTCCAAAGAGAGAGAATACAATGCTGTGAAAGAATAGAGGGAAAGCTCTAAAAAGCAGTTTCTCTCCACACAAAAAAGAAGCAGCAATTGGGAGGGAGCTAGCCTGCTCAAAACAGCAGAGAACAAAACAAAAGATGGTATGAAAGGCGAGGATTTTTTTGAGAATGATTAGAGAAGGTAGTGACTGTTTTTGATTACAAGGAAATCCTCCATCTTAAGACAGTAAAGTTAATGGCTATTTTTTGTTGTGGGACCAAATCCTTCCTCATACTCAATTCACCTACAACAGCTCAAGGAGCAGGTCGACCCAGATGAGTCCATTTGAGATTGTGTTCGGATCCAACTCCACTAATGCATTGGTTCTAGTGCCCATTAAGAAGCCCGACAAGTTAGTGGCGACGTGGATGGAATGGCCCTGTGAGATTAAGGCTATGCATGAAGAGGTTCGAAAGAGGCTAGAAACAAGCAACCGTAAGTGTAAGGCCTTTGTGGATTGTAGCGGATGACAAGAAGAATTTGCAGAGGAGGACCTTGTTTGGGATTTCCCTTGTAGAGAAATCTCTTGTTGGCACTCCCGAGCTAAAGGAAAGGAAAATTGGACATTGTATGAACAATGGTCGGATGGGTGACAATGTATATCAAGTCTAGTTACCATCTCATGTGTAGACTTTAAATATCTTCAACATTGTAGATATAATGCCTTTATTTACATCTAATGTGTAAATTTCTTGTTGGTGATGCTTCAATTGCCGAAGCTTTCAATGTTGAGCATGACGCGAACTTGAGGGCAAGTTCTTTTGAACCACTAGAGATTGATGAAGATTAAAAATTTGATCACATAGTTCAACTTGATGAAGGGTTTTTGGACCAGTTTGAGGGCTCTAAGAGGGATCACGAGGGCTGAGGAAGGCGGTGATTGTTTCAGGTCAAAGATTGGGCCATAACAACCCCCAAGTATTAACAGAAAATTGCATGACAGGGTCTGTCTCAATAAATTGAAAACCTGCAGTTTTTTCCTTTTTTTTTTTTTTTTTCTTCAGAAGATTCCTGCAGAAAGTTCCAGCAAACAGAGTGCTATATGGACCTTAACTATATGGGCCTAAATGGGCAGAAACCCTTGCAAATTCTGTACCATTCGGATCATCCATCAGTGTAAAGTTCAGTGATGGGACCCAACTTTCCAGACAGTGGGGCTCCTGGGCCCCACAGACACAAATGTGCAGCAAGGTCTGTGCGACCTGCGTACTGCAGTGTCATGCTTCAACTGCTCTTTTCTTTAATTTCATCCTTTGTTATGGTTTCCGTAAGTCCCATTTGTAAATTAAGGTTTCTAAAGAGTTTTGGATGCACGTAAGTAAAAGAGAATGTCAACAGTTTTCTAGGATATATCACAGTTTGAATGAAGCTTGTTTTATGCAATGTGTTGCTTTCTTCTCCATTGGGATTGATGTATTCCTAAGAGTATTCTCCTTGGGATTGAAGAAAACTTTGACTATTCTTCAGTACAGTGAATGATCTACTTTTCCCTCCTTGTTTCCTTGCTTTATGTACTACTGATTTGGTTTCGAGATGGAAATTGGTTTTTAATTCAATTAGGGAGGCTACATCAGCAATGTATCACGTCGTATAATACCTGATACTACACTTTTTATATGTAAAATCTGACTACATTACAATTTCATAAATATTTTATATGATGTTACTTTAGTTTTTATTGATCTGTTTGCATTTATCAAACATCATTTCTGGTGAGTGGTGATGCAGAAACCCATTAGGTCAGGCGTTGTTGGCCATACACTTATGGTGGAGGAGCAAGGACGAAGGAAAGTCAATAATGGGGTAATGCTTGAATGGCATGCTTTGCTTGCTGATAAAAAGAACCAAATATTGAGTCAATTCATTTATTGTGAACTTTGTTCAATGTTTCAATAGCTAGGTTATGTGATTTTGATTTGGAGCATCCCTTATTGTTCCTGGGAAGCTAATTTGTTCTAATATTCTCATTTTCTTAGGATCATTATGTCCTGAGATTTTATAATCGGCTGGATGAGAAGAAGAAAGGAGAAGTAAGTGATGCTTCCATAGAACTTATCTATTGCTTAACTATGCTTCCGTAGAACTTATCTGTTGCTTAACTAAGTGTTGCTGGTAGCTGTACAGCTTTGTGCTTTACTTTGTATCATCTTTTGCATCCACTTAGAAACTTTGGAATTCATCAGAGTTTAAGTTATTTGGAATTCTGAACTGAATCCATGGCTTGAGATCTTCTTTATGACCGGAACATGCTCCATTGTGCTGGCACCATTTTTTAGGTTATTAGGTAGTTTCATAAGATGATATTGAAGGAACAGAGGCGGGGATATTGTGATTGACCACTGCCATGTCTAGGCCAAAACTGTGAAGTGTTCAACTATGTCTGGTTGGGCCAGGCCAGGCCAGCCTTTGGTGTTTTAGGTGTGCACCATTTAAAACACATGCCTGGTCCATTTAAAAAAGAAAAAGAAAAAAACACATGCCTGGTCTTGCCTATTTAAAACATAAGTAGCTTGTCCCTGCACTGCTATGATCTAAAATAAAATGAATGAGTGTGAACTATCACCCTTATGCTGTTGTAAAGGTAATGCATGTAAGTGTTAAATCAAGAACGCCCACACAAGGTTTTGGTGTGGGTCTTTGATTGTGGTTAAAAAGAAAAGCTACAGTTGTAGTTCACCGGTAGTGCAAATGTGGAATTTAGGTTTGCTTCTAATTGCATTTTTTTTTTTTTTTTGAAAGTTTTCCGTTCTTGTTTTGAAGCGTTTTTGTTCTATTTTGATTTTTGGGATTTTTTTTTCTGGTAATCCTCATCTACCTCTTTAGCTGCTACTCCTTCTAACCTATTTCCTTTTAAAGCGCTACTGGTTGATACCTCCCTGCTCCAAATGTGACTCATGCCTAGATAGTAGATACCCTGCCTTCGACTGGAGTATTTCGATGACTGTTACGAGCTGAGCTAGCAATGCCATGCTTCTCACATTTACCATTTTCATGAATTATGATTTATGTAATCTCTTTATTCAATGCTCACTGTTGAGTAATTGAGTATTGACTGATGACTATTAGTATTATTTTCAGCTTGCTAGCCTATCAATTTTGACGTTCCTGTCAATTAATATTATATCTAAATGCTTAAACTGTTTGTCATTCAATATTTTAATGGTTTATAACTTATAACTTCAATGGCATAGTAATACGACTATAGCTCAACATGTTCGATTATTTTGTCTACACAGTGATATGGGCCTATTCAATACTTGAATGCTTACTGATAATGCAAATAAATATCAAAATCTAGCAGCATCTAGTATTTTGGATATAAAAGGTTCGCTCCAATAGCCCGTAAATATTACAAATTCCTGATACGGGTATTGAGTATTGACTGATGACTATTTGTATTGTTTTCAACTTGCTGGCCTATCAATTTTTTTTTTTGTCGATTAATATTTTATCAAAATGCTTCAACTGTTTGTCAATCAATATTTTAATGGGTTATAACTTGAATGGACATAGTAATATGACTATGGCTCAACATGTTCGATTATTTTGTTTACACTCAGTGATAAGGGCCTATTCAATACTTGTATGCTCAGTGATAATGCAAATAAATATCAAAATCTAGCAGTATCTGGTATTTTGGATATAAAAGGTCTGCTCCAATAACTGGTACATATTACCAATATTGATACTTATCCCCTGATACACAATGCTTTTTCAGAAGGCCAATATGCCTTCTGATAATGATGCTTTGAACCTCAGCAACAATGATGTATACAAGTAAATATACCAGTTATACGATGCTTCGATCATTCAGATTTCTACTTTTACTTTTATCAAAGTGCAAGCTAGTATCTAGTTTCCATTAGGAAACTGGAAACTAGTATCCCAAAGAAGATTAGGTAGGAAAGTTGTGGCCCTGGGCAACATACCTCATGATTTGGAAGCTATGAGAGGAAAAACAAGTTTTTTTTTTTTGCTCTCTATAATGTATGCTTACATTGTTTATTCACTTATCAGTGTTGATGCATGATTATACTGGATCTTACGCAAGACAATGTCGATTTAAATGCCCTAGTCAGTCTGTTATCCTAAACGATTTGCGTATATGTCAGTCAGTTTCTTTATTTGATACAATCATCATGTTATTTGCTACTGCATTGATAGTATGGATGGATTATGAATATCTATTCCTTTCCCCCCATTTTTATTATTCCCAGAGTTTTTTTTTGTAATTTTTAAGAATAAAAGATCTTACAATACAAGATACCTTTCACGATATGGTTAAATTTGGCCCCAAGAATTTCGGAACCATGGATTTGGATTTTTCTAATAGATCAGTTTCTAGTAATAGAATTGCAGACATATAATTTTAAGAGGTGTTAATGTGCTTGGGCCCCATGTTTGGCATCTTTAGATGATTGAGATACAATAGGTTATTTCTTTCTTCATCAGGAGTTGAGCTACTCACAAAAAGCACACATGATCAACTTATACTGGGACTTGGTTTTTTGATTGAATAGTAATCACGTGTAAAGCACACAACCCGATTCATATTAGGTGCATGGCATACTAATCTAATGATTCATGGGCCATCTATGTTGGGTCCATCGAATAATCAATTCATCATCATCATCATCAACGCCTTATCCCAACTATGTTGGGGTCTGTTAGATGAATTTTGTTTCTTGAGCCAAATCCTTAGATAGGTTGCTCTTTTTCAGATATATTTTTACTACTTCCATCCATGTCCTCTTCAGCCTACTCCTGGGCCATCAACCTGCATATATGAACTTTTTCTTACCGGCGTTGTTAGTGGCCTGCGTTGGATATGTCCAAACCATCTTAGATGGGTTTTTCTAATTTTACCACTTATTGATGCTACCCCTAAATGCTCTCGAAAGCGTTCACTTTTTATTTTATCCTTAGTTTTACCACACATCTACCTCAATGTTGTCATCTCTGCTACAACCATTTTGTGCATGTGTTGCTTCTTAATTGGCCAATATTTTGCTTCTTTGGTCATCATAGATAATTTAATTGCTGTCTTGTAAAATTCTTCCTTCAATCTTGTCGGCATGCACTGATCACAAAGTACTCCAGAAGCAACTCTCCACTTTAACCATCTCGCTTTTATCCTATGTTCCAATAATTAGTTCTGATCACTAAATTATACCCCACCTTCTATCTTCTACATATAGGTCATACATTATAGTGTCCATCAAATCTAGTTTGGATCACTCGATTGTTTGACTGCTCCTTGGCTTTGTCTTCTATGTATGGCCATCCATGATGGGTCGTCTTAATGGTTTGGGTCACAAAACTATGGGCTTTTCTTAGCCTGTGTTTAATCCAGCATTGTCTCCATTGTTCGTTTAACTTTGTGCAAGCAATGGTAGCAGCCAGACATTTTATAGGGTGAAATGTAAATATAGATATCTATATATCGACAGAAGTTAATACAACAGTATGATTTTCATGGTAACACATCTTACCAAGAAGATCATAGGTTAAATTTGATTTGTGTGAAAAGATTTGACATCTATATAGAATGGATATTTCATGTGCCGTTCTTTAAAAAACTTTTTTATGACTATTATTTACTTGTTCTTTTGCATTTTTTTTTTATTTCTCTTCAAATGAAAACCCAAGATTGTGCAGTTTTAACTTCTTTTGCAAATGGATTTAGTTTCCGGCATATTCTAATGTATTGCTCCTCTCTTTACTAGATTGCTTGCGCAACGGCCGCGGATGCTCGAAAATGGATGGATGCATTTGATCAAGCCAAGCACCAGGTAGAAGAGTTTATCTAAGATTTATCCGTTCATATCATGGTTTAAAAAATCTGTCGAGTCTGAGTCGTCTCCGACTTGGCACATACTAAGTCTTGTCCTGTGGGACTCGGACTCGAATCATGCGACATGGCCATCCAACCATTTTATTTGAAATTGGGACTCAGCCAAGTCGACGGCCGAGTTGGGCCCTGAGTCTGAGTTTTTAGACCTTGGTTCATATTCATTTTGATTGAAGTATGAACCTAATTGCACCACTGCTTTTAATCTATGAATTAACATTTACATAATAAATAACAATTTTTAACTACTATCAACCTCCTTTGGTTGTGTCTTCATTAAGGTGTAAAATCCCAGACTCGGAATCTGACTCGGTTCCCTTCGAGTCAGACTTGGTTGAGTTGCACTGAGTCCCTTCTGAAGTCCTAAAAAGAATCCTATATATCCTTGATGTTTATTGATTTTTTCGTGGTTCCAGCATCATCATGGCGTTGTCCCAACCATGTTGGGGTCAGCTACATGAATTCTGTTTCTGTATTTTAATCTAACCAGAGCCAAATTCTTGGATAGGTTTCACTTCTTCAGATCTATCCTTACAACCTTCCTCCGTATCTGTTTTTCACTGTTTAATCTTGGAAAAATACTTGATTTATCAAAAATTCAAAATGTAGCATGCAGTATCACCCAATTGGATGTATCCATGTTTATCTAAGATTTATGCATTCATATTCATCTTGATTGAAGTATGAACCTACTTAGCACCAATACTTTTAATCTATGAATTAAAATTTACATACTAAATAACAAATTTTAACTAATAACAACCTCCTGTGGTTGTGTCTTCAGTAAGCAGTAAAATCCCGGACTCGGGATCTGATTCAGTTCCCTTTGAGTCAGGTCTTGGTCCGACTTGGCTGAGTCGCACCGAGTCCCTTCCCAAATCTTAAAAAGAACCCTATATCCTTAGATGTATATATGAGGTTTTCACGGTTCCATCATCATCACCATCATGGTGTTGTCTCAACCATGTTGGGGTCAGCTACATGAATTTTGTTTCTGTATTCTGATCAAACCAGAGCCAAATTCTTGGATAGGTTTCACTTCGTCAGATCTATCCTTACAGCCTCCCTCCATATCTTTTTTTATTTTTATTTCTGTTTTTCACTGTTTAATCTTGGAAAAATATTTGCTTTATCAAAAATTCAAAATGTAGCATGTAGTATCACTTATGTATCCATATTTATTTTCCCTTCATTACAAGGTGTCATTTGGCTTTTGAATTTCATAATTCTGAATTCCCAGAAACCATGGACTTCTGAAAAGATTGGGTGTATGTGTTGGATGTTGATGATATCTAGGCTGTCCATTTAGTTGGGGTCCAAACAACCAATTATGCATGGGCCATAAGCCAAAAATCATGCCAATCAGATTCAAGGAGTCCCATTGGACCTGACTTGGTCGAGGCTTGAGTTGAGTTTTTAATCCTTGATCTTCAGTGACTGACATGAAAAGTATGACTACCCTTATACAATTGGTTCCTTAGTAGTTTCAAAGTCTCAAATAACCTTACCAAAATCATATTATTTCGGCCTAGTGCTGATCCTGCTAAATCTCAGGTTAATCACTGGTACTTCTCTTTTTCTGTCAATTTTCTATTTGTCTTCGTGATACTTGTTTTTCCTCTTCATATTGATCACTTTTTTGCTTCTATTCAATCTTTTTGTGAGCTTTAGTCGCATGGATTGGCATCTCTTTTTCTGCGTTGACCCTAGGCATCCCAAAGATATGGCCTAAACTTCCTTAGTAGAGAAGCATAGAATGGATTTTATGTCATGCACACATTCGAGCTCCTCCCTACCCTATTAGAGTGGGAAAAATATGAGAGCTAAACAGTACAAATAGGAACAATAGGTCTTTGTGGAGTAATGGATTGATTTATCCTGCATTGAGAACTTCCTTTCTATTGTTGAACGTAGGCACAGTAGAACAAAATGAGGAGCAAAGATGTGATACTGCAGATGAATATGAGAACTTGAAATTCTCATCCTGGGTAAAGCAATGGACACAGAGCATGGAGCTTGTTAGCCTGGGTAAAGCAATGGACACAGATCAGGGAGCTTGTTAGCCTAAGATCTTTAAGAACCCAATTCTGTTGCTGTAGAGTAGCTTAATAATAGAATATCTCATTCCTTGACTTCTGGGGAATGTTCACCCCACTATTGGTAGAGAGCAACAAGTACACACCTGCCCCCACACATTGACTCCTTTGCTGGTCCCTGGATGGCTTACATTAACACTATTATAACCAGAAAACTTCTGAACATCTGGAAAAGCCTCAGAGTCCCATGGATAAGCTTCATAACCCTTCAGCTCACTACTGGACCTCTGATTCCACCCGAACTTGGCTAGGTTGACAACTAGTCTCCTTCCCCCAAAACTGCCTCCAGTCATCAATTCAGCTGCTTTGATTGTTATCTTCTTTCTTTAAACCGAACAAAACCAAAACAAAATCCTCTTCCTCTGCTCCTAGAAGCAGTTATGAATGCATTCATAACCTCCCAAAGGATGAAAATGCTTCCATAACTGTCCCAGTAGAAGTATAGAGATATTCAGTTCAAAATTTTGGTTGTGATCATGAATAGCACCCTCTTATTAGGAAAGGATATACCTAGGTACATCTACTTGGGTTCACCTCCGCAGGTTCTCTTCTTCAACTCTATCTTATTCGATGCCGTGCTCTCTCTGTAACTCCATGTAACCAAGGGATTGCTGTGACAGTAGTTGTGTGATGCAAAATCAAGAAAAAGGCAAGGAAAGTGAAATAATAGAGTGAGAAACTCAGCAGAATGAGACCCCAGGAGGTTCTGCTTGTTCTCCTTTTTCGAAGCCTCAGCTTGTTTATTGGGGTTCTCAGTCTAGTGGGGAGAGGGTCTCGATACCAACTCCAGACGTTGGCTCCCTTTTTGTGTAGTTTGTAATAGAAAAGGGGATGGAGAGATGGATGATTGGAGTCTTTCTTAGAAGCTTATTGAGTGTCGTAAGGTTGATAGGTTATCTTTCCCAAATGGCAAAGGTGATTGGTCTGATCTAATTAAGTTTGCTAAGGATAGAGAGAAGCAAAATAGAGGAGAGCTTGGGTAAAGCAAAGCTAAGAAGAGGGGATTGAGGGCATAATTCAAAATAGCAGCCGCTATGTAACGTTGCGGCTGCATTATCGGCTGTAGCGGTTGAGGCTACTACGCTATTTTGAAAATAGTGGCGCTACGGTTTAAAACCTAATAGAGCCAAGCAGTTCTGATTTAAGACGCTATTTTTCCTATTTCATCTCCTCAGTGTCTTGACCTTTATATGGTTCCAAATCACTAAAAAACACAATATTGGTTGCTACACAAGGTTCAAATTTTTTTAAACACTTATAAAACTCACACTGTTACGCCATTACGTATTGCCGCTACCGCTATGTATCACCTACTATGTTGTGTTTTGGCCTTCGGCCTATGCTTGCCTGCCTGCCGCAACCATAGTTTTCAAAATCGGAATCTTATCGCAAATCGTTCATACCCATTAATCGAATCGAATTGAATCGCAATTCCTATTTATGAATCATAGGATTTTTTTATTTTTCTAATAAAAATGAAAAATAATTAAAAATTTAAAGAAAAAGAAAAAAAGTAATATTCATAACCATCCATTTTCCATTTTCCCATTTATAGTAGTATAAATATAATAACAAGTAAGTCTATCATACAATCATATCTAGAACATCTTGACATATATTAATATATATATATATATATATGTATATATATAGGGGCTAGCTCTCCTAAGCTCAAGCTTAGGAAAAGGTAAGCTCAAGTGTCCTCATGGGGATGGGGATGGGGATGGGGATGGGGGGAATTTCAAGGACTCCCTGGGATCCTCCTTTCTGCAAAAAAAATTAGCCCCAACTATGATTTCTATTATCTCCATATGGGCCCAAAAATTTAATGGTCAATATCGGATCGATACATAGTCAATCCAACAGTCTAGTAAATTTGGATATGACCGAAAGTTGGTGGACATGTGCAATTTAGGGGGGTCATGTGTTTGGTCCATTTGGATGGACCTAAGGTGAGCACCACAAGCATGAGCTTATGAAATTTTATCCTAAGCTTGAGCTTAGGAGAGTCTTGCTCATATATATATATATGAAATAAATGATTTTTCAATAGTTAATTAAGTTTAAAGTATCAATCTATATATTTTATTAGCTTTAATTCAAAATAGAAAAATAAAATAAAATCCAAACCATCAATCTTACATAGTAGGATATCTCTTAAAGTTAAGAAAGTGTTCATGAAGAAAAAAAAAAACCAAAATAGATTAAAAAAAGAAGATATAGACAAGCACCATACGTACAGTCGAATGCTTTAGTTAAATGTATGTTCTTTATTCATCTTTAAAACCTTATCAAAGCTGCAAAAATTTCTTACGAGGTTTCGTTAACTACTAAGTAACTTTTTAAAAATACAAGTGATGAAAGAAAGTGAGAATAAAGAAAGAAAAGGGTAAAATATTATTAATATTAACTTATTGGCTGTGGCCATTCTTGTTTAGCCGAATCATTTGAATCATAAGATTCGATGAAATGAGTATCGAATCGTAGGATTCACACTTGAGTCCTAAGATTGATTTGTAAATGAGATTCATTACATAGATACAAATCGTTTTCCTTAAGATTCGGGATGTGAATCGTAGGATTTTGATGACTATGGCCAAAACTGCTATTTTGATTCCTTTTTTTTTAATGGTACCTGCTATTTTGATCCTAGATTGAGGGAATTACCTAGCTTATCTCTTCGGTAAATTATGATGAGGGTGGTGGTGATGCTTCCTTGACCCAGGCTTCTCACCTTAGGAGGAATAGTAGAAAGGAGGAATCTCTATGTTGATCATGAAGATTTTTTCCTGGAATGTAAGAGGCCTGGGAAGTGGAATCAAAAGGGCTTCGGTGAAGATTATAATAAGGAAGGCCAGAGTTGATTTAATTCTGCTTCAGGAATAAAAAATCTATGAAGGATTCTATTTCTCAGAGAAATTTGGGGTAGCAGGTTGGTTCATTGGGTAGCATTGGACTCTGGGGGTGCTCCAGAAGGCATTTTACTGCTGTGGAATTCTCGTAAAGTGCCTGTAAAGGATTGGTGGTCTGGTTCTTATGTGATTTCTGCTATGGTGGAAGATCTCTCCTTAAGTAGGGAATGTTTGATATTTGCGGGTTATGGTCCTAATGAATAATGATCGTAATCTTAGTAGGATGATTGAGAGGTGGAAGCTCTTAGTAGGATGATTGAGAGGGCGGGAACGATGGATCTTCTTGTAAGAAACCATATTCCAACCTAAAAGCTTAAGCTGATAGGTGGAAGGCCCATACAGGTATATTAAGATATGTCAAGTCTATTACTTAGGCGATGTGGGATGTGGGACTTCCCAACACTCCCCCCCACGTGCAGGCCCAACAGATTTCATGGACGGGCCTGTCACGTGGGCTACACAAGAACACCGGGATCGAAACCCGCTCTGATACAATGTAAGAAACCATATACCAACCCAAAAGCTTAAGCTGATAGGTGGAAGGCCCATACAGGTATATTAAGATATGTCAAGCCTATTACTTAGGCGATGTGGGATGTGGGACTTCCCAACACTTCTAAGATGATTTCTTCCATATGTGGGTGCTCCAACCATAAACCATCTTCAATTTGCAGATGATACCCTTTTGTTTTGTGATGCGGATGTGGATCAGCTGCTGAATGTAAAGGCTATCTTATTGTGCTTTGAGGCGGTTTCTGGTCTTAAGGTAAACTTCTTCAAAAGCGAGTTGTTGGATGTGCACATACCTGATTTTCAGCTGGAGTATCTTGCAGATATTTTGGGGTGTAAAGCAGGTTCCTTTCCTTGCACTTATCTTGGTCTTCCTTTATGCATGGGCGTTGTCTCTCCAGCTCTTTGGAATCCTGTATTGATAGAGTGGACAAGAGATTGGCTTCGTGGAAAGCTTTGTTAAATGGTCATATGGTGAGGTGTGTTTGAGCACTGTAGATCCGCATCTGGCTGCTTTGGACGGACGTGTCCTTTTCAAATCGACATAAAATGTCTGTTGTCTGCTTCAAATAGACATCTCCCTTGCACTATCCAAAGGTCTATTTTGTCTAAATATCTGTTTGAAATCGCTTTAAGAGAAATAGAGGCGAGAATTAGACTTGCCATACGCCAATTTAGTGCATTGATCCCATCCAAAAAATTGGTCCTGTCAAAGCTTAATATTGTAATCCTAAGTCACTAGTTAAACCACTTTGTCCTACTACTTTTCTCCCATTGTCAAAGTTTTCAGCACTTGGCCCATGAAGAATGAACTTCCCTTCACTTCAGCCATATCACTTCCAACACCAACAAAGAGCATTGATATGAGCAATCAAATTGCTGATACCATTTTGTCCTACTTCAGTTCTATTATTCTAATTTGTAGCAGCAGTCAAATAGGTAAACAAGACACTCTTTAAGTAAGCACATGGCCATAAAGGGAACCCAATGAACGTCATACGAACCTAAAAACACATCAAAGTGTCCAAATATTCTTCAACCAGCCAATACACGGTTTACAATTACTGACCAGATGCCAATAAAACAGCCACGGTCATCACTACACTCTGCCACACACTGATAAGAAGATTGATAGAACTGTCTGACCTTATGGTCATGTCTGAATTGCATTTATACATTAGGTTTTTACAAGAGGACATACAAAGGAGGAATTAGAACTGAGAAGGGAAATTAGTTTCTTGAGAAAAGATCTAATCCTATTTAATCTGAACTCTGAAGGATTAAAACAGCCTTATCTTATCAACTAGATAAGAATAAGTTAAGCTGTGGGTTATGGGCCTTGGGCCTTTAAGTCATGGTCCTGTGGCCTGGGTCTTAGGCTTGATCCTGGGCCTTGTGCTTCAGTTGTAGGCTGGTGGGCCTTGATCCTGGGCATTTGTATCTCTATACACACAACCAAATGCCATCAGAGTCACAAAGAGAGTGTGGCTCAGAAATATAGGGGAACAAATCTCAAAGCTTTGAAATTTCGTAAGATGAGATTCAAGTGATCAGACCAAATATCACAATAAAGCAATCCAAAAGTAAAGCACAAAATGACCATTACTTGCATGGCTCGAATCACATGACTATCATTATTGAATTGGAGTTGAGATTTCCCCCATCACTTATTGCATCCATCACCCATGACTGGCATCCTCCTGAACTGTTATTTCTGTAGAAGTTTTCTATATATTATTTTTCTATTTTATGCACCTTTACTTAATACAAAATATTATCAACACTCTAGAGAAAATATAATACAGTATATTATAGTTCCACCTGATCATCTGTTTCATTTTCCGGGCTGGTAAATATTTAGTAAGATGGAAGTTATGTATCGATGTTGTAACATGCATTTCTATTAACAATGCTGAGTCTTTGATGGAGATCAACCTCTTTCAATTCCTTGTTGGAACATTGTGCATTTCTTTTGAATATTTAATGTCTAATCTTCATGCTGTATTCTCATCAGGCCGAGTATGTGCTCTCAAGAAAGAGCAACCGACGCAAACTAAGTATTGAGTCCGACAGCGAGTATGCATAGTTTCTTACATATGCACAATGGTTGGCATGTCTGATTTCCCTTCAAATTATCATAGTGCATGTTTGGCTGATGTTTAAAGCAACAACCTGGAAATTGGGATTCTTGAAACCTGAAAATTAAACTTTTAGTTGCCACTTAAAATCTTGGGAAGAAACAGCGCCCTGACATTTTTTAGGAAAACGCCCCTCCTACTTGGGCCCACTGGGATGCATGATGATCACAGAAGTCCATTGGATGGAAAGATCCATATGAGGCCTACCTATATGTAAAATCTTGAGTCCATCATCCTAACCTTTTGATCCATGGCCCTAAAATTTGATGGTTTAGAAGCATTATTTTATTATAATTTCAATCCAATGGTGAGGAAAAGCTGGATGAGTGTCAAATTTGGACTTGTGACTATTCATGGTTGGGTAGTGTGTGTGAAGAAGACTAGATTGACTCAATGTGGGCCTCATGACAAAAAAAAGAAGCGGAAAAGGGACGTTTTTAAAGTGGGGCATTTTTTAGAATTTCACACATATATATATATATATATCACATTCCTTACCATCTTACAGTGAGGACCACAGAGTGGGGCCCACCTTGGGACCCCACAGATCGGGGGGCGGCAGGTGTGATGCATGATCAAAAGATCCAAGTGGGGCCATGTATCAAGGGGTTAGAGGTATGAAATTGACCCCATTTTTGATATCTGGGTCCATCATGAGTGGATTTTTTCATCCCGCCCATCTCCTATGATATGTGGGGCCCCAAGTGGGCCCCAACAGATGGTGTGTATGGTCATAGGAATATTATCCATCCATATATATATATATTGATAATTCTGCTGAGAAGTGAAATTCCTAGAATTAGAAAAGAATTGGATGGCGAGAATCCTATTGGTTCCTGATAGTTTCTTCCTAAACTGGCTCACAATGATTTCTTATTTAATGGAAATTTTAACTTGCTAATTATTCATGTGTTTTCAATTTCATTTATTCATTTCTATATTCTTTATGAAAGGCTCAATCTCGAAGGACATCGCCCAAGAGTGAGGCAAGGATTGAGAAAGCTTATAAGGATCGGAAAAGGTGACCACCAAACTTATCATATCTAATGGTGTCCTAGATAGTCTATTTCATGAACTTTTAGGTTGGTCTTATTGTTTTCGTTAGTTCATGCTTTTAAGCCTTCGTTATTCTTTTCATTAATTGGAGTTCTCAATAAGACAATAATTAATCATCTACCATCCAAAGTTTAGAATGGTGTTTTTGCATCCAATATTCCTATGCTTGTTTTCATGTTTCTGAAATTAAATTGTGTTTTTGGATGTGTTTATTACTATTACAAATTTTTATCCTATAGAGACCAGATTTTTTAATCCTGGGCAATAAATATTCATCTCGCTCTAACCTTTGGCTCCCTTGATAGCACAGAGGACTGTCCTAGTTGGTGGAACGCAAAGCTCCTCTTTTTTATATGTTCCCCCTTATTTTCCTAGTGGTTCTTGAGTAGAAATTCATAACTTTTCGAAGATTGCCTCCTTTAAAAATCCTTGTATCCTAGGAAAGGGACCTAAGGAGAGTAAGAAAGGTGAAGACATTTTGATAAAGAAACCTGGTCGTCGAGTGTAGAGGTTTGGAATGGTGTTTGAGAGAAAAGATGTTGCTATAGAGTTTCACAGGGGATTAGGAATATGGAAAACTATGAAATGTAAGAAGTTAAGAAAGTAATAAGTGATCCATAGTCCATAGCATATGATGACTTATATAATAAGTTGTGAATAAGAGATATTTTAAGCTTTCAAGAACGAGGGAAAGGAAAAGTAGGGATTTAGATCATGTCAGATGTGTAAAGAGGATGACGAAAAAAGGTTTTAGTGAATGACAATGATATTAAAGAAAGGTGGAGAGATTATTTTAACAAATATTTAAATGGACATTCTTTAGGAGGCTTTCCCCCCCACCCCCGAAAATGGTGACTATTTATTACCCAAAAAAGCTGATTCTATAGGAGGCTTAAGATTGAGAAAGGATACTTTGTTAGTAGGATATAACATTTATCGTAGAATTAGGGTAGCATCATTAAAGAAACAATTGGCAAGAATAACAACAAAAGGCTACGAGTCATATGACATCATGATAGGGGCTTGGAAATGCTTAAGAGAAATAGGATAGGTTTGGTTAACTAGATTCTTCATTAAGATATTAAGGACAAAGAAAATGCCGCATGAATGGAGAAGATGTTTTGTAGTACCTTTATATAAGAACAAATGAGATACACTAAGTAAGACCAATTATTGTGGGATTAAACTTATGAGTGATACTATGAAACTATGGGTAGAGAAATAGAGTTAGACAACAGTTCAAGATATCTGAAAATTAGTTTGTTTTTCTGCTGGGGTGGTTAACTATGGAAGCTATCTTCTCACTTGGACAAGTAATGAAAAAATATAGAGGAAAAGCCTTCATAATGTCTTTATTGATCTGAATGAAGCCTACAACTTGGTACCTATAGACTTGGTTTATGGGTTTGAGATAAAAGGAGATTCCTAAGAGGTTTTATTGACATCATTAAAGACATATATGGGGGTGCGTTAACTTGTGTGAGAACTACTTTTGGGAGACGGATGAGTTTCCAGTGTCCATAGTTTTGTACAAAGGGTTATTAGCTGCAAGCCCTTACCTTTTTTTACTAATTAAAGATAAGGTAACTACTCATATTCAAGAGGAGGTACTTTGTGTATGTTGTTTATACATGGTATAGTGTTGGTAGATGAATTGAGAGATAATGTGATGCGAAACTTGAGAGGTGGCGGGAGGCTTCAGAATCCAAGGGCTTTGAAGTACGTTGTACAAAGGAAAAAAAAATCTATAATTTGCAACTTCATTGGGGATGTGTAGACAGATTTAACTCCTATGAGAATTGGAGCTCAAGAGATACGATAAAGAGATTCCTTCCGATCCCTTGTCTCTATAATAAGGACGGGGAGATTGATGAGGTTGTTGAACATAGGATAAGAGATGGATGGCTGAAGTGCTGACTTGCTTATGGAGTGTTTCATGATTGGTGCATACCAACGAGATTGTAGGGAAAACTTTACAAGATAGAGACTAGTCTGGCTTTAATCTATGTTGTAAAATGTGGGCCAGTTAGAGAACAACATCTGCAAAAAATGAGGGTAACAGAATTGAGAATGTTATGATGGATGTGTGGTACAAATAGGAAAGATATAATCAGAAATGAACGCATTTGGGAGCATTAAGGGGTAGTATCAATGGGTGATAATTTAAGTGACTTGTTTGGTATGGTTTGTACATAGCCGATGCAAGCCAACAATTGGGCCTACGGGGAAAATTTTCTCTAAGCTGGTTAATGACCCCTCATGGAAAAGGGTAGGCCGAAGAGCACGTAGATAGATTTAGTAAGGAAAGATTTGAAAAAGTACGACCTATCCAAGGATTGGCCCAAGATAATAGAGTGGTGAAACAAAATTCATGTAGCTGCCCCCAAAGTAGTTTTGTTTTGTTTTGTTCTGTTTTTTTTTTTTTGAAATGGTAATTTGGATTGAAAAAAGCTTTACAGTATACAAGAACTATACTGAGAAGCAGCTGAGAAAAATCCCCAAACAACAGCCACCACCCAAAAGGAAGGGGAGCTTTACATGGAGGCAAAAGACCTCAAAGCAAAATAGAGAAGAAAAGAACAAGATCAACCAGCTATGACTTCCCTCTAGTTAAACATAATAGCATCGGTGGCTAAGCCCCAGAAATTTGGAAGAAAGGAGACCCAAGAGGCAAAACAGAACTTCATTTGGAGGATTAAGTCTTCTTGGGACGAAGTGGACCCTTTGAAGCATCTCTTGTTTATCTTTTTCCAAATTGTCCAGATCCTAGCCAAAAAGGATAGCCACATGGTCTTCCCTTTGGAGGTATTGATCGGACTTATCCACTCTTGGAACAAATCAGGTAAGGATTTGGGAAGAACCCAACAGCAATTGAGATCCTTAAGGATCGAAGACCAAAGAGCTTTAGTCATCTTGTAGTGAAGAAGAAGATGGTCGACCGTTTCCTCGTCAGCTAAGCAAAGGGGGCAAGCATTGACCACAACCAATTTCTGGTGACGAAGATTATCCATAGTTGGAATTTTCTTCCGAAGAGCTAGCCATGCAAAAGCAATGACTCTTGGTGGGGCTTTGATCTTCCAGAGGGAGTGCCAAAATCCAGAAGGTGTAGAGTCAATTGATAAGGTGGAGAAGGGTGAGGAAACCGAGAAGATGCCATCATGATAAGGGACCCAAAGCCTACTGTCTTGCTCTTCGCCGGAAGTGTTTGTGCCATTAAGCACCTTGAAGAGGCTATGCAGATGAGCTTCTTCTACCTCATTTAAATTCCTTCTAAAGATCGGCCACCGCTGACTGCTGGTAGGATTATTATGAATGTAATCCTTAACCTTTGCATTGTAGTTTCTTGCGCATCTATAAAGTTTAGGGAACTGGAGCACCAGAGGGGAGTCCCCAACCCAAACATCATGCCAAAAGGAGATTTTCTCCCCATTGCCAACACGGAAGCGAATGGATTGATCGAAGTGGACTTTGGTGGAGCATATCACTTTCTATGGGTAAAGCATCCTTGGGAAGGGGGGGAGATGTCCCAACCATTTCTCCTCACTCTGTATTTGGCTATCAAGATGCTTCTCCACAAGCCATCTGAGTCTTCCTCTAGTCTCCAAAGCCATTTTCCCAGCAAAGCTTGATTCATGTTCCTTAAAGGTCTTAAACCTAGGCCGCCAGAATCGTTGAGAACAGACCGATTTCCAATTGACCAAGTGAATTTTCTTTGAATCCTCGCGGCCATGCCAAAGGAAGTCACGTTGAAGCTTCTCGATTTGATTAATGATAGCAGTGGGGCATTTAAGGATGGAAATGTAATAGATTGGGAGGTTGACAAGGGCAGATTGGATCAAGGTAATCCAGCCGCCCAAGGATAGGTACCTAGCTTTCCATGACGACAACTTTTTCTTGATTCTTTCAAGGACAGGATTCTAAACAGAGATTGGTACCCTTCCTAGGCACAGCGGAAGACCAAGATAATTGGATGGGAATGAGTCTACTTTACACCCCAACATTCTGGCCAAATGAAAAAGTGTGGATGCGCCGACAGAAACCTCTAGAATTGCACTCTTAGGGAGATTGATGTTGAGACCAGAGACAACTTTAAAGCATTTGAGAATAGAGACCATATTTTTGACTTGGTCTTTTATGCCATCACAGAAGAGCAGGGTATCATCATCTGCATATTGAAGGTGGGAAATTGAAGGAGCATTTGGAGAGGGCTTAAAGCCTTTGATCAGATTGCATTCTTCTGCTTTAAGTAGCACTCGAACAAGAGCTTACCCAACGATGGCAAAAGGGAACAAGGCTTTGATAATGGAGAAGCAGGGGAAGAAAAGAGTAGTTGCTGCATAGGGATGGATGGCCCTTTACATTGACTTAATGAGGTTTAAGAAAACAATTCTTGAACAGTAGAAGTCCTAAAATTTAGGTGTCCTAAATTACATTGAATAACTCTACGCAACCCTAATAGTAATTAAAATATCAAAAGATGTGCTTGATGGAATGTCCAGGATATCTGGGAGAAAAAGGACTGTGGGTCCAGATGGCTCACTGTCTAGATGAAAGAACCCCACCATCATCTAGGGACTTAATGGCCACCTTAGGGGTGTGTGGATTATGTGGATTTGTGCCCCAGTTGAGTGATGCCCGAAAAACATCCATCCATCCTCGATTTTTGAACTTTTTATTAATGAGCTTCTCCGTGGGTCTCCACTCTAATCCAAGCCATCCAATCACTAATTTGTATTTTAGGGACCTTTAGTTCTTTCAAATTGATCCATAAACCTTTTGGTGAGCCAATTGATTTAATCAGATCTACAATTCTCCATAAATGCGGGGTCATCCACATAAATTTTGGCTTTATACATGTGTACACACAAGAAAAATGCCTTTTTTCTCACTTATGTCTATTTGTGCGTTTGTACATGCATATGCATGACAAGGATGCATTTGTATTTGCATATGTTTTTTCTTGTTGGTTTGGATGTGTGACTTGGTAGCTTGGCCTGTGCATGCAATATAAGACATTCTCAAAGTTTATATTTATTTTAAGCAACGATACTTTTGAGTGCATTTATTTTTATTTGGTTTTTGAACATTGTCAACAACAGCAGGCCCGGAGATGCTTCTGAGCCAGTCCTCTGATTTAGGAAGTAATGAAGGGAAGCCAGATAGACATCTTGAAGGGGATTCCATGGATGCAATTGAAGCACATGAATGGAAATGCGTTGATACTGTAAATGGTACTACTTCCTTTTCTTTATTTTTGTTGTTGTTGGTGGTGTTTCACATACTAGTTCGTGGACAATATTACCCCAAGAATGAATATATGGTATGTTATTGCTTATCCATTCATGACAACAGAGACATGTTCAATATGTTATATCAATAAATTTTTTGATCGGTATTTTACAATTAATTGTCCTTTCTACAAATTTTGTAGCTATCAAAATGCCATTTTCTCACTTTCTAAATGTCTTCTGGTTTCTAGGTATTAGGATATTTGAGGATGTGGCTAGCTCACAGGTACTTATGGTTTAGTCATCTTTTTGTGCACTAAAGCTGTTTGGTAATGCTTGATTTGTGGCGATACTATAGATTCGAATGGTATAGATTACTAAATTATGAAAATTAGGATGACTGGATAAACACGTAGTCATAAAAGATAGATTTGTTTTTCTGTTCTTCATGGAATTGAAAATAGCTGCAACTTTACTTATTGATAGGGCCTCTGTGCCTATTAGTCTTGTTATTTACTTTTTTGAGACCAAAATACAAACCGTAGACTCTTTCTTCTTTATTTAAACTCATTGAGGTTCGCTCATAATCCTTTTCCTTCTGGGTGGTTTTAACATGAGGAAAAATCAGGAAAGAGGACTGGAAGCTCAACAATAGAAGTTTACTGAATTCTTTTTGAACATAAAATAATTTGCACGTGCCACGCTAATGGTATGGAATCCCAACACCTAAAAACTCAACCGACATGAAAAGATGTGAAAATTTCCTTGATTATAAACAAGAATCTACCATCATTATTCAATGAATTGTTGATTCCTAGATGAGAGCTCATTGCACAGCTGGAAGGTGCTTATTGTTGCAACTTTGAGGTTGTGGTGTGGCTTGGTTTAGCTTACCTTACCAAATGAGAAGTATCAGATCGTCCTAACAAAAATTCTTTGATTCCATAGACACCGAAGGATTTTTCAGTAATCCTTTGATGTTAGATGGTTCTTAAATAATTAGTGGATGAACTAACGATTTTTGGCTTCCCGTAGACCATGGTTTAAAAAATCGGCCGAGTCCGAGTTGACTTGAACTTGGCACCTGCCGAGTCGGGCAGCGGGGAAGTGGGACTCGGGCGAGTCCCAAGCCGACTCAACTTGAAACCTTAGAAAAAAAGAGAAAATGAAGAGAGATATAGGGGGGAGAGATAAAATGGTTTTCTTCTTTTTAAGTGCTTTAAATAGAAAGTTGGGGGGGAGGGGTGGTTTGCGAAGTAGTATACCAAAAAGAGGAAAGGGTTTTGGGCATTGTGCACTGTGCAGGAAAAAGCTGCTGGCTGCTGCTACCTGCTGTGCTGCTGCTGGCTGTTGGTGGTAGGTAATAGGTGATAGGCCACCACCTCTCTTCTTCTTTCTCCTCCTTTTTTTTTTTGTTTTTTTTTGTTTTGAGCACTGAAATGAGGGCTGGTCCGACTCAGCCTAGTCACACCTGACTTGGCCGAGTAACTTGGACTCGGCCCTGGGCGAGTCGTCCTGAGTCTGGGTTTTTAAACTATGCCGTAAACTGAATAGAGGAATTGTAGTGATCCACTAGATGAAGCACCTCCATGTACTGCATCGTGTGGGGAACTGATGATCATAAATAGATTTTACTCAACTTACATTGATCTGCAGTGGACCATATGTTTCGAATAATCCCCATCATCATCATCAAATCCTTGTCTCAGCTATGTTGATGAATTCTGTTTCTCCACATTCCAATCTATCCCGAGTCAAATCCTTCGAGAGGTTGCACTTCTTCAGATCTATCCTTACTACTTCCACCCATGTCCTCTTTGGCCTACCCATTTTCTTTGGTGGACCACAACCTGTATAGAAGACTTTTCCATCCCCTTTTTTGAATATCATTATGATAGTGTATCGTATCTTAGAAGGATTGTAATAATTTTAACTTTAACATGCAACTCTTCTCAAGTAGTACAAGTATTGGTGTCAACCTCACAATGTGGTACACATTTCACTACAAACTTTTCTCTCTATCCATATATATATATAATAAAAATAATGATTATGATAATGATAATTCTCTGGGCAGATTGAGAATCTTGCCGGTCCTCTTCTACTCTTCCTCTTCTCCTAGATTGGTGCGAAGGCTTGGGTCTTCTTGTTGAGAGAATGCTAGAGAAGAAAAAGAAGTGAGAGAGAGATCGAGTGAAGGGCTTCCTAAGTGTTGACATACACATATAGAGCCTAGACTTCTATTCCTATTAGGACTTCACTTCCTATTTCAAACTCCCCTTTCTCTATTCGAACTCCTTTTTCTAATATCATAAGAAGTCTTCCAAGAAGCCTTGCAGAAGTACCTTATGGGTATGGGTATGGGTATCCAGCACCTCTTTTGCTAAAAAAATTGCGTCCCACCTCTCTTTATTTAAAGGTCTCTTAAACTTAACTCAAGGTCCCATCAAAGTCCATGTTTTAAATATCTTAACCCTATCAATTCAGGACCAAAGGGCTCCACTAAGATCCATTAAAACTCACTAATACCAGTCAATTTCTAATGTAAATATGTGTCCTACAAGGCTAAGGAATCTATTGAAAGGTAAATTCTCTGCTACGCAAAAGAAAGGGTTGCACATACTTGTGTATACCCATAGAAAATATTAGATAAAAATTATTGTCTTCATAAGAGGGTCCGGGGTAGAAAGAGAGGGGTAGTAAATAAAATGTGCCCTAGAACAAGGTGGAGGGATTTGAAAGGAGTAAGAGCAATAATATTTAAGGACAAAGTGATTGATGAGGGAGAATGGAATTTTAAAGGAGAAACTATAGTGATATGGAATCAAATGGCTAACTGTGTTAGGAAGGTGGCTAAAGAGGTGCTTGGAGAGTCAAAAGGGAAGTGACACGATAATAAAGAAACTTGGTGGTGGAGTGTAGAGGTTCTGGAAGCTATTTGGGAGAAGAGATGTTACAGAGTTTGGCATGGTACTAGGAATATGGAGAACTATGAGATGTACAAGAAGGCAAAGAAAGAAGCCAAGAAAGTAGTGAGTGATGCAAAGTGCAAAGCATATGAGGACCTATATAATAGGTTAGGAACAAGACAAGAAGAGAAGGATATTTTTAAGCTTGTAAAAATAAGAGAAAGGAAAAGTAAGGACTTAGATCGTGTTAAATGTATTAAGAGCAATGACCAAAATGTTCTAATGAAGGACAATGATATCAAAGAAAGGTGGAGGGAATATTTTAGCATACTTTTAAATGAAGACTATATAGGAGACATAAGAACAAAAGAAGATACTTCAGTAACAAATCATACTTTTTTTTTTGGAGAATTAAAGTGGTAGAAGTGAGGAAAGCACTAAAACAAATGAAGACATGAAAGGCTACGGGTCCAGATGACTTCACAATTGAGGCTTGGAAATGCTTAGGAGAAGTTTGGGAGATTTGGTTGACTAGACTCTTCAATAAGATATTAATGACAGAGAAAATACCGGATGAATGGAGAAGAAGTATCTATTTATGAGAACAATGGAGATATACAAAATTGTACCAACTATCGTGGGATTAAACTTATGAGTCATACCATGATGGGAGAGAGTACTGGAGCAAAGACTTAGACAGAAGACCAAGATATCTGAAAATCAATTTGGTTTTATGCCAAGGAGGTCAACTGTGGAAGCTATCTTCTCACTTAGGCAATTAATTGAAAAATATTGAGCAAAGAGGAAAAATCTGTATATGGTCTTCATCAATCTAGAAAAAAGCCTACGACAGGGTACCTAGAGATTTAATTTGGTGGGTTTTAAATAAGAGGAATGTTCCAAGAGGTTATATTGAAATGATTAAAGACATGTATGAATAAGCAGTAACGAGTGTGAGAAGTGAGAACTACTTGTGGAGAGACATGGGAGTTCCCAATGACCATAGGTTTGCATTAGGGGTCAGCCCTAAGCTCTTATCTGTTTGCACTGATTATGGATGTGGTAACTGCTCGTATTCAAGAAGAGGTACCTTGGTGCATGTTATTTGTAGATGATATTGTGTTGGCAGACGAATCAAGAGATGGCGTGAATTCAAAACTCGAGAGATTGCGGGAGGCTTTAGAATCCAAAGGCTTTAAAATAAGCCATTCAAAGACAGAATATATGGTTTGTAACTTCAGTGGGCATATAGAAAGGGCTGAAACTACTGTGAGAATTGAAGACCATGAGATACCATAAAGTGATTTTTTTTGCTACCTTGGCTTTATAACTAGTAAGGATGGGGAGATTGATGAAGATGAACATATGATTAAAGTGGGATGGTTGAAGTGGTGACTTGTTTCGGGAGTCCTTTGTGACCGACGAATGCCAACAAGATTGATGGAGAAATTTTACAGGACAACGATTAGACCAGCTATGACCTTTGGAGCATGATGTTGGCCAATCAAGAAGCAGCATATTCACAAAATGGATGTACCAGAGATGAAGATGTTTGAGGTGGACGTGTGGTAAAACAAGGAAGGATTTATTTAGAAATGAGTTCTTTCAAGATCATTTAGAGGTAGCAATAATAAGGGATAAAATTAGAGAAACTCGATTGAGATGGTTTGGGCTTGTCCAACATAGGCCGGTAATGGCCCCGGTAAGGAAAAGTTTGTCAATGATGGTCGATGGCCCACCAAGGGGAAGGGGTTGGCCAAAGAGGATGTGGATGGACATAGTAAAGATAGATATGGAGAATTGTAACTTATCTGAGGATTTGGCTCAAGATAGATCGGAATAGAGAAACAGAATTCATGTAGCTGACCCGAACATAGTTGAGACAAGGCTTTGATGATGATGATGATGATGAAAAGAGGGTTCGGGGTATTACACAATTCTTAAGTTAGGCCTATGACTCATATTTGTGAACAACAAACATGTTCTGTCTCCATCTTCATTCTACTAGACGTGATATCTATCACAAAAATTGATTTTGTCTCTCGATCTGTGCTCTCCAAATGTCATGTTATTCTGTCTTTGTACTAATCTGACGTTGAAATCTTGGTCGTTGGTGTTCTTCTCCCCTGTATCTAGACCAGCTTCTCCTTTCTGTAGATTTGATGGTTTGAAAGTGGATGAGATCCCTAGAAATTGATCATTATTTGTGGGTAAGCTTTCTCTATGCAGATATGCTAATATATTTGTACATTTACTCATTTGTTTGCTCTGATAGATTGATGCCCTGCTATCCTTTTGGTGGCCATGTGATCTAATTCTCCAATCTTAGCATCTTTCTTTTCTTCTCTCTCCTGTGCTTAAATAAACGAGCATTTGAATTGTTGCATTCACACTGCCGATAAACTGCCTCATATTTCTTTCTATCTTTAGTTTTTTTCTTTCTTTTCCAACTGCCGGCTTTATTCAAAATGAAAGAGAGCACAAGGACCACCAAACTGAAAAGCTAGCACACCGGGTAAAATGGCATATGCTTATTAGTATTTTTCCAGACACAACATAGAAAATATATATAAAAAAGGGCCTAAGAAATGGATCCAGACTATCCACCTTGCTTGGCCAATATATCCACCACATTAACTTCCGACCCACATGCCAAAAAACTACGTGAATTGAGGATGACAAAAATCTGATTTCATTAAAGAGAAATGAAATTTCCACGGGTGTCGTGATGAGGCCTCTGCCAAGTAGCATTCAAGGATTTGCTCTCCACTATCAATATGTTTCATGATTAGTACGTCGTATAAAGCTTGGTTAGATTGTGAAAGATTTTAGGAAGCTTTGTCAAGTGCTTCAATGGGATATGGATCAATATTAGTCACCTGTCATCTTGTCTGTATTCTGTAAATATGAATCATCTTAATGAAATGTCATATGGGTTGTATGGAATTAATCTGTAGACTCATGAATTGTTAAGAGGGCTTTTCTCAATCCTAGCGAATTGTTGTTTTCTTCTGAACTATGTGGTGACTGATTATTTTGTTCAAATGGAAAAGAGCTACTTGAAATGCAATTATCTTATAATATACATACAATGCTTTGTTTCATATTTTATATTCTTTGTTGTTTTTCCCCAAATTTATATTGTTGAATGTTGAAAAATTAATTTGTTTAAACCTTGTCTTGATCGTAACAGAACGATGAAAATTTTCTTGTGAAATCTGTTGGTGTGATTGATGCCAACTTGGATGCAGTGTTTGAAGTTGTTTGCAGTGTTGACCGACACAAGAGATATGAGTGAGTTTGGCAGTGTAATTGTATGCTTACATGTGCTTATTTCTTGAATCTCCCTAAGACATTATTTTTGCAGGTGGGATGTGTTGACAGGTGACCTTGAGTTAATTGATTCTGTAAATGGGCACTATGATGTTATCTACGGCACATATGACACAAAATACTTGTCTCAGTAAGTATATTAGATATGACAGATTTTGTTTGATCTGATGTAGTAATCATTATTTGTCTTTAGGTAGTTCTGTATTGGCTTTTCAAGGAGAGCAGTTTAGGTGGTTATTTAAATAGTTATGAAGCACTCAAAGTTGCAATTTAAGTACTTGGATGTTTTGTACAACGCAAGGCCTGAAGGTATCTGCAGTTTGTCTGAATTGACCAACAAGGTTGGGCTTATCTTTCTCTGACGCAGATTGTTAAACTGGTGGGATCAATTATTGATAGGCAATGGAACAACAGTCTCCACCTTGAATGCTTTAATTATATGATTGTTGAAGTTTAAAATGGACCTCCCAAACTTCCACTTTCAATTCAATTATCAGCCATCTATACCTGTTTGGTTGGGAGCACTTTGGTTGATGCAATCCATGGTTGGTTCTTGTTAAGCAGTTAATTTGCTGCACCTCTAACGCCTAGGCATTTTTGGTTGCATTGGTTAGCAACTTGAGATGGTATCAGAGCCAACACATCCCTGGTTGAAATCCACTCAGCATAAAAAAAAGGCCCCATGCTGCATCGAGTGTTAAAAATGCTGTCATAAGCGTGTGCATGTGCGTAGGGCAAAAAGGCAGCATGCCACATCGAGCATCTTGTGCAGGCACATGCTTGAAGTACGGGCGGTGTCTCACCCGTGTGGGTGGGGGGTGTTGAGTAGTTAATTTGCCGCACCTCTAATGCCTAGGCATTTTGGGTGTATTGCTTAGCAACTTGAGAGTCCTATCACATGAATATGGACGACTGAAATGCTGTCCTCACATTCGCAAAAACTGTATATCCTCTAATGTCAAGCACTGTAAATGTTCCGAATCTTTTACCTAATTTATGGGATTTTTTACCAAACGCTGTTCATCAACTTAGTAACAATGTTCTAAAATGTTGAGGTGTGAGGCGAGGTGTTCCAACTGTCCAACACATTGACAAAACCCTCAACGAGTGGGGCATAAGCCTCATGTGCATACCTTTTGAATAAGTAAATAATTATCTCACAGGGAATTTTTTTAAGCTTTTACATTATAAATTTAACCTCGTTATTTCTTAAAAACAACGGGTGTTCATGGGGTATATCAGTATATACGCTACCTGATATGGTGTGTGACTGAAGTGCACTTTTTATATGTGGTGTATGCCTCAAATATACCAGCATATATGCATGTGCTGAGACACTTGCCGTCAATGCAAGCCGTACTGAAGATGCAGGGCATTTGTGGACTGCAACCGCTCTGAATAATTGCACCCATTAAATCTTTCAATGGTTATTTGTAATGGATGGCTTCCAACAGAAATTCCTTTAGGGCCCGTCTGTTTGTATGGTATTGAATCTGTAGAAAATTTATGGAATCCTTTCCTATCAAAGTTGCTGAAATTGAAGAATTAAATGGAAGAGCCACAAATGGCCATCAAATAATCTCCTCTTTGGTGGGAAATGATTACCGAGCCATTAACCTAGTAGATCCAATCCTGGGAAGTCCCATCTACATATGCCATTAAAAAGAAAAAAGTCCCATCTACATATCCAACTTGTATTCTTCACCCCTCACATCTTCAATATTCCTTCTCTGTACTTCTCCATTAATTTCTAGGAAATCAATATAAAGAAAGCAAATGGGACCTGAGAGAATTGGTGGCCTATTACCTTTATCTGAATCTTCTCCATCCATCTGTAACAGAAATTATAAAACAGTTGTAGTATTCTCAATAGTTCTGTATGTGAACATCAGACTATAACCTTGGTTGTATCAGAAATTACCACTGCTTGATCGCAGGGCCGCCTTCTTTCTTGAATGAACAGCTCCAAAAGGCATACAATGATTTCGACTTTTTTGTTCTCTACAATTAATACTGTTTGATTAGCAAGTACAAAGAAACGAATAACCAATAAAAAAAATTAAAGAAATGAAACCAAAAAACAGTCTTAGACTCGGATTTCTGTCTTGCACAATTAAGGTTTTTGATTACGTCACCCGTAAAGCACTATAATACTCAAGTATTCTGCTTGTTCGAGGCAGTGGAAAGGTATGTTACATATTGTGGAGGCCTTTTATTTTATTTTACTTTATTTATATTGGTGATTCTCATACAGTCATACATTTGCAAGTGAAATTGAAAGTTGGCCTCAGGTCTGTTTTACAAGTTGTGGATGGTATCTTCAGAGTGTTCATTCGCCCAACTTATTTTCTTTCTGATATTACACTATTTTCAGGTGGCATTCAAAAAGAGATTTTGTTTTCTCTAGGCAGTGGTTTTGTGGGCAAGATGGATCATACAGTGAGTCTTCGTTTGTACCTCATACACCATTATAGCTATTGCCCTCCATAGTACTTGATTTTTAGTAGTTGTGAGATTCAAATGAAAAACACTTTAGCAAATGTCCATTATAAGTTACTTCATATTAACGCTAACCAAAATGAAATTTTCTATTCCTTTTGATAATGGCTTTTGTAGTCCTTTAAATGACGTTGAAGCTAGTATATTTGCATTTTGTTAATATATCAATCTCTGATTAATCCAGTTGCCAGGATATGGGGGTGTTTGGTGTCGTCACCCTGAGTGAGTTTATTCATTTTTCTATGACTTGATGGGGATGCAGCAAGCACAATGTTTTTTTAGGGTAGATTTCCGCATTTTGAATTTTTTTTATAACAGTAAATTTTATTCCCAAAAAGTAAAAGAGAACAGAAGCAGGGAAAACAATGAACACAAACAAAAAAGCTAAACATCAAAAGAAATGTATAACCGAAGCACTCCTTTTGTTGCAAGACCATCATCCACGTCATTTGCTCCACGATTAATATGAAGAGAAGCAGCTCCTAACTGGGATGAAATATATTACACCTCCACCAAGTCGGCCAAAATCCAAGGGTAAGAAGTCTTCCCAGATCCCCACTGAATTATTGAAAAAGAATATCCCTTAATAATCGCATATAACCTCCCAACTGACGTAATTCACGACATACACTTCAACTCCATTAGAATCCAAACAGTTAACCGGTCCCGATATTTTTTCACAATCATCATCATCATCATCATCATCATAATCAAAGCCCTGTCCCAACTATGTTGGAGTCGGCTACGTGAATTCTGTTTTTCCATTCCCATCTATCTTGCACCAAATCCTTAGATAAGTTGCACTTCTTCAAATCTATTTTTACTATCTCCATGTATGTGCTGAGCTCTCCTAAAAAATACAATGCTCTTCTAACTATGTTTATCCATACAACCGATGAAAGTATTAAGGAACCACCCATCCTCCTAGAAAATAAAAATTCTAGCCTACCATGGTCTTCATTTTCAATGACTTGAAAAACTTCAGCTTTACTGACCTTTTGCACAACTTGAAGAAGTATAGAACACGGACTAGAAGGTGGTAATGCTGGTGGAACAGGCCCAAAGTGGTGGTTGGCCAAGTGGGTGGCCCTTTGGGTGAGGTACAATGGTAGAAAGAGAGGTGGAGAAGGGTAAAAAAGAAAATAGGTCTGTGGATAGTGACGTGAATAGTGCCCCATGAATAGTGTCTTCCCCTCCGTGTATTTATGGTTTTTGCTTACTTGGTGTGCTAGGAATTTGAGTTTAGGTTTCTTGGAGTCCAAGCTGGGAGAGTTTTGGAAACATTTTGGAGAGAATCTTGGACTGTTGGAATTATTTCCTTGGTTTCTTAGTGAGCAAGACCTTCCATATTTAGGACTCTCCTTGTAGCTTGCAACTCTCCATACTTAGGCCTAATTTTGAACTTAAGAAAATTTTCTAAATCTGAAATTTAAATTATTCCGAAGTTTGAATGCATGTGGGCCCCACTAGGGGCATGCAACTCCTTGGAGGAAAGCCCCTTGGATGTCCAAGTGTGGAGTGACTTTAGTTTCTTGGCCACCAAGTCCCTCCCTTTGATTTCCTTCCTTTCTAAGCTTCAAATTCAAATTTGAATCTTCAAAAATCTTCTCACAAAAAGGAAGGAAATTCTAAATTTTTGCAACAACTTTGGGGCCCACCATGGCTGCCCTCTACCTAGGGATCCATGTCCATGGCACAACTTTTATTATCAAATAGCTTTGAGCTCAAGTGAAACCTACCTCAAACGTTGTCATCAAATATCCCTGGCACAGCTTTTATGAAAACCACTCGTGGAAGAAAAAATAGAGAAGAGGAAGAAAGGGAGAGAAGATGCACACATGGAAAAGAAATAGCTTAAAATCAACCTAATTGGATCTTAGTAGGTGTAAAAACTAATGCTTTAAGGATCAACTGAGAAGGAATTGTTACAAATAGGGTGCCAATAAGGTCAGCACAATGTAGTTTCATTGTGGGAATATAATCATTTGAGAAGTTGTTGAAGTTACGCCCTCATTTAGTTATTTTGAAAATTCTCCTCTTAATGGATATATATATTTGCTAATATATATATATATATATATCAAATTAACTCATTTATCTGAACAGATCCAATCAGGTCTTATTCAGTAGATTTGGATTCTTTATTTTATCTAATTAGCGGTGATAAAGTCCTAGTTTGGCTGCAAGAAACTTAGAAAGAAGCCGAAGAAGAAGTAGGGAAAAGAGGAGAGGGAGGGGGGGGGGGGGGGGAGGGGGGCTCCAAACCGGATTACTGTGTAGATCCCCATCTTGGGGTGCGTGATGCCATTGTGGGAGGTGGTAATTTAATATCTTTTTTCCACAGTCAGTAATTTCCCATAGGATTGTGCGATGTGAGACTCTGATCAAGTTACTAGAATTGATGAAGATAACAGCAGAAGCTTATGTTCAACCGACATTAATATATGAAATTGAGACAAATATCGGAGTAGAACACAGCATTCGAAGATATATTGAAACCATTGAAGTTGGACATTACACAAGTATCAATTACAACCTAAAAAGGGCCACTAAAAACATAGGCCATAATCTAAAGGTTCAGAGTGTGAAACTATCCAAAATGTAGCCAAAAGCCCCAGAAAGTGTGATGTCAACTTGTGCACCAATCCGATGCCTTAAACCACATCGTCTGTGCTCAATTCTGCACAGCCCTGCAGTTCCTCTTGGACCGCATCGATTTCCTGCTCATGGGTAATGGGGTCGTCACCTAGAGTATCAAGCATAGCATTAGACTACGAATAGGCTAAGTAAGTAATTAATCTAAATGACATCATCATGTTGCTTCAATGTGGAGTATAATGGCGTAAGACCAAAACAAGCAATAAGGACTAAGCTAAGTATGATTATGTAAGAATACTGATAATTGAAAAGAATCATCTCAGACAAATCTGTACAAAATAATTTAGACAAATGGCAAACCACTTAGCTAAGTTCTCCTGACTTCACGGTTGCTGCAGCGTGACTGTGGTAGGGAGCCAAATTAACAAAGGTACCCATTAGTACACCTCCAAACAAGGATTACACTGCAGTGAGTTATAACTAATTCACGTTCAACTTGGCATAATTGTGAGGGATCGAAGCTGAGTGGTGCCGACTCAAGATTCTAAGGACTGCAAGGCTGCCGACTCAGGATTCTAAGGACTGCAAGGCCCAGGAAGACTCTATCTGAAAGCTAAGGTCCAGCAAGACTCTATCTCAAAGCTAGGGTCAAACAAAGGAAACTGCTCCAAATGCCAAACAAATCCGTCAAACTAACTTCCAAAATAACAGTCCTTAGTAAATCTCAAATTTGATTTAGTCAAAAGTAGACAAAAAGGCAAAAGCAGACAAACTATCATCTGACATAATTAAAATGGTCAAAACCGAATAAGACAAAGCGGATGTACAATACTGGACTTAGTGTAAACAACCAACTCTTTCATACTGAAGTCTAACCTAATTTGGGTAGCATTTTGGTATAAAAAAGTTAACCCCGAAATGGGTGAAAAGGGGTAAGTCGGATCCGGGTAATTCAGAAGGTAGCAGTGCATCAAAGGCGCGCTCATTGACCAAGTAATCCACAGCCAGGGATTTTGTCATCCAAAGGAAGAAGCGGGCATGGATCAAAATAGCGGCCGCTATGCTACGTACCGGCAGCTATATCGGGTGTAGCGGTGAAGACCGCTACGCTAAATGGCATTTAGCACCGTTCACATCCGTAGCGGCCGCTACGGAGCCGCTACGCCCGCTACGGGGTGTGAAATTTTCCTACTTTTCAAAAAATTTCAAAATGTATAATGATGCTTATTTCTTTTCTTTTTCTCTCCAAATAACATTTTTATGCAACTCTTTTACCCTTTTATGTTTAAAAGAACACCAAAAACACCAAAAAGCACACGATCTCGCTGAATTATAGTGGATATGGAGAGTTCTTCTCAAGGTTTCACAGATATACAGGACCTCATACAATGAGGAGACCGCTACGTCCCCTTACCTCAGTTACTTTTTCAAAAAAAGAACATTTTCTCTCATTTTCCAATATTCTAGATTTTTTGCAAAATTTTTTAGATTTTTTTGACGATTTTTTCAAATCGCACCGCTATGCCATTACGTAGCATTTTGACGGAGGGCGGCTACGCCCGCCGCTACCGCTATTTTCTTTCTTGGAAGCGGGCGATTAAATGCTTGCCAAGTCCTAAGGCATGACTTATTTAAGTTTAATAGTTAAGCTAATGTTGGGCAAGTCATAGGACAAGACGGATAATGACAACTAGACATATAAGGGATGCATGCGTCGTGCACGTGAATAGACGGGTACAATGGTGTTAAACTAATATTAGACTAACTAAGCATTCAAGGAACCATTTTAAATGACTAACCTAAGTCATAGATTGCCACTCACATGTTAAGACAATACAATTCGCCTTTATGCGCCCCTAGGGTCCGAAATCCGAATGTCAGGGATTACAAGTTCGTTAGTGCTCTGAAGGTGTTTGACATTCAAAATTCTTAAGCTCGCATACGTTTGACTTGTTATTGCATCACACGTCTTTGTACAATCCCGGAGGTGAATGTTAGCACAAACATCACCATCCGAAGTCTCATACTTATACAAGGTCGGGAAGTCCATTTAAACATCCTAGGTGAAGTTCGGGTTCCAATACCATGTCTAACCAAAGCCTATGTTACTTACTGGTAAGAGATAACAACGACTGTGGTTCGCTGGTCTAGCTCTGCGCTGAGCTACAAAAACCGATCTCGAGGTTCGATTCTAATGTTTTTGGTTCATTTTTTTGGATTGGTAGCTAAGGATTATATTAGAACCAAAACAATACAACCAAGCCTTGTCCAATAGACAAAAAACACATCTCAAAACTGAAAAATCGATATAAGAGTACTATACCAAACTCCAACCCTAACTACATGACATTAGCACTTAAGTTACACCTACTTTCGACCACTTGTTTTGCAAGAGAATCCGCCATCCCATTTGCCGGTCTACTAATATGTTGAAATGAAACTCGGATGAGAGACATTAAGTGATGAATTTCATTAAATAAGAACTGAATTTTCCATGGACCTCTTAAAGAATTCACCCAAGAAATGGTGTTTGCCAAATCACTCTTTACTATAAGACTATTCAGGAAAGAAGAGCTATAGGTACGAAGAGCTTCCAAAATAGCCAAAACTTCCGCCTGGTTTGAGTCTTTTATCTCAGCATGTTTAGAAATGATGTATAATGCTTCTCCATTTTGATTCCTTAATTCGCCTCCAATGCCTACCAACCCCGGTTTTCCTCGAGCTGCTTCGGCCACATCAAATTTTAGGACTTCTAATGTCTGAGGACACCAAGAGACATTTCTCTTCTTCTTTAGAACTCCCATCTACGAACAAGCTCCCCAATTGTGTAAGACGTTCTCTATCTTGAGATCCAAGCATTCTTTTCTGACAGTATCCCATTTGGCGACCCTCGAAGCCATTGTTTTAATAAGATTTTCCAAAGTTGATTCTTTCCTTTTGAAGACTGTCATTCCTCTCCTTCCAAATGGACCATAGAATCGAGAACAAAAAGATTTTCTACATTATCCTTCCACATCCTAACAAAGGAGACCCCGTCCATGCTTCAAATACCCCTGCCAATGACTCTGGATTACACCAATCAACACCGCATATTTTAATGAAATGACCCCAAATTGAAGATACCACCTCCCAATGAACAAAAAGATGATCTATTGACTACCCCTCTCCTACAAAGGCGACAACCCATCTCTCCTAAAAAGGCAACATACTTCGGAAATTGAATGCAGCACAACACCCCCCTCCTCAAGATATCTATCGTCTAAATCATGCCTGCCATAGCTAGCCAACGAAAAGCTTCCACTCTAGGTGGGACAAGTCCCCCACCCAAACCGAGGCGCAATGAGATCTTACTTTGACAACTGGATCTATTTCCCTATATAAAGATTCTGAGGTAAAAAGACGGCTTCGAAATGCGCTTATCTGCTGAATTCCTACAAAAAAATACGTTTGCCAAAATAATTGACAAGGACTCAAACTCACCCGACTCCGACAGACGAAGAACCCTTCTCGTGCTCACCTCCCAGGACACTTTATCCCAATCCCAGACATAATAATCTTTTACTGAAGACTCCTCATTAGAAGCTATCTGAAACAACCTTGGAAACATCAAGAATAATGGACCCACACCCACCCAATCATCACACCAAACTGAACAGTTTCCCCCTCCCCCACTATAAAAACCCAAACCTGTTTGAAAGACAACCCTCCTTTTATTTGAGACATCCCCAAAGCTTGAAATAACAGCCCATAACCCGGACAACCTATACCTAGGGACACTTTTCGGAACCCACCCCCATTTATTCTCCCCATACTTGGACACTATCACCCTTCTCCACAATGCCCATTTCTCTTCCCCAAACCTCCATTTAGCTAACAATGTCCAGTTTTTTAATTGCAATTATACCAACCCCACCAAAATCTCGTCCTTTTGATTTGATCACCTCACTTTACTTCATCAAATGCATCTTCCTCCTTGAACTATTGCTATCCCATAAAAATTTCCTTATACGATCCAACTTCTTGATAACTGCTGCTGGCATCCTGAAAAGAGACATGTAATATACCGGAAGGCTTGATAAGGGTGATTAAATAAGGGTGATTCTACCCCTAAGAGAAAGGTATTGGCTCTTCCAAGTCGATGACTTCTCAAACTTCTCAATAACCGGATCCCACATTGATAATGGTCTAGGATTCGCCCCAATTGGCTTCCCCAAATATTGAAAAGGAATCTGCCCCTTTTGCAATGTAATCTAGTTGCCAATGCATAATCTTCTCAGAGGACCCTACATCTACCAAGAAACTCTTCGATAAATTGATTTTCAATCCCAAAGCTATCTGGCAGCACCTCAAAATTCTTTCCAAATTTGTAATTTCTTCCCACCTTGTAGAAGTAAATAGAATTGTGTCATTTTCAAATTGAAGATGTGTGACTGCCTCTACTTCTCCTCCCACTTCGAAATCACTAATCAAGCCAATGTCCTTTGTTTTAGAAAGAAGAGCTCCCAAAGCTTCTGCCACAATAGTGAAAAGGAATGGAGACAACCTTGTCCTACTCCCCTTGAAGCGAAGAATTGCCTAGTTGGAGAACCTTTAATAAGAGCTGAAAAAGAAGTCGAAGAAATACACTATTTGATCTAGGGCCTCCACCTTGGTCCAAAACTGAATCTCTTCCAACATATAATCTACAAACTGCCAATCCACATGATCATATGCTTTATCCAAATATATTTTAAAGATTGCTCCCTCCTCCTTAGCCCACTCTTCCTTGAACGAATAAGTTCATTT
This sequence comes from Cinnamomum chago, assembly GCA_038049695.1. Classification (NCBI taxonomy): domain Eukaryota; kingdom Viridiplantae; phylum Streptophyta; class Magnoliopsida; order Laurales; family Lauraceae; genus Cinnamomum; species Cinnamomum chago. Next base: position 56,100,174 of record CP142458.1, read on the forward strand.
GCAATTAAAATGCCTTCCAAAATTTTTCTTTTATGGATGAAGGCCCCTAGTGTCGGGCTAATGATGTTAGGAAGAGACTTTTGCTGCCTATTTCCCAAAGTTTTCGACAAAAGTTTGTAGATGTACCCCACCAAGATAATGGGTCTGATATCCTTGAATCTAGCTGGATTTGGAACCTTGGGAATCATGCACAGAAAAGTAGAGTTGATTTCTTTATTTAGCTTACCCCTTTGGTGACATTCCGACAACATACAACAAAAATTGCCTTTAATAATATCCCAAGAAGCTTTTAAAAATGTAAAGTTGAGGCCTTCTCGACCTGGAGCTTCGTTGCCTGCACAATTTGGTAAACCCTTACTAATTTCTTCCTCATCAAAATCTCTCTCAAGCCAAGTCTTAAGATCCTCTTGTACTATAGGGAAAACAATACCCTCCAAAGTCGGTCTAATGATACCTTCTCTGGCATACAAATTCTCAAAATATGGTGCTACCATATTTTGAATATCACTGATGCTATTCACCTAACTGAATGAAATGTTTATGTGGTCACCCGTAACAACTTTTTTATTTTTTTGGAAAGGCATCACCTGTAACAACTTAAAGAAGTTATCAATAAATGAAACATGACTAGTCTTAAAATTTTAGATTCGCAGAACTGTATTTTCTATTTTATGTTTCTTTTTTGTTATGTTTTTTTTTTTTTTTTAAAGGTTATTGGGACTAGTGTGCGGCTTGGTCTGACTTGCCCGAGTCGACTCGCGTTTGAAGGTGATCGAGTCACTCCGGAGTTCAATTTATTCAAACCTTGGATTTGATACCAACTAGAATCTGAGTTGTTTAGGGAGAGGAAGATGGATTAGACAGAAAAAGATGATGAAGGAGAATTAGTCATTTGTATGGATTACATGGCCCCAAAACTCTAAATTGTTAACTCGAGCAAAACCGCGATTGTCATGACTAGCCTCATATGTATAGGTAAAAAATATAAAAAACCCCATTATTGTTCTCGTTCTACACATCCTTATGGCAAAACAAGCATATAGAACCAATCTAATTTTTTTTTTTTGAATGGTACATCTAGAACCAATCTATTACCTAACTAGGAAGAGAGTGGCTGCAAACATTATTCATCGTATACATGTGCACTCAAATAATCCGTTGGAAAATCTATTTACCAAAGCTCTATTTAAGTATTTTTACCAGATAAACTTGTGAAGGATAGTTATGTCGTTTCATTGTGATAATCTTTTTATTAGTAACATAAGAGTTAGTCGTGTCAATCTCTCTCTCTCTGTTTTCTCCCTTTATTGTAACTCCTCTCTCTGCCTCTTCTCTTTCTTTTCTTCCGTTCTACATCATAACTATTACCTGATATATTAAGATAAATAAATAAATATATATATATATATATATAAAATCAACTTCCTGGAGTTGGAACTTAAAACTAGGGGTTGAGTTACTTAAAACTTCACAGCTTTGCTTAGGTATTGCACACCAGAAATAGGCAGAATAGGTTATTTTTTCAAAAGAAATTGGGATAGATGCATGGTTTTAAAAACTGGGGGAGTTGAGTCACCCCCGAGTCACCCTTTTCACTGATTAAAAAGAAAAAGGAAAGAAAAAAGAAAAAAGAAAAAAGAAACGACAGCTTTTAACACGTCTTTTTCCCCTATTTGCCTGTTGGAAGAAGCTTCTGACGCTTTCGTGGATCTTTTACAATAATTTTAGAAGATTAAACTCATATTTTGTGGACGATCTAGGCATTCAAAGATCAGATCCACTTTTCATTTGGAGTGAAAAACAAATGTGAACACGTATTTATACCTAATTAATTCATTCTAAGTAAAACTTGACGATTCTTAAATTTCTATATCCATGATATAGTTTTTTGATACTTTAGAATTTGCATCATATATTTAATATTTTTAAGGGGTTGTGGTCTCTAGGGGCCAAATTGCATAAGTCGCCACCCGATTCTGAATTTTGTAACCTTTCTTAGATGAAAGGATTTCATGAGTTTAGCACGTGTGTGTGTTTATCTATCTTACTATCTAGATGGTTTGTAGTGTAAGAAGGTGAGGGAAGCTAGTACAGGAGCATTAATATATGCTCCTATATATATATATAGTGGTTCAATGATCCTTCAATTTCTCATACCTTGTTCCTGACTGAGATCTGTTCATTTTGCTTTGATTGGATATCAGAATGTAAACAATTATGTTAATTTAGTTATCTTATTATAATGAATGTTTTGAACATTTTAGCATGTATCACATGCATTTGAAATTAGTAACTTAAAAGTTCTGTATACTTCCTGTAGGCAAATCTATTTTTGTCTCTTGTTGCTCGATGGCCAGTAGATAAAAAAATAAAATAAATTTAGTACTATCATTTGCTTACCATCGGACAAACAAAACAATATTTCTATCAAAAATCTAAAGGTGATTTAAGAAAAAAAAGTGAATGGCATGTCATTTATGGGAGACATAAAAGATCTGTTTGGTTTCTATCACCCATATAATAATGCCCAGGCCAGATCGATGTTTTCCAGGATTTGGTGATGTCAGATTCATAGAAGTGCAGAATGACACGTACATAACTTCACATTCTGAGGATGGAAAAAGCCAAATACTCAATACAAGTTGGATATGTTGGGGGATGTTTATGATGACTGTAGATTTCTTCATAATATGATCTGTATGCACAGTATTTTGTACCCTTGTTTTCTAGAGTCTTTGGTGATAACCTTTGACTTGCTATGCACATTGATTATTGCAGCCATTTTACAGTTTCCAGCTGTCCACAAGAAGAAGCCTCCAAGACCTGGCTATCGGCGCATAAAAATTAACCGTAAGATTTATTGGAGCCAGTTGAACATTGGCACCTATGCTTTTCTTCTTCTGTCTGTGTTTTTGATGCATTACTTCCTTGTTAGTCCGGAACTTGCAATCTATTAAGAAGTTTCTACAAGAAAATGAAAAATATATTTGGTAATGTTCAGATAATTATATTTTGCAAATATGCTTCATCTTAGAAATGGAATATCATATGGAATACATACGTGAATTTAAAGCTATGTTGGATGGATTTTTAGAAAGAACCTATGTTGTCAAATTCTTTTATTACTGATTCAAACATTTGTTTTGTAGTTGTTGAATTTAATTGGAAGCTTTGATTTACTAAAATTAGTTTAAAAACCAAGAAGATGAAGGAAAAGCAGAAAGAAACAAGGATTTTGGAAAAGAAAAGAGAAGAATTTGGAGAATTTGGACTTGCTGGTCTTTTCAGTAGTGCTGGGCACCCATTTCTCTTCTTTATTATTTTAGTTATATTTTTCAGAAATTAAAAAAAGGGCCACACCATACCCTTTAATTATTGAGAAATAGCTAGGGAGTTATGTGTATTTTTCTGACAAATCCCAATTCTTTTCAAAGAATTTCGTACATGCATAGGATATGTTGAGAAATTGCTAGGGACTTATTTTATTTTTCCTGTAATTATGAACTAATTTGTACTCATGGAAAGCTTTGGTAAGAAGTAGTTTTTCGTAATTTCTAAAAATTGTGAAAATATAAATAATGTCCTGAAATCGTAATCTTCTTCTGTAACTTATTCTTTAATTTTTTAGATTTGTAACTAAATTTTCTTGTTCAGTAAAAGTTTCAGCTTGGTATTAGAGGAAATGATGAATCAATCCATTTCTCCTTTTTTATTGTTCGTGTTCATTCTTTTTCCTACTTTCCTAAAATTTCGTCACACTTCAAAAAGTGATCAACATCAGCCCCTGTTGAAACCTTCAAAACCAGGACTAAAATGTCTCCAACTCATAACTATATGAATCCCCTATGTTCTCCATTAAATCTACCACTTGGAGCCTTAAATCTCCTCTAAAACCCAGCGATAATTTTATACCTGAAAATTACTGGAAAATTCATCTTTTGGATTTCAATTCAAGTTTGACTAATAGTTTCATTTGTCTGTAGGGACACATGTAAAGCCACAGCTGAAAGAATTAGCTGGGGTATCCCCTAGTAGAAACGTTGTCATAGTTTATAAATCTTGAGCATTTATTCTCAGAGTTCAGACTGTTTTTGATGATCTGTTTATCCCCCTATAATCTTGGGAGGTAGCAGTCACGGACACTCATGACTCAAGCTAGAGGCAAGTTATTTAAGTGGTTTATCTTGACAGACAAATAAACTAAAGAGTAGCTTTCGGAAGAGGAGCACCTTGTCATTCTTTGTATTGCATAGCAATATATACTACAGTCCTTGCCATTAGAATAATTACTATCGATCTTCTCTAATCTAGGAACTTAAAATAGAAACTACAATCTATCTCAATCAAGAAAGATATTATGCAATCGATCTGTTTTGACCCTAGACTGTATATCCATTGGGTCATTGAAGCTCATTGATTTAACACCATCTAGGGTTTTCTCCTTGATGGTCAAGAAACTCTAAATTTAAGAAAGAAAGGAAGAACAAGAAATAGATGAGGATTAATCAAAACACCTATTCATATTTTATTTTATTTCATGTATTTACATGAAACCCCTCACTAATTTTACTATTTACAAAATAGTCCTGTGACCTTTCAAATTACAAATAAGTTCATACTGACTCTTAAAACCCCCCCTCAAGCTAGTGAATGAATATCTTTTATGCCTAGCTTGGACAATGTATATGGCAACTTCTTTCTCGACACAGCCTTAGTAAGGAAATCTGCCAAAGTGTACATTTGTGTGTACATCACTGGATTTGCTGGAATCTTCCGTGTTGAATTGCTGTCAGAATATAACACCACAAGCCCTTTATATATAAAGCCTAATTATTATCACTTCCTATTTTCCTTAATTAATCAACTAATTATTTATTTTTCCCTAATTGCACCCAAATCAGGAATCAGGATTGTACCCCGATTCCCAATTGATGGTTGATTTCCATTAATTGGATTAATTATTTATTATTTAACTCAGAAATAAACTAAATACGATTAAATATTATTAATGTCCAATGTTGTAAGAATACTAATCGAACTCGGTACATGTTTAAAAAATTTCTTGGTTGTAACTTCGTCCATCCTTGCAGTTGCTTTTGAGGTTTTTACTGATAATAATGGGTATGTACTCAGCGGATCATAAACTATTGTATCTTGAAACGTTTCACAAGATCTTTGTCTCATACAGTATGTAAGTCTGTTCATTAATAGCATTACATTGTTTATACACTTAACTGATTTCCTTATAAAATTTAATGAAGCTTGTGGATGATTGTTCACTCTAAATCTAAACTAATATGATTTAATGTGATTGTGAAAACATTCAAGGCTGTGCTTCGGCAGAAGTTTTGATTTAATCTGTGACATGTTTTTAACTGTATTGCAGCTTCCATTTGGGAGATTAGAAGACTCAATCCATCGCTAACTTCAAGTGCTGATAAATGCTTGGTCACACATATGATGGAGATCCACTCTAGTGGTTGGGGTAGATGGAAGAAGCGTTACTTTTCAAAGTTTGAGAAGACCATCCCTTATGTTTTATTGTGCCAAGTTGCAGGTTGAGTAGTCAAACATTTCTTACATTTTTTGCTGTGTGGAAATGTCCATAACAATTTGTGCTAATGTCAAATGAAGTATTTTGGTGGGTGCACCATGCATAGGGATGCCAAAGGGCTGGATACCTGGATCCGGAGTGGAACCATGGTGGATCTGGACTCGGATCCTGTTCTGTCACCAAACTTATTTTTTGTATCTGGTTTTGGACTTCAACTTGAAAAAGTGATGCAACCAAAATGATGCAGCAGCAAAGAGGGCTTATTCTAGATCCAGATCCTAGTAAGATGTTTATTGCATTGGTATAATCGGATAAAAAAGCTTAAAAATAAATATTTTAAATATAAAAGTAGGACTAATAAATGGTATATGATTAAAATCAAGCGGACTCTCAAATATTAATATAACTCAAGCTATGTAGGCCCTTAAAACCTATAAAAACTTTTACATGTGAATGTAGTTATGTATTCAAAACCTTGGGTTGGGACTTGGGACATCCTATGACCCGGTTCCGGTTCTGGATCTGAATGGTCCGTATCCTATATGCATGGATCCGTATCCGGATCCAAATTTCTCCTGGATCCAAAAATAGCAGTCAGTGGCGCATGTGAACTGGGTTTCCATAAATGACAACTGATCTATAGTATTGTCATTTTTACATAGAAGTCATGGATCAAGTCATCACTGTGGTTAGCATTCCCAATTTCCTGTTCCAACTGATAACATTTTGTTGAGTTGGACTGAACATAGAGACGAGCCAGATAATTTCCCAAAAATACCCTCAAATGGAATCAAAATGTGCCAAAAATTTAGCTGAAGGATCTACTATGATGGGCGACCTAGTGGGGAAAGTGTTGCGATGATTTGAAATCTGGAAGGGACCCCATTGCCGATCAACCGAATATATAGGTCACACGTTTGGCTGTTGAAATGAGCCCTCAAATGGAAACAAAATGAGCAAGAATTTAGATGGAGGATCTCCTATGATAGGCGACCAAGTGTGTAAAGTTTTGTGAGGATTCGAAATCTGGAGTAAGCCCTGTAGGTTTGTTGACTTCCTGGCTGGTGCACAGTACAGTTGACAACCTTTATGTTGTCACGTTTTAATTTTTTTTTTTTTTTGTATATTATTATTATTTTCGTTTTTTAAACTTTAGAGGGAGAAGGTGGATTGGAAGGGGAGATGGCTGATACAAGGTTTTCTACAGAGATATGTGGATCCTACAATAGATGCGACTAGATCTGTGGATCCCATGACAGAGAAATGGGTTACTAGTTATTACTTACAGACATAATTCAGGAAGAGTTGGATTAGACATAGCACAGAGCTTTGGCTCTGATATCATGAAACAACTCAATAAAACAGAAGATTTGAAGTTGTTGTTTGGTTAATGTTCGCAACCACTCTATTTATGATGGAGTCTTATGTACAATAATGACAACAAGCTTTTCTATTCAAATACAGCGAAGTTTGACGACTACTTCAAACTAATAAAGTGTATGGTACATGTAATGCCCCTCGCTCGAGATCCCATAATCTTGCACGGGTGTCGAGGCGCTACCTCATGTGGGGATTCGAGTCTACCGACTCAGGTGTATATTTATTCCCCAAGCGAGAGTTCCCACTAGATTTCACTTGTGAGGTGTCTAAACGAAGCATCACAAATGGGGTATCGTTTATTTTCTTTTTGCGGAAGCCTGTGTAACTCATTGATGTAGTGCAAACCAAAGCAGAGGAATACATGGATGCAGTGGATTGAGGTAAGGCCCACCGTGCAGGGCCCAAACGATGCTAGGCCCAAATTTGGGTTTTGGAGTCAGAATCGCGAACGGAGCCCCATTCTGGAACGGAAACGGCAAGATCTTCAAAATCCATTGCTTTGCAATGGACTCCTCATTTTTAGGCCAAATTCCATCGTTTAGGCCTCGAAAAAGACTTTTTTCGCTATTTCTAGCAATTTTTCTATATTTTTGAATAAGTCAAATTCATTATTAGCAGTTTCTATGTTCGGTAGGTTTTTTTGCTATTTATTATATGTAATAATTCTCGTGATTTGTGAGATTTAGAAACAACTTCCTATATATTTGATTGTAATCTAGGAATGGAGACATTGCTGAATGATATTGAAAGTTTATTTTAGAGAATTCTTCTCTTTCCCTATTGTTTTGGAATTCATTAGAATCAACAAAACAATAGAACCCATTGTTCCTGGTATTATTCTTGAGAATAATCAACAGGTCTCGTGGAAGATCGGCATCCGGAAATCATCCACCACCGCTTGCTGCATCAGTTGGTATCAGAGCTTAGTTTCGTTCCTGCAAATCATGACTAGACGTGTTGCTGGTGGTCGAAACGCACACATCAACGACATGTTCGTGCGTGATGATGTAGCCCGCTTAACGCGATAGATCGAGGAGTTGACTACCCAGGTCGCTGCACTAAAGGCTAGGGACGATCAACGGAGGGATCGATCTCCATCTCTGCACTCTGTGGAAGAGGAGGAAGCTGAGGACGAATTCCACAACCCCTTTGCAAATCATGTCCAAGGAGGAAGGAGACCCATGATGGGGAACCCTAGGGATAACCGTGAATCACGATCACGGTGGGACGCTGGATTAAAGATTGACATACTAGAGTTTCAGGGGAGCGTACAACTAGAGGAATTTATGGATTGGATCTATGCCGTGGAGGAGGTCCTAGATTTCAAAGAGGTCCCCGAAGATAAACGGGTTCACTTAGTAGCAACCAGATTTCGGGGAAGAGCTGCTGCGTGGTGGCAACAATCTAAGTTGATGCGTGCTCGCCAAGGAAAACGGAAGATTGATTTGTGGAAAAAACTGAAGAAGCATCTGCGTGCAGCATTCTTACCCCACAACTATACAAGGATGCTGTACCAACAATTGCAGAACTTACAGCAGAACAGCAAGACGATTGATGAATATACCACAGAATTTTACCAGTTGGTCGCTCGTAATGATCTTGTTGAGACGGAAGAACAACTGGTGTCTCGGTATATTGGAGGAGTGCGACCTCAGTTTCAAGATACACTTAACCTATTCGACCCATTGAATGTTTCAGAAGCACACCAGAGGGCCATACAGTTGGAGAAACAGTTCAGTCGTAAGACTGGCAATTCTATGTGGGTTAGTGGTGGAGGCAGTAATTAGAACCCAGCTATCCCCGCCAGGACTTTCAACCAACCGGGTGGTGCTGGAAAACCACAAGTAGGGGGCTGCCCAATAGAACTCCTACCACGGGTGGTGGACCACGCTGTTTTAAGTGTGGAGAATCTGGGCATCGGATGGTAGACTGTCGGAAGGGCGATCGTGCTGGCAAGGGTTTGTTCGTGGATAGTGATGGTGTTTTGTATGATCATCCTGAGGAATCTGAACACGATGTAAAGGAGGGTGGTAACTCACCGGAGGAACAGGTTGAGGGTGATGACGGACCACTGCTGGTAGTACGTAGAACCTGTTTCACACCCCGAGAGGTGGACGGTGACAGATGGCTTCACAATAATATCTTCCAGTCCACCTGTACTATTGGTGGAAAGGTGTGCCGCTTCGTCATTGATGCAGGCAGTTGTGAGAATGTGATTGTGGAAGATGCTGTTCACAAGTTGGGGTTACCGATTGAAGAACATCCAAATCCCTACAAGCTGTCATGGTCAAAGAAAGGAAATGAGGTTACAGTCTCTAAACGCTGCTTAGTTCCTCTTTCAATTGGTTCTAATTATAAAGATAAAATCTGGTGTGATGTGGTTCGCATGGATGCATGCCATGTTTTATTGGGAAGGCCATGGCAATATGATAGAAGTGTCTCACATGATGGACGAAGTAATACTTATAACTTCATGTTTAATAACGTGAAGATCGTGCTTATACCCAAAAGAGAGGTGATACCCAAACTAATAGTGGGGGAGGGATCCAACCTCTTATCTATGAGCCGATTCATTAAAGAAGTATCGGAGACCGGGGTGGTGTATGTGTTGTTAGGGAGAGACCATACCGTCGGGGGTGAGACTCCGAAACTTGTTCAGGAAATAATCGATGAGTACCAGGATGTGTTTCCTAGTGACCTACCAGCAGGATTACCACGATTAAGGGACATTCAACATCAGATTGATCTGGTCCCCGGGTCTAACCTGCCCAATCGGCCCCATTATCGGATGAGTCCTAAGGAACATGAGGAGTTGCGGCGTCAGGTAGAAGAATTATTGGCTAAGTGACACATCAGAGAGGGTCTTAGTCCTTGTGCTGTACCAGCGCTGCTTACACCGAAGAAGGATGGCTCTTGGCGTATGTGTGTCGACAGTCGGGCGATCAATAAGATCACAGTTCGGTTATCGCTTCCCTATCCCTCGGTTGGATGATTTATTGGACCAGTTGAGTGGAGCTACTGTATTTAGTAAACTGGATTTGAAAAGTGGCTATCACCAAATTCGGATTCGGGAGGGTGACGAATGGAAGACAGCCTTCAAGACTCGTGAGGGGTTATACGAGTGGCTAGTGATGCCTTTTGGGCTTTCTAATTTCCCTAGCACTTTTATGCGAGTGATGAACCAAGTGTTCCGCCCTTTCATTGGAAAATTTCTCGTCGTTTATTTCGATGATATATTGATTTATAGTGCTAATCCAATTGTGCATCTTCAGCACTTGCACGATGTTCTTTCAGTGATGCGCAAGAACAAGTTTTTTGCTGCTGCCAGTAAATGCTCATTCATGACGGACAACATTTTGTTCCTCGGTTACGCCGTCTCGAAAGACGGTATTTGTGTGGATGAGTCCAAGGTGGACGCAGTCAGACAGTGGCTGTTGCCAGCGAATCTTCATGAAGTACGCATCTTTCATGGCTTAGTGTCATTCTATCGGCGATTTATTCCCAACTTCAGTACAATAATGGCACCAGTTACAGACTGTATGAAGGGGGGGGGACATTTTCCTGGTCAAAGGCCGCGACAGAGGCTTTTCACAAGATCAAACAGACACTTACCTCTGCACCTGTTCTCACATTGCCAGACTTTTCTCAGCCATTCGAGCTGCACTGTGACGCTTCCAAGGTTGGCATTGGGGCGGTTCTAAGTCACAACGGTAGGCCCGTTGCATTTTTTAGTGAGAAGTTGAACGGGCCAAACTGAAGTACAACACTTACGATGTGGAATTTTATGCTGTGGTCCAAGCCCTGAAGCATTGGCGATCCTACTTGTCCTATAAAGAGTTCATCTTGTATTCTGACCATGATGCCTTGAAGCACATCAATAATCAAGATAAACTCTCAGCTAGGCATGCTGGGTGGGCCGCTTATTTGCAGCAGTTCACATTTGTCATCAAACATAAGTCTGGAGCACTGAACAGGGTGGCTGATGCCCTTAGTCGGCGTGCTTCTTTACTTACGACTATGTGCACCAAGGTACTCGGTTTTGAATCATTCCGTGATTTATTGTCCACTGACCCCTACTTTGCACCTATTGTGAGTGATGTTATGGCAGGCAACCGCTCTGATTTTCTATTGCACGACGGATTCTTATTCAAAGGAAATCAACTGTGTTCCAGAGTCTAGCCTCCGCTTGAAAATCATCAAGGAACTACATGATGAGGGTCACGTGGGGCGTGATAAAACGTTACTGTCAGTAATGAGATCCTACTATTGGCCATCTATGCGAAAGGAAAGTACTAAGTTCGTGGAGGGGTGTCGCATCTGCCAAGTCTCTAAGGGTATAGCGACAAATGCTGGTTTGTATATGCCGTTACCTGTGCCGAACCAACCATGGACCGATGTGAGTATGGATTTTGTTTTAGGACTACCTCGAACACAGTGAGGTATGGATTCCATTTATGTGGTAGTGGACAGGTTTTCAAAAATGGCGCATTTCATCGCGTGCAAGAAGGCGACAGACGCTGTCAATGTGGCACAGTTGTATTTTCGAGAAATATATCGACTTCATGGACTGCCAATGTCTATTGTTTCTGATGGGGACACCCGGTTCCTTAGCCATTTCTGGCGCAGTTTGTGGTGTCTTGCTAACACCAAGCTAGATTTCAGCAGTGCGTATCATCCTCAGACTGATGGGCAGACGGAGGTTGTCAATCGTTCTTTGGGTAATTTACTTCGTAGCTTGGTGGGAGATCATCTGAAGTCATGGGATCAGAAATTATATCAAGCTGAATTCGCCTACAATCGTTCTGTCAATCGTAGCACGGGTTTTAGTCCTTTTTTCATCAACTGCGGCTACAACCCGAGATCTCCGCTTAATTTAGCTCCAGTTCCTGACCTACAGCGTATTCCTAAAAAGGCTGAAGATTTAATTGCTGCGATTCAGGGCGTGCACAAAACCACGCAACAACATCTATTGGAAGCCACTGCCAAGTACAAACATTCTGCTGATCAGAAACGCCGTCTTGTAGATTTTGAGGTTGGAGATTTCGTTTGGGCCATTTTGACAAAAGATCGGTTTTCTGTAGGGGAGTATAACAAACTGGCAGCAAGAAAAATTGGTCCGTTGGAGATCATAGCAAAGATTAATTCCAATGCTTACAGATTAAAGCTCCCGAGTCATATCCGCACTTTTGATGTTTTCAATGTCAAACACCTTGTCCCATATCATGGTGACAGTTCAGAGGATGAGCCCGTGAATTCGAGGGCGAATTCTCTCCCACCTGGCAGGAATGATGTAGTGCAAACCAAAGCAGAGGAATACATGGATGCAGTGGATCGAGGTAAGGCCCACCGTGCAGGGCCCAAACGATACTAGGCCCAAATTTGGGTTTTGGAGTCAGAATCGCGAACGGAGCCCCATTCTGGAACGGAAACGGCAAGATCTTCAAAATCCATTACTTCGCAATGGACTCCTCATTTTTAGGCCAAATTCCATCGTTTAGGCCTCGAAAAAGACTTTTTTCGCTATTTCTAGCAATTTCTCTATATTTTTGAATAAGTCAAATTCATTATTAGCAGTTTCTATGTTCGGTAGGTTTTTTTGCTATTTATTATATGTAATAAATCTCGTGATTTGTGAGATTTAGAAACAACTTCCTATATATTTGATTGTAATCCAGGAATGGAGACATTGCTGAATGATATTGAAAGTTTATTTTAGAGAATTCTTCTCTTTCCCTATTGTTTTGAAATTCATTAGAATCAACAAAACAGTAGAACCCATTGTTCCTGTTATTATTCTTGAGAATAATCAACAGGTCTCGTGGAAGATCGGCATCCGGAAATCATCCACCACCGCTTGCTGCATCACTCATTGAACCTGTACATTGCATAATCATAATAATTGGTAGCCTACATAACATCCATCCACAACATATGTAAATAAATGATAAAGAACATAAACAAGTTCATAGATAGCATTTAAGGTTCAAGTGAAGTTAGAGAAAGATGACGAAGTAGCGGAAGCGGTCTAAGTCTGCAACACATGATTAAAAGTTTAACACCATCAATAATGGCCATCTGAGCCAACGAAAGATCACATAACGACACTCAGTGCAACTTGGATGTCCAGAAGACATCGTCAGGGGTCCATTCACCTAGGTCTTCTGGAGTCTCTTTGACCTGCTCAATCTCATGGGTAATGGCATTGGTGTCGTCACCTGTAACGCCAAGTGTAGCATCATTAGACACGGTAGTCAAGCAAGATAAATAAATATAAATGGCATGTACATGTAGCATCAAGTGAATATAAGGTAAGAACGATCATAAGATGTCAATTAAGAGTAATCTAAGCATGATTATGCGGGAATAAGCATGAAACATGATAAATCATAGATGCCGTTTAATAACTATATACCCTATCAAATTGGCACATTCGCGCTAGCTATATTCTCTCGAACTGACCATTAAGCATGGCCCAAATGAGAGTATCAACTTGCATGACATGAGATGATGGTATCACTAGGAGGCATAGGGCCCACAAAACTCCATCGTGGACCCAGATTGCAGGTCGTCCATAAACATAAAACTGAATCCACACTTAGCCATGTCTGACTGCGATAGGATTGGAGCTGAGTGGTGCTAACAGAAAGAGTGATGTGTACATAGTATAGAACATGAAACATGAACATAAACATAAGCATGAACATGAATATAAGGAGTATCATTGCAAAACATACATGTGTGAACATAGGAAACATAAAGAAATACATGAAACGCAATGCATTACAACAAACATGATGGAATACGCAGCAAACATGAGAGCATGAAGCTAGTCATACGAATATATGGAAACATAGATCAAATGCTTGCATAATTGATTAAATAACTAGTCATGAATGAATTACAATCCAATCCTAGGGTTTGGAATGCCTATGGGCATCACTATCCAACTCTGTGTAGTCCTTGTCACGCCTGTGACATGGTCCTTAACTTCACATCAGGCCTTTTGATGGGTTGAGGCCCATCAGAAACAAAATCGTGAGGCCCGTGGGCCAAAGCGGACAGTATCATGCATGCGTGTAGGGTGGGGCGTTACAATCCTAGGGCCTTTGATGTCTTAGGGCTTGCTCCGATGTCTTCGGGCTACCTTAAACTTGGCGTTACTTGGGTTCATGGACATCGAATTGCATTAGGCCAACACCTTTGGTGTAGTACACTAGATTATTGAATTCCGGGCGTCCTTGTAGGTGTATTTTAGCTCAAACATCACCTACAAAGGTCTAGAGATCCATTAGGCCTTGTTTAGGGTCCATGTGTTCCAACACTAATGTCCAAGACTAGTTAGAAAACCACCTAAAAAATCCTAGGTTCCGTGGTTGCTCCACGGTCAGGTTGCGGTTGACCGTGGGGTCTCACGGTTGCTCCATGGCCTGCTCATGGTGGAACAAGGGGTCTCCATGGTTAGCCGTTGGTTAACCGCACTTCACCTACATAGGTCTAGAGATCCATTTGGCCTTGTTTAGGGTCCATGGGTTCGAACACTAAGGTCCAAGATTGGGTACAAAACCTCCTAAAAATCATTGGTTCCATGGTTGCTCCACAGTCAGGTTGCGGTTGTGTCACGACCCAAATTCCAGGGCCTTGTTAGATATACGGATCGTGATTATATAGCAATATTCACCATGCATACATCAAATAATTTTCCACAAGGAATCAGGGCATTTAGTTCAAATTATATTTCTAATTATAAATATCAATAATCTCTTGAGTAATCAAATTTATTATGTTCTGACCCAAGTCAATAATGTGCTTAAAACATTAAATAACTTTTCCTAAACAAAGACTAATGATTTCATCAACTATTTAAGCTTTTCTCGTTCTCTCCCTTCAGCCATGAATGCCAAAATCTACGTGCTTATCGTCATTCCGCTCTGGCCCACCCACAATATGATTACCTGCAGGGGGCAACGCAACAACAATATTACTGGTGAATGAATTTTCCTAATTATATAAGCCGCATACAACATAATTTCACATAATCATCAAATCCGTGCCATGCACATTACCACGCCTCAAAGGCCCATCATATATATGTATACCAGTCACCATGACCCTGTCTCAATAGACACGTCCATCTAGGACCAGCCGCTATAACGGCCACCATGGCTAGAAGCCATCAATCATCCGGACACTAAGTCCAACATCCCACTTCTGGGACCCAGTACACAATTTCATAATCACATAACAACCAAATTTCATTATTATTAACAGTTTACACAACAGTAGTGTGGATCCAACCCCTACACAATTTACTGGTTGCTGCCCCATTTTTGATCATGATTGGTATCAATTGGTATAGGGGTGGCCCACGTACTACATTAATTAATCACAGTCTGTATAATTAATCACAATCTAAGTAATTAATTACAATCCATATAATTAGTCACAATCCATATATTTAATCACAATCCATATAATAAACCTTGATTCATCCAAGTAGAAAGGTTAAATTTGTAAATATATACAAATTCCAGGGTTGTTTCCCTTAACAAGTTCCACCCATGTACACAGAACACAAAGTAGTTTAGTATCTCACGCCTGAACACAGTGGTATACAATCCAGCGGGTCTCACTCGGCTGAACCAAAATCAGACCTCAGGGTCATGGTTGCCCGAGGGTAAGCCTTCAACCCAATGGATCTGATCCATCATCAAATCATATTCTGGGGCCCACAAGTCAGAACCGATGTTTACTATTTTCTGCACTAAGTCATGCCTGGCTGTATTTTAATTCATTGATCAGTGGGTCCCACTGGTAAAAATCCCAGATGTCCCACTCCTCCAAGGTCGCCCATCAGTCCCCCACATGATGGATGGAATTGATCTCCAATCCAATGACCAGATGGGTCCCACTAAGGCTTGATGTCATGAAGACACCAACCTGGTATCTATTGCCTCTTCTGCATTATAACAATTGGATGAAGGCCTAGATGGGGCCCACTCCTCATGGTTCCAAGTCTCCTAGGGTCGACCAAGGGTCCCCTACCAGATGTGTGGTCTTGATCATTGATCAGGTCAATCGATGGGTCCCACAACTACAAACGACCAGTCCTCTGTTTTATTGTTCATTCACGATTTTGGAACTCCAGGTGCATAGATGGTGGCCCAAACAGAATCCAATCCTTTTAGGACCAGCACCTCCGTGGTCGACCATGAGTCCCCTTTAGGATCCATGGTTCAGATCTATCACGTAGTGGGCCAGGGGGTCCCACAACCCCTGACGACAGAAACTAGTAATATAGGCAGAGTTCGTTATCTGCACAGATTATCATCAAAACTAATTCTATCAACATATTCCATTCCCTAGGAACAATATTAATGATAAGAACCCAAATCCTCAAGTCTATTCAAGAGATCAGAGCACTCTTTAACATCAAGAAGCCTGGATGTATCGACAGTCACTATAGCAATTTTACATATAATGATCTCACAAAAATCTGAATTGCTCAAGCATCTAATTCATAGTTTGGAATCATTAATTAGAAATTGGAATCACCAAGGAAGATCCACTCACCTTTGATAAACGATCGTCGCCTTTGCAATATGTGGACGTGAATAGGACATCGGTCAGCCTTCCCCCCCTTCTCCTAAATTGCAGCCACAAGACTCTCTCTCAGAATTTCTCCAAAGGAATTGGATACAATAGGGATCGTTGGTTTATTTATATATATGAAGAGAAGACAAAGTCCTAGTCCTTACATATCTTTCTAATTAGAGTTGTATAACAACTCCTTATGTTTCCTTTCTAAAAGCTATTCACGTGAGTAACTTCTAATTCTATCAATCCCAACGCTAGAGTGGACGACCATCCTCTTTTCTTCCCCTAATTCCTACTCTTCCTCTTCGAAAGCTCTCTCTTCTAGTTTCTTTTTTTGCCCTAATTATTTGTACTATTTCCATTAAAGTTGAAATAACTCTTGGTTCAGAAATACAACTTTACATGCTTTTAATTTTAAGTACAGAGAATACCTCATGTTTGATGTGGATTTTAGGTGATGCATTTTATAGGTGATGCCCTTATTTGTCTTTCTCTTGTCACCAACAAATTTCTTTTGGCTCAATTACAGAGAGAGAGAGAGAGAGAGAGAGAGAGAGAGAGAGAGAGAGAGAGAGAGAGAGAGAGAGAGAGAGAGAGAGAGAGAGAGAGAGAGAGAGAGAGAGAGAGAGAGAGTTTCATGCACTGAAGTTAGAAAGAAGATATTGCATACTTATTGTATAATGATTTTATTATTCAGGCTTACGAGAATTTTTTCAAGCAAATCCTGCACTTACCTCCGACTCTCCCACGACAATCCTCCACTCAAAGATGTGTAGCAGTTCTAGTTCTTTTGTTGATTTTGAAGATTCTGAAGTGGGAGATCAGTTCTATGATGCAATTGCTGCTGAACCTTTGGAAGATGAAGATAGTGATGATGATGAAGAACAATCACTGGTGATTTCTCCTTTAGTTTTTACACCACTATTATTATGAATGATAATTGCAAGTGCAATCAGTTTCAGTTTCTCTTTGCAACTTCTCATTACTTTTGCTTGGACAGGATGGAAAAGTGAAGCTGAAGAATGTTTCATGGGCCATTGCTAGCTTGGCTCTAAAGCGAAGCTCAGGTTTTTTTTTCTTCTCAAAAATTGAGATTAATTATCCCTTGCCACTTGTAAGCTAGAACAGATTTCATTCCAAAATTTACATGTTATTAAGGTTCCACTCTTTTCGATCAATTTCACCTAGTAGTAACAGTTTTACAATTTGTCGTTTATGGTGTATCTGCATCTAAGCTGCAATTTGGATGAATTAGGTTAATCTCATCCGTTTTAATAGGGCATTAAGCTTGGGCCATTATGAAAAGATGTAATCACATCAATTGGTTTCTGTATTTCCTTTTTTCTTTCTCTAGTCATTTTCAGCAAAAACATAAGTTACTTGTTTTTTCCTAGTCGGAAACCAAAGCTTTTTTCTTGTCCTCTTTAGTATTGAGTTTGACTTGTTGAACATACATATTTAGAAATGTTGCTGAATAATTGAAAAAGAAAAATTCATTAGAAATGATGATATTTTAAAACAGAGCATACAGGTGAGTGAATTTAAAGTTGCGTACTCCATATAAATAATAAAATTTTGGAATAAAAATCATGAAATATAGATTGAGGTAAAGCAGTTAGCTTGGTTGAGCCAAGGTAGAACTACAATTTTGGGTTTTAATGTTTATGATTATGAAGCCCCTATTTGGTAATGTTGGAGAAACAAAGGTAAAACAAAGTCAAAGTCAACTTCTTCAAAAGTGAACTCATCGGGATAAGAACGAAGGAGTCAATGCTTTTTAAATAGGGAAATTTTCAAATAAGGCCTTAGGTTTTTGCCTTATTTGAAAAAAGGACACAAGTTTCAAAACTTTTCAAATTAATCCCTAAGTTTTTCAATAAAACTTCAATTAAGGCCATCTGGTCATATAAAGGTATTTTTTATGGTATTTTCTCTCAATTTTTAAAAAATACCCAGAGTACCTTCATTTAAAGCCATATCACGGGTTTTGACAGCCACTACATTTAGCCGATCTCTGTGGAAATGCTAGTTTTTCTTGATCACTATAAGGTTGCCAGTGAAAAAAATGAAGAAAATATAGAGGAAGTGAAGGGGGGTTTTATTTCGTTGAAGGATAATTTGGGTAGTTTAAAAAAAATTGAAGAAAAAAGTTTTTGGAAAATAGTTTTAAATGGATGAATGTCCTTAATTAAAAACTTCATGAAAAACTTAGGGACTAATTTGAAAAGTTTTAAAACTCGTGTCCTTTTTTGAAATAAGACAAAAACTTAAGGAGTAATTTGAAGTTTTCCCTTTTAAATATGCAGTAATTATGGGATGCAGAGTAGGTGATTTGCCAACTTCTTGTTTGGGGTTGCCATTGTCTGTGGGGTCGATAATCAAGTCGCAGTGGAATCTAGTGGTGGATAGGGTTGAGAGAAAGTTGTTCTCTTGGAAAGCCACATACTCGTCCATAGGAGGAAGGGTTACCCTAATTAACCTAGTGTTGTCAAATCTGCTAGTTTATTATTTCTTCCTCTTCAAATGTCCAAGTTCAGTTATTAACAGAATAGAGAGGCTGCACCAAAAGCTCCTATGGCAAGGAAACAATGACCAAAAGAAGTTTCACTTGGTGGACTGCGGCTCTGTGCGTAGACCTCAGAAGGAAGGGGGTTTGGGAATCAGACATCTTAGACTGATGAACCAAGCTCTTTGGGGCAAGTGGTTGGGGGGATTAGGAGATGGTACGGATGGACTATGGTGACAGGTTCTGGAACAGAAATTTGGTCTTCCTGGAAATGAGTGGGATCTTCGGGACGCTTTTGAGAAGTCATCAACAATTTTGAAAAGGAATCTGTTCAGTTAAAAAGCCCCTTTTGGAGAATATTAGATATCACGTCGGATCGGGGGAGAGGATTCTCTTTTTGAGAGACTGGTGGATTGGAGGCAAGAATTTGGCAGCTCAGTTCCCACCCCTCCTCAACTGTGCTACAGACAAGGACACAAAGGTCAATTCCTACATGTCAAGAGTTGGAGACATGGTGGTCTGGAGCCCCACATGCAGGAGGAACTTAAGGGTTCAAGAGGAATCTCAATTCATTTTGCTCCTAAATCTCCTAAATGGAGTGTACAGCACGGAAAGGGGGGTGGATTCAAGGGTGTGGACAGCCTTTAAAAGTGGCTCGTTCTCAATTTCTTCTTTCTTCTCAGCTTTATCTGATGGCTCGAGGGAGAGGAATGTGGTGGGCAATGTCTGGAAGAATAAAGCTCCCATGAGGGTGGTAATATTCGTGTGGCTATCTATCCGGAGAAGAATCTTGACCCATGATGATTTAAGGGGACGGGGAGGGTAGGGGTAAACGTCTGACTCATGGCTTAAGGGAGGAGGAATCTATGGACCACCTTATGGTGAATTGCAAAACTGCTCAATACATCTGGAATGTAGTGGTTAAGTGGTTTGATTGTTGTTGGGTCTTCCCAAATCCCCTCCCAGAGCTCTTTAAGGCTTGGAAGGCCCCAAAAGGGCCCCAAGTGGGAAGGAGTTGTGGAGCTTGACTTTTCTTGCAGTCCTCTAGACAATTTGGAAGGAGAGTTATTCCAGATGCTTTGAAGGGGCTGCGATCAGTGAAACCTGTTTGGTGAAGAAAGTCAAATTTCTAGTTGCGCTTTGGGTGTCCATTAGTCCGTCCTTTAGCGGTTATTCTATAAAAAAGATTATGTTGCATGGGAAGGAGCTGACATTTTCTTTTGCAGAGCCTAATTAGTCTCATTTTAGGGGTGTTTTCTTTTCTTTTTCTATTTTTCCTTTCCTGTCATAGCTTGTCAGTATATTCCTCTTGTACTGCTTGATGTTTTTTTTAACGAAAGTGACCTTTCAAAAAAAAAAAAAAAAAAAAAAAAAGGTTCCATAGGCATGTTAGCTGTTTTTGAATTGGTGGGATGAGTAGTCATGATTAAATCCTCCGCATGTTTCCTCTGATGGATTCCAACACTAGCATTTGTTCGGGAGAATTAAAGCCCAAGAAAATAAGAGAGATGGTCGGGATCTTTCATTTTGAATCAGCTCATAAGATAACTTTGGAGTTCTTTAATCTATGATGCACAGATACGGCATGGGTACGGCAAGGACACGCCATAGACACGGCAGGGACACAAATTTAACACATAAAAACTGAAGTATCGGATACGATACGACACGATACGTTGCCCATTTTGAAGTATCCGTGCATCATAGTCTTTAATGGCTGTAAGATCATTTCCACTGATGATCATGTTGTCTACTTATAACAACAATA
Source organism: Cinnamomum chago (assembly GCA_038049695.1). Taxonomy (NCBI): domain Eukaryota; kingdom Viridiplantae; phylum Streptophyta; class Magnoliopsida; order Laurales; family Lauraceae; genus Cinnamomum; species Cinnamomum chago. The sequence goes on from CP142458.1 coordinate 56,120,976, forward strand.
TGGTGCAGCCACATGACGTCCTCCTGATAAAAAGTGGACTATCATTTGGACTTTGATAGAAGTTTCCTTTTAGGATGGCAGTCTGGAATTTGTCAAACTAAGCTCGTGGAGCTTGTTTAAGACCATATATATATTTCTTCAGTCGACAAACTTATTTTGGAGGACAAGCATAACGGTGGCTGCCTGTAAATTGTTTCTTGTAGATCACCATGCAAAAATGCATTATTGGAACCCATTTCCATAAAAGGCCAACTTTGAACTATTGCAACAGTTAGTAGATATTTGACGGGAGTCATGTTGGCGACAAGGGCAAATATTTGTTAATTGTCAGTCCCATATTCCTGTTTATAACGTTGAGCAACAAGGAATACTTTGTATCTATTTAGACTTCCATTAGATTTGACTTTGATGGAATTGATCCATTTACAACCAATGACGGAAGATTCTATTGGAAGAGGTACTAAATCCCAAGCGTGATTGTATTCAAGAGCAAGTAATTCTTCTTGCCTAGCATTCTTCCAACATGGGTGTTTAATCACCTATGGATAAGATGAGGGTATGGAGATGGAATCTAAAGTGGGGAAGAGTATTGAGAAAACCATATGTCAGGCATTTTAGATATGCGAGATGAAGGCCTTAATGTAGATGGTTCAGGAGGATTGTTACCTGGGTTTGCAAGGTCCTGCGATGGAGGGAGATCGGGAATAGGTATAATTCTTAAGGTGGGTTTGGTAGCTTAGTATAGACAATCGTAATAGTCTCAAAGGACGAGCAATGCGAAAATGATTGTAGATAGGAGATTCGTGACATAAAAAAATCAGGCTGGTAGAAAGTAGGGGCGTTCAAGGGCTGACTCGGCCCGACTTGGGCCCAATCTAGTTTGGGCTGGGCTTGGATATAATTTTTGATCCGTTTAATGTATGGGCTAGGCTTCAATTAATTGATAGAAAGCTCGGAGCTCGGCCTGGCCTGAGTAAGTAATACATGTAAATTAGTACTGATATACCGAAACAAGTAATTAGCTATGATACCTAGATACAACATCCTATGATACCCATACTGATACGACACGATGCGGATCTAGGTACGGGATATGACAGGATACGATTGGAATACAGTTCGATATTTTAGGATACAATAGGGGTTGACTGAAAATGCCATAACCTCAAAACTTTTTAAAGAAAACCACAGCAGAGAGATAGAGAGAGATACATGTGTCTAAGAAAAACAGAGGAGAAAAAGACTTGGGCTGGAATGAGAAGAAAAAAGAGAGGGAATGAGATTTGTACTTGCCGTCTGCCGGATTGGGTCGTTACTGTTGCCGGTCATAGAATGCCGACCTGAACTTATTGCCAGAGTCAAGTGTAAACCCATTTGAGCATCCAAACCCACGTTCTGGGGGAGGAAATAAGGAGCATGGGAAGGCCGGTACTTCAACCAATCTAAAGTGTTTCAGGTGTGGAGAAGCTGGCCATCGTTCATATGAATGCCCAACAAAGAAAGTTGAAGTTCATCTTGTGGAAGAGCATGAAGGAGGAGGGAGCCAATTTATGATGAGTCACCTGAAGGAGATGCTGAAATGGAGTACTGTGAGCCTGAAGGTGATGCAGAAAGTTTAGTTATTCGTCGTGTTACGACTGTTCAAGAAGATAACCAGTGGCTGAGACACAACATTTTCCGAACTTATGGCTTGTGTTATGGAAAGAAGTGCACCTTGATGATTGACTCTGGTAGTGTCGAGAATATAGTGTCTAAAGCCTTGGTTGAAAAGTTGAAGCTTTCATGTGAGCACCATCCAGAGCCTTACAAAGTATCATGGTTCAAGACGGGAGGAGAGATTTTGGTGACGCAGAGGTGCCAGATCAAGTTTTCTATTGGGAAATAGCAAGATAAAATTCACTTCGATGTTCTCCCAATGGATGCCTGTCATCTACTCCTTGGAAGGCCTTGGCAATTTGATCGACAGGTTCAACATGACAGCAGGAAGAATACCTACACCGGTGTGAAGGATGGAGTGAACTATGTGCTAATTCCTTCAAGAGATGTCCCTACGACAGTGACGTCACAGAAACAAGTCAGTTTGCTGTCCTATAGAGCCTTTGAACAAGCTTACAAGAAGGAGAAAGTGGCTTATGCGTTAGTAGCTACTGGGGGTGAAAGTGAAGATGTTAGAGAGCTTCCCAAAGAAATTTCAAGCCTTTTGGACAGATTTAAAGACATCGCGCCTGTGGAATTACCAGCTGGTTTGCCTCCTCTTCGTGATATACAGCATCAAATCGACTTTGTTCCAGGTGATATCCTTCCTAACTTACCTCATTATAGAATGTCTCCTAGTGAGAATGCTGAATTGCAGAGTCAAGTTCAGGAATTGCTTGCTAAAAGACTTATTAAAGAGTCTTTAAGTCCTTGTGCAGTTCCAGCCCTCCTAACTCCAAAGAAAGATGGAACATGGAGGATGTGTGTTGACAGTAGGGCTGTGAATAAGATTACAATAACGTACAGGTTTCCTGTTCCTCGTCTTGATGATATGTTTGACATGCTTTATGGAGCAAAGATTTTTTCTAAAATTGACCTTAGAAGTGGTTACCACCAAAGTGTTAAACCAGGAGATGAATAGAAAACAGCCTTTAAAACAAAAAGTGGGCTATATGAGTGGTTTGTTTTGCCATTTGGCCTCTCTAATGCACCTAGCACATTTATGAGGCTTATGACATAAGTCTTGAAGCAGTTCATGGGCAGATTCGTTATTGTGTACTTTGATGATATCTTAGTGTACAGTCAGGACAAGATTCAGGACCTAGAGCACTTAACACGTGTTTCAAGTACTGCATGACAACCAGCTGTATATCAATCTCAAAAGGTACTCTTTTATAATTGTGTTCTTGGGCTATGTTGTGACTGTAGATGGTTGCAAATGGATGAAGAGAAAGTGAAGGCTATTTTAGATTGCCCTACACCTAAAAGCTTTACTGATATTTGAAGTTTTCATGCCCTGGCTTCTTTCTATAGGCGATTCATCAAGAGTTTCAGTACCATAGTTGCTCCTATGATGGATGTCCTGAAGAGCAAGGAGTTTACATGGACTAAAGAAGCAGAGCAAAGCTTTCAATTGTTGAAGTCTAAGCTTGTTAAAGCACCAGTGTTGGCCTTGCCCGATTTCTCCAAAGCTTTCCAAGTGGAGTGTGATGCATCAAGTGTGGGAATAGGTGCTGTCCTAATGCAAGAACAGAGACCCATTGCTTATTTTAGTGAGAAGCTAACTGACGCAAAGCAGAAATATTCTGTTTATGACAGAGTTGTATGCGGTTGTTCAAGCTTTAAGGCACTGGGAAGAATATCTCATTGGAGTGGAGTTTGTTCTCTATTCAGATCATGAAGCTTTAAGATATCTTAAGGCACAAAAAAAGCTCAATTCAAGGCATGTTGGCTGGGTAACCTACTTGGAAAGATTCAACTTTAATCACAAAGCTGGTTCATCTAATGAGGTTGCTGATGCTTTAAGTCTAAAATACAGCTTGTTAACTACTCTTTCAGTTGAAATTATTGGTTTCGACCTGTTACCCGAGTATTATGCAGCGGATCCTTTCTTTATGAAGGTCTTGCAGGAGTTAGGAGATGGGAATTGGGAAGAGCCAAGATTACCTGCTTTTGAATGGTTATCTCTTCAAAGAGACTCAGCTATGTCTATCGGAAGGGTCACTGAGGTTGTTTGTAATTCAAGAGCTGCATGGTGGAGGGCTTGGTGGACATTTTGGAAGGGATAAAACATAATCACTTGTGAAGAAGCGTTATTTTTTGCCGTCTTTGAAACGGGATGTTGTTTGTTTTGTGCAGAGATGCCTTGTTTGTCAAAAGGCCAAGGGGGGGAGTGCAAAATACAGGTTTATACCAGCCCCTTCCTATTCCTTATGATCCTTGGGAAGATCTTTCCATGGACTTTGTCCTTGGCTTGCCAAAAAACACAACAAGGGCATGATTGTATCTATGTGGTCGTTGATCGCTTCTAAAAAATGGCTCATTTTATATCCTGCAAGAACTCTACGGATGCTTCTCATGTCGCTGCTTTGTTTTTCCGGGAAATAGTTCGACTACATGGAGTTCCAAAGTCCATAGTTTCAGACCGTGATGTGCATTTCATCAGTCACTTTTGGAAGACACTTTGGAAGCTTCTTGGTACACAACTGCAGTTTTCCAGTGCTTACCATCCTCAAAACGGATGGACAAACCGAATTGGTAAATAGGTCTCTTGGAAATTTGTTTAGGAGCTTGGTTGGGGACAATCCTAAGATATGGGAATTCGTGATTTCTCAAGCAGAATTTGCTTACAATAGTTCTTTCAATCGGTCAACTAGGAAGACTCCATTTGAGGTGATCTATGGCAGTAAACCCCAGCAAGTTTTGGACCTTTTACCATTGAAGGATCAAACCAGAATTAGCATGGATGAGGAAGAGTTTGCTGCCCATATCAAAAGCACTCAGGATCAGGTTCGTGAGCACTTGAAAGAAGTCTCTAAGCGTTACAAACTGATTGCTGATGCACACCGTAGGGATAAAGAGTTCCAAGAAGGCGATCTTGTGATGGTCTTCGTGAGCACTTGAAAGAAGTCTCTAACCGTTACAAACTGAGTGCTGATGCACACCGTAGGGATAAAGAGTTCCAAGAAGGCGATCTTGTGATGGTCTATCTTCGAAAGGAAAGATTTCCTGCTGGTTCTTATAGCAAGCTGAAGCAAAGGAAGTTTGGACCATGCCGAGTGCTCAAAAAGCTTGGCCAAATGCTTATCGGTTGGAGTTGCCGCGAGGATTATCTATCAGTCCAATTTTTAATGTTAGGGACTTGTATCCTTATTATGGGGAAGAAGACGGTGATTCCGTGTAGTTAGAAGAATTTTCTACTATACCAACAAATCCCCATCCAGAAACCATTGATGTTTTGGAAGTTCGTTCTATCACCACTCGTTGAGGGACCTATACACAATATTTAGTTCATTGGATGGGAAAACTACATTCTGAAGATTCATGGATTTCGGCCCAAGAGCTCAAAGAACTTGATGAAAAGCTTTGGGAAGATTTGGTTTCAGTTTCCAAGCGGGATTCTTTTCAAGAGAGGAAGAATGATGCAGGGGCATAATGGTCTTGGGAATGTTTTTATATTTATTAGTCTTATGTATTAAGTCAAAGGAGTCTTCTCTTTTTTTTCTGGAACCTTGACTGTCTAGGAAGAGCAAGAGTTAGTAAGCTGGTCAATGAGTCAATAGAGTCATTAATGGAAGTTACCTTGACTGTCTAGGAAGAGTAAGAGTCATTAGAATCATCAATATCTGTAACTCTATATATATCTGAAGAAATGAAATTGGGGGGGTGGGTGGTGTGGTGGGGGGACGGACTGGACTTTTCGGATTCTAAATAGTTTCTCTGCAAGTTTTTTTTGCTTGAAACAAGCTGGTGGCTTGGTCACGTGAGAGACATCCGTGATTAGCAATGTTGAGTGACTCCATTGCCCTTGGTGAGTGGCTTCCCAGGTTTATTCCTCTTTTGGTCAAGTTCTCTGTCGTTGGCCATCCTTTGTAGGTCCTGGCCTGCATCAGGTGCCTATCATTAGAGTGGTCTGGTTTAGCTTCCATGTTTCCATGTGTATGGGGGATGAGTGCCAAAAAGTTTTGGCACTGTGGAAGCCATAGAACTCTGGCCTTTTGAAGTATGGTTGTATTTTTTTTTATTTTTTATTGAAAGGTTCAGTTTTTCATTCATGCTACTAAACCAAAGACCTCAATCAATCTTTATTTGTTGACATTTTAATTTGTTGTTGGGTTTCTTCTTGTATGCAGCTCTGGCTGCAGGTAGTGTATTGGATGCCCACAGTACACCAATACAGTTGGATGCAAGTCAGTTTCATGGTTCCATGCACCAGGGGAAAGATGAATCTGATACAAACTGTTGGACATCTCCCAGTGGCCAAGGGTTTATGATAAGAGGAAAGACGTACTTAAAGGATTACACAAAGGTGAACTGCTATATACAATATCTGCATTCATTCAATGTTAATTAGATCTGTTGATGTTTTAATCTTTATGGATTTCTGGTCCTATGGTTTTAGTGTACTTTAGATGTTTTGATCTTCTATAATTCTGGAGTAAATGTATCTTTGTGGCTACCTGATCTTATAGGACATTACATCAAGTGTCTTTTTGGACTGGTCTTTCCCTCTTCTATAATTATGGTCTATGGTAGCAATGCAGGACACTGTAGCATCTCTTTAAAAGCTAAATATCCTTTGTGGGTGAAATAATTTTCATTTAGGACATGTTTGGTGTCATGTAAAGAGAAGTGATACAGACATGAGAGAGAGATAAAGTGGAGATGAATGTCTTCCCTTGCATGGTCGACTGAGATCTATATTTAAAAGGGTTTAATCCCTGATTACATTGTAACAATACTTATCCATTAATTACACTTGGGTTTAGATCCATACTAATAGCTAACAACTAACTAGTATGTAAATGGGCCTGCTATATTGGGCCTGGAGGCCCGGGATTGACACCCCCCCTCAAATTGATGCGGGAGTGTCATAAAGCAGCAATTTGGAAACAAGAAATTGATGTCGAGGCCGAGCAAGTCCCTTAGTGAAGATATCTGCAAACTGAAACTCTGTAGGGACATGAGGTAGACTGATAACATTACGCTTGTATTCGTCTCGAATAAAGTGGCAATCAACTTCTATATGTTTTGTGCATTCATGAAGAACAGGATTTTCAGTGATTCTGTTTGCCCCAGTATTATCTGCATTCAAGGAAGTGGGAGAGGCCTGTGCAAAGCCAAGTTCAGAAAGAAGACCCCGAAGCCATAGGATTTCAGAACAAGCAGAGGACATAGCCCGATATTCAGCCTCTGTGGAAGATTTGGAGACCCGTTCTTGTTTCTTGCATTTCCAAGAGATGAGAGATTGACCGAGGTACATACACCAACCAGTGGTGGACCGTCTGGTATCCGGACATCTTGCCCCGTCAGCATCTGCATAAGCAGTCAGAAGTAGACGATTATCCTTTGGATAATATAAACCACAAGCTCTAGTACCCAATAAATACCGGATAATTCGCTTTACTGCCGTCAGATGAAGGTGGCGAGGAGACGTCATGAATTGACTGACAAGATTGACAGCATAAGATATGTCAGGCCTGGTGATGGTGAGATAGACAAGGCAGCCAACGAGTCTCCGGTATGTCTGTGGATCAGGAAGAAGATCGCCATCATCTTTACTCAACTTAAGATTGACCTCAAGCGGCGTATCAACTGAGGAAGATTCATCGAGATCAACAAGCTCAATAAGATCTGTCGCATATTTGTGTTGATTGATAAACAGGTCTTTTGGAGACTGATGTATCTCTAAGCCCAAAAAATAATGGAGAGGACCCAGATCCTTCATATGGAATGAATCTCGAAAAGAGGCTTGGAGTGATTTTATCATAGCATCATCAGTGCCGGTGATAATGATATCATCAACATATACGAGGAGAACAGTAAAGCCAGTAGATGCGTGGCTCAGAAAAAGAGATGGATCATATTGACTTTGAGTAAAGCCAATCGTGCCTAAACGATCTTTGAATGTTTCAAACCACGCTCGGAGAGCTTGCTTGAGACCGTAAAGAGATCTGCGTAAGTGACATACAGACTTCTTAGACGGAGATGTGACTCCTGGTGGTATCCGCATATAGACCTCTTCTTTCAAGTCCCCATGTAGAAAAGCATTCTTGACATCCATTTGGTATAATGGCCAAGATTGAGAAGCAGCAATGGCGAGAAGGAGCCGAACAGTTGTCATTTTGGCAACTGGCGCAAATGTCTCTTTATAGTCAATGCCATACTCTTGTCGGTTGCCAAGTGCCACAAGTCGAGCTTTGTGTCTATCCAAGGAGCCATCGGATTTTAGTTTGATCGAGTAGATCCATTTGCAACCGATGAGTTTAACGGAAGAAGGACAATCCACAATATCCCAGGTGTGATTCAGAGTCAAAGCATCTAATTCTGCTGTCATGGCCTGGTTCCAACAATCATGTTGCACAGCCTGCAAATAAGAACTTGGGATGGAAACAGAGGATAGTGTTGTCATCAAGGAAGCATGGGTAAAGCCATACCTATCAGGAGATTGAGAAATTCTGGAGGAGCGACGCAAGGGACCAGTAGATGTGGGACCATTTGTCGAAGGATCAGGAGGGTGGGCATTTGTAGTGGTAGGTTTTTCCCTTCGACGATACCCGAAATTAGGATGAAACCGTGTAACAGTTGTTTCTTCAGAAAACCCTGGTAACAAAGTTGTGGAAAATGGAGAAGGACAATCCAAGTAGGTTTGGAAAAAATATTGATTTTCAAAGAAAACAACATTACGAGAGATCCTGGTGCGACGAGCCAGTGGATCATAGCAAACAAAACCCTTTTGGTTAGTGGCATATCCTAAAAAAACACACCTGCTAGATTGGGCCGTTAATTTTGTGCGCTCTGTGGGAGGCAAATGAACGAAGCAAACACACCCAAAGGTATGTAGATGATTAAATGTAGGATGGGGACCAAAAAGTTTAAAATGTGGTGTTAATTGGGCAATGGTAGGTGATGGAAGACGGATGATGAGATGTACTGCAGTTGTAAGAGCTTCAGCCCACAAACAAGGAGGAACAGATGATTCAATGAGAAGCGTTCTCGTGACATCAAGAAGATGCATGTTTTTCCTTTCTGCAACGCCATTCTGTTGAGGAGTATATGGACAAGTACGTTGAGATATAATTCCTCGACTTTTGAGGAAAGACTGGAAATCAGTGGAGACATACTCCCCCCCTGAATATGAGCGCAAAGTTTTAATGCATTTGGAAAATTGGGTATCAACATAGCTAAGAAAAATTTTAAATGCATTAAGAACATCAGATTTAGAATGTAACAAATAAACCCAACTAAACCTGCTGTAATCATCAATAAATGTAACAAAGTATTTGAAATGACCATGAGAAATGGTAGGAGCAATGCTCCAAACATCACTGTGGATTAAGTCAAAACATGCATGGCTCCGAGTTGTAGAGTTAGAAAAAGGTAAAGTTTTACTTTTGCCTAATTTACAAGCATCACACTCAAATGAAACAGAATCAAGAGGTTTATTTAATAATCCAGTTTGAAACAAAGTGGACAACGTAGTAGCATTCGGATGACCAAGTCTATTATGCCATAACCGAGAATTATTAGGAAGGGAAAAACAAAACAATTGATGCCAAGGTTTGTTTTGAATAAATGGAGATACTGGTAAAGTAAAAAGTCTGCCACGTTTAGGCCCCCTCGCGATCACTGCCCCCGACTCCTGGTCCTGCACAACACAACCAGAAGAAGAAAAGGGGACATTGCAATTATTCTCAACTAATTGACCCACAGAAATGAAATTGGTAGCAAGATGAGGGGACACAAAAACATTTTTTGATGGAAAAGGGCCAGGGACATCACCCACAGAGATGATGGGAAGGTGATCCCCATTGGCAGCTTGAACAGAGAGTGCTCCAGTGTAGGGAATAACAAGATGTAGTTTGGTGGGTGAGGAGGTCATGTGATTACTAGCTCCAGAATCTAAATACCATGTATTAGAAATGGACGAACCAGTACCTGGAATGTTCATAGAGGACAGGGCATTGATATTCATTTGATTTTCCGTAGCCGGAGTAATTGGAGCTGGTGACTGTGTTTGGGATGAGGAACCAGGTTGTGATGTGGAATCAAATGGCAATGAACTACTGAATTCAGAAGATGCATATTGTGGGGTGGTAGCCGAGTAAGCACTTGGAGCTGACTGCACATAGGGGCGAGAAGCAGAATTGCGAGCCTTCTTCCGACACTCGTCAATACCATGACCAACGGCCTTACAATATTTGCAGATTTTCAGCTTGCATTGATTTGCGTAATGGCCATATTTCTTACAGTTGTAACACTGTACTTTACTGTTGTCCCGAGGAGGTGGCCTAGTTTTAGCAGCATAGGCAAGCGGAGGGACAGTGTTGCTCTGTTGTTCAATGACAATTTTGGTAACGCGTTGTTCTTCTCGTAGAAGTTCTTGAAGACAGTCATCTACGTTGGGAAGAGAAGCTCGGCTCATCAAGTTGGATCTCACTGTCTCATATTCAGGGCGCAGTTTCATGAGCAATTGGTCCCGATGACTGTTTTGTTGTGAAGAAAGTAACTCAGGTAGCAGCGCTTCTGAGACAGTAGCGAACTTGATTTCATCATATTCTGACCAGAGGATTAGAAATCCTGAGTAATAATCCTGGATGGAAAGCGTCCATTGGGAGTAATTTGTAATTTCTAATTCCAGTTGAAATTGACGAGCAGCATGATTTTGATAATAGACCTTTTTCAGATATTCCCACATTTCCTTTGAGGTTTTGCATGGTCGTAGATACAATATAAAATTTGGTTCTACAGAAGAAAGAATCCAAGATTTTATCTTTGCATCTTTAGTTTTCCAAGAAAGAATTTTCTTGGCATCATCAGCAGGGATTGGTTCAAATCTGTCAATATGGGCCCGCAGTTCCTTTCCCTCATGGTATAACTGGAATTGAAATACCCAAGACACATAGTTTTTTCCATTAAATTTAACAAAAGAGAGATCTGTTTTATCAGATTTATCCATGAGAGCAGAGTAGTTGATTCTCCAGAAACCAGCAATAGAACACAGTTATCAACAGAACAGAGCACAGAAGGCAGTGTAGATAGAGATGCAACAACAGTAACAACAGTAAAATTACCAGCAACAACAACAGCAACAGCAACCCAGTGAGAATAGATCACAGCACTTGACAGTAATCAAGTCAGTAAAAACAGCAGTACAGCAACAGGCAACAACAAAATAGAAGAGGAAAACAGCAACAGGAAGAAGAAACCGGCAACAGTAGCAAACATGTCTTTGGACGTGAGTGGAAAAATGTCCACGTAGGCCCCAGTGGATGATCAGAGATCTGATCAGAGTGAGGGGATGAAAAAGCAAGGATTTTTCGCAACTATAGGAAGAAGTTTCACTCGAAACGGATCAAAATCCACAATCTTGGACGGCCATGATGAAAACTTCTTGATAAAACTGAAATATCACAAAATATGCTAGATGGCCTACCTCTGATGAGACAAAATTACTGGAAAAATTGTGATAAATAAGAGGAATAACAGGCGAGCTTGGTGACTGATTCCGTCAGTTTCTGGTATGATGATCTCCGGTGGGCCACGGGTGATCTGCGATGATCAGAGATGATCCGGCTGAAGAGGATGATTTCAGATGATCACAGACTGGCTTCCAATGCTTGGAAGATGACGTAGGAGAAGACCACAGATGATCGACTCAGGCTCTGATACCACGTCATGTAAAGAGAAGTGATACAGACATGAGAGAGAGATAAAGTGGAGATGAATGTCTTCCATTGCATGGTCGACTGAGATCTATATTTAAAAGGGTTTAATCCCTGATTATATTGTAACAATGCTTATCCATTAATTACACTTGGGTTTAGATCCATACTAATAGCTAACAACTAACTAGTATGTAAATGGGCCTGCTATGTTGGGCCTGGAGGCCCAGGATTGACATTTGGTAACTAAGAAGGAATCCTCTCTTAGGAGGAATCCTGGATGCCTTGGAATCAGACTTTCCTCTGTAAGGATTTATGAGGGAGAGGATTCATCGCATTCCATATTTGGTTATCACAGAGGAATCTTTGATGATTTCTTTAAATCCATGTTTGGTTACCATATGAAAATCCACAAGAAGAAAAATCAATGAATAACAAGTAATATTCAAACTTTGAAAAAAAAAAAAGAAGAGCCGAAGCTGAATCATGTCTCCACATGGGGTCTGTAAGATTATCCAGAACTAACCAGAAGCATACAAGAAGCTAACCAGAAGCATACAAAAGAGAAGTATTGCAAGAGAATTTTTCGTATGTTTGTATTGATGATGGATCCTTATATAACACAGTATTGCCTAGATTGTAGGATCTAATTACAGGATTACAGGTATTGTTAAGGTAACTAGTATCTATTGACAACTCATACAATCTGTTGATTTGTAGGTTGACCCAATTCATGGGTTGTGGGCTGACCCATTAGGTCGAGCTGACCTTTATCTTTACACCCCCTCTCAAGCTTTGGTTGGGAGAATGTGACCATCAAGAGCTTCGAAACTAGCTCCGAAAAACGAGAGGTGGAGTGGCTTTTGGTGAAAAAATCTGCTACTTGAGCAGTTGATGAGATCTGGAAGAGCTTTATAGTACCACTCCGAACATGTTGAATGAAATGATAGTCAACTTCAAGGTGTTTGGATTGTTCATGGAAGACATCATTTGTTGCCAGTTTCCGTACACTTTCATTGTCCGTAAAGAGGGGTAGATTTAGGAACTAGAACTCCTAAATCTCGAAGTAACCGGCGAAGCCAAGTAATTTCAGTAGTAGTGTGAGATACGACACGATATTCAGCTTCAGTGGACGACCGTGAGACAACCTCCTGTTTCTTGCTCTTCTAAGAGATGAGAGAGGAGCCAAGAAAAATGGAGAAGCCTGTTGTGGAGCTCCGATCATTGACATCTCCTGCCCAGACGGAATCTGAATAGCCATGCAGAGTAAGATTCTGATTGGAGGAAAGAAGGAGGGCGCGGTTGGAACTGCCTTGTAAGTATCTCAGTATGCGAAGTACAGCAGCCCAATGAATATGAGTGGGTTGCGCAACAAATTGGCTTACCACATGTACCGCATAGGCAATATCTGGTCTGGTAATGGTAAGATAAACGAAGCTGTCGACCACCTCACGATAACGAGTTGGATCAAAAAGTAGATCTTCATCAGTAGTTCGAAGCTGCAGATTATGTTCAATTGGAGTAGAGACAGGTTTAAGATTTGTGAGCCCAGCTCGTTGGAGAACTTCATTGCAGTATTTCGTTTGTGACAGAAGATATCCTTAGGTAGAGTAGGCTACCTTAATGCCCAGAAAGTACCGCAGATGGCCCAAATCTTTCATCTCAAACTGTCGATGAAGAAAACGCTTTAAGGACAGAATACCAGGAGCATCATTGGTAGCGATAATCATATCATCGACATAGAGTAACTGGAAAACACATCCAGATCGCGAGCAGCGAGTGAAGAGAGTGGAGTCATGAGTGACAAACTGATGATCTCAGAATTTGGAAGAAACTTCTTCTTAATTGTATTATTTCTGTGTGTCTCCTTTGGAGATCAAGCTTCAATATATAGAGAATTACAAGCCTCAATCAAGGCTGCTAAGTTAGGAAACTAGCTAATCAAATCAATTGCTCTTCTAACTTTAGGAAACTAACTAATTACAAGAGAGAAAATCTAATTAAGAGAATAAGTACAGCTGTTACAAGTTGACCCAATCAATATCCACGTGAGATGTGATATTCTGGACAGGATATGTTCATGGGCCTTGGGCCATCTTAACACCCCCCCTCAAATTGATGCGGGAGAATCAACGAGCATCAATTTGCCAACCAAGAATTGATGGCGAGGTCGGGGAAGACCTTTAGTAAGGACATCAGCAATCTGAAGCTCAGTGGAGACATGCGGAAGGCTGATGACATCACGTTTAAACTCATCTCGTATGAAGTGACAATCAACCTCGATGTGTTTAGTACGTTCATGAAAAATCGGATTTTCAGTAATCCGAATTGCACTTGTATTATCTGCATAGAGGGGGGTAGCGCCTGCTGCAGGAAATCCAATGTCAGAGAGCAGACCACGGATCCAAAGTATTTCGGAGCAGGCAGCAGACATAGCTCGGTACTCAGCCTCGGTAGAGGATTTGGACACTTTGTCATGTTTCTTGCATTTCCAGGAAACCAGACTATCACCCAAGAACATGCACCATCCTGTGGTTGATCTGCGAGTATCCGGACAACCAGCCCAATCAGCATCTGAATAAGCTCTGAGAGAAAGAGGATTTTCTGATGGAAAAAACAACCCGCGAGATGGTGTGCGAATAAGGTACCGAATGATGCGACGAACTGCAGCCAGATGAAGATGACGAGGAGTAGTCATGAACTGACTCATGAGATTGACCGCAAATGAGATATCAGGACGCGTGATCGTGAGGTAGATCAAGCTACCCACTAACTGGCGATATGCGGTAGGATCCGGAAGAAGATCACCCTCCTCTTTACTGAGTTTAACATTCAGTTCTATCGGCGTATCGACTGGAGCTGAAGAAGTAAGCCCAGCCAATTCAATAAGATCAACCGTATATTTGTGCTGATTGAGAACTATACCTTTAGGCGATTGATGAACTTCAAGACCAAGGAAATAGTGTAAGGGGCCTAGATCCTTCATTTGAAATGTCTGATGAAGAGAAGCTTGGAGTGCCTGTATCATTTGTGCATTAGGACCAGTAATGACTATGTCATCAACGTAGACCAGAAGGACAGTAATCCCGGACGAAGCATGATGTGAGAACATGGAAGGATCATACTGGCTCGGATGAAAATCCAAGTGCAGAAGGGCAGTCTGAAATTTCTCAAACCATGCACGAGGAGCTTGCTTCAGACTATAGAGGGAGCGACGGAGCTTAGCAACCAGACCCTTCCCAGACGAGGACCCCGGAGGCAGACGCATATAAACGTCTTCTTTGAGATCACCATGAAGAAATGCATTTTTTACATCCATTTGATAGAGAGGCCAAGATTGAGATGCAGCAACAGCAAGAATGATGCGAACGGTGGTCATCTTGGCAACGGGAGCAAAGGTTGCATCATAATCAATGCCATATTCCTGCCTATTTTCGAGAGCAACAAGGCGTGCCTTGTAGCGATCTAGAGTGCCATCTGATTTTAACTTTAGAGAAAAAATCCACTTGCAACCAATTGGTTTGATACCCACAGGAGAGGAGACAACATCCCACGTATGATTTTTCTCCAAAGCATCCAATTCATCTTGCATAGCCTGTTTCCAACATTTGTCCTGCACAGCCTGAGAATAGGATTGGGGACTGGAAGAAGAGGACAAAGTGGCCATTAAGGAAGTATGGGAGAACCCATAGCGGTCGGGTGGTACCGAAATGCGAGTGGAGCGACGCAATGGAGGAACTTCAGATGGACCAAATGCCGGAGGTGGACCAGATGCTGGAGGGAGATCGGGAGGGGGATCCCTGGGAGGCCCGTCTGTGGTCCGTCTGTGATACACAAAGTTAGGATTAAAGCGAACAATAGATGTGTCGTCGGAAAAACCAGGTAAGGAAACTAGAGAGGAGTCGTCTGGAGGATCAAGATGTTTTTGAAAAAAATACTTGTTTTCAAAAAACACGACATTCCTAGAGGTACGGATGCGACGAATGTGGGGATCATAGCACAGGAACCCTTTCTGGAAGGGTGCATATCCTAAAAAAACACACTGAGCGGATTGAGCTGTAAGTTTAGTCCGTTCAGAAGGAGGCAAATGTACAAAGCAAACTGAGCCAAAAACATGAAGATCATCATAGGATGGAGATGTCTTGTATAAGCGATAATATGGGCACTGATTTTCAAGCGAATGGGATGGCATACGATTAATAAGATAAGCTGCAGTAGCCAATGCCTCAACCCAAAAACGGGTAGGAACTGATGATTCAAGGAGAAGGGAACGAGTGACATCAAGGAGATGTCTATTTTTTCTTTCAGCGACTCCATTCTGCTGTGGAGTATAAGGACAAGTTCTTTGAGAAATAATTCCCTTGTTTTGCAAAAAGTGTTGAAAATCAGAGGACATATATTCCCCGCCCGAATCAGAGCGTAGGATTTTAATGCAGGTGGAAAATTGATTTTCAACATAAGCCAGAAAAATCTTAAAAACATGAAAGACATCAGATTTGGAATGCAGAAAGTAAACCCATGTGAACCGACTAAAATCATCAATAAAAGTCACAAAGTATTTATAATGAGCATGAGAAAGAGCTGGAGCAATTCCCCATACATCGCTATGAACCAAATCAAAACACTGAGTGCTGTGTGAAGTTGAAATAGGAAAAGGAAGAGTTTTGCTCTTTCCCAGTTTGCAAGTAGCACAATCAAGAGGCACACAAGAAGATAAACCAGTAGTTTTATTTAATAAACCAGAATGGAACAGAAGGGACAAAGTTTTTGAATTCGGGTGTCCAAGTCTGTTATGCCACAATTGGCAGTTATCTCTAATGGAAAAACAAAACACATCATTGTCAATTTTATTCCTAGAAGTCTTGGAAAAATCCAACGGAAACAAGCGTCCACATTTAGGCCCCCTCGCGATCTCCTTCCCGGACATCTGGTCCTGCACAACACAACCAGAAGAAGAAAAAGAGATGTTACAATTATTTTCAACAAGTTGTCCGACTGACAAAAGGTTGGAAGTTAAATTTGGACATAGATAAACATTTTTCAATGGAAGGGGACCAGGGATGTCACCGACAGCAGTAATGGGAACATGGCCCCCGTTAGCAGTTTGAATTTGATGAGGACCAGTGTATCTTTGCACATTGGAGAGTGGGGCGCTGGAAGACATCATATGATTAGACGCCCCGGAATCAAGGAACCAAGTAGAAGATGGAGGGGATGTACCTGATAAACCAAAAGTAGAGAGAGCATTGACAATCATCTGTTGAACCAATTCAGGAGTGAGAGGAGATGAGGGCCCAGGCTGTGATGGTGCAGATGTAGGAGTAGGCATAACCGAAGAAGCAACATACGCATGCGGAGGCTGATACGGTGGAGTCTGAGGCTGTGGTGATGGACGTTGTGGGCGGCGGCGACATTCAGAGATGATATGTCCCGACTTTTTACAGTAACTGCAGACCTTCTGTTTGCATTGAGTTGCAATGTGCCCAAATTTTTGACAACTGTAACATTGCGTTTTGCTCAAGTCACGCGGCGGAGGCTGAGAAGTTTTATTAGCTGAGAACGCGACTGAATAGGTCTCAGCTGTTTGTTGCGCTAAATGAGCCGAGGTCGCAATGCGTTGTTCTTCGCGGAGGAGTTCATTTAAGCATACATCCAAAGAAGGTAATGGCGTCCGATTCATCAGGGCAGATCGGACACTTTCATATTCACTGCGCAGTTTCATCAAAAACTGATCCCTTTGACTAGAGGCCTGAAGATCCTGAATAATGAGCAAAACATCTGGAGCCACGTCAGCATACTTAATACCATCGTATTCCGACCACAGTGTACGAAAGCCAGAATAGTAATCCTGGATAGACAAGGTTCCCTGCGTATATTCAGCAATCGCACATTCAAGATGAAATTGACGTGCGGAATTATCTTGATGGTATACTTTCTTCAGATACCCCCACATGTCTTTGGAAGTGGGGTAAGGTTTGAGATTCATGATCAGATGTGGCTCGATAGAGCCGAGGATCCAAGATTTGATCTTCGCATCTTTAGTAAGCCAAGAGGAGATCTTCTTCTCATCTTCAGTGGGTTTAGGGTCAGATCCAGAAATATAACCCCACAATTCCTTAGCCTCAAGGTATATTTGGAACTGAAAAGACCAAGCGAGGTAGTTCTTCCCCGTGAATCGGATCAAGGTAAGTTCAGATTTTTCCATCTCTAATCGATAATGGTAAAAATAGAGTGAACAGCTATAAAAACTAGCAACGGACAAGAGAAAGTATGTAGGAAGCCTTTCCTGTGAGAAGAAATCAAGATCCAACCAAGCAGGAAGAAGAAACCCAAAACAGCACAGTAGTTGTGTAAAAACAAAACCCCAGACGTCCTTGACAGGTGCTGTAGATCCACTACGTGGGTCCCACTTATGGTGCTGGCCAAAGATCAGAGGACAGATCTGAGGAGGCCCACTATTCTGGCTTCTATTGAAACAAGTTTGATCTGATTCTACTGAATATCCAAGATTCTGGACGGTCTTGATGAAAACAGTATTAAAAACTGAAAAATCTCGAGAATGACGAAAAATCCAATCTGGAGGTGCTGAAAAATCCTGAAAAAATAGCCAATATTCTTAGAAATACCAGTCGACCAGTGTGGGATGGTTTCTGGAAGTTGATCTGATGATCTATGGTGGGCCACGCAGAGGATCGATCTGTTGATGTCGCTGGAAGTCGCTGGAGGTGCTGGAGTGGTCTGATGATCATAAAATCTTGAAAAAATCACCAAAAAATTGGATAAATCTAGTCGACCAGGATGGAAGGGATTTCCAGAGAGGCTAATGACGATCTGAAGTGGGCCACGTCTTGATCTATGACGATCAGGGATGATCTGTGACGATCAGGGATGATCAGTGATGATATCTTATTCCCTGGATACTATGCAAGATAAAAAAACAAGGTTTTCTTGAACTCTGCTCTGATACCATGACAAACTGATGATCTCAGAATTTGGAAGAAACTTCTTCTTAACTGTATTATTTCTGTGTGTCTCCTTTGGAGATCAAGCTTCAATATATAGAGAATTACAAGCCTCAATCAAGGCTGCTAAGTTAGGAAACTAGCTAATCAAATCAATTGCTCTTCTAACTTTAGGAAACTAACTAATTACAAGAGAGAAAATCTAATTAAGAGAATAAGTACAGCTGTTACAAGTTGACCCAATCAATATCCACGTGAGATGTGATATTCTGGACAGGATATGTTCATGGGCCTTGGGCCATCTTAACAATGAGCACTCTGAGAGAAACCAAAACTAATAATGCTGGTGCTAAACCGTTCAAACCAAGCAAGAGGGGCTTGTTTGAGTCCATATAAAGCGCGTTTGAGACGACACACAGAATGAGGAGGTCTCACAACACCTGGAAGAGGATGCATATAGATTTCTTCGTGAAGGAATCCATACAAAAATGCATTCTTGACATCAAGCTGGTAGAGGGGCCAATGTCTAACAACGGCAACAGAGATAAAAGTACGAACAATTGTCATCTTAGCAACTGGAGCAAAGGTCTCATAATCTTCCCCATATTCTTGTGTAGCCTTTTGTAACCAAGCGAGCTTTATAACGATCAACAGAACCATCAGATTTGGTCTTGATTTTAAAAATCCATTTGCAGCCGATAGCCCGTTTCCCGAAGGGAAGAGGAACAAGGTCCCATGTGTGAGTTTTCTATAGAGTTGCAAGTTCGTCGGCAATGGCAAATCTCCAGTGTGGATGAGCAATGGCCTCCTTATAAGATTTTGGTTCTGCCAAAGTATGAGTTGCTGCAAGGAAGGACTTATACGATGGAGAAAAATGATCAGTACAAATAAAGCCAAACCGGGATGGAGGAATTCTGGTGCGCAAAGGGTACCTTCGAGTTTGAGGAGGATCGTGCACATCTGGAGCAGAGGAGATAGGCCCATGGTCAGAAGTAGGAGATGGGGCTGCAGATTTTGAAAGATTAGACGGAGGTTTGGGCCGACGATGATATACTTGCAGGGGTGGAGGAGAAGGGTTATCGAAGGGAAACATGTCTGGAAATGGATCAAGAGGGTAGATCATAGGTTGCTCCGGAGAAGGAGACTGTGTAGGTAATGTATAGAAAGGTATATGTTCCAAGAAGGTGACATTACGTGAGACTCGTAACCTATTGGTTTTAGGATCATAGCATCGATAGCCTTTTTTTTTTATGCCATACCGTAAGAAGACACAGACAGTGGATTTTGGGGAAAGTTTGGTTATCTCATTATCATGCAACAGAACAAAACAGGTGTAGCCAAAAACTTTGAGATAAGACAAGTCAGGTTTACAAGAGAACAATTTTTCATAGGGAGATGTGCCAGATAAAACAGAAGATGGAGTTCTGTTAATGAGATAAATTGCAGTCAGGACTGCTTCCCCCCGGAATTGCAGAGGAACATGTGAGGAATAAATTAAGGATCTAGCAGTCTCTAGGATATGTCTGTGTTTCCGTTTTGCTACACCATTCTGCAGTGGTGTGGCAGGGCGGGATAATTGAGCTAGAGTCCCTTGACTGGTCAGGTAAGATCGAAATTTGTGGGACGTGTATTCTCCCCCGGAGTCAGACATGAATATTTTAATCCTCTTGTCAAATTGAGTGGAAACCATGGTGGAGAAAGCAGTGTAGATAGCGTATAACTCAGAACGGTGTTTCATTAAATACAACCATGTATATCTAGTGAAATCATCAATAAACAACACATAATAAATGGAACCACCTTTCGTTGGCTGAGAGGCATGTCCCCTGACATCAGAATGCACCAAATCGAAAGGAGCATTAGTAAAATAAGTGCTTTTATTATAAGGGAATGCATGTTGTTTACCAAATTGGCAACCAAAACAAGTAGAAATGTCTCAGACAGAAATGTTTCCAAATACACCATTAGTAAATAAAAACTTCATTTTATTCGAAGATAAATGTCCTAGACGAGAGTGCCAAAGGGCAAAGGGTGATGTAGATGAAACGAGTGCGGCAGGGGATATGCTGGATGATGGAAGATGTAGCGAGTGGAGATAGTAAAGTCCTCCTGACCTAAGGCCGGTCCCAATCTGTCTCCCGGTGTGCGGATCCTTCATAGAACAACCAGTAGAAGAAAATGAGACAAGAAATCCATAAGAAGTCAATTGACTAACAGAGATTAAGTTGATAGATTGGTGAGGAACACACAAAACATTAGTGTGAGAGATCAACTTATTTGAAACGGAGCCAATAAGGGAGACTGGTAGAGGAGTGGCATCAGCTGTATGGATGGTGAGAGAGCTAGTAGGGGTATAACAATTATGAGGTTTGGAAACATCATTTGTCATATGATAGGATGCACCAGAATAAAAATCCATGTAGTATCAAGAGTACCTGACGGACCGGAAATGGTCATGGCAGAACCAGAGGCCGAGGGGTAGTGACTATCTGAGAAGCAGAACCAGTGGAGGAAGCCAGAAATAACTGTTGTATGCGCTCATCGACCGCAACCTGAATCTGAGATGCAAGATGCATTTACGGAGGCACAAAAGTATCATCTTCAGTAACATTGGGCGCATAGGGTCGCTGTGGATAAGATTGCATCGAACCACGATTGGGCCGTTGACCAGAGTGTTTGGTCTTATTGTTTGGCCTTTGAGGTTTGGTTGGGCAGTCCCGTTTCCAGTATCCTTTCTTCTTACAATAATTGCAAAAGTCATTGGTACCAAATGGAAAAGAGCAAGCATTCTGTGGGTTACTAACATTTGCTGACAGTACATGTGTGGGTTCCACATGTTTCTTCCTTGTAAGAGAAAGCTGAGTTTGTTCTTCAGCCAGAAGTTCCGAGAGTGCTTCATCAACGAAAGGCAGTGGTGACCGATGTAATAACTGACCATGAACATGTTCAAAGTCAGGGCGGAGGGCCATAAGAAACTGAATCAGGCGAGTCTACTGTTGATAGACTTCAAAGGTGTGAGCATCATCAGCTGTTTTAAAAGTGGGTTCCATTAGAGCCAGTTGATCCCATAATGCAGTCATTTTGATGAAGAAATCATGAATGGAGTCATTTCCTTGGTCTGCAGTTTTGATTTCCCATTCTAATTGATGCCGGTGAGTAGCATTAGACTGAGTATACAATTTAGCTAAATAATCCCAAGCAGACTTAGGATAATTGAATTTAGCTCCCAGTAGATGGGCTGACCGAATTGGCAATCCAAGAATTGATTTTCCCGACGGAAGCTTCCCATTCCTCAAAAGTAGCATCCTTACTATCTGGTGTAGGGATTTGCTGAGCAACACATTTCCATAGTTTTTGACCTTTTAGGAAATTTTGCATGAGATAGGACCAATAGGGATAATTTGTGCCATTATGTTGGACAGTAATACCCGAAACAGTTCTATCAGAAGACATTGGAGCAAGACAAAGAGCTCACAGACGGAATATATGCGAAATCCAGCCCCAAAGCCAAGTCAGAATTGAAATCCAGCCACAATAACTAAACAGATCTTGAAAAATTCCAATAAATAGGTCCAGGTCACTTGAAATTGAGCACATATGAGAGCTATGGGCCTCACTGAATGATCAGATGACAGATCACAGGCACAGGGAGCAATATGATCTAAAAATTCCAGAAAAAAGGGGCCAGGCGACCTTGAATCTGGGCACATATCTGATCTGTGGGACCCACTGGATGATCAGGGGGATGATCAGATCACACAGTGATCTCTACCTCCAAAAATCCGAAACTCCTCCAAGTGGAATAATGAAGAAAGCTTGGGAAACCAAAATTTTGAACGGTCTTGATGAAAACTATTTGCACAAAGGAGACAAGTGCAGATTGGCGAGAATGGCCTACCTCAGATGATCAGAAATTCTCGAAAAAATGTGCAGAATTCCTAGGATAAATGGACGACCAGAACGGGGAGATTTCTCTGATGCAGAACGATCATCAACAGATGGGCCACCTTTGATCACAGTAGTGCAGTGCTTCTCACAGTCGAATATAGTATTCTCCTATCAGTTGATCAGGGCTCCTCTTATGTTTGAATGAACAGATCGATGGGCTCTGATACCATGTAAGATTATCCAGAACTAACCAGAAGCATACAAGAAGCTAACCAGAAGCATACAAGAGAGAAGTATTGCAAGAGAATTTTTCGTATGTTTGTATTGACGATGGATCCTTATATAACACAGTATTGCCTAGATTAGTGGATCTAATTACAGGATTACAGGTATTGTTAAGCTAACTAGTATCTATTGGCAACTCATATAATCTGTTGATTTGTGGGATGACCCAATTCATGGGTTGTGGGCTGACCCATTAGGTCGAGCTGACCTTTATCTTTATAGGGTCCACATCAATGAAGCTGAAGACTGTGGAATTGTGGCATTCCTGAGGCTCAAAACATCTAATTAATTCGGTGGCTTATTATTGTAAACTAATCGTGAATTTCTTAAGTGATAGTAAGATTTGTGGATCCGCACTGGGTCTTCTTCCTCAAATCCTTCTTAGTCTATAAAACTAATTTGATTGCCGCTAGAACTTTTTCATGTTGAGATATCAATTTCAAATGCACACTATTCTTTTCTGATCATGAATTCATCTATATGGGTGATGTGTTGGCTGCTGATATGGTCTATACTAATACTATAAAAAAATGCTCCAGATAAAAAAAAGAAAATAAAATGCTATTTGTCTTGCTGCTGCTTAGAGATATGGAAGCTTTAAAATGATAGTTGGCTTTGGATTTTTATGTTGAAAATTAATTAAAATATTCATTTGATGCTGTAATATTTCCTGCATTATCATTGTCAAACTTGTTGTGAGAACTGTTTCAAATGTGGTTTCTTGTTACAGGTAACTTAAGGTGGATATGCCTATGCTTTGCATGGGCTGCTATGCTAATCAATGATGATACATGTGATTTGTATGAACCCAATTGAAGATGGTGTGGACCACTGAAATGAAAAGCAGAGTGCTGCAGGTTATTCTGAAAATTTGAGAAAACAATCAAAATTGAAATGAAATATAAAAGGTCTTCAAGGTATGGATTGAAAATAACAATTCAAAATTGATTGGGCAACACACAGAGAAATGGGTGTGGATTGAGAAAGTGACAGAGAAATGCCTATTTCTTTGGCGACGCACACAAAGAGATAGGAAGCACAGAGAGGAAAGTTGGGGGGGGGGGGTCTGCTAGGTACTGATTTTGGGGAGAGAGAGAGAGAGAGAGAGAGAGAGAGAGAGAGAGAGAGAGAGAGAGAGAGAGAGAGAGAGAGAGAGAGAGAGAGAGAGAGAGAGAGAGAGAGAGAAGAAATTGCTAAGCAAGAGAGGGCCAATGCTAAGCAAGAGAGGGCCAATGAAGTCATAGGGAGCTGAGACGCGAGATGGTAGACGAGCTATATGAGACCAAAGTTGCAGAGGTGGGGGGAGGTAATTCCAAAGAGTTTGCTTCTTCTGCGGATTTACAAAATCATCAGTGTAGAAAAATGGGTGAGTGGAAAAATTCCCAAAAGTGGGCTTTCCTCAATTTTGAGGAAAACCAGAGAGGAATCCTTGGCGGTAATGGTTACCAAACGTGCCCTTAAAGGTCAATTTGTCTTTTATGGTTGGATAGGAGAATTGGTTTTACATATGCAATTGTTACTTGTAATGCCCGCCCTACACATGCATGATATTGTCCGCTTTGGCCCACAATTCAACACAATAGCTGATTGATTCCATGCATACATTCATGCCTGGTATTAATTGGTCATAATGGAAAGTGGGTCTCACTGGTCCAAATCTCAGGTGCCTTTATCCCTAAGGTTGCCCAGGGGTCCCACATGTGATGACCAGATCTTATTTCCAATCAGGCAGCCAGGTGGGTCCCAGAAGGGCTTGACGACAAGAACCCACAATTTCTGCAACAGTCTCCTATTTTGCAACATAGCAATTGGATGAGGGCCTAGATGGTTTCCACTCCTCATGGGTCCCCCTCAGGATCCCTGGTCCAGATTCCCTATCAAGTGGGCCATAGGGTCCCACAGATCCTGTCGACTGAAATTGGTATTATGGAAAGACAGAACAAATTTCAATTTTTTGCACAGATGTATCATAAAAAAACAATCCTGTTAACATGTTCTATCACATAGGAACAATACCAAAGAGAAACAAATCCTTAAGCATATCCAAGAATTTAGAGCATTCTTTATCCTCAAAGGCGGCCTGGTGTCACGTCAGTTACTGTAGTAACTTTACATATAATTGTTTCACAAAACTGAATTCCTCAGGCATCAGATTCATTACTTGGATTCATTAATTGAAATCATCCAGGAAGATTCACTCACCTCTGGTATGAGATAGTTGCGTTCGCATGTGAGGGTGCGAATAGGACATCTGTCGATCGCTTCTTCACTGATTGCCTTCTTCTCTTGAATTTCAGCCAACAAGACCCTCAGATTTTCTCTCAAAGGAAAGGAGAATATTGGATGCTACTACTAGGTTCGATGGTTGCTTATTTATATAATGCACAATAGGTGAAGGTAGAGTCCTTCACAAACAGAACTTAGAGTTCTGCTCAAAATACAACCCATGTAGGCCACTAAGTTGTGTTGATGTACAAGTCTTCTCTTATCCTAAGATAAACCCACGTGGCTTCTTCTACTCCATTAAGGATTTAAACAACTAATTTTTACAATAGCCAAGGTCTAAGGGTTCCGCCCAGGCCCTTTTACTATTTGTTTCCCATCCCAATTCCCCACGTGGTACAGGATATTACATACTCCCTTCCTTGAGAAACTTGGTCCTTCGAATTTAAAACATACCTGTGGCAAAAAGAGGCCTTTTGGTGGGTTGAGGCCTACCAAAAGCAAAACCGTGCGGCCTGTGGGCCAAAGCGGACAATATCATGCATGTGTAGGGTAGGGCATTACATTACTCGTGAAACACATTACTTTGTTTATAAAAATTACTATTTTCACATGAATAAATGAGTATGTCCAACAGTTTTAGACATGTCTGGATAATATGGACGTTTTTCACTAACTTCTCAAAATCCATGAAGATTTAGGGCATGCGTGGTAATAGGTGAGGAACCCTAAGATCTATGGATTTCTCACTGCCCCTGGAAAAGGAAAATCCTTACCAAGGATTTTGTAGCCGAGGATTTTTCATATTCCATGTTTGGTTAGAATTGTGGAATCACTGTAGATTTCCTGAATAATGAATACCAAAATCCGCGGAAAATATACAGCCCACCTAATATGAGGCCTTTGACGCTTAACCATGACCAAGATGTGTTAGCTAACAAGTGGAGCCCACTTCATGATATTGAACAAACTAAGACCCCTTGGCACAATTGTGCATTTGATTGAATTGATGGGTCCCACTTCACGATATTGAACATTCTAACACCCCTTATGACAGATGCACATATGAATGAGCTGATGGGACCAACTTCATGATATCGAACAAACTAAGACCCCTTACTTCAAGTGTTCATATGATTTGAATTGATGGGGCCCACTTCATGATATTTGTTGCAGGACAGGCCCATGGATGGATCGCCCACCAATGGGCCCAGCCCATCAATGTTGACCCGTTCATTGGGCCCAGCCCATCTACTAGGCCATTAGTTTATATTTATTTAATATTATTTGGGGTTGTTTCAGTGGTTTATGTCTTTTAGTTTATTTAAATTCAGATGTTTTAATCCTGGCCATCGATATGTTGGATGGTCCAAATTATTTCTAGGTTTTCTTGTTGTTTCTATGTAAGCATTGTAAAGACCTCTGGCTCCTTGGTTGATAATTAAAGAAAAATTTTCTCTCGAGTGATTTTGGGCTGTCCCGAGTTATCTTTTCTTCCTCGCCCGCGATGGGGAGTTTGGCGTGAGGCTAATTTTCGGGTGAAAGCATGATCTTCCCTTCCACCTTCCATCTCTGGTCTCTCTGTCTCTACCCGCCCCGCATCTGGTACCCCACTCCGCACCAATTGGGGAGTTTGGCGTGCGTGAGGCTAATTTCTAGGCGAAAGCCTGATCTATCCCTTCCACCTTCCATCTCTAGTATCTCCGTCTTGCATCTGGTACCTCACTCCGCACCAATATTGAACAAATTAAAACCCTTTGTGATTGGTGCACCTATGGATGACCTGATTGAATCCACTTCTTATCAACTAATAAAACTACATTCCATGGATGGGATCATCATCCAAAACCTGGTTCCAACTATGTTGGAGTCGCTACATGAATTCTATTTTTCTATTTTGATCGATTCTGAGATAAATATTTGGATACGTTGCACTTCTTCAAATCTATTTTCTCTACATCTATCCACGCCCTGTTTGGCCTGCGTCTTGCCCTGGTGGGCCACCAAACTGCATAGAATATACTTTTCCTCATCGGCATTGTCGTTGGCCTATGTTGGATATGTTCAAACCATCTTTAGCGGGTTTCTCTTATTTTAGCATCTGTTAACTAAATAGACACTCCAGTAACTGAAATTTAAAAGGCCACAACATGAATCAACTTAAACTAATGAAATTCACCCTTAAAACTTAAATGAAAAAAAATTCGCCAGTCTCTTCCCTTAACGAGAAGATATTCTACATTTTCTTCAACTTGTATAGGCACCTTTAATATAACAAATCACTTCAAAACACAGCCTCGTTGTCCCTCCAAACTACGAGTCTCACAGCCACCCTCAGGTCATATACAACTATAACACTCCAATCATTTACATTCAATAAAATTTTAAAATATTACTCCATTCAAATCAATACTAAACCACGAACACGATAACTATGTATGAGTGTCTATGAGTCTGATACATACGTAACCATAGGATGCCAATAATTTCAATTCCATAAGAACATAAAAAACATTCCCATATAAGTCAATATTACACCAAAAATATAATAGTGAATTGACTGTTTCAAAAGACTGATGTTTAAGTTTTTGTTAAGATTTTTTTTTTTTTTTTAATCTAGTATGACCCCTTGCAGCCCACAATTCTTCTGCTATGCTTTCTTGCAATTGAGTCATAGAATTTGTGTCTGCATTGCTCTGTCCTAAAACACTGTTTCTGGGTTGGTCAACATTTAATTTGTCACCCATATCGTCTTCTAATCTCTCATTCATTGTCTCCCCAAACATCTCATCCTGTGGTAATTGCAGTGGAAAATATCCTTACAAATGTCCTGTATGCATTCATATAAAATATGAAAAATGTAATGAGTATAAAACACAGCATACAATAGAAAACTAGATTATATCTATTCATTTAAAATGACAATTAAATTAACCTGTTCTAAATTCAATAAATTATTGATAATGAATTCAGTCCAATCCACATCATCAACATATGCCCATCGAAATGATTAACATAAATAACATAAAAGAAAACAAGTTTCTTGTTTTAAGATCATGTTACCTATATAACTGAAACAATAATATTGGCCATTTTTCCATGATCATAAAGATAATCAATTACAGTATTACTAGTGGTTGATGTACGTCTATTTATATGACAAACAATGTTACATTTATGATTGGTCAATTTTCATATGTGTTTGTTTGTCATATTGTTTCATATGTGGATCTCGAATTACTTAAAACACGTATTTTTCATCTTCATATTGTTTCACTTGCCTTGTTCACTTACTTCTTGTGACATCAAGAACTTGAAGAAAAAAGAAATAGATCTCACCATTGTATACTATAATCATGCATTAACTTGAACTAGAATTGAGAAAAATTGTTGGATGCATGAATACCATGGAACAACCAGCCTATTCATGGTTCTAGATTATCAAAACATGAGTTAAAAACAAGATGAAAAAAGAGATGGTATAGAGATCAATCCATTGAATAGACATATCAAGTATATCGATCATGAATTTAGATCAAAGAATAGCAATGAAACCAAGATAAACAAGGAACGATCTTGATGCATAGTTCCAATCTTATGTAGAAACATGAAAAACAACGGATTTCGATGGATGCTAAGATGGGTTGGTTCACTTACACCACTAAAGCTGCCATATGTTTGCCACATCCAACTTGTGCAAAGGTCAACTCATTCGGTTGGAACACATGTATGTAGATTTTTTTTTTTTTTGAAGATATTTTAGCCATCTGTTTGGCATTTAACCCACGAAATGAGCGAGTGAAGAAATTCCTACTTGATTTGGATGTGGGTCTCCTCTGCTAGATTTTGATCAAGTGTATCTGAATATTCCGTGGCTTTAATTATCTATCCATGCTTGTGGCGAGCCTAGTACTAAAATAGAGAATCAACTGCATTAGCATTTCACGGATCAATTGTATTATGAGGCAACTGTGCATGCGCGATTATGAGGCAACAATTTGACTCAGTCCAGATTTGATGCAGAGGTTTGATGCAGTCCCGATTTGACTCAATTGGACTTGTGAGGGCCCAATGAATCCTAAAGCCAGAAAATCCAGCAATTACAACAGATTGCTGTGAATAACAGAAATTCCAAATTTGAAAATAAGCTAGGAGCAACGCATGTAAAACACCAACTCACCTTGTACGAACCTTCTCAATCACCATGTATCACACAAGACACAATGGAGAGAGGAAAAGTGAAAGGAAACAGTGCTTTTCCATTCAATAAAAAAACTGATGACATGAACTACTCCTGCAGTCGACTACTGCTACACATAAATAGGCAAAAGAAACTTCAAAACCCTAGGTTTCTTTCAATAATAGCTTCCTTATGATTAAGGCTCTTAATTGAAGTTTCTAATTAAAAAACAATAACAAATTGCTCAGAAAAATAAAGAAAATGGAAAATTTCCAGAATCTGAGCGTCTCTGGCATCTTGGAGAAAGGATGACTGGGGCCCACGTGGCCCACCATATGATGGAACAAACCACACACTCTGGTAGTTAACTTGCCTGCGACCCTTTTGGCGCTTGAGTTGTTCTTATTGATTGAGATCTGGCCCGCCACCAAGTCACTCAGAATCCAGCACATGAGAACATGTTTGTGTTGTGACTTCAGAAAATTTGCACAAAACACCCCAGTTTTCTCTGATTCTTCAAAATAGCCCGACATAGAGATTTATTAAATAATTGGCTACTGTTTGTAGCACAATGCATCCTCTGGCCCAGCTAAAAGGGTGTCTGGGCCCATTGGCTTGATCACAAGCATCCAATCTTTAGTTTTCTTGATCCTTGTCTATTTATAGAAATTGACCGAGGGTGCATCAATTTTCCACTTAAGCTCCAAATCTAGAACACTGCAAGAATCAACAAATTAATACTGGCGTAATTTAGAGCAGTGCCAAAACTTTAGAAGTTTGTTTAATTAGGACTTGGAATATAAACCATTACAAATAATGGCAAACATAATGAGGTTATTCTTAAATATAATCAATCTTGAGCATGAAGAGTACTGATCCTGCGACTGTACAATGATATCTATGTAATGATATGTAATGATAGAGTTGGAGAGAAAAACCCGATACCTCAATAGAGGATCGTTTACCTATTTATAGTATCATTATACCCTTAATCAAGGGATTTACATGAATCACTTAATACAATCAGAATCATATTCAAATCAATCTATGAGAGAAAACAGCAACAGAATCAGTAACCAAATTACAGATTGAATCATACACGTGGGATGATATGTACAGCTGTGTACAAGCCCTTGATGGGCTGGGCCTAGTGAGACTGGGCCTGGGCCTAGTAGGCCTAAGCCACATTATCTTCTACACTCCCCCTCAAATTGATGTGGTAATGTAGAAAACAATAATTTGCTAGTGAGGTCATGATGGCGCGGTTTGGGAAGTGCTTTGGTGAAGATATCGGCCAACTGGTCATGAGTAGAGACATGAGGTAAGGTTATCTTCTCAGTGACAACATGCTGACGGATGAAGTGACAATCAATCTCAATGTGCTTCGTCCGTTCATGAAAGACTTGATTATTAGCAATTCGGGTAGCACTGATATTGTCCCCATGAAGAGGTGTAGAACTATCAACAAGAACACCGAATTCACAGAGAAGACGGCGGAGCCAAATGATTTCAGCACTGGCGGACGACATTGCCCGATATTTGGCCTCAGCAGAAGATTTGGACACGGTGGTTTGCTTCTTGCACTTCCACGAAATCAAAGAGCCGCCGAGAAACATACACCAGCCAGTGGTAGAGCGCCGAGAATCAGGGCAACCAGCCCAATCGGCATCTGCATATGCTGATAATCGTAGAGAGGTGTCAGAAGGGTAGAAGAGACCATGAGTAAGAGTGCCTTTAACATAGCGGAGTATGCGCAAAGCAGCAGCAAGATGGGGTTTGTGAGGATTGCTCACAAATTGGCTAACTGTATGAACTGCATGAGAAATATCAGGTCGAGTCATAGTTAAGTAGAGCAAACTACCAACTATCTGCCGAAAAATGGAGGGATCATCCAAGGGAGGGCCATCCTCCATACTGAGTTTGCTGTTTAATTCCATTGGCGTATCAAAAGTGTGAGCATCATCAAGTCTGGCTGAGGTGATCAAATCAGCAGCATATTTACGTTGATGGACTCGAATCCCTGATTTGGTACGCGAAAACTCAAGCCCCAGAAAGTAGGTGAGAGGTCCAAGATCCTTCATTCTGAAGTGACGAGTAAGATGGTGCTTGAGATCCGTAATGCCGGAAATATCATTGCCACTGATAATCATATCATCAACATACACTAATAGGAATGTGTAACCCTTCGATGTCCTTCGAAGAAATAGTGAACTGTCAGAATGACTCTGATGAAACCCAGCTTGAAGAATTGCTGCCCGGAATTTATCAAACCAAGCCCTGGGAGCCTGCTTAAGCCCATAAAGAGATTTTCGCAACTTGCAAACATGCTGAGGAGGACAAGCATATCCTGGAGGAGGTTTTAAGTAGACAGTCTCTTTCAAATCGCCATGAAGAAAGGCATTTTTGACATCCATTTGTCATAGAGGCCAGTGGCGGGCAGCAGCGACACAAAGAAGAGTACGAACGGTGGTCATTTTAGCCACTGGTGCAAATGTCTCCTCATAGTCAATGCCATACTCCTGCTTGTAACCCTGCGCAACCAATCTGGCTTTGTAGCGATCAAGACTCCCATCAGAGTTAACTTTGACAGAGTAGACCCATTTACTGCCAATCACAGAGGCTCGTTCCGGAGTCGGTACCAAGTCCCATGTGTTGTTTGCTTCAAGAGCAAGTAACTCCTCAGTCATAGCATCCTGCCAGTATGCAATCTTCGAAGCCTGTGAATAAGAGGTGGGTATAGGAGCACTATCCAAAGAAGTGAAAAGAGTAGGAAAGCCATATTTGTCAGGAGCAACAGAAGGACGACTAGAGCGTCGCAAGGGTACGACACTATCAGAAGAGGAAGTATTAATACCTGAGGGTGCAGTAGGCAGCATTGGGATAGGATCAGGAGGAGGAGGCCCCACAGGAGGAACCGTGTTACGCCGGACATAGACATTGGTTAGAGGTGGTGGAGACTTAGTCGCCGGGAATTGTGGCAGATAAGACACAACAATAGGATGAGTATCCAAACGCAGAGAAAAGAAAGGAATATGTTCCAAGAAGATCACATTACGAGATATTCGCATGCGTTTCTCGGAGTGGTCATAACACAGAAATCCTTTGTGTTCAGCACTGTAACCTAGGAAGATACATTTGGCAGCCTGTGGAGACAACTTAGTGCGCTCTTTAGGTGGAAGATGAACAAAGCACAAGCAACCAAAAACACGTAAGTGAGAATATGAAGGGGTATGACCAAAGAGGGCTTCATATGGAGTCGTTCTTCCTAGAACGGAGCTAGGATGACGATTGAGGAGATACACAGCAGTCTGTGCAGCATCACACCAAAAATTTGGAGGAACTAAGGATGCAAGTAAGAGAGTACGAACAGTTTCAAAAATATGCCTGTTCTTCCTCTCCGCAACACCATTTTGCTATGGAGTATGTGGGCAGGATTTTTGGTGAAGAATTCCTTTATCAGAAAGGAAGGCAGAAAAATCATGGGACATGTATTCTCCACCGGAGTCAGACCTAAGAATTTTTATTTCTTTTTGAAATTGTGTTTGAACCATTTTGTAAAACTTTTGAAAAAGAGAAAGTACTTCAGATTTGAAGCGCATGAAATAAATCCAAGTGAAACGGGAATGATCATCAATGAAGGTCACATAATACTTAAAGCCTGTCCTACTCAAGGTAGGTGCAATTCCCCAAACATCCGTGTGAATAATATCAAAGGATGATAAAGCACGAGAACTATGAATTGGAAAAGGCAAGATATGACTTTTACTCAAACAACATGTTTCACACTTTGAGTGAACTAAAGAGGATACCATTTTATTATCAATAGTGGGTTCTAAACAACCAATTTTAAACAAAGAAAGTAAATACGCATTGTTCACATGACCAAGACGACTATGCCACATAGTCCACAGTTTATTGAAATTAGGAGAAGAAGAAGAAAAGAGGGAATGATGTCCAATGTCCAGCAGAAACATGCGACCATGTTTACTCCCCGTCGCGATCACCTTCCCAGTTTGCCGCCCCTGTATGACACAACCAGTGGAAGAAAAGTTAACTAGGTACCCATCATCAATAAGTTGTCCAACAGAAAGTAAATTAGCTGATAATTTGGGAACAAAGTAGACATGGGGAAGGTGAATGGACTGGCCAGAGACACTAGATAAAGTAATAGTACCAATCCCCGAAATGGGTAATTGGTCTCCATTAGCAGTGGGGATCTTATCTTTGCCAAGGTAAGTGTGAGAGTCTGTAAAGCTACTTTCTACAGAAGTCATGTGGTTCGATGCTCCTGAATCTAAAAACCATGTGGATGGAGTGATAGATGAAGACAGAGAGACTGAAGAATGAAAAGCAGGAAATGCTATTGGAGAATGAGTTTGAAACCGACCACCAGAAAAGCCCATAGATGCGTATGCTGAGTTCACCGTGTTCTGAATTAATTCCTGAATCTGGGCAGGAGTCATGGAGACGGCCCCAGAAGAGGTGTTTCCTGTATCAGGGAAAGGTGCTTGAACTTGGAAAGCAGCTGGAGCATTTTGTCTAGGCAAGGCGGAAGTATTCTGCTTCTGCTGGGGCCCATTCTTCAGCTGTAAGCTACGACAGTCATCAATAAGATGACCAGAGCGTTTGCAATATCTGCAAACCAATTTCTTCCGACAGTTCTTGGCAATATGACCAAAGCCTTTGCATTCATAGCATTGAGCCGGCTTCTGATTCGGGGCTGCTAGAAGAGCAGAATTAGCCGGAGGAGAAGCGAGGAAGGCCTTTGGTTCTTCAATAATCGCACGCTGTGAGTTTAGGCGAAGTTCTTCTCGAAGGACTTCTTGGAAGCATGTATCCAGGTTCGCAGAGACTTCTCGATTCATGAGAGCAGACCGAACAGATTCAAATTCGGGTCTGAGATTCATAAGGAACTGGCTGATGTGAGTCTCTTCTTGTAATTTAAGAGCCTCAGACAGAAATCCCGAAGAAACATTTTGAACAATCATAGCATCCCGCTCAGTCCATAGGGTGAGAAATCCATTGAAGTATGCCTGCACAGATTTATCTCCTTGACTGAATTTAGCAATTTCACTATCTAATTGAAATTTGCGGGCTTTATTAGTTTGATGATAAATGTTCTTGAGATGAGCCCACATATCAGCTGCGGCAGTATATGCTTGAAGAGCAATGGCAAGAGACGGATCAATGGAGTTAAGAATCCAAGTGACTACCTTAGCATTTTCTTTAGACCAGGTGGCTAAGGCTTTTGTGTCAGTAGTACTTGTAGTAGTAGGTTTAGTTATCGATGCATCAAGATAACCAAACAGTCCTTGGCCTTCTACAAAATTCTTCAGATGAAAAGACCAGGCCATATAATTATTCCCATTAAACTTAACTGGAATAATATCATATTTGTCCATTATTTTCAAATCCCGCAAAATGAGAGACAGCAAAATGATCAAGCATTGCAACAGCAGGGGAAGAACCAATTCACAGGTGACTTCAACCAGTCCAGTAGCAAAGAGGAAACAAAACAGTCCAAGAGTAGAGAAATAGTGACGCACACAGTCCAGCAGTAGAGAAATTATCAATCACAACTGATAGAAATATGTAATCTGAGATGATTGTATTTACCAAGCATGAAGGATTCAGTTTGGATGGCTGAGATATGCATCCAGAAGAAAATAACCCAACACAGTGCCATAAATGGTAAAAACAGGTGCCAGACGACCCAGATTTTCTGGGCAGAAGCTGTCTGTGGGCCCCACAAAGTGGTCCAATCACAGATCAGGATTGATGATCTTGGAAGAGATCAACTGTATGACCTCCAGT
Organism: Cinnamomum chago; assembly: GCA_038049695.1. NCBI lineage: Eukaryota > Viridiplantae > Streptophyta > Magnoliopsida > Laurales > Lauraceae > Cinnamomum > Cinnamomum chago. The sequence continues at coordinate 56,155,688 of CP142458.1, forward strand.
CCAAGTTTGATGAGATTTGGATACAGATCCACAAATCTGTACCGTTGTGATGAAAACCTTTTGAGAAAAATTACCCAAACTCGTCAGAGGAAGAAATGGTAGAATCAGTACCTTAACTGCAGATAAAAAATCCAGAAAAATCTTCAAAATACTCCTGAAGGGTAGTCGATCATCATGAGAGTGATCGCAGGTAGCCAGAGATTGATCAAAGGTGGGCCACGTTGATCAGAGGAACTCCAGGCACGTTAGAGACGAACGACAGAGAAAACCAGTTGAGATGTATTCGAAGATGGCTAGAAAGTCTCCTAGGCTGATGAGAAACAACTCTCAGAAGATTCGCTCTGATACCATGTAATGATATGTAATGATAGAAGGAGGAAGAGATGAGAGTTGGAGAGAAAAACCCGATACCTCAATAGAGGATCGTTTACCTATTTATAATATCATTATACCCTTAATCAAGGGATTTACATGAATCACTTAATACAATCAGAATCATATTCAAATCAATCTATGAGAGAAAACAGCAACAGAATCAGTAACCAAATTACAGATTGAATCATACACGTGGGATGATATGTACAGCTGTGTACAAGCCCTTGATGGGCTGGGCCTAGTGAGACTGGGCCTGGGCCTAGTAGGCCTAAGCCACATTATCTTCTACAATCTATACTCATCTGGCAGTGTGTGTTGTGTTATGTTGATCCCATTCAAAACTAAAAATGCAGAAATCAATTAGACACTCAACAGTGAAATTTAGAAATAAAAATTGGAATTGCAGAGAATTTCCTTTTCATTAGTAAGATAACTTGTACTAAGAACGTTGTGGTTGTGACAATACGCACCCTGTGACTATGCCGCTGGCTCTTGTCAGTCACAAAGAATTTTCAAAACCTTAATAACCTTTTGTTTTCAACCTCTTTCTCTCTCTTGTAAATGTAGTATACTTCGGTGAAGGCTCTTTGGACAATAAATGTAGGAAAAAACATCAGCCAGTATGTAGCTTATTTTGAAGAATCCACGCAGTAGGCGTTGATCTAGCACACTAGTTGTAGGCACGAATCATCAAACAAATGTATTATTTGCTTTCATTTTCTTGTATGTTGCAAGCGCATCTTCAGATCTATTTGTTCTCTTTTCTTAATATCTATTGCATAAATTTGATATTAAGCAAACAGAGCTGACTGTTCGTATATACATGGCTTAGATCTGGCCCCAGAAGTGTAACCCCAATCTCACTATCATCTAAGAGAGTTTCATAAGAAAAAACTGGGTAATGTTAATTCTTCCCATCAAGTATAACTTGAATGAAATTAATAGAATTGCATGAAAAGATAATAAAGGAAGCTGAAGACAGATTTAAGGAAGAATGAAAGAAAAACTTCATAACAGACTTTTTTTTTTGGTGTCCAAATTACCCAGAACTCAATACTTTTGGTTTATGGTGGCCCACGTCATCATCCTAGCCCCTTGATTAAAGGCCCACAAGTTTCAACGGCTTAATATTAAAAAGAAAAACAAACAATCGATCTAACGGTCCAGTCCATCTAAATGAGTGCAAACCTCAACATCCGGTGGCTATCAGGGGGTCCAGGTTTTGTGGTTCACTTGAATGGACGATCAGGTGGGCCCCACTAGGTGGTGTGCATGGTAAGAACCGTGCACCCCGTTTCCAGTGGATCATCCATCTATATATTAAGAGTTCAAATAATGCGTAAGAATTGAAAAGATTTTGTCAAAACATGCATCACAATGTTTCTATCACGATTCATGATGACTTAGAGCTTTTTGTATTGGCTTCGATCTGGCCTTTTCTTGTGGTTTTTAGTGTTTTTTCATGCTTAGAAGGGTAGAGAAGCAACAATACGCTGCTCAGAGGGTCTAGGAACTGGAAAAATGAGTGAGAAAGTGTTTAATAGTCTATCATACCCTTAAAAGGTTGACTGCTTCATATTGGCTGACGCTTATAGGTATCAATCCATATTGGCTGATGCAAACCAATACAGATGAGAATGATGATGATTTAAACTTTAATGGATTAGACTCAGCTGATCTGTATATTTTGATCCTTGGTATTTTCTTCCTATTAATGTTGCATACTGTGGTGCGTCAATAGACATGATCACATTTCCTCTTGTGTTTTTGCTATCATGATCCCTTTCTTGTATTGTATTCAATAAAACCTCCATTTACTATTCAAATTTATTTTGATATGCTTGAAGCATATTTTACTTAATTTGCATTTCCAAGGGGACAAATCTCTGTTAATATACGAATGCTCAACTGCAAATTTTATATCAGGTCATGGGAGGTGATCCCCTTTTAAAGCTTTTGGCAGTTGATTGGTTTACAGCTGATAATAACATCGATGGGGTTGCGCTGGATCCTAAATGCCTTGTCCAGGTAAAGATACATTTTTTTCTCTGGACACTAAATTCAAATGATGGACATCTTAGACAAGTACTATGATTTCTGCATGATAAAGTTCTTCTTTATACATAATTTTCTCTGTAGAATAGCCTTTCACTTGACACACACACCACATATTCTTTTTGTCCCCTACTGATTGTCCCCTACTGAAGGTACCGTGTTTACAATGAAAAGACACTATTTCTTTTTGATGGTTACAATTTTATTGCAAAAGAAAATAGAAGATAAGTGAAAGGAGTGACTTCAATTGAGTCAGCACTTCCTCCAACATAAACCCATATTTAGAAAACTGTTACAAAACAGAACCTAATCACCCAAGCCTAAAGTATCCCAAACAAATATACACACGTTAAGAAAATATAAACATTAAGAAACCGTCAAAGCATAATCATAATTATATTTCACCCTCACTATGACCATTGATTTCTGTCACGTCTTAAATCCGGGGCCCATTCGGATTCTGGACCATGACCAATGTACATCATAAACCAACATAATCAAACTTATCCAAAAACCCCTTGAAAAAATGTGTCAGTATATCCTCTTCCTCTTCTTTTTTTCTTATTCTCTATTTTATTTTATTAATAGCATCCATATATCATCCTCTTCATTATTTTCAAATGATATTCTCAAAGCTTTCTAGCATTTATATAATCCTCTTCATTATTGTCAAATGAAACTCTCATAGCTTTCACAATTTTTACCATCTCAACCTCAAGCCTTTTGCACGTCAGATCGATTATTGGCCAGCCCAAATGGCCCAAGCCCACTGAAGCCCATTAAAGAAAATTTCTAGATCTTTTGGCAGATTGTCATCTAAGTCTATATTTCCTATTTTTTAGTAGTAGCTAAATTGAAGGGATAGTTATGAGATTAATTAGAAAGTTTTAAATCATTTGTTTTAGTGTTTTATTTTAATTAGAATTGTTTCCAAGAATAGGTTAGAGTATGAGTCTATATAAAGGATTGTAATGCCTCTTTAGGGATAAGTTCAGTGATTAATAAAATTTTACCCTATTGAGTTGAGTTTTTCTGTCTCGATTGTGCCCGTGGTGTGAAAGCAAATATTGGTGTTCTTCTTAATGAAAGTGGGGAGGTGTTGTTTGCAGTGTCTTCACCTCTAGGTGTGAAGGATTTCCAATCAAGTTGTGGTGCTAGCTATTTTAGAGGCGCTGAGAACTTTTTATCAATCTTTCTTGAGCAGGGCAGTAGTGGTAAGCTAGGAAGCATGGACTCCTTGTCACGACCCAAATTCCGGGGCCCTGTCTTATATTCGGATCGTGATAACTTGGCAATGTTTACCATTCATTTATCAAATAATTCACATAAGAGATTTGGCATATAAATCAACTATAATTCCAATTAATTTAAATAAAGTCAAACAATATCAAAAATCTCTTAATAATCCAAATCTCTAAGTTCTGACTCAATTTAATAATGTACTAAACATTAAATCAATTGCTAAATGAAAGCTAATTCTTCTGTCACTCATATGAATATTTCTCGTTCTCTCTTCAGCTACGCATGCCAAAATCTATGTGCTGAACGCCATCCTGATTTATCCCACCCGCAGTAAGATTACCTGAAGGGGGCAACACAACATCGGTATTACTGGTGAATGAATATTCCTAATTACATAAGCAGCATAAAACATAATATTACATGATTTAACATATCTGAATCAATATATTAAACGCCATAAAAATACACCCATATATATATATATATATCCGTGCCCATGCACCTTACCACGCCTCAAAGGCTCATTGTATACATGTATACCGGTCACCATGACCCTGTCTCATCGGACACGTCCCCTATGGACCAGCCGCTATACGGCTCGGACACTAAGTCCAACATCCCACGTCTGGGACCTCACCATCTCATAACAACCACAACTCAATATTATTAATAATTTTCCTCATTTACATATCAACCGTGTGGACCCAACCCTACTAAGCTCACTGTTTATTGCCCCACTCCAACTCATAATTGGTATTGTTGGAGTATGGTTGGTCCACACTATAAAACAACCCATAATATAACATTAAGTAATTTTAATGCATGAAATTAATCACAACTAAATTGATCACAGTTATTTACTCACAATTAATTAATCATCTAATCTTAAGTTATTGGCATATAAACTTTATATGATCATCTCCCACCCATCCTGGGCCAAGCCCAATTATACATGTCACACGTCCATGAACAAAACCAATGAACAGAACCAATACTGGTTAGTCTACGCCTGATGGCACACTCCTATAACATCCAGTGGGTCCCGCTGGTCTAAATCACGATCAGGTCTACTCTCTAGGGTTACCCAAGTATAAGCTGTACTCTTAATGGATTGGATTCACCATCAGATATTTTTACTGGCTCCACAAGATTAACAAATACAATTGGAATTCATAAATAATCCTTATTGTTAACAAAATTGAAGTTCCTGGATAACTGGTCAGAAGGAGACCAGGCCACATGGGACCACCACCATTGGAATCGTCTCTGAGTCTACTTCAAGACGTGGGGTCCTAATCCATGATTGGTTTTGTTAGTGGGTCCCACTACTACTTTCGACCATACTGCTCATTCACGCATGCAACACTCCCATTTTTGTATCCAGTTGGCCCCACTCAACTAAATCAAGATCAGCCACCTAGATGATGATCGCCCACTGCTAAACCATCATCCTATTGGATCTGATCCATGATCAGATCATGTTCTGGGGTCCACAAGCCAGAAACGACTTTCACTGGTTCCTGTACACAATCACGCCTTGGTTCTTTTGATTCTAATGAATAGTGAATCTACTGGCCTAAATCCAAGATGATCTACTCCACTATGGTCGCCCATCAATCCTCTTCCAGATATGGGGTCCTGATCTCAGATCAGGTCCACTGATGGGTCCCACAACCCACAAACAGCCAATACGACCACTGACGACGGTCTCTGTTTCAACAGATATTCAAGCCTATATCATGGATTTGCATTATATCCTACTTGTATCATTCCCATATTCAATTACATAGGACTTCTCCACCAAAACAGATCATCTTAACACATAATAATCAAATCACTTCTTCCACATTAGTTCTTTCTTAACACAGAATATCCAATTCACAATTCAATATCAACATCTTACTTATTTAACTAATTAACTAGGAAGATCCACTCACCTGTGATATGCTATCGTTGCTTTTGCGATGTGCGGGCGCGAATAGGACATCAATAGCCTTCCCTTCCTTCTCCTGATTAATAGTAACAAGACTCTCTCTCTCTCTCAGAATTGCTCTCCAATGGAAAAGAGTACCATAATAGGGTCGTTGGTTTGCTTAAGTATATATAGAAGGATGTGTAGAATAAACTTCCTAATCCTAATATATCTCTTATTTCCTCTTCTATAGTTGTTATACAACTCCAGTCCCAAAACAAAACGTGGGACACTTTCCAATTTCTAATTCCCTAATAAGTAGTATTACTAATCTCATAACAATAGAACCACTAAAGTACTACCTGGGCCAGACTAATCCTGGCCCATAATACAGGATATTACATACTCCCCTCCTTGGGAAATTTGGTCCTCCAAATTTAAAACATACCTGTGGTGAAAAGATGCGGATACTTCTTTCGGACCTCGTCCTCGATCTCCCACGTAGCTTCATTTGAATCCTATTGTGTCCAGAGCACCTTGACTGGTCGGACTGTTCGTCTCCGCAACACCCTCTCCTTGGTGTCTACGATTGCAACGGGGCTCTCTTCATAGGATAAATCTGGCTGTAAGTTCATTGGTTCGAAATCTAATACATGAGACGGGTCTGGTTCATACTTTTTCAACATGGATACATGAAACACCTTATGAACTCCAGCTAACTGTGGTGGTAGTTCCAATTCGTAAGCGTTCCCATCGCTCACCTGCCCTGTAATTTTGAATGGTCCAATGTATCTCGGGCTTAGCTTTCCTTTTTTGTCGAATCGCATCACTCCCCTCGTCGTAGAAACTTTGAGGAATACCGAGTCACCTACCAAAAACTCTAATTCTCGTCGGCGTTTGTCTGCATAACTCTTTTGGCGACTCTGAGCAGTCTTCAATCTGTCCCGGATTTTCTTAATATTCTCAGTAGAGGTTTGCACCCATTCAGGGCCTAAAATTCGCCTATCGCCCACTTCTTCCCAACAAATTGGAGAGCGGCAACTCCTGCCGTACAGGGCCTCGAAAGGAGCCATTTGAATACTCGAATGGTAACTATTGTTACAAGCAAACTCTGCCAGCGGTAATTGCTTGCTCAACTGTCACTGAAATCTATAGCACAAGCGTGAAGCATGTCTTCTAGAGTTTGATTCGTCCTTTCCGTCTGTCCATCAGTCTGAGGGTGATATGCTGTGCTAAAATTCAGTTTCGTACCCATAGCCTTCTGTAAGCTCTTCCAAAACTGTGAAATAAATCTGGTATCCCTGTCTGATACAATCGATGCTGGAACGCCATGCAACCTCACAACCTCCCGAACATATGTTTTAGCCAGTGCTCCATGGTAGTTCTCCCTTTCAACGGTAAGAAGTGCGCTGACTTGGTCAATCGATCCACAATTACCCAAATTATTTCATTTTGCCTTGAGGTCCTGGGAAATCCTGAAATGAAATCCATTGTGATATGTTCCCATTTCCATTATGGGATAGGTAACGGCTGCAATAATCCCTCCGGCTTCGTATGATCAGCCTTCACTTGTTGACAAGTAAAACACCGTCCAACAAACTTAGTAATATCATTTTTCATACCGATCCACCAAAATCTGATTTTTAAGTTCTGATACATCTTGGTGTTCCCCGGATGGATGGTATATCTGGTGTGATGTGCTTCCTTCAAAATTTCATCTTTGATTTCCCGAATATTTGGGACACAAAGTCTACCTCGAAAGTATAACACGCCATTATCAACGGAGAAGTCCGGTTTATTATCTGGTTTGGCGAAGATTTCCACCAATGCCTTGTCATCTCGTTGATGACCTTTAATTCTCTGAATTAATTCGGGTTGAACCTTGAAACTTCCCAATAGTGCTTTTTCACCAATAGACCATAAATTTGCATCCAAATCCTTGATCTCTTCAAGTAATTGCCACTCAGCAGTAAGGCAAGCCATCTGTGCTGATTTCCTACTTAAGGTGTCGGCTACAACATTCGTTTTTCCTGGATGATAAAATATAGAGAAATTATAATCCTTCAAGAATTCCATCCATCTTCGTTGGCGCAAGTTCAATTCTTTTTTTAGAAAATACATATTTGAGGCTCTTGTGATCTGTATAAACTTCAAAATCTTCACCGTAAAGGTAGTGTCTCCAAATTTTCAATGCAAAAACTACAGCTGCCAACTCAAGGTCGTGCGTAGCATAATTTTATTCATGAACCTTTAGTTGTCTGGAAGCATACGCAATCACCTTTCCATGTTGCATGAGAACACACCCTAATCCTTGTAACGACGCATCATAGTAGATAACAAATCCTCCACTCCCAGTCGGAAGGGCGAGTATTGGTGCCGACGTCAGTTTACCTTTCAATGTTCTGAAGCTACCCTCACATTTCTCGTCCCAAGTGAACGGAACATCCTTCCTTGTGAGTCTGGTTAATGGTCTAGCAATCGTAGAGAATCCTTGTACGAACCTTTGATAATAACCCGCCAGGCCTAAGAAGCTTCGAACTTCTGAAACATTTGTAGGTCGCTTCCACATCATGGCGAGTCATGACAAAGAGCCTTCTGTTTTGCTGGTGTCCCGCCATTCCGGCCAAGGTTGTAATGCTGTCCTTGGGGTGGGTTTTGTTGATTTTCACGGGGCTAATGTGTCTGATTCTGGTAATAACACTGGTTTTGTGGACGCTCTCGACCGTGCTGATTTTGCGGAGGTGCTTGTCCTTGTGTCTGGATTTGATTCCTTCCCTGCTCACTGGGGCAGTCCTTGACTTGGTGCCCTTCCTGACCACAACCGTAACATCTACCTTTCCGTTTGGCCTGATTTCTCTCCCTGACCTCTGGACAATCTTTTACCTCATGACCTCCCTTTCCACTCCCAAAGCACACTCCAGGTCTTTCCGGCATTGATTTGTTTCACGTGATCCTGCATAATGGTTGCAGACCGGCTTGGCTCTAGTTTTCTGTTTTTTATTAGGGAACTGATGCTTGGAGTTGTCTGTTTTTCCTTCAGTGGACGTCATTTGAGTCTGCCTCCTTATGTCTTCGATGGCTTCTTCTGAGACGAAAGCTTTTCTCAAAGCTTCAGCATAAGTCTTTGGTTCATGCAGCTTCACGTCCTTTTTGATGTCTGGTCTAAGACCGTTCACAAATCGTTCCATCTTTTCTCCTTCTGTAGCCACTAATATTTCAGCAAAATGTGACAGCTCTGTAAACTTAAGAGCGTACTTGGCTACTGTCAAATTTCCCTGTACCAAAGTTTCAAACTCTCTCTTCTTCTGAGCCCTAATATGATCTGGTATAAACTTCTTGATAAATTCCCGTTTGAAGAAGGCCCAAGTAATATCTGTTTCTTGTCCAATGAATGACCTCTTGGCTGCCTTCCACCATTCCTTCGCATCACCTTCTAATTTAAATGATGCGAGCAAGGCCTTTTGATGCTCTGTACATCCCATAACTTCAAGGATTCCTTCCATGTGTTCAGCCCATTTATTTGCATCCTACGGGTTAGTTGTTTCTTCAAAGCTCTTGGGGCGAAATTCATTGAATCTTTTATATAGGGTATCTCTTCCACGATTCTTGCCCCCCATTGATGCTACCTTCACCCGAACCATATCTGTTATTACTCTGTCCCTCGCCATTCTCACTTTGATGGTGATAAATAGCGGAGATCTACTCTTGAACCTGTGCATACACCTTCATAAAGTTTTCAAATATTTGTCGAGCGTACTCCGGCATCTCCATAGTTCCACTGTTTGGTCAAAATTGTTGTTCGCATTCTCATTTCCAATTCATAGTTAAAAACCAATTCATAGTAGTCTAAACGTCTGGCTCTGACAGCTCTATGAGAGAATAGAGAGCCCCAAAATACATAAATCCATCAAATATTACATAAAAAGAAAGAAAAAAGAAAAATAGAAATCCATCAATCTGAGTAGCTGGGGAATTCTTCTATTCTTTCAAGTGTTGTTTGAGCATATTACTAAATTATGTAAAACATGAAAGGAAAGAGCTTCCAATGATTTGTCAATTGAGTAAACTTTAGACAAAAATTGACTTTTTTGCTTTTTGTATTTTTGGAATGGAGGGGAAATTTACGATCCTCCCTTTTCTTTGTATGGATTTTATGGAACTATGGATATTTCATGTTTAATGATTATGAATTATGTTTCTGTTTTGTATTGCTATTTGATAATTTGATATGTTTGTTAGTTGGTACAGTGGTACGCTGGTACTTGAATTTTTATTTATTTGATTGCTAAATCGATTACAAAGTTATTATGATATTTTCTTTTAGAATGTGATTAGATATATTATTCTTAAATATTAACGTGTCCCCGACGGGTCTGTCCTACTTTTTTGAGAAATGCCGTGTCGGCGTGTCCGTGTCGTGTCGTGTCCGTGTCCGTGCTTCTTTGGTGGTAAGTTTTCCTTCCAATGCTTTTGCAACTTTAATGTTGCTAACCTGGTTTTGGGGCCCTCTCCATTTGAACATCTCTGAAAGATTTTGTGAAAATAGCCATAAATCTCTATTAATCCAAAAGCTTAAGCCCATAAAGGCTTCAACCTGTATCACTCAGCCTCTGAATCCCATGTATGCTTACATCACCCATCAATATGACTAAACAATGTCAGCTTAAGTAAAGAAAACGATCCTTCTTAGCTTTGATACCAATTAGAAAATTTAGGTTTTCCAAGATTTAATAGCAAGAAGAGGATAAAGAAGAGAAGAAAAGAGAGAAAAAAGACAGTTTCATAGGGAAAATGACAGATTAGTCAATGTAAATAAGATGGCCCTATATCTTAATAGGTAACATGACAACTGCAACCTCGTACTTGTGACAATGAGCACCTATATTATATTATAATACAATTACAGTACTCTGCATGAGAAAAAATATTAATGTCAGATTTCTCTAAACTACTTCCATTACACATTATTGAGATTTTTCTGACACAATTTTTTATGTAGTACCTTGTCTAATATCACTTTTTGGATGCCAGTCAGAAGCTGCAAAAAAGCTCCCATTCATCCTCGTGATAAATTTGCAGGTATGCATATAAGTCTTTATTTTGTTACACCCATGATGAGCTAAATTGGGATACCATTATTTTCTAGCCTTGTGTGTTTAAAAAGCCATTTTTGCCGGTATCTGCTGTTGATAGGCCCTGAACCATGTTTCTTATTAATGGTGTCACAGGATGGAAGTACTCCTTGTCATAGCATCAAAAGCAGCGGTCATCTTGATTCTTAATCATGGAACAGAATCTTGGCCGTAGTGGCCATGGCCGCTACCCTAAATTGAAATTATGCCGCTATGGTATAAAACCTAGCCAGGCCAAGTAATTTCCATTTAAATCATCATTTTCCCTATTTCTTCTCCCTAAGAGCCATTCCTAAAGTTGTCTCTATCCTTACATGGTTCCAAATCACTAAAAAAACAAAAGATTGGTTGCTACATAAGATTCGTTTTTTTAAAATACTTAAAAAATTCAAACTGCTACATCGCTACGTATCTCCACAACCACTACATATCGCCCGCTACATTGCGTTTTGTCTTGCTTCCACCCTAGCTTTAGTTTCAAATCCCACTACAAATTGAAAGAATAAAACTATAGAGAAAAGAAAATGAGAAAAAAAAATCATCATCATCAAACCCTTGTCCCAACTATGTTGTGGTCGGCTACATGAATTATGTTTCTCCATTCCATTCTATCATGAGCCAAATCTCATATAAGTTGCACTTCTTTGGATCTATCTTTACTACCTCCATCCATGTCCTCTTTGGCCTACCCCTTCCCCTTGGTGAGCCATCAACCTGCATAGCCAAACTTTTCCTTACCAGTGCTATTGCTACCCTACATTGGGCATGCCAAAACCATCAAGTTTCTCTAATTTTAGACATGAACTTTTCTATTACATATGCAACTTGAATTTTGCTAAAGGTGGAAAAGGTGATCGCCCCAGCTATCGAGCTGAGATAGGTGTGGACCTATCTTTCATGTGTGCACCTAGCTTCTTAGGCCAAAAAGCTTAAACAAAGCATAGCTCATAGCTATCTTGGGCCCTGGTTACATCTATATACAACTAATTCTCTTAGGCATCTCTTCATAAAATTAATTCCTTTTGGCATCAGGTTGGTACATCTTGGTCTTGATGAAAAGTTTTATGTAAATTGCAAGTTAAAAGGAATGATCAGTGTGAACTGCCTACCCCCTGATTCGGAATGCTAATGCAGGCCCCAAGTGAAAGGCTGCAAGTCCAAACAAAGGGGGCTAATATTGTTGGGCATCTATACCTCCAAGATTACATCAGAAAGAGCAAATAATATACGGAATTCAAGCAACAATATAGCTCAAACCTCTCCAAATTCCGTACATAAAAGATGCCAATGGAAAAAGATTCCAAGTTGCAAAAGTCGTCCAGCAGCATGGGCTGGTTGGCTGCTCTTACACCCAAAGAAACCCTCATTGAAAAAGAACCTAGGTTATACTGTTCGGACACAGGGAGGTTTGCGCTATATTCGGACACAGTCCCACTAAGGCTAAATCACACCTATGAATCTAATAACCATTAAGAATGAATTTAAGTAGTAGTAACTGGCTGAATTTTTTTTTTCCTGAGTTGAATGAATCCAAACTCATTGCAAAAGGACCGCAGAAGCTCCCACATCTTCTCAAAACATGAAATTGGCAAAAGAAATTATCAATTTTATCCCTTTCCAATAATATTAAAAAAAATTATCCCTTTCCAAAGGAACCAGTTAGGGGGTGAATTTTGAAACCATGAAATAACTGAAACAAATCAATGTGGAAAGAAAATAGAAAAGCGAAAAGGATGTGCACAGCTTTAGCATTGCACAAGTGATGTGAAATGTAGAAGTCAAGGCCCGGTTGAATCTTGTGTCTGGGGTTGCTGGATGCTTGGTTCAGGGTTGCTGGTTGGGTTGGAGTGATCTGGGTCTAAATCATTTCATGGATTGGGCCCAATATATTGCAGAAATTAGTTATCACTCTAAATAAGGGACTGTATTGTTAAACAGTCCTTCTAATGCGCAGTTGGGACTGTTTTGGGGTCCGCTTGATCCCAAAACTTGTAAACATGTACAGACCCAATTCGCACGATCATAGGCTTCTTGCATTTGCAGTGCTTGTCCCTACTCGTTCTCCTTGCTTGTGATCAATGTATAGAGGCGAGTCAGTATCTCATGGGCTTCTTTGTGGGCTCTTGAACTCACCTTCTTGCATGGCGGGGTTGGGTTGGAGGGTCTAATTGAGGATTGTGGATATCCGTAAATACCTTGATCAAATGATCATAGCCATCTGACTAAGTGTTGTAAGATGGATCTTTGGATTGAAGTCTAACCACTTGTTTTCAAGGCCCTTGGTTAGATGGCTGTGATCATCCAAGCAGTCATTTTAGTTCCATATGTGACCACAGCCCCCTGAGCACTCCACCCACCCAACCCCCACCCTTCCAACTACATTTCTCACAGTGAAGTCGACACCATACTAGGGTGCAGGGTTTTGACACTAGCTCAATATTCAGTTGAAAAGTAACACTTTGTAAATGGTTATATCCAAAGAGCATAATGGAATGACCTCAACCATGTGATCAGGGTGGGCCTGGTTGGAGTCACCAATATAGATTTGGTTAGACTTGAATCATGTGGCCAAGCAGGCCAGCTCCAGCTTGAATCCCGAGGTCTATAATCTCACACTGGCATGGGGGCCTTACCTTTTTGCAGCCAATTTCACAAGCACCTGATGCAGGCTAGACCCAAGGTCTGCCAGCCCATTGGGCCCAAGTCTACTAACAGCCCATAAAGAGAAGACTTCCACAATCGTACAACATAAGCCTCTACTTAAATTTAGTATTAGTTAATAGTTAGAGATATTTATGAATTTAATTAGAAAGTCTGCATTAGAATTTATTTCAATTTGATTTGTTTCTAAGAATAGGTTTGAGTATAAGTCTAATAAAGGATTGCAATCCCTTCACAGGGACAAGTTCATTGATTAATAAAATTTTCCCTTGAGTTTTCTCTTGGTTAATTCTCTATGGTGTGAGACCAAGACGTTTTGGATCCCATGGTTCCCTATCCCTAAGCCATTGGCTTAGAGATTAGCCCGTTGGCTACCCTCTTCCCTGCTTTGCATCAATTGGTATGAGAGCCCGATGATCAATCACAGATCGCCGTTCCAATCGCCGATCTGAGGTACTCTGCTATCCCATCTTTTTATTTATTTTCTGTCAATCCATTATCATCACCACCCATCATCTTCATCAAACCATCAACAGTCCCAACCCATCCTGACCCCAAACCCACAAAACCATAAACCAGAATTCCCCAAATTCCCAGACACCCTAAACTAACAATCTCCAAACCTTCACCATTCTGTCGAAACCCAATATCTCAAACTCCACCAATTGGTATTAAACTCCACAAGCCACAGAAACCTCCCAGCCCGCCACCCTACTTTCCATGCCTAGTCCACCCCAATCCAACTCCAGTCACAGCCGTAACCACTGTACCCCTTTGTCTCCATCGCCCAAACCCATAGATATAAAAAGAAAAAAAGAAGAAGAAAGAGGAGAAGAAGCAGAAAAGAGAAGGGATCAGGCGTTAACTGCCCTCCTCGACATCGATCTCTGCATCATCGTCGATCACCTTCGCCGTCAGCTTCATTGGCATTGCCCTCCAGTTCCCTTGCCATTTCCTACCAGCCACACGACTGCCTTTCTTCTCTTATTAGTTGACTCGCACCGGAATCGAGACAGAATGGAAGAAGTTTTTTTTTTTCGTTTCACACATGTCCCACTTCACGTGGCAGGACTGAGCCATCATCTGGGCCCGAATTTGAGTTAGGCCCAAATCTGATCAAACAGAAAATAAAAGGAGCCTGACCCACTGGCCAGAAAGTGCAGCCCACAGGTCAAATCCAACAGGCCCACATTCTATCCTTACCCTGTTTGCAGGCTATATCGACCCATCTAAAAGTTGCATATGATCTGCCCACTTCATTCAGCATTATCAAGCAGTAAACAGTCCATCACTTGGCATTGATCATCAAGGTACAATTTCAAATATGGTTTACAGAGAAGTTCAAGAAGTTCCTTTGTTTTATGGAAATAAAGATCCAGATGTCTTCTTATATTGGATTAAAATACTTGAAGATTATTTTCAGTGTTGTCAAGTAAGAGGTAATTCACGTAAAGATTGTGCCAAAAGAAAAATTCATGGAGATGCAAGAGCATGGTGGACAGAACTAGAATGTCAGTTGTATCAATATCCACCAACATGGAATGAGATGAAATTACTACTGGAGGATAACTATATGCATGGTCAAGATCAATTTTCCCCGCCAGTGAAAGTTGATTTGAAGCCCACTGGGAGACCATCAAATTTTCAAAGAGAAGAACTCGAACAAAGAGCTCATGTTGTTGAATCGCATTTTGCTTGAGAGGATAATCCCACACTTGTCATGCGCAGACTTTTAAACACCAATGAGAATGAAGACGATGAGTGGAAACAAACTGTAATATTTCGGACGCGAGTGAAGTGTGAAGGCGTGTTAGCTAATTTGGTCATTAACAATGAAAGGGCAGTAAACTTTGTCGCGCAAGAGGTTATTGGCAAACTTCATTGGCCAACTGAGAAGCTACCTAAACCCTATAAAGTCACATGGTCTAATGGTTCTGTCATTCCTGTGACTCACAAATGTTTGGTATCTTTCAAGATTGGTGGTTATGAAGACAAGATTTGGTGTGATGTGATCCCTATGAATCTCACTCATATTCTTTTGGGACGATCATGGATTAATGATCGGGAAGTACAACATGACAAAGAGGCAAACATCTATTCCTTCTCGTGGAAAGAACCACGTGTTTCTCTTGTTCCATTGCAACCGACAACATCGCCGTCTGCTTCATCACATTCAGCTGAAGAATCAAAGAAAGAGTAAAAAGAGTATATCAAGGTTGACATTGTGAAGCAAGATCAAAGAAAGGAAGATGTGATGATAAAGTCAAATGGAAAATCATGTAGCATTCCTAAGATAGAGGGTACTTCAAAAGAATTAGAAGACAAGGAACTTGAATTGCCTGTAAATAGTGGTGATCAAAAGATGCAAGCAGCAAAAGAATCAGAGGCAAACATTGAAGACTTGGATATGGTTAGCAAGGAAAACGAACATCCGATGGATTTGATCGAAGTGCTACTTTCAGACAAGACCATTGGATCATCGAAAAACAAGTCCATTATTCCAAATCGTTCAAAAGAAGATCCACTCGTTGAAGTCTCTCACATTGACTTTATCTTTGGAGATCAACCATGGACACTTGGCGATAGCAATTTGATTTTGCAGATTCTACAATCTTGCTTTCAAGTAAAATCCGACCGTCCCATGAAGCAATGCCTAAAGTTGATTTGGAACAAAAGATTGAGTGATGCTTTCATATCATGCAAATTGTATGAAGGTCAAGATGAACATTGAAGATTTGTGCGATTGATTTTTGACCTAGGAGGCCACCTATTGAACTCGAGGATGAGTTCCCTCAAAAAGGAGGAAGGGGGGCGGGGGAGCATTGATGCAGGCTAGACCCAAGGTCTGCAAGCCCATTGGGCCCAAGTCTACTAACAGCCCATAAAGAGAAGACTTCCACAATCGTACAACATTAGTCTCTACTTAATTTTAGTATTAGTTAATAGTTAGAGATATTTATGAATTTAATTATAAATTCTACATTAGAATTTATTTCAATTTGATTTGTTTCTAAGAATAGGTTTGAGTATGAGTTTATATAAAGGATTGTAATCCCTTCTCAGGGACAAGTTCATTGATTAATAAAATTTTCCCTCGAGTTTTCTCTTGGTTAATTGTCTGTTATGTGAGACCAAGATGTTTTGGATCCCATGGATCCCTATCCCTAAGCCATTGGCTTGGAGATTAGCCCGTTGGCTACTCTCTTCTTCACCGCGCTACATCAGCACTTCTATTCAGGCACACAGGTCTCAACGACAGAGATATATGACATAAGAAGTAATTGAATAGTGAATTCAATGATCCTCCTTTGAGGGTCTCGATGCTTTAAATAGATTATACATTACCCATTAGGGCTACAATTTCTCTCAATTTACCATAATTACATTTATTGCTTTCCTAAGAAAATCTCCTAATGTAGTAAGATAATATTCTACACAGCTGTACACGGTTAGAAGATTTTGACCAAGTTTATATGTGTAAATGGGCCTAATTACAGGTGGGTTGTGAATCGCGCCCCCCCCCCCCCCCCCCCCCCCCCCCCCCCCTAAATTGATGTTGTAGAGTCCACAAGCATCAATTTGCCAACTAAGAACTGATGCCGCGGTCGTGGATGCTCTTTGGTGAATATATCAGCAACCTGAAGTCCTATAGAAATATATGGGAGACTAATAGTGTTACGCACATATTCATCTCTAATATAATGACAAGCAACTTCAATATGCTTGGTTCGTTCATGAAAGACAAGATTAGCAATACTTCGGATTGCACTAGTATTGTTGGCATATAGAGGTGTCGGATCAGATTGTGGAAAACCATGCTCAGAAAGGAGACCACGAAGCTAGACAATTTCAGATGATGCTGTAGACATAGAGTGATGCTGTGGATGATTTAGAAACTGTCATGTTTTTTTACACTTCCATGAAATCACAGAGTCGCTTAAAAAACATGCACCAGCCAATTGTAGATCGACAGGTATCGAGACAGCCTGTCCAATCAGCATCTGAGTATGCCGTTAAAGAAGGAGAATTGCCTACTGGAAAGAAGAAGCCACGAGATGATGTGCCAAGAATATATCGAATAATGCGCCGGACAGCAGCAAGATGAAGATGACGAGGTTGAGTCATGAATTGGCTAACTAGGTTAACTGCATATGAAAGATCAGGCCTAGTGATGGTGAGGTAGATTAAGCTTCCGACTAAACATCAATAAAACGTGGCATCAGAAAGAAGATCCCCGATATCTTGATCGAGTTTGATATTCACCTTAAGCGGTGTATCAACAGGAGTAGAGTGCTAAATTCCTGCCATCTCAACAACATCCATAGTATATTTGTGCTGATCGAGAACTGTTGTACCTCAAGACCCAGAAAATATGTGAGAGGCCCTAAATCCTTCATATGAAAAGACTCATGAAGAGAAGTTTGAAGACGTGTTATCATATTGGAGTCTGTACCTGAGATGATGATGTCATCAACATAAACTAGAATAACTGTAATCCCATGTGAGGAATGATGTAGAAACATGGAAGGATCTGGGGCACTCTGATGGAATTGCATTTGAAGTAGGGCGTTCCGAAATTTCTCAAACCAAGCGCGTGGTGCGTACTGAAGACCATAGAGAGATCGCCGTAAGTGAGCAACATCACCTGTAGACGCTATGGTGAGTCCTTGTGGAAGGTGCGTATAGACTACTTCTTTGAGATCACCATGAAGAAAAGCGTTCTTGACATCAAACTGGTAAATAGGTCATGAGTAAAAAGCAGCAATAGCAAAAGCAGTACGAACTGTCGTCATTTTTGCAACCCGGGCAAAAGTCTCGTCATAGTCGATGCTGTATTCTTGATGGTTGCCAAGTGCAACTACTCAAGCCTTGTAGCGTTCCGATGAACCATTGGCTTTAAGTTTAACAGAGTAGACCCATTTGCATCCGATGGGTTTTGCAAACGAGGGACAAGCAATGAAGTGTGAGTGAAACCATCTGTCTGGAAGCCGAATGAGATGGTTGGACCGCCGAAGTGGAACATGAGAAGAGCTAGTAGCAGAAGTAGGGTCAGGAGCAAGATTGGGTGCCGGTGATGGGTTTGGAGGGGAGTAAGCATGGGAACATCCTTTTGACGATGCCTTTCATAAACAATAAGTGGTGCAGAAGAACCCTCATCAGTGAAATCGAGCAAGTGAGTAAATGAAGGTAACGGTGCATTATGATGAGAGAAAAAACTTTGATTTTCGAAAAAATTGACATTTCTAGAAACACGAATGCGATGACATGCGGGATCATAACGAAGAAACCCTTTTTGGTGCAAAGCGTAGCCAAGGAAAGCTCATTTGACAGATTGAGCAGTTAGTTTTGTACGCTCAGATGAAGGGAGATGGACAAAACACACGCATTCAAAAGTACGTAAGTGAGTGTAAGTAGGTTGTGTGTGGAAGAGCCGATAATATGGAGATTGATTGGAAAGTCGGGTGGATGGAATGCGACTGATTAAGTGAACCGCAGTAGCTAAATCTTCTGGCCAAAATTTAGCTGGAATAGAGGATGCTAAGAGGAGAGCAAACAATATCTAGAAGATGCTTGTTTTTCCGCTTTGCAACTCCATTCTGTTGAGGAGTATACGGACAGGATCGTTGAGACAAAATCCCGTATTTTTGCAAAAACTGTTGAAACTAATGTGACATATATTCCCCCCCTGAATCAGACCGTAGGACTTTTATGCGATTTGAAAATTCATTTTCTACATAAGCCATAAAGTTTTGAAAAACATCAAATACTTCCGATTTAGAATGCAAAAAATATACCCATGTGAATCAACTATGGTCATCGATAAAGGTGACAATATACTTATAGTGAGAACGAGAAATTGCAGGAGCAATTCCCCAAACGTCACTATGAATAATGTCAAACATTTTGACACTATAGTAGATTGTAGAGGAAAAGGAAGAACCTTGCTCTTTCCAAGTTTGCATGCAGAACAATTATCTAAAACATTACGAGGAGAAAATTTATTTTCATTAGTCATGCCATTGTTCAACATAAAGGATAACATTTTTGAATGAGGATGGCCTAATCTATTATGGCAGAGCCTCCAAACATCATTAGAAGAGAAGCAAGAAAAAGCAGATGCATGTTTATTCTGAGGAGGCACAAGAAAAGGAAAAAGACGACCACACTTAGTCCCCGTCGCGATCACCTTCACCGACACTTAAACCCGTACAACAAAACCAGAATGAGAGAAAAAGATATTACAATTATCATCAATCAATTGGCCAACAGATAGAAGATTTGTAGTCAGATGGAGATAAGAAAACATTTTTCAAAGGTAATGGATGAACAACATCACCTAGAGCTATAATAGGAAGCTTTTGACCATAAGCAGTATGAACTTGTAAGTTACCATTATACTTTTGCACATTGGATAGATGAGTAGAGGATGAAGTCATGTGATTTGAGGCTCCGGAATCAAGATATCAGACTGAGGATAAGGGTTGATGATTACCTGAAATACCAAGTGCAGAGAAGGCATTTATGATCACTTGTTGAATTAACTTGGGAGTGATAGGAGTAGAGCTGGAGGCAGGCGCTGGTGAAGGAATGGTTGTGGCTGAAGTAGTATTGCAAGAAGAAGTATCAGCTATAGTGTTTGCATGATAGGCCCGAGGGGTGCAATTTTGTGGCCTCCTTTTGCAATTGGGAATGACACGTCCATTTGCTTTGCAATAATAGCAAAATTTCTGCTTGCACTGTGAAGCATAATGCCCGTAATTCTTGCAACCATAGCACTAGATTTTGCTGAAATCTCTACCCTGAGAATTTCCTTTCGCAACATAAATTGTTTGGTCCTTACTAGATCCCTGATAGGTAACATATTGATGTTTTCCAGTTGTGAGATAGGCAATGTCAGTAACATCTCCTGAAGACTGTTGTTTCAAAGCCTGACTTTGTTCCTCACGCTAGAGTTCATTTAGACATTCATTTGAGGATGGAGATGGTACTCTGCTCATAAGATTGGAACGATCTGTCTCATACTCAGGTCTCAATTTCATGAGAAATTAGTCCCTATGACTGGTATCCTGTAATAGTTGTTTCTCAGAAAGAGCAGCTTCAGATACCTTCGCATATTTTATCTCATCAGATTCAGTCCATAAGAAATCTTGAGTAATCGTCCTGGATAGATGAGGTTCCTTGAGAATATTGAGCAATCTCAAGATTCAGTTGATATTGTCGTGTAGAGTTTCTGCTTTGATAAACCTTTTTCAAATATTCCCACATATCCTTAGATGTTTTGTAGGGTTTTAGATAAAGGATATATTGTGGTTCAACAGATCCAAGAATCCATGTTTTGATCTTGGCATCTTTTGTGTTCCAAGACAATAACTTTTTCTCATCTTCTGAGGGTCTTTGGTCGGATCCTGAGATAAATCCCCACATTTCCTTCCCTTCAAGATACACTTGAAATTGGTATGATCAAGAGGGGTAATTTTTCCATTAAATTTTATCAAAGCAATGTGTCTTTTCCATCTCAGCACAACAAAGGGATGCAATACTCAGAGAAATATAGATGCACTTCAAGAAACCCAGGAGAGATAATAAACAGCAGTAGCACAAAGAGATGCACTTAAAGAAATCCAGCAGAGAGAAGTAACACCAACAGACTAGGTCTAGACAGACTAAACTGTCAAAATACTGCACACAGCAAGGAAACTGTGAATCGACACAGGTTCCAGCAAAAAAAAAAAAGGCCTGACGACCCTGTATGGAGGTGTTGATCAAGAAAGGGGGGCTCCTGGAGTTGATCAAATGCAAGATCAGTCCCACCTATTGTGTAGAAATCCTTGTTTCTGTCCAGAGGGTCCAAGTTTCATCCAAATCTAATCTAAATCCAAGTCACAGTGATGGATTGATGAAAACTATGTCAGAAAACTGGGAAAGCAAAAGATTAATCAGATGGCCTACCTCTGATGGATGAAAAAATCGCCAAAACACCTAGCATAAATAGTCGACCAAGATGGTAGGTGCCTTTGATGAGGTCGATGATCAGTGGTGGGCCACAGATCCCAGCGACGATCAACTTGTGCAAGAAGCTCGAGAAACAGATCTGATCTGATTCCAAAAAATATCAAAATATCACCAGAAAATTTAGAATATTCAGGCGACCGGGGAGATTGTGATATCCTAAAATGATGATGATGATCTGGGGCGGGCCACGTGTGATCCCAGGTTGATCAGACTTCTGTTTGGCATCAATTTCTGGAGCAGATGTGAAGAGTTGAAAATCTGATGGCTTCCAATGCTTTGGAAGATGAAAAACTGATCCTAGAATCTCTGTATAGAATTTCATTCATAAAGAGGAATAAAACTTTGATACCATCTCAATGACAGAGATATAGGACATAAGAAGTAATTGAATAGTGAATTCGATGGTCCTCCATTGAGGTCTCGATGCTTTAAATAGATTATACATTACCCACTAGGGCTACAATTTCTCTCAATTTACCATAATTACATTTATTGCTTTCCTAAGAAAATCTCCTAATGTAGTAAGATAATATTCTACATAGCTGTACATGGTTGGGAGATTTTGACCAAGTTTATATGTGTTAATGGGCCTAATTACAGGTGGGTCGTGAGCCAATTTGTGACCCACTTAACAACAGGCACACCATCATTCCATTAAAAAAATAAATTTAACTTCAGAATTTGATCTTTTACGATCCTTTATTTGGCTACAAGTGTGCCTTGAGGAGTTCGTCCTTGTATTTTCAGTTGGTCAAAACTGAAAAGCCTGACAATTGATTATATAATTGCTGACAATGAGGTGGCCATTTGTATATATATGATATGTCCTATGCATTGCATACAAAATACTGTACATTTTTGTTCTTGTTCAAAAAACTATGAATAATCTTGTATGTGTTGTTGTTGTTATCTTGTTTTATTCATTTAGTCTAACCATTCTGTTACTTCTCTTTTATTTTTGAAAATTGTAGGTTCCTGCAAAGCCAAACTACAGTTTGATTCTTTACTATGGAGCTGACAAACCCATAAATAAAGAATCTTTGTTGAGTAGATTTGTGGATGGGACTGACATGTACCGGGATGCAAGATTCAAACTTATTCCAAGTATTGTAGAGGTACTGACAGCTTTAGTATTCCACAAAACTGATATACTTTTATTTAAGAGTATAATCAGACATTTATAGATACAATGAAGAGAGCTAACTAAGTCATAAAGGTGCCTAATCAAATCTGATAACTGATAACATAGCAAGATAATATCAATACACCCAAACCATATCATGTCCTTTGTATCCTACTTAGATTATACAACTCAAACCATATTACTTATGAACAATATCCCCAATCCCAAACACATACACACCGCAACACATGCCCAAGATGTTGCGAATCTTGAGTGTAAATGTGATGGTTAAGATGTGGGTGGCTGCTGATGCATATAGACAATTGTGGGTGAGCACTAGGCTACAGAAGATGATCCCATGAAATGGTGTAGATGGGGCAAGAAATCAACTGTGGAGATGAAGTACCATATATAGGCAGTGCAGACGAAGATGCAGGAAAATATCAGATTTGCATTCAAAGATCCAATCCAGATCAATCTAGAAAAACAATGATCATGAGTGACCACCTAAACAACAGTCGGTGTGGGTCTTGTGGTATGAAAATAAAGATGCTAACAAATCCAAACTCAAGATGATCAGATCAAAACAGATTGTCAGATTTGGATATCTCATTTGATGTAGATCATTATTTCCCAAAAATATCCATAAACAGATGATCTGATACTGATATGTGATCTAAATACAAAGAAGAAGTGCACTTTTGTGAGTACTTCCATGGTCTTATTAGGGTACATCAACTCATCCATAGGGTGTGGAAGTTGACCTTGTCAAGGTGAAACCCATTTTTTATTGGGCAACACCTGTAACTATATCCACAGTTCACAATTTTCGTGGCCTCACTACATTCTTAAGATGCTTTGTATGGAATTTCCGTTGCATTATGGCCTCAATCATCTATTGCATTAAACAAGCTGAATTTCAAATTTCAATAGTCAAGTGCAGTAACAGGGTGTTTTATAGAATCAATGCAAGATTACAAAATTTGTATTTTACGCCTTTTGAAATTTAAGGAAGTGTTTGATCTGAGTTTTGATGCTTCCAATGTTGGCATTGGTGTACTTAGCCAAGGTCAGACCATAGAATTCTTCAGCAAGAAGCCTGTCAAGTAAAGTGACTGTGCTCCACTTGTGAAGTTCTACACTGCTATTCACACTCTTAGAACTGATATTCAGATAATTATTTCGTTAGAAAGGATTTTCACTTTATTTTGATCAAATAGCATTCAAGCATCATCTTCGTTCTCAGCAGAAGATGTGTACTTGTAGAGTAACATGTATCAGTTGGAGTTCTCCTATGTCATCCATCGCAAAGCCGGCAGACAATTAGGTAGCCTTTGCTTTAATGTCAAACAAACACTGAACAAATCCGAAGATGATGATATTTAGAAATCAAAGGAGACTGATGATCAAACCATGGTATCTAATCCAGGTACAAATAATCTGATTCAACAACAAGAGATTTGGTTGAAATATGACTGATCAAATCAAATAGATGGTGATAATTCATGGGGTCAACAACATTATGAAGTGATAGACACAAGATGGAGCAAGCAAGGAAGTGGATAATGTCAGTTACAGAACTTTTAGGATGAGAGAAGGCTTTGGAATATTGGATGATCCAGTCGATCACTCCTTGCTTTATTTATAAAAACTACTAGCCTTAATCAAGGCAATTACAATCTATGTATGAGGAAAGAATATAAGTTACAATCTTTTATACATCGAAAAAGAATATAAACAGATTTGTGGTCAGTCAACTAATCCCACGTGATGTTGGAGTATGTGCCTATTGTACATGGGCCTTGGGTTAGATGGTGTTAACATTCCCCCTCAAATTGATGCTGGTCAACTAGTAGCAATTGGTGAATCAAGAACTCGTGACGTGGCCGAGGCAGTCCTTTGGTGAAGATGTCTACAAGTTGAAGTTCACTCGAAACGTGTGGAAGACTAATGACCTTGCGATCATATTCATCTCGAATAAAATGACAATCCACCTCAATATGCTTTGTACGTTCATGAAAAACTGGATTCTCAGTGATACGGATGGAACTAGTATTGACCGCATGAAGTGGGGTAGTTGAGGTCTGAAGAAAAACAAAATCTATAAGGAAGCCATGAAGCCAAAGGATTTCGGAACAGGCAGCGGACATAGCATGATATTCAGATTCAGTGGAAGATCTTGAGACTCATTCTTGCTTTTTGCATTTCCATGAAATGAGTGATTCACTGATGCAAATCCTAGGACGCAAACCCTAACCCTAGGGTCCGCATCAATGGCAGATTGTGACTTTTTATTTAGAGTCTTCAAAATGGAACTCACAGTGGGGCGAATGACTGGACCTCGTTTGGTCGATACAAGTTTCAAAAGCAAAGCTGTGATAGAGAGAGCATGAACAAGTGGACCAGTGAAAAGATGCAAACGTGAGAAAATGGATGCTTTGTCTTCCTCTTCTATTTTTCACTCTGCTGCTGCTTTTGTTTACTTGCTTTTACTGGATAAGCAAATAAAATGAGAAGGCTGCAGGATAACTTTAGGAACTGAGAACATGATGTAGATATGAGTAGGGGTTGCTGATGTAGTGCGGGTAGGGGAAGAGTAGCCAAAGACTACTCTCCAAGCGGAAGCTTAGGCTGTCTTGGTTTCACACCACAGCAAGAGAAAAAAACTCAAGGGTGAACATTTTATTATCAATGAACTATTGAATTAGTGGGATTACAGTACTTCATATAGACTCCAAATACTAATTCTATTTTGAAAACAATTCTAATAAAAATCTAAATCAAATAAACTTTTCTTATCAAAATCTTCCAAGAAATCTCATATTTATTCCTAAATTTTAGCTGCTGCTCACAAACAGAAATCATCGTAGTCCGGAACAATCAAAAAGAACGATCTGGAGATTTTCATGGGCTTGGTCCTAGTGGGCTTGGTTGAACCACAGATCAATGGTCTGGCCTACAACTGGTGAGTTGGCGTGAAGCAAAAAAAAAAAAAAAAGATGAAGAAGGAAAAAGATAGACTAACGATACAGAAATAAATTAACAAAATGGTAGGAAAATATAAAGACACCCAATCCAAGCCATATCTTAAGTATCCTACTCAAAACATACTACTCAAACCATATCACCTATCCTAATGCACATATCGTTTTACTTAGTTGCTGTTGTATTTTGGCTGCTACTGTTTTCAGGGATACTGGATGGTCAAGCGTGCGGTTGGGTCCAAAGCTTGTCTTTTGGGCAAGGCAGTGACATGCAAATACCTTAGGCAAGATAATTTTCTGGAGGTAACTATCAGCTTTATATATGTTCCTGCGTGTGATCCTACTAATAATGTTTTTTTTTTTCAATTGGTTGCTCAGTATATCTATGAATTACAGATGAAGAAAGTAAACTATCCTCAAAGCACATAAACTGATAAAAGTATATATGCAAGCCTTAGCCTTTACTATAAGTTGGCTGTCATTTATATCTATCTAAAACCAACTTAAATTATATATGTTTAAATTTATTTTAAAGAGAAAATGAGGAGGATGGTTGAATGTGGGGAAACTTAATGATGAAATATTTGGGTTCAGTAGGCTTAGTAGCTGATATAGAATCCTCGTTAAATAACCATGCAGATCCACCAGCAAACAAACCCCCGCAACCACAACCATAAAAAAAAGGAAGAAAAAAGCACAAGCACACTCACCTTCATGCTTTTGCTTTTGAAGTTTCTCATTGTTTACCTAATTTTTATGTTCATTATCTATACCAATACCAAGGTTGGCAAACGCGTGACTTGGACTGACTTGCCCAATTAAAAATAATTGACTAGGAGAGTCAACGCGGTGACTCGGGAGAGTGATGTAGCGTAGACCTCATGACCACATGTGTAGGGCCCACATAGATTTAGGGATTTATTTTTATGTCAATTGTTTCTAATTTTATTGTAACTAGGATAAGATTCTAGTTTCCTAGTTTAAGTAGGTTTCTGAGGGCTTAAGTTGTCTTTCTTATTTATATGGCATTGTAGTAAAGAATTATTCAGTTGTTGATTAATGAAATTAGGTTTTTCCATTGAGGTACATCCTCGTTTATTATCTTTGCGGAGATTTATTGTGTCTTCGGACACGTGCTTCGGCACCCATTGCGCTTTTAGCACTTTCCACACAAACCCTAACCCTAGGGTCTACATAAGAGTCATGTTTTTCTTTTTTTTTTTTAAATAACTTTATATATTTAAAAAATAAATAAAATCCTAATAAATTATAAATAACATTTATTCACATATATTCAGGATACTAAATTCAAATAAATCAATTTATGTATCCAAAAAAATATTAAAGGAAAATATAACAAAAGATAATTTCGAATAAGTCCAAAAATCTAATTTAAAGATCAAATATATAATCTTGCATATTACATGATGTTTAAGTCCAAATATTGAATCTAGGAAATCAAGCATGAATATTTTAATAATTTTCATATAAAATTCAATGAAAATGCATAGATTAAAACCTTAACCCATTGGTTTATATGTTAGACACTCATATTCTTTTTAACTCATGTATATAAAGGAGTAAAGTGTGATGAACCAATGGATTTAAAAGAAAGTTTATTTTATTTAAAAGGAGAAGAAGGTACCGTTGGAGAGGGCTTGAATTTTAAATTGTAAAGGACATGAAAGTGATTTGAAAGAGACAAGTCTATAGTGAAATCACAATGCAAAAGTACGAAGGACATGCTTATAGTCTTTGCCTAGCGTTTAACTCACGAACAAAAGAGAGTAAAGTTTATTAACCATTGGATTTTGATTTCCCTTTTTTACCTTTTGCCACATGAGAAAGGGCACTTGGTTATCTCATGAATGCAAGCGGGTAAGGTGTCACTAACCAAAGGGTATTAGGTTAGGACCTTTATTTTCTTTGCTTTTGCTACAAGAGACATGGATGACAAAAGTAAGAAAGAAGAAGATGCAGAGAATGGGTTTTGGTAGTGGGTTCACCATCGTGGTTGAACTTTGAAGAGAGAAATAGAGACATAAAAAATAAAAAAGGCTTGAACGCTTATGAAGGGTGAGATGGGAGATCCACAAAATAAGGTTGCATATTAAGGCAAAGATGAAGATGAACAGGTTTTCTTTTTTTTTTCTGTTTTTTTTTTTTAATAGCAGATGAAGAAGGACACACCTGTTTCTCTGATTCTCTCCCTCTTCAATCTC
Source organism: Cinnamomum chago (assembly GCA_038049695.1). Lineage (NCBI taxonomy): Eukaryota > Viridiplantae > Streptophyta > Magnoliopsida > Laurales > Lauraceae > Cinnamomum > Cinnamomum chago. The sequence continues at coordinate 56,183,407 of CP142458.1, forward strand.
TTCCTTGAGTTAAAAGCGAAAGTGAATAATAATAAAGGTTTAGAAAAACCCTAACAAATCTTTATATACAGCCATTATGTCCGAAACTCGGGTAACTCGTGGGCATACTCGGTGAGCTTTTTCTACAATGGTTTAGAAAAAAAAAAAATACAAAACTCGGCCAGTTTATGAAACTCGGCCGTGTCACCGAGTTACACAAAAACTCGGACGAGTCAGGTTGAGTTATGTCTATTTTTAAAGGCATCCGAGTTGCCCCTGTTTTTGACTGGGTCCCTCTTTAAAATATCATGACTCGGTCGAGTCATGAGTTGACTCGCCGAGTTTTCCTACCATGACCAGTACATCCCTCATGAACCTGACCCATAGCTTGCCTCTGCGGAGCAATACCTTAACAAATTCTTTATTTGCATGGTTGGCAACTTTGAATCTGACCTCAAGTTCTTTTGTTGACTTGGAGGAGCTCAAAGTATAGATAAGATTGGACAAGAGGCTATGGCATGGTTGCGACTTGAAAAAAAAGAAAAAAAAAAAAAGAAGAAGAGATCCTATAGGAAGTTGAAGGTGCTCATTGTCACTGTTATGAGTTAGGAAGTAGGATTTTATATGTGAATCAACAAGTCTCTTGGGGTTTTATGTAATTTGTTGGTATTCACAACGGATTTTTGTAATTTCTGAACCATGAGAAAATTGTATATTGAGATGGTAAAGATTCACTTTCTCCGTATTTATCTCCTCTCCTCGGTTTTCTAAATTTTCTTGTACAAAGACGTAGACTTCTACAATTCTTTTGTTTCAAAACTTGGTATTAAACCATCCTTTCACATTGAGGACTACCAGATGAATAAATCTATTAGTGTGGATTGAAGAAGATAAAATAAACCTGTTTAAAGGATTTTTGCCCCAGCCGAATCTGGGAAGAGTGTCATCAATAAATTGTGGTCGTTTTTCGATTTTTTGGAGTTCCAGTTTCTTGATTGAAGGTTCCAATAGTTGGTTCTGGGTAAGAAGATAGATTCTAGATATTTTTTCAAGGTTTTTTTTTTTTTTTTTTTTTTTTGTGTGCCGAAAGAAGTATTTGTGCTTTGCTTCTTGCCTTTATTCAATTAAGACAAGGAGATTGTTAAGGTTAACCGCACACTAAATTATATATTCCTTACTGCAGTTTTGGGTGTAGTGATATTTTAGTGATTGATTCAATCTATGCCTTGTAATTAGAATATTTTCGGCCCTCCTCTCTGATTCCATAACAGTTAGGCTGAGGTATATGGTAATTATGTATCCCAGGTTTGCTAGTTGACTTGATATGCAGGCCTGGAGAGGGGCTCCTTTGGTTGGTTGTGGGTTGATTTCATGGGAGACTATTCCTTTTTTCCGGGGGTGGACCTTGGGGGCGGGGGGGGGGGGGGGGGGGGGGGGGGGATACATCTTAAAATTCCCTTTAAAGACATCCTTTGGGCCCCCTCCATTATGTGGCCATCCATCCCTCCATTGTTTTGGGTTTTTTTATTATATGATACTGACTCTTGAAAAAGGAAACAAAATATATTCTTGATTTTGAGGAAGACGATAAATGAAAAAAGAAAGAAAGGAAAGGAAATAAATGAAAGGAGAACAAATAAGGAAGGGTTGATGTAGATTGGAGAGGAGATTTCTCAATTCTCAAATTAATCTATCTACACTTACCCTAAATCTTTGATCCAAGAGAGGAAGAGGAGAATGCACGTCTTCTTGTTGGAGATCTTGAAAAGAGTTGTAGGTTGCAAACTTGCAGGGACTTTGAGGTATGAAGAAGAAGAACAACAAATCCACTTTCTCTTTCATAGATTTTTTTTTTTTTTAGATGTACTGATTTTACTACATGTCATTGGCTTTTATTGAAATCTAATCCGCTTAAAATCAACATCTATTTATGTTCTATTATTACATTAATTTTTAGATCACTCAGATAATCCATCGTGGATAAAGGAATATAGTTGTATTTTTTTATTTTGATTATTATTATCCATGTCAGAATAATTCAGTTAAAGAAATTTATTTAAGGAGTTAAAATCTGGCAGAACCATGCTTTTGAATGATTTAGATTTTAGATATGAGATATTATTACTACTTTTCTTTGAGTTTTTAAATAATAAAGTCTTAATTTGTAACTTAAGAGTTACATGCATAAGAAAGGACTGGACCTTGTACCCATTTTGAGACTTTTTTTAACTTTCTTTTGGAACCCCAGCTAAGGGGGCTGGGACCCAAGAAAGAGCCTGCATACGTGGAAAGACAACCTAGTCAAGTGGGAAAGGAGCCCACACATGCGGGAAGAAAGCCCACACAAGTAGGAAGGGAGCCCACACACGTGGGAAGAGGTGGCGGCGTACCCAATGTTCGTACCCTGGGCAGCCAGGTGGGAACCACCGCTCTTTACCACCCACTCAGGTAAGGAGCCGTACTCAAATGAATATGGTAAATGAACGAAGTTTGTTAAAATTGCACTTCGCAACAAAATGAAGGATGAATTTCTAGTAAATTATTTAATTATATATATATATATTAAAAAGAAATTGCAGAAAAAATCATAATTGATGATTTCGACTTAATGAAAGATTGTCGAGCACAACTTTAATAATTTGAATATTGCATATTTTATTACTAAATTTTGTAATTTTACTTAAAAGGGTTTTTTCTTTGGCCCCCCCCTAAACAAAATTCCTGATTCCGCCCCTGCTTTTTTCTATTCTTTGGTCCAATATGGAAGGAGAAAAAAGAGACAACTAGAGAATTTTAATAGAAAGGGGTCCTTTTCAAAAGGTCTCGTGTCCACTGTGTCAATGAGGTTACAAAGGAATTTTCAGATCTTAAGAGAGATAATACTCTGCACAATTGGACAGTTTTTTGTTGGTGGGTGGTTCAAAGATACGGAAGAAAGTGTTTTGGTGGCCTCCTCCAGTCGAAATTCTTTTGTTTATCATGGATGGAGCAACTCGTGGCAAATTGGGCTCAGTTAGCATTGGCAGTGTACTTGGAAATTATAAAGGGGAGGTGTTGTATTTGTTCTAAAAAATGTGGGAGCTTTAGATTCTAATGAAGCAGAAGTCGTGGCAATCTTGGAAGCTCTCCTCATCTATGGTCTCTCTTTCGAGCTTAGCATTATAGTAAAAAGTGATTCTATCAATGTTGTTTCTTGGGCAAAAAGCTTTAGGGGCTTTTGGAAGATGTAGTTCTATTTTATTGAGATTCAACATCGAGCAACGAAGTCTTTTCGATTTTTTCCAGCATGTTAGTAGGTCTGCAAATGGGAGGCAGACACTTTAGCGAAGCAAGGGCTTGGTCGTTTATGCAAAGTGCTATTATTGTGTAGTTGTTTTGGAGGTGCCTGGTTTTTTTTAATGGTTTTATGTAAGCCTTTTTGTACTGAAATTTTTTTTTTTTTTTTGGTTAACAGAGGGTGTCCCGGCCCTTTGGGCCAGAATAATCCCTTTTAGTCCAGGGGGAGCAGGGTAAATCCCTCGTGGCCCCAATGTGGTAGTGCAGTTTCGAACCCTCAACCTCCGGGTGCAAACCGTGGTCCTAGGCCAATTGAGCTACCCCTCGGGTTTTGTACTGACATTTTATATTAAGATATATCATAGTTAGCATCATCTTCTTCTTTATTTTGGGTTTTTTTTTTTTTTTTGGGGGTGGTTGGGGTTGGTTTTGGCTTAAATACACGTGTGATTGTAGTATGGCTGGGTCTCACTGTGGTCCCAACCATGTACATAGTGTATATTACCACCTTTTCAATTCACACTGTTTCGCCACTACCACTACATATCACCCGCTATGTAGTAGTTTGGCCATCAATTGCTATGCCCGCTGCTACCACGAGTTTGATCCTTGAGGATAGCTGTATACTTGCTCTAATTGGAGATAAAAAGAACTATAAGAAAAGGGAATTGACACAGTTCTTTGGAAAATTCTTTCCTTGGTTTCTTCCTAAAATTGATAGTAGGGACGTGGATGCATGTGTGAGTGCATGAGTTAGAGCCTACTTGCAGTGGAAAAAAAAAAAAAAAGAAGAATAGAAATTAGATATCCTCAACGCATAGGGGTTAAGAAAAGGGTAAAATTACCAATAAAAAATTATAAAATAGGCAATGCATAATAAATAAATAAAAATGCCTAATGCGAATGAAGAAAATGATCCTCAAAATTCATATAATTCTAACTTTTTTGCGAGGGAATTCTACCAACTGGATGCATATGCTTATTCATATGTATGTTCAATTTTAGTTCAGTGACAAAACCTTGCATGGTGATTTGAGTTTTGTTAAGTTGTGCTCTTTGTACAGGCTTCCTTTTCCTTTAATATAGGTTTGCTGGTATCAATTATACATAAAGAAATAAATAAATTTGCTTATCATACTTCTGTCATTAAGTGTCAAGTACTATACCATGCAGATTGATGTCGATATTGGCTCTTCATCTGTTGCAAGGAGTATCATCAATTTGGTCCTTGGATATGTCACAAGCATTGTTGTTGACCTTGCGATTCTCATTGAGGTTTGTACAATTTTGTTTTTAGAATCATCATCATCATCAAAGCCTTGTCCCAAATATGTTGGGGTCGTCTACTCGAATTCTGTTTCTCCATTCTGATCTATCTTGAGCCAAATCTTCAGATAATTATGTTTTTAGAATATAGTGGGAAAAATAAGAACTGTGAGACTGTGTTGCTGTAGGAAAGGATCTTGATTTGGTATTATCACCAGGAATGTAAAGCTGTCAGGAAATATAATTGGAAAGATAAATCACAATGTGCATGGATAAGCATTTTGTAAGACTAATTCAATGGAATTGTAATTAATTATGTATAGTAGAATGTATATTCATGTTTATCATACAGACACCTATATATGGATAGGAACCGAGCCCTAAGCAAAGTCCAGTGTTTCCTATGTTGGGAGCTCCCTGTATCACATGATACTTCTCCGTGTTGTAATTACTAATAGCACATCAAGTATTGAACATTTCTCCCTCGCCTAATCAATAGATCAAGTTTCCATTGATCATTGGATAATGCTTATGTAGTCTGAAATCCATTATGAGTCCCATTAATCCTAAGTGTTGTTATCCATTTACAAGCATGAAATCATTTTTCAAGGGTATAATTCCTAGGTATGTAGCTAAACTGCCCAGAGAGGAATCAGAGAGGTCGTCAGTATCTTACCCTCACTCATTCAATTTTGGATCAGCTTAAAGAGAGATCATAAAGATGGCACCACCACCACCACCATCATTTATTATTATTATTATTAGTATTATTATTATTATTATTATTATTATTATTATTAACACTTCCCAAGTCCAAACCAACAGAGATACAGTCGGTGATTGATCCCCGGTCTTTTTTATGGATAGGGGAGATGCCTCAGCCCTGGGCTATCGGTGGATTGGTGATGGCATCAGTCTCATTGGCCCTGTAATTGAATCAAATTCAAATACTCGATGATCTTAAAGTGTATTCTTAACATCCAGTTTGGGCCCCAGCAAACTGACTCGAGAGAATACTGGTTGATGGCTTACCGCCAGTATGGGACTGGGTCATGTTGACTCTGGTTATAAGTTGAATGAGCTGCTAACTAAGTGATTTGGTCCTTTAAACATAAGAACCAGTACTGACAATGTTAAGGTCTTCATACTTAATTCTTTCTTTTATGTTAATGATAATTATTATAATAACAATGTTTATCTGTGTTTTTTTTAACATACGTTTCTTTTTCTCATTTTAAACATGCATTCTTTTTGGGGTTAAAATAGAAAATACACGACACATTGTTTTTAGGGATAATAGAAAATACAAGATTTAATCATAACCTTCCAAAGTCAATAAAAAGGACTTAATTCTAGCTTAACTAGGAATCCTGATTTCAATAAAATGACACAATAGAAAACACAAGATTAATCCTAACCACTCCATTTCAATAAAAAGGAAGACTTAAGGTCTAGCTGAACTTGGACTTGTAATTTGAATCAAATAATGACACCAATTAAGATTTTTGGCTAAACCTGATGATGTCTCTTTGTGGAAACACTAGTCATGAGAATTCAGTATGCTCCCCATGGGAGTTTTCTGGGAAATGGTTTCCCATGGTCCACATGGATCGCTCCTTCTAGGCTCCTAAGCCAGATGTTGACCAAGTGCATTTGTAACAATCTTTCAAAGTACTTTTATTTTTTCTTGTGGCATGATTTAAGATTTGGTTTGCACCATTTTCTTTTTCATTTTTGTTCCTTCATGTACTTTCTTGTCATATTTTGACATTTTTCCCATAATGAGGAAAAGAGTTAAAATATAAATTTTTTTGAAAAATCATCTTGGTTCTTTCACTAATCAGAATTTAAATTAAACTTTTCTCAATCATCATCATCATAGAAGCTTTGTCCCAACTATGTTGGGGTCGGCTACATGAATTTTGTTTCTCCATTCTGATCTAGCATGAGAATATTCTATTTTTATATATATATATATATATATATCCGCTATCACCAGCGTACTGTAATAAACCATATACCAACCCAAAAGCTTAAGCTGATAGGTGGAAGGCCCATACAGGTATATTAAGATATGTCAAGCCTATTACTTAGGCGATGTGGGATGTGGGACTTCCCAACACTCCCCCTCACGTGCAGGCCCAACGAATTTTATGGACGGGCCTGTCACGTGGGCTACACAAGAACATCGGGATCGAAACCCGCTCTGATACCATGTAACGAATAAGCCAGAAGAAATATCACTCATAAAACAAGACTGAATAGAATTGTATTCGATGATCTCCTTGAGGATTCACCATTGTAATTTATAGATCAGAGATGCCCAATTTGGGCTACAATTACAATCAATCAAATCTCCTATTTTAGTATGTATTGCTGTACAAATCTGACTAGTATCAATCAATCAAATCTCCTATTTTAGTATGTATTGATGTACAAGTTTATAACATAATGGGCTTTGCAGATGGGTCATGGATGGGCCAAACTTATATTATAATGGGCTTGCGTTTTTCTGCATAAACAGTAGGTGGGGCCCACTTGAGATGCAATATACCAGATCAGGGTGATCAGATAGATACTCAACAAAAATTTCGAACCAACACAGCACAGATTGCAGCAATCGGATGCTTATGCTCAAAGATGGACGGATTTGATGAAATGATATTGCAGAGACTGGTAAACCCAAACAGTGATGAAAAAACCTACCTCTGATTCTTCAAAAAATTCTGAAAAAATAGCCAAAAATCCCAGAATGTCAGACGACCAGCACTGTGGTGTCCTTCTGATCAGATCTGATCTGTTGATGATGGCCCTTTGTTGATCTTCACAGCTTGTCGTCGTGTAAGTCTCGTTCAAAACAGTCGACAGAGGAGAAACTCTCCTTGAGAATTTTAAACGAGAGAGATTAGATGGCTTTAATCTCTCTATTGCACCAAGGTTGTCTCTGATACCATGTAATAAACCATATACCAACCCAAAAGCTTAAGCTGATAGGTGGAAGGCCCATACAGGTATATTAAGATATGTCAAGCCTATTACTTAGGCGATGTGGGATGTGGGACTTCCCAACACATACATCGCGCATTCTGTCTCTCTTTGCGCAACTTATCAAGTACCGTTGGATGATATCTAAGGGCTCTCATCTGTTTCACGATATTTAGAACATAAAAGAGCCGAATGAGGTGAGAAATTGACCAATTAAAAAACTCTGCTGTGATGATGTGACGAGAAATATAGAGCAGCAAGGAAATGGAAGTGTATGGGTTGTCAGTCTCCATTTGCAAGGAAGAAGAAGCAGACGAGACATTTCATTCTATAGCAATTCAGACCTCAGAAAAGAAGTACGATTCTCTCTCTTGCTTTCTCTCTTTTCCTTTCACCCTTGATTTCAACCAAAACCCTCTCCAAGAGCGCCCTCTCTCGCTTTAAAATCCGCAATGAAAATGTGGAGCAGTGTCATAGAAAATCTCAGATATTGAGATGTTTGAAAGGGAGAGAGGGATTATCTCTTTTATGCTATGAAGGGAGAAAAAAAAGGGTGGTTTGTTTTTCATTCTCCGTTTCAGGTTTGGAATGGTTTGAATTGCTTGCTGAAACTATACAAAGGTGTTGTTTCAGGTTGTATTCTCAGGCTATGCATATACAGATTTGGAATAAAGGGGCTGGAGGTTGCCACATAATTACAGGGAGATCAGAGATGCAGTCTCTTGTCCAAGATGTCTGATTGTATTCATGGGACAAGGTTGGAGGATCAAAAAAGGTCTATATCTGGATAACGAGGCCCAAGGAAAATCACTTGCAAAAAATGAAGGAAACTGGTGGGATGGTAGCAACTTCGGGTTAATGTAAAATGAAAGAAAAAATTAGTTAAACCACATGTTTTTGCATATAATCAAATTTGAAATGAAATTTATCCTAGCAGACGCATTGGAGAAATTGATTTTAAGAGGTTTAGATTTAACATCTGACCTCACCGATGGATTTATTTAGAGAATTCTATGAGGCCTGAGCTTCGGATGCTGTAAATTTGATCTTAGTATCGATCAAAAGATTTCAAGTAGTCTTTATAATTTGAGTGAAACTTGCATGGTTAGGAAACTGATGCTGTGATTGTTGGGAGAGACCTGTTTCTAATCGGATTGATATGTGTTCGTGACCCTTTGAGATCACCTCAAATCCATCAGGTTAAGTATGGGAATGGTGGCAATTACAATTTGCGGGGGTTTAGCAACTTTTAAGGGAGGAGTGGAATCACTGGTGGACCCCATTGGCTTCCCATTTTCTATCTTTATATGCCAGTTCTCTAGCCAAGAAAAAAAAAAAAGAAGAGACAGTAAAGCTGCAAAGTTGCTGCATAAAAAGTAACTGAGCATTTAAGACAGTCAGAAAAAAATAAATTAAACATCACTTTTTCTCAAAATATCATGAGAAAATGATCAATTTCTCGCACAATATCATGAATAAATGCCAGCTGGATACCTCAATGAACAGGAGCCCTTAGATATCATCCGACAGTATCTGATAAATAGTGCAACGAAGAGACGCAATGCGCGAGGTGTGCAGGCGATAACTACTATATGTATGTATGTATGTTATTATCTCAGGATTCTTGTCACGACCCATATTCCGGGGCCCTGTTGGATTCCGGATCATGATCATCTAGCAATTATTCACCACACATTCATCAGATAACTTTCACAAGGAATCAGGCATTTAGTTCAAAATATTATTCTAATTAAATTATAAATGTCAAAACAATATCAAATATCTTTGAGTAATCAAAAATTTATATTCTAACTCAGTTCAAGATGTCTTAAAACATTTAATAAAATTCCTCAGACAAGGATTAATCCCCTTATCAACTAATTTAATTTTTCTCGTTCTCTCCCGTCAGCCACGCATGCCAAAATTCACGTTTTGAAAGTTGTTTTGCTCTGACCCACCTGTGACATGATTATCTGAAGGGGGGCAACACAACATCAGTTTTACTAGTGAATGAATTTTCCTAATTACATAAACAGCATAAAACATGACATAATACATACACATCTATATTAACAGATCAATTACAATTAAAAGTACATCCATTTACACATTCGTGCCCATGCACATTACAACGCTACCAAGGCTTATCGTGTACATGTATACCGGCCGCCATGGCCCTGTCTCATCATTCACGTCCACCAAGGACAACGGCCTCCAAGGTCCACATGGTCTGAATACCATGCCTAACACAATGAATTTGCATACCAATCCATCCTTTCACGTGTACTAATAATTCCCAATACACTAGCAATCACTCCATAAATACCACATTAAATATAAATCATAATATTAACATTTAGTAGTGTGGAACCAGCCCCATACAAGTCCTTATCAGATTAGTGCCCCGCTTCTGATCATAATAGTTATTAATAGATGTAGGGGTGGCCCACTCTTTATCACAAGTTGAATATTACACAGCATCACATCAAACTTCATTACAACATTCCACATAATTAATCTAATTAGGATGATTAGATTTCAATCACAAATGAAATCCAGGACCATCCCCTTTTATAGACCCCTTCCAGACCAAAATTACACACAGAATCTTAGAAATAAAAATATTTCACACCTGAACACCTTGATGTAAAATCTAGTGGGCTCCACATAGCCAATTCAAGATTAGACTTCAAGCTCATGGTCGCCCAAGGCTGAACCTTCAAACTGATGGACTGGATCCACCATCAGACCATACACTATGGCCCACAGATTTGAAACAATTTCTGGCAACTGTCTTGCATTCACTGACGCCTGGGAATGTTTTTGCACATGGAACAGTGGGTCCTACTGTGATCACCCAGGGGTCCCATACAAGATGGCTGGAATTGATTTCCAATCATGTGATCAGATGGGCCCCAGAAGGTCCTGACGACAGTGGACTACAATTCCTGCAGCCGTCACCTGTGTTACCTCATATCAATTGGATGAGGGCCCAGATGGGGTCCACTCCTCATGGGTCCAAGTGTCCTAGGGTCGACCAAGGGTCCCCTACCAGATGTGGGGTTCTGATCTGTGATCAGGCCCCCTGATGGGTCCTACAGTAGATGTTGACTCTTTGTTATGATATTTACCACAATACACCTCCCAGACTCAATTGCACGAAGGTAGTGGTCAGATGGGTCCCACTCCATCTTAGCCCTGCACTGCCATGGTCGACCAGTAACCCTCCATCATGCTACTAGATCTGATTTGAGATCAGGTAGCCCCTGGGACCCCACAATCCTCAAACAACAATTTTTTTTCCATTAACGCCCTGTCTCTAGATCTCATGAATCCAGATCTGTTACATATACCTCTGGCGAATTTAGAATTCCATATCAATGGTTCATTTCCAATTACAACACTTGCATATTTTCCTTGCCTCAATACTATAGTTTACCTCTATTCGTTAGTTGCAAGGGTGTTACTTTGTACAGTAACATTACAGATCAGGTGCAAGATTCAGTATTAACAATCCTCTAACACATCGATGTGGTCATCAAGGAAGATCCGCTCACCTTTGGTAAGTGATCGTTGCGTTTGCAATGTGCTGGCGCGAATAGGACATCCGATGATCGTCTCCCCTTCGATTGGCTTCTTCTTCTTTTCTTGGATTTAGCCACAAGTTCTCCTCAGATTTTTCTCTCAAAAGTTAGTAGATATGAATACCCAGGAAGGGTTGATGGTTACTTAAATATACAAGGAGACGGTAGTGTCCTTAATCCAATCCTTCTCTTATACTTTCTAATTCTAATCCTAATCCTAATTCTAGTTACTATACAACTACTCCCCTTTCTAAAAATCCATTCACGTGGGACACTTATACATGCATAATAGTTTAAACAACTAAGGCCCTACATGGGCCAAACTATACCTGGGGCTCAGGTAACTCAGGATATTACAATTCTACTTGTTATCTTAGGATTTAGGGGTAGCACCAATTGGAGATAAAATTAGAGAAACCCATTTGAGATGGTTTGGGCATGTCTAGTGCAGGCCGGCAACAGCGCCAGTAAGGAAAATTTTGGCTATTGAGGTTGATGGCCTACCAAGGGGAATAGGTGGGCAAAGAGGATGTGAATGGAGGTAGTAAAAATAGATATGAAAAAGTGTGATTTATCTGAGGATTTGGCTGAAGATAGATCGTAATGGAGAAACATAATTCATGTAGCCAATCCAACATAGTTGGGACAAGGCTTTGATGATGATTATGATGATGATTGTCTACTTGCCTTCTCTTTTATTCTAGGCTTATGCATTGAACGGGTTTAATTGCTAGTTCCTTTCATCAATTTATTAAATGTTGAGACTACCAACTTGACAAGACTAGGTGTGGGGCCTGCCAACCTACATTTGTACATATAGTCATCACAGTGACTTCTTACTTGTAATGTGACTTCAAATACTTTTAAGTGATCACATAGTTCGGAATGGAGAAACAGAATTCATGTAGCTGATCCCAACATAGTTGGGACAAGGATTTGTCGACAACCACGGCAGTGATGATGATTACATAGGCCACCTAAAATGGAATAGGCTGTCACCACTTGTTATCTTGCTCACTGAAGTATGCTTTGATTAAACAATATTTGAACCGTAATCGATTGTTAACTCTGTCCATTGTTCATTTCAGGGAAAAGAAGAAAATGAACTGCCCGAATTCATTCTTGGGACTGTTCGTCTAAACCGTGTGAAGGTTGATTCTGCTGTACCATTTTGAGGTCAGTTATATCAATAGATTCTTCCTTAATAAATAAAAATAAAAATAAAAATAATTCGAAAGAATCTCGTTGATGTGAGCACATTTACTTTCTTGAATATATTTTTTTTATATTTTATGGTTTTATCATATATATATAAAAATGAATATATGCCATTTTTGTCTATCCATCTGCCTTTATGTATATCAAGCATGGTAGTTTAGTGGGCCTCACAGGGGAATGTCCTAAATCAGACCATTCCACCCTATCCAAACAAGCAAACAACCCATTAAACACATGCCCAGATTTGGCCAATCATGAAGGATTAAAATAGTAGTTGTGGCGGGCGTAGCGGCCGGTGGCCAAAATGCTACGCAATGGGCAATACATAGCAGCGTAGCAGTGTGAGTTTTTAAAGTAGTTTAAAAAAAAAATGTTCCGTAATGGTCAATCTTGTGCTTTCTTAAGTGATTTGGAACCATGTAGGGGTCGATACAACTTTAGGAAAGGCTCTTGGGGGAGAAGAAATCTGGAAACAATGTTTTAAATGAAAACTGCTTGGCTCAACTATGTTTTATACCATAGCATCAATATTTTTCAATTTAGCATAGCAGCTTTGACAAATACGCCTGATATATTGGCTGCTATGCTACGTACTAGCCAATATTTTGTTCCACCTTGTTCCGTTCAATAGCCAGTGTGGTCTCTGATCTCTCTCATCAAGTGAGCGGCAAGTTTTTCTCATTGTTTTTTCTTCTTAATTTGAGACATAATGAAAGAGGTTTTACTTACAAGAGAAGAATGTCCAGAAATCATAAAACATCACCAGATAATAAATATGAGATTACAACGAAAAGCCATTTTCCAAGATCTTCCACATGAGTCAGCTTCTGATAAAGGGGGCCTTCTGAACGATTTTGATTTTGGGAGCCTTCATGTGTTCATTTAAGCTATTCCATATATTCGCATCCACTGCTGCTTTCAGAGAAAAAAAAAAAAGAAGAGAAAAGAGGAAACTTTCTTCTTCCTTCACCTGAAGGATAGCCAATAAATACCAGATCTCCTGTGGATTTCCCACCCATATTTGAGCTCTTTAACCCCTACAGCCTACAGGAACTCCAGCTAGACATAACATGATGGGGTGAAACTTGACAATCATCTGAAGATTCCAATGTCACTCAAGGTCATAATTAAATGGGCCTCTGTACTCAGCTGACTTATCCAAGTGCTTCAATCTAGAGAGAGAGAGAGAGAGAGAGAGAGAGTGTGGATTTGGGAACACTATCAAGGGCACGTTTGTGCAGCCATGTTTTGCGAAGAAAGTGGAAAATTAGCCGCTTTTCAACAGTGAAAATTGTCCACGTTTGGCGCATGTAAAAGTGAGCTAAATTTTATGTGATTCTGCAGAAAAATGTTACAATTGGGGTGATGGTAGGAAAAAAACTCTGCAGAACCAGTTTTCTGTGGATGCTGATTGATTTACTAGAAGTAATTTATGACTCTAAATTTCTGTAAGACCATAAATAATCTCTCCTTTAATGGAAATTGAAACATGGGAAGATGGGAAATGAATCTCCAGCCGTCACCCTAGTAATTCATCTACTAGGGAAGTTTCATATACATTGCTACTGTAGAAAAATAAAATAATTTAGTTTGGATTGCTATGTAATTATTAGGAACCTCGGGAGCTTCATTGAGATTTTGATTATTTCACATAATAGAAAATACAGTGTTCATCCAATTCTAGGGATACGACCACATATTCATTCCCTCCTCCTTTCTGCTTCTCCTACTTTCCTAAACCACTTTCATAAAACAACTTGGTATCAGAGTGTATCCTCTATCCTTTGTGAGCAGCTAATCACGAGAAGGAAAAGATCTGAAGTTGTTTATGTCATGTAAAGAGAAGTGATACAGACATGAGAGAGAGATAAAGTGGAGATGAATGTCGTCCTTGCATGGTCGACTGAGATCTATATTTAAAAGGGTTTAATCCCTGATTACATTGTAACAATGCTATCCATTAATTACACTTGGGTTTAGATCCATACTAATAGCTAACAACTAACTAGTATGTAAATGGGCCTGCTATATTGGGCCTGGAGGCCCAGGATTGACACCCCCCCTCAAATTGATGCGGGAGTGTCATAAAGCAGCAATTTGGAAACAAGAAATTGATGTCGAGGCCGAGCAAGTCCCTTAGTGAAGATATCTGCAAACTGAAACTCTGTAGGGACATGAGGTAGACTGATAACATTACGCTTATATTCGTATCGAATAAAGAGGCAATCAACTTCTATATGTTTTGTGCGTTCATGAAGAACAGGATTTTCAGTGATTCTGATTGCCCCAGTATTATCTGCATTCAAGGAAGTGGGAGAGGATTATCTGCATTCAAGGAAGTGGGAGAGGCCAGAGGACATAGCCCGATATTCAGCCTCTGTGGAAGATTTGGAGACCCGTTCTTGTTTCTTGCATTTCCAAGAGATGAGAGATTGACCGAGGTACATACACCAACCAGTGGTGGACCGTCTGGTATCCGGACATCCTGCCCAGTCAGCATCTGCATAAGCAGTCAGAAGTAGACGATTATCCTTTGGATAATATAAACCACGAGCTCTAATACCCAATAAATACCGGATAATTCGCTTTACTGCCGTCAAATGAAGGTGGCGAGGAGACGTCATGAATTGGCTGACAATATTGACAGCATAAGATTTGTCAGGCCTGGTGATAGTGAGATAGACAAGATTGCCAACGAGTCTCCGCTATGTCTGTGGATCAGGAAGAAGATCGCCATCATCTTTACTCAACTTAAGATTGACCTCAAGCGGCGTATCAACTGAGGAAGATTCATCGAGATCAGCAAGCTCAGTAAGATCTGTCGCATATTTGTGTTGATTGATAAACAGGCCTTTTGAAGACTGATGTATCTCTAAGCCCAAAAAATAATGGAGAGGAACCAGATCCTTCATATGGAATGAATCTCGAAGAGAGGCTTGGAGTGATTTTATCATAGCATCATCAGTGCCGGTGATAATGATATCATCAACATATACGAGGAGAACAGTAAAGCCAGTAGATGCGTGGCTCAGAAAAAGAGATGGATCATATTGACTTTGAGTAAAGCCAATCGTGCCTAAATGATCTTTGAATGTTTTAAACCACGCTCGGGGAGCTTGCTTGAGACCGTAAAGAGATCTGCGTAAGTGACATACAGACTTCTTAGACGGAGATGTGACTCCTGGTGGTATCCGCATATAGACCTCTTCTTTCAAGTCCCCATGTAGAAAAGCATTCTTGACATCCATTTGGTATAATGGCCAAGATTGAGAAGCAGCAATGGCGAGAAGGAGCCGAACAGTTGTCATTTTGGCAAATGGCGCAAATGTCTCTTCATAGTCAATGCCATACTCTTGTCGGTTGCCAAGTGCCACAAGTCGAGCTTTGTTTCTATCCAAGGAGCCATCGGATTTTAGTTTGATCGAGTAGATCCATTTGCAACCAATGGGTTTAACGGAAGAAGGACAGTCCACAATATCCCAGGTGTGATTCAGAGTCAAAGCATCTAATTCTGCTATCATGGCCTGGTTCCAACAATCATGTTGCACAGCCTGCAAATAAGAACTTGGGATGGAAACAGAGGATAGTGTTGTCATCAAGGAAGCATGGGTAAAGCCATACCTCATAGGAGGGCGAGAAATTCTGGAGGAGCGACGCAAGAGACCAGTAGATGTGGGACCATTTGTCGGAGGATCAGGAGGGTGGGCATCTGTAGTGGTAGGTTTTTCCCTTCGACAATACACAAAATTAGGATGAAACCGTGTAACAGTTGTTTCTTCAGAAAACCCAGGTAACAAAGTTGTGGAAAATGGAGAAGGACAATCCAACTTGGTTTGGAAAAAATATTGATTTTCAAAGAAAATAACATTACGAGAGGTCCTGGTGCGACGAGCCAGTGGATCATAGCAAACAAAACCCTTTTGGTTAGTGGCATATCCTAAAAAAACACACCTGCTAGATTGGGCCGTTAATTTTGTGCGCTCTGTGGGAGGCAAATGAACGAAGCAAACACACCCAAAGGTATGTAGATGATTAAACGTAGGATGGTGACCAAAAAGTTTAAAATGTGGTGTTAATTGGGCAATGGTAGGTGATGGAAGACGGTTGATGAGATATACTGCAGTTGTAAGAACTTCAGCCCAAAAACGAGGAGGAACAGATGATTCAATGAGAAGCGTTCTCGTGACATCAAGAAGATGCCTGTTTTTCCTTTCTGCGACTCCATTTTGTTGAGGAGTATATGGGCAAGTACGTTGAGATATAATTCCTCGACTTTTGAGGAAAGACTGGAAATCAATGGAGACATACTCCCCCCCTGAATCTGAGCGCAAAGTTTTAATACATTTGGAAAATTGGGTCAACATAGCTAAGAAAAATTTTAAATGCATTAAGAACATCAGATTTAGAATGTAACAAATAAACCCAAGTAAACCTGCTGTAATCATCAATAAATGTAACAAAGTATTTGAAATGACCATGAGAAATGGTAGGAGCAATGCCCCAAACATCACTGTGGATTAAGTCAAAACATGCATGGCTCCGAGTTGTGGAGTTAGAAAAAGGTAAAGTTTTACTTTTGCCTAATTTACAAGCATCACACTCAAATGAAACAGAATCAAGAGGTTTATTTAATAATCCAGTTTGAAAAAAAGTAGACAACGTAGCAGCATTCGGATGACCAAGTCTATTATGCCATAACCGAGAATTATTAGGAAGGAAAAACAAAACAATTGATGCCAAGGTTTATTTTGAATAAATGGAGATACTGGTAAAGTAAAAAGTCTACCACGTTTAGGCCCCCTCGCGATCACTGCCCCCGACTCCTGGTCCTACACAACACAACCAGAAGAAGAAAATGAGACATTGCAATTATTCTCAACTAATTGACCCACATAAATCAAATTGGTAGCAAGATGAGGGGACGCAAAAACATTTTTTAATGGAAAAGGGCCAGGGACATCACCCACAGAGATGATGGGAAGGTGATCCCCATTGGCAGCTTGAACAGAGAGAGTGCCAGTGTAGGGAATAACATGATGTAGTTTGGTGGGTGAGGAGGTCATGTGATTACTAGCTCCAGAATCTAAATACCATGTATTAGAAATGGACGGACTAGTACCTGAAATGTTCGTAGAGGACAGGGCATTGATAATCATCTGATTTACCATAGCCGGAGTAATTGGAGCGGGTGACTGTGTTTGGGATGAGGAACCAGGCTGTGATGTGGAATCAAACGGCAGTGAACTACTGAATTCAGAAGATGCATATTGTGGGGTGGTAGCCGAGTAAGCACTTGGAGCTGACTGCACATAGGGGCAAGAAGCAAAATTGCGAGCCTTCTTCCGACACTCGTCAATACCATGACCAACAACCTTACAATATTTGCAGATTTTCAGCTTGCATTGATTTGCATAATGGCCATATTTTTTACAGTTGTAACACTGTACTTTACTGATGTCCCGAGGAGGTGGCCTGGTTTTAGCAGCATAGGCAAGCGGAGGGATAGTGTTGCTCTGTTCTTCAATGGCAATTTTTGTAACAAGTGTCAAATACAAGATGGCTAAGGCCCACTTGGGCCCAATATGGTGGCATCCAATCTCGTTGGATTTGGTCAAATATTTGCACAGTTTTCTTCCTTCCTTAATTTGATTGTAATTAGATACTCTTTCTTTAATTAGATTGTAATTAGATTAGCTGATTTGTAGAGCTGATTTGTAGCCTGTGATGAACTAATTTGTAGCCTTCGATGAGGCATCTGTATTCTATATAATGGGAGAGAATCTCCAATGAATGGACACAAAATTCATAACTCAAAATCTCTCTTGCATGCTACGAATGATAACAAGGCGTTGTTCTTCTCGTAGAAGTTCTTGAAGACGGTCATCTACGTTGGGAAGAGAAGCTCGGCTCATCAAGTTGGATCTCACTATCTCATATTCAGGGAGCAATTTCATGAGCAATTGGTCCCGATGACTGTTTTGTTGTAAAGAAAGTAACTCAGGTAGCAGCGCTTCCGAGACAGTAGCAAACTTGATTTCATCATATTCTGACCAAAGGATTAGAAATCCTGAGTAATAATCTTGGATGGAAAGCATCCCTTGGGAGTAATTTGCAATTTCTAATTCCAGTTGAAATTGACGAGCAACATGATTTTGATAATAGACCTTTTTCAGATATTCCCACATTTCCTTTGAGGTTTTGCATGGTCGTAGATACAAAATAAAATTTGGTTCTACAGAAGAAAGAATCCAAGATTTTATCTTTGCATCTTTAGTTTTCCAAGAAAGAATTTTCTTGGCATCATCAGCAGGGATTGGTTCAGATCCGTCAATATGGGCCCACAGTTCCTTTCCCTCAAGGTATAACTGGAATTGAAACGCCCAAGACACATAGTTTTTGCCATTAAATTTAACAATAGAGAGATCTGTTTTATCAGATTTATCCATGAGAGCAGAGGAGTTGATTCTCCAGAAACCAGCAGTAGAACACAGTTATCAACAGAACAGAGCACAGAAGGCAGTGGAGATAGAGATGCAACAACAGTAACATCAGTAAAATTACCAGCAACAGCCACAACAACAGTAACCCAGTGAGAATAGAAAGGCACAGGCAGTAACACAGCACTTGACAGTAATCAAGTCAGCAAAAACAGCAGCACAGCAACAGGCAGCAACAAAATAAAAGAGGAAAACAGCAACAGGAAGAAGAAAACGGCAACAGTAGCAAACACGTCTTTGGACGTGAGTGGAAAAATGTCCACGTGGGCCCCAGTGGATGATCAGAGATCTGATCAGAGTGGGGATGAAAAAGCAAGGATTTTTCGCAACTATAGGAAGAAGTTCCACTAGAAACGGATCAAAATCCACAATCTTGGACGGCCATGATGAAAACTTCTTGATAAAACTGAAATATCACAAAATATGCTAGATGGCCTAGCTCTGATGAGACAAAATTACTGGAAAAATTGTGATAAATAAGAGGAATAACAGGCGAGCTTGGTGACTGATTCCGTCAGTTTCTGGTATGATGATCTCCGGTGGGCCACGGGTGATCTGCGATGATCAGAGATGATCCGGCTGAAGGGGATGATTTCAGATGATCACAGACTGGCTTCCAATGCTTGGAAGATGACGTAGGAGAAGACCACAGATGATCGACTCAGTCTCTGATACCATGTCATGTAAAGAGAAGTGATATAGACATGAGAGAGAGAGATAAAGTGGAGATGAATGTCGTCCTTGCATGGTCGACTGAGATCTATATTTAAAAGGGTTTAATCCCTGATTACATTGTAACAATGCTTATCCATTAATTACACTTGGGTTTAGATCCATACTAATAGCTAACAACTAACTAGTTTGTAAATGGGCCTGCTATATTGGGCCTGGAGGCCCAGGATTGACAGTTTCGACCTAGCGGAACCTGTGCAAAGTTCAGCTAGGGGCTGTGCAGAGTTGGCAGATCTGTATGAGTCCCCAAGTCTAGTTGGGTTGTGCAGAATCTATAGATTATGTCTGCACTTGGCAGGCAGCAGAGTATGTGTGCAGTTGGCACGCAGTGTATGTGAAATCAGCAGATCGTGTTTGCGGTAGTAAAAAAAAAAAATTCTATAAATACTGCAGAAAAAGGGGAAAGTGTTTTTTTTTTTTTTTTTTCCTTATTTTTCTTGTCCTTTTGGTGACACAGACTTGTCTGGAACAAGAGGTATCTCCCAAATGGAAAGAAATCTGGAAGTGTTCAATTCTTCCTGTTTAGACACTAAGTTGTTTTTATAGACTCTATTCAGTGAGTAAATCGCCAAATTGCATCAGGATGGAATCGAAAGACGGGAAAGGTGATTCCAATACTAAACTGGAAGGTTCCAGTGGAACCCAAAATGAGTTTAGCCTCATTGGGAATATCAATCCCAATGTACAAATTACAGTAGCCTTGTTCAATGGTAAACATTGCAAGGAACGGTCAAACTCAATTCTCAACGAGGATGGCCATGGTGGGGCAAAGCGCAAAGGGTATATCAATGGGTATATTAAAGAGCCCTCAAAAGAGGATCCAAAATATGAAGACTGGGAGTCTGAAAATATGCTTGTGATGGATTGGATTCTAAACTCCATGGAGCCTTTGATTTCAAAGAGTTTTCGTTGTTTTAAAAGTGCACATGAATTGTGGACCGATATTGAAGCAGCATATTCACATAGAAAAGAAAACAAATATGCTAAAATCTTCCAGTTGACTAGAGAGTTGCCCCAATTTAAACAAAGAGATAAATCTCTGAGTGATTACTATGCTATATTGAGAGGAATGTGGCATGAACTCAGTTTATATCAACCTCTTAGCCCTTATTGTGAAAATGAACAAGAAAAACTACTCAGAATCCAGCATATTTATTATCTTTTTTCTGTGGGGGTGGGCGGAATTGAACCTAGAATGTGAAACTGTTAGGGCTCAGATACTCCTAGATACCAAGTCAGGATCCTCTTCCTCGCTAGGGACAGTGTTTGCATGATTACAAAATGAAGAAGGTAGACGTAATGTTGTCAGACTCCATTCCATCTGTGTGATTAATCAAGATCGATTTGCAGTTGCTATGCCTACATCCAATGTTGTTGGTAGGGTTGATGGTGGCCATGGTAGAGCCCGTGGTGGTGGTGGTCGAGTGGTGGCTGCGGAAGGAGTAATTGGGTTGGGTTGGGTTGGGGTGGGTGGGTGGGTAGCTGGGCACACCATTCAGTGGCAAATTCAGCAATCAATTAGTAGTGATCCAAGGCTTGTCACAGTCCTGCAATGATATCTTTAGTTAATTGTAGACGGATCCAATGGAAGGTTTATACTTCCACGTTGTCTACGAATCACCGACACAAGTAGATCTGCAGTGCCCTTTGAGGATTTGATGGTAGCTAGGTTCAAATGGTTCCCATTGATAATTTGGGGAATTGTGCAAATTAAAGTGCAATTTCCGTTTTGAAATAATTAATTCCCACAACTTGTAATGGGCCCAAATTAAAATTCGGAATTGAAAACAAAGGTTTAAAGTACTAATTACTAATGAAAATTGGTGAACTGGGCCTCCAAAGTGGGCCGGCCCAATTGGAATGGGTTGGTCCAAGTTCAGCTGGTCCTGTAATCGGCTGAGCCTGGTTCGACCAATTGGATTTAGGCTCAGATCAGTTTCAGCCAAGTCTGGTGGGGCTGGATCTTGGGGTGTATTTGGGGTTTTATTTTTGGGCTGCATATGACCATGATGATTAGCTCATTTTTTTCTTTTTTTTCTTTCATAAAGCCTGTGTACTGGGTATTGGCCTGAGTTTTTTCCCCAATAGCTACATGGGTTGAGCCGAAACCAGCTTTTAGGAGATTGAATTCAGGCCTAAATGCTAGACCCAAAGGACTATAAGCGGGGAAGTGCTGCCTAATCCATCTTGGTCCATGTTTTCACAAAATGATGTGAGACTGAAGGATATATACAGTACATTATTCCTGAGCCTTGGGTTTGGGGCAATTTGCTGCTGGAGAGTTTAAGCTCAAATGAACAAAATGATCTTCTCCCTGATACTCCCTGATAGGTCAATCCCAACACTTTGATCTGTCTGCAGAAAGATAGGAAAGAGGTTAGGTTAGGGACATCATGTACTCTGCCGAGGGTGTGTCGTGTGAGGTCTGAGTCTATTGTAAAACAATAGGAAAGGCCCAAGGGGTAGATCCGTTGGCTTAGGACCACAGTTTACTCTCGGAGGTTGATAGTTCAAAATTGTACTACCACATTGGTGCAATAGGGGGTTTACACGGCTCCTGCTGGCCCGTAGGGATTAGTCTGACCCAAAGAGGTAGGACACCCTCGGCTGTAAGTTAGATAATTTCTATAGATTGTATAGGTGACTAGATGGTGCACACAAGTTTCGAGGTCAAACCTAAGCTGAATGGTGCCGATCAATGCATTGGAAAATGTTGCAATTCTTTTTAGAAAATGTTTTAGTTTGTTTTTCATGGATTTTTTTATTATTGATAAATACCCCTTAAAAAAAAAATTGGGACAGTAAAGATGAGTTTTTAAATATCATATCACCTGCTTTGTATGTGGACTGTGGAGGATATGCTTTTTGGACAAAAGGGCATAAAATCTAAACCAGCAAAAATAAATATTAGTCCACTTAATCTTCATCCATTCACATGTACATTCTCACTCACCCCTTTCAAGTTCATTCCATTAAACTTGCTAAGATTGCATTAATCCACAAAGGAATAAGGCATAGATGAGAAGAAAATCAACCCAAAATGTTGGGCACAGTTTCGGTGGAATGACATCATAGAAATGTTGGGGAAGGAGGGAAAAGCTCCTATTATCCAGGTTGAAAGAGGAAATGGGACAAAATCCGAGTTTTCTAGTTGTAGTTGGGGCTTCTCATGATATCAACTATCCACATGAGTCATCACACACACACACATAGGAGTATGGCTCTCCTAAGTTGAAGCTTACCTTATTTTAAGCTGGAATAGTGGTAGTCCTACTAATCAAAGTCGATTATATATGTTTTTTTGCATGATTGAACTGGAAAATTCAGTTCTGATTGGATTTATCTTGATTTTGGAGACGATAATCATGCCAAAAACAGTGATAATCGATTGTGATTTGTGGGACCAGCATTCTTTCAGCTTAGGATAAGGTAAGCTTCGGTTTAGGAGAGTTGGCCATATATATATATATATATATATATATATATATATATATATATATATATATATAGAGAGAGAGAGAGAGAGCAATGTTCTCGTAAGCTCAAGCTTAGGATAAAATTTCGTAAGCTAATGTTTGTGGGGCTCACGTTTGGTCCATCCAAATGGACCAAACACATGAACCCTCCTAAATTGCACATGTTCACCAACTTTTGGTCAAATTCAAGTTTACAAAACCGTTGGATTGACTATGTATCGATCTGAATGGACTATTAACCATTAAGCTTTTGGGCCCATATGGAGATGATAAAAATCACGGTTGAGGTTAATTTTTTGCAAATATGAAGATATCAGGGAGTCCTTGAAATTCCCCCCATCACCATGAGGGTCCCTAAGTGGGTTCCACTACACACTTGAGCTTACTTTATCCTAAACTTGAGTTTAGGAGAACTGGCATATATGTATATACATATACATATGGGGGAGATGCTCATGGTGATTACGAGTTTAAGAGGTATATATCGGTAAAAATGCCCTTTTTTCTGTTATACTCAAATGATTATCAAATGGATTAGAGAACTCCCCATTCTTTTTGAACTTGTCAAAAGCTGAATTAGAACAGCACACAATACAAGTGGAACTTGAAAGTGGGGGTCACCTATTGAAAACCCAAACCACTCGTAATAAATGCCCTGTGTTTGGGGTACCTCCAAATCTTACCCAGCAGGATATGGTCACCATAGAAATGTCTTTCCTGTTGGTTCGGCTAACTAGCAGCTGCAAATCCCTAATATAGGTGGTTCGCACCGGAGGAGAAACCAGATGAAGGGATGAAGCCAGGCAATCTGTTCCTAAGATTGACCAAAAAAACATGATAGCACAATCTCATGCATTATTAATTAACCACATCTCTCATCAAATCGTCAATCTTACATCAGAATTTTCGGTAGATGGGCCTCATTACTAAATTTCACTCCTTCAAAACTCAGAACAGTGCCCGAAAGGAACGGACTCCCAGAGTCCCAATTTACTTTGAACAAAAAGAAAAGTTAGCTTGACGCAGTTGTATGCATCCTTGGGGAATAAGAAAATAAGACTTGGATCAATAAAGAGAGCGTTTAAGAACAGATGCTACACTTGATCCTAGCCAAACTAAGAAATATGCCTAAATGATATTCA
This sequence comes from Cinnamomum chago, assembly GCA_038049695.1. Lineage (NCBI taxonomy): Eukaryota > Viridiplantae > Streptophyta > Magnoliopsida > Laurales > Lauraceae > Cinnamomum > Cinnamomum chago. Next base: position 56,207,562 of record CP142458.1, read on the forward strand.
TATTCTAGACCAGCAAAGTTACATGAATAAGCAACAAAAACCAATCGCAGGTTCTGCAGCTGGGGTCCAGAAGATCCCAACTTGGATATGTCCCCCCAAATCTCCCAACTTGGATATGCTTAAATGTGCAGACTGTTCTTCGTTGTCTTGTGTCATGGAAGGATTATCCTGCCCATCTGGGATCTAAAAGTGCCAACTATCGTGGCATCAAACTTATGGGCAATAGAATTAAGTTACAAATTAGTATAAATGAGCAATGTCTGAAATCAATTTGATATTAATTAAAATTCATTTTGGGTTTATGCAGATAAAATAAGGAATAGAAGAAATTTTTATTAGCATAAAAAAGGGAAAGCCACATTTCCCTTAGGTCACATTTGGCAATCAAACTCTTAAAGATTCTCGATAGACTTTCCACATAGTAATGGAAAACTCACATTGGGCCATTATGAATCCACGAGGACTGCAGATTCCTTACCTGTTTAGCTTAGAGTTCGGCCGGGGTGGAGAATGAGGCTTTTTTTTTTTTATATATGATGATGATGAGTCTGCTGACCCCACCTACTAGCACTGTGTATCGGTGTATCGGTTAAGGTCCAAAACGGCTCAAAGTGAGGACCTCCCGCTCATTCTGCACTTCCCATCCACTCCAAGAATTTAAGTGGGTACGATTTAAATGATGTGTTTTTATGTAAGATCTTTTTAAAAAAAATATTCCTTGGGACCTTGCTATTTTGTTGAAAAGATTGCCTGAGACCTTGAGGCGGCTTCAGCGCACCTGGAAGCATGACCTAAATATGGAACCGTTTGGCCCAACATCGTACTATTACGAGTGCCTCTAGCCATTAGCAGAAGTCCGATAGGTGCTAAAATTTTTTTTTAAAGGTTCGATGGAATTCAGATGAGGATAAGTGCGGCCTTAAAAGCAGGGTGTGGGTCTCGCTTTGCACCCACAATTAGCTAACTGAAGCAATAACCCATGCTAAGCACAGGCATGACCCACATGGCTAGGGTCCTCACTCCATCTTGCTACTTTTGATATTTTTCTAATAAATAATAACATATTGATATTGTGTGGAATAGTTATTTCAACAAGCAAAAGGTCATGAGTTCCAAATCTCTCAACCTATACATTTTTGGCCTTTTACCAAAACTCGATAAATTGAAAGAAATCTGGTCCAAATTGAATTCAAAACCGTCACCTTATAATAGCTGAAATACCAGCCATGGTGAAAGTTCCAAACTACCCGCGGAATCAACACATGCCAAGACAATACTAAATGAGGGCCAGATTCGACTGGCCCTTATAAAAAAGAGTACTCGAGAGTATACCATACCCCTTCCAGGTGAGGGTTGTGTTTTCGTCTCCTTGCCTGCAGCCCAACTAGGGATTGTAATGGGTCAGTTTGAACGGATTACCGGCCCTAACCCATTCCTATTATGGGCAGGTTTGTTAATGGGTTTGTCAAGTTTGGAATGGGCATGGGTCTCAAGATTGTCTCGAGTTATATTCAGGTCAAGTTCAGGTTTTACCTGCCATCTCTACCCCCGCCCTCATTTATGACTAATTTTCACATAACCAAGTTACAATATACCGAAGTTGCATAGCATTTTTCTTTTTTTTTCCTTAAATTGTTGTGCAGCATAATTGATAATGGACATTTGCTAAAATAAGAATGCCGGAGTATTTACAGAGGAAAAAAAAGTGAGATTATAGGTTCAGATCCTCTGGTGCATATGTATATAATTTATACTCTACATTTAGAAGGGAAAAACAAGTGCCTAAACCCGACCTTTAACCATCACAGAACGGGGTATGGTATCACAAACTATAGACCCATCAGGGTCGGGTTGTGGGCTGGACCACAACAGGGTATGTATCCAGCCAGGGTGGGTAGAGACGTATTGTCTCACAAACCATATACCCATCATAGCTGTGGGCTTAGACACAGCAGGGCATGTATTGAGTCAGGGTGGGTTCAGATTTATAGGCCAAAACAAACCAAATCCTATGATTGCATTAGGATTGTCGTCTTAAATCAAGAAAAAATGCACTCTCATTCAGGCCCCTAGTAATACTACTGGTTGTTCCAAGGTAACAGGCAATAAGAATCCATCCTAATAACAATTTTAACTGACAAAAGTAAGTTCATTAAATTGAGGAGTTTGCTATCTTGGACTGTGGGCTCACTTTCATTCTAGACACCATCAATCTCATAATCAAAGCTCCCAGTTAGTACAACAAGACAAAAGCATTACTGGTCATTTTGAATCTGAAGTGATGACGTTGTTAGGATGAAGCCCAGACTCATTATGGCATGCAGACCTTGTAAAAAAAATGGACTCCACCTATGATGACCAGGTAATGTTAGGGCCCACAGCTGATGGATAGGTTGCCTATTATGATACTGCACAGGAAACCCAATTGACAGATTTTGTAGCCATTCACAGACAACTAGGTCCATCTGATCAAGTTGATAAAGGAGAGAGGCTATTGCATTCAAATGTAGCCCTTTCAATCCAATTGTCCACCCAATTCAAAGGCAGAATAAGCCTAACTTTCAGACCATGGTATAGCTAGAGGATAATTGCAAGATTCAAATTACAGTAGATCAACAAAAATTGTGAGCAACACTCCCTGCATGTTTTATTATTTTTATTATTATAGAACTTCAAAATTGAAATGTTTTTGGGCAAGTATTCATCTCCTTGGAGCAGCCCTACATGCTTCCCACCAAATAATAACCTATTTCATAGAGAAACTAAAAAAAGGAACTCACCAAATAACTGACAATATATTATTCATTAACTGTAAAGAAAAAAAAAAAAGGAAAAACTCCAGCATAGCTCACCATGGAAAAATCCTAACTCACATTGTGGTAAGAATCAATGACGGCATCCGCAAGATATTCGCATTTGGCAAGAGATAACCCAGCCAAGGATATCCTACCATCTTTTGTCATGTACACGTGCCACTTGTTCGTCATATTGTCGCTCTGTAAGACAAAAAAAAAATCCTCATGTGAGAGAAGGATGAAACAACAGCTTGTTAGTCCACATATCCCTTCACTAATAAAAAACAAAAAAATAATAAACAAGAGCGCACTAACCAATGAACACCAAACAAACTTTAAAATACCAGGAACAATAAGTACATTAGTTTGCTAACCATAAGTGTGGTTGGAGAGACTCCAGATTGGAACCCTGGAGCACATGCCAAGAACAAGAATCCAAAAGGATCTACTAGCCTCCATGAATAAGGATGCCATGTGCCAAGGATCACATTCTAAAAGACCATCATGTAAGAAATGATACATGACCACAATATGGGAGTCATCGTCAAAATCATTTCTTCAAATGCCAGGAACAGGAGGACCAGAAGTCAGGACTATAGTATGGGGTCAGTTTGCATGGAATTGTATTCTTGGGAATTCTAAGAATGTATTGCTAAAAGTAACTAAGGGGGTGTTTCGAAACAAGATATTTTAAGATATTTTGCTATATTATCTACTAGTTTAGAATGTAATCCATTCACCTAAAAATGAGGTGTTTGGATAACTTAGAAAGTATCTTACAATATCTCACTTTCTTCCAAAAACCGTCATATTACATTATTCAAGGATATGTTGTATAAAATTATCTTTAAAAAATCTTTTCTAACTACGAATGGAGAGTTTGAGTAAAAACCATAGGAGAGTTCATGAGCAACCATTAATTATAATGGCCCACTATAAGTTTTAACATTTATGGATCCCACTATTAGATTGGCCCCACAGTACTTACAAATTTAATGTGGGGTCCTATAGCCATATCACAACAACATAGCCCTTTTTAATTATCAATATTAGGTGGGTCCTACAAGTGTCACGCTAGGGGCTTTCATTGTGATTAACAACATTAGGTGGGTCCTATACTATCAAAGTTAACCGGGTCCCATGATTACCAAGATTGAATTGTGTGATTGTAATTATCAGTTTGCCATCATTAAATGGATCCCACTATTTGATAGCTCTCCTACTGTTAACATGACTACCATCATTAAATGGGTCCCACAATGATTTCTCATAAAAAAAAAAAAAAAAAAAAAAAAAACTAGATATGGCCATTTGTGATAATCACCATTAAATGTATTATAGTATAGTTACCAACATTTGGTAGACCCGCCTTAATTAAACAACATTGCTTGTATCTAATGATTTAAATTTAATCTTATATTTCTTTTTCCAATAGATGGGTCCTACCACGATTATTAACACCTGTGATTACTAATTAGTGGGTCCTGTGTTGGGTTAATTGATTATATTCTCTCCATTTCTTATTTGGTACATCATCTTGTGAGTATTTTTTATAAATTGTCAAACACTTCAAAGGTATATTAAAATATGTGAAGATTGCCAAACACCATAAGTGACATAATAGAATAATATGACACTATTTTATTCGATGATAATGAAATCTTACAATATTTAAACTTGTTGATATTATATTATGCACTTATCCAAACACCCCCTAAAATTGAAGATAGAAAAGATAAAGATGCATAAATGAACCAAAAAAAAAAAAAAAGAAAGCTCCTCTTTATTGGAAAATGAATTTAAGGGGCAATTGAAAATGAATACCCTTGACGCCATCATCAACCTAGTAAATCACATCTCCACCCATATCCTTCACCTTTATTAGAAACATTTTACTTTGAATTTCTAGGAATTCAATTCCATGCAAATAGATGGATCCCATAGAGATATGGTCCATCTAGTGAACACAATTGGGACCACAACATTCTGTGAGCTGCATTGTATGGTCAACCACCATCACAAATACCAGAATATAAACTGAAATAGTATTTTCCCAATAGAGGAAATTACTGGAAAAATTACCTTAGATGTCCGGTGCACCAAAAAAGAACTCATAGTTCCTCTGTAACAGTAAAGGACCTCCCACCAATTTTCACTCTTGTTTGAGCGACGAGCGCTTCTTCAACTGAAACAAGCGACGATATCGTCACTCAAACAAAAATGAAAAACGGCTAACTGCCTTTAGTGTTACAGAGAAACTATGAGGGCCTTTTTGGTGTACCGGAAATCTAAGGTTATTTTTCCGATAATTTCCTCTTCCCAATAATATTACAATATTTTTTATTAAAAAAATGAAAATCAGAAAATGAAAATCCCACAAGAAAATCATGAGAAATTTAGAATGAAAAAAAAAAAAGGAAAATTCCGTAAAATACTTTTAACAGTATTTTTTATTTATTTACTATTTTTTGGATATTTAAAAATTGATTTATTTTCTGCAGGACTGCAACAATTTCCCCAATAAGAACCCTAATTTGAAAATATCATGACATTTTCCCAAGGCAATAATTTACGGACAATAAATATTTGTGGCATTTGGGACAATGACTCCATGTGAGTACTAAGGGAATTCTACCTAGAAACCTTATCAGATGATTATAGGCAATCTGATCAAGAGGCCTACAAAATGGACAGTTTAGCAGGATGTTCATTTTGTGGGCTCCAAATGACGCTTTTGAAGCACCTAATCAGGGTGTTTTTAGACTGTATTCAATCCAAAATGGTGACACTCAACTTGTTGGAGTCACTAAAGTTGGGTAGACATATAGGGTGCAAATGGATCGGGCCATCTTCACCAACAGCTAAATGCCTTGGTCCTGGGCCTACATTCAAGATTGATTACCCTCAACTTACAATTAACACAACTGGACCAATAACCTATGTCAGGACCTGATCTTGAGGTTGCATACCAGTCCCTCACCTGCATATTTGTGGGCTCCAAATGACGCTTTTGAAGCACCTAATCAGGGTGTTCTTAGACTGTATTCAATCCAAAATGGTGACACTTAACTTGTTGGAGTCACTAAAGTTGGGTAGACATATACGGTGCAAATGGATCGGGCCATCTTCACCAACAGCTAAATGCCTTGGTCCTGGGCCTACATTCAAGATTGATTACCCTCAACTTACAATTAACACAACTGGACCAATAAACTATGTCAGGAACTGATCTTGAGGTTGCATACCAGTCCCTCACCTGCATATCTGGCGTGGTAAATGAAGGAGCAAGCTTGAGCCTCATCCAGATAAAGCCATATGCCACCATACCAACATGGGCCTCGCAATGCAGCCATAGTATTCATTTGGATGTAAAGCGAACATACTAGAGCATTCCTCCAGACTATATATTTAAATTTTAGTATTTTTTATTAAAATAATTTAACATATTTCATTCTTTTTAATATTTTCAAACATAGAATATCGATATGACAGATTCAATAATGCATACCATATCTAAGACCATGACTTTACATATAACTGAAAGTAGGCTAGGAGAATTAAAAGATAACAGGATCATAACATCAAGATCAAAATAGCTGCTACGGTGGGCATAGTGGCAATAGTGGGCAAAACGCTACGTAGCGGGTGATACGAAACAGTTGCGACAATACATAGTGGTATAGTAGTGTAAATTTTTTAAGTTGTCAAAAAACTTCGAATCTTGTGTAGCAGCAGCCAATCTTGTGTTTTTCTAGTGATTTGGAACCATTTAAGGGCAGAAACAACTTTAGGAGAGTCTATTGAGGAGAAGAAATAGGGCAAATAGTGTTTTAAACTAAAACTATTTGGTTCTATTAGGTTTTTAAACCATACCGCCGCTATTTTCAAAATGGCGTAGCGGCTTCAACCACTACGGCTGATAATGCGGCGGCTACATTGCTATTTTGAACCATGCATAGCATAAACTCATTTCACAGTATAAGAGGATAAGCACCAGTGCAGGAGGCACTATACCTGCGCTTTGTTCAAGCCTGTAAAGGAAAACATGCCAATCTGTCGAAGGATAAACGACCAGTCCTTCCCGCTTTTATCCTTCTGAGAGAGGCTGTCAAAGAGCCTTTGTCTAACATTCTTTATCCTTCCAGCCATTAATTCCATCTCTTCCTTCCACTCACTGAAAAGAGTAGGATCTCCAACAACATTGGCAACAATTCTTGCCCCATGAACAGGAGGGTTTGAATACATTGGCCGAGCAAGCCTTTTCAGTTGGCTCTTCACCCTAGGCGTTGAAAATAATGACATAAATAAGTATTCAATAATGGGAAGAGAGAGAGAGAGAGAGAGAGCATTTGATCAAACAATTTGTTTGGACATAAATGGATCATGGGCTGCTGGGGACCCACCAATTGGCCATCCATACGATTAATATGAGGGCCTATATTTCTGGAGGAAGCCATGGACCTTCCCATCAGCTGATAAATACCATCCACCATTGCACTCATTTGATGTGAAACTTTAGCTGTATTATCCAATAGGTCAAGTATTGGGGCATGGCCCAGCCATAGGGATCATCAGATTAACAGTTAAGTACCAAAAGGGAGAATCCAACAGTACCAACAAAGGTTTAACTAAACCTTTTGATTTAGAAAAGCAAGTAAAAAAATTGTGTGTGTGTGCGTGCGTGCATGTGTGTGTGTGTATTTTACTTCAGGTAAGGATGTCTTGCACAATGCACAGTTGCACCATTTAAGTCTCAAATTTGAACATATAATTGCACTCACTGCACCTTGCTGCAGCATCTGAGGATGAGCAAACAACATTGATAGCTCCAATTCTTTCTGCATAAAGACCTAGATTTTTACTGTAAGACTGAGCGATTAGAACCTCCAAACCACGAGAAACAAATGACCTTACAGATGAAGCATCTTCATCAAGGTTCCCACTTGCAAATCCCTGCAGTACAACATTCCAAAGCTGAGGAACACTTCTACCAGCAAGCAAACTGATGTCTGAATGGAAAATAATGTACCTGGTATGCAACATCAAAAAATGGAATGTGGTTCTTTTCTTGAATGACATCAGCAATTTTCTCCCACTGTTCGGGAGTTGGGTCAATGCCAGTTGGATTGTGAGCACAACTATGGAGAACAACAAAAGAACCATCTGGTGCAGCCTGGAAACAAAAGAAAAACAAATTATCCAAAGGATGAGATGTCCTGGGAATCAATTTAGGAAAGACCTAATAATTGTGATTCGTGTTGTTTCACAACGAAGATTTTTAACATAGAAAATAATGGTGGCATGAAAATATGTATTTTAAAAATGTTCGTAAAAGATGTAATGCCACACTTCATCCTACATAATCTGTGATTTAGGTATTGTTTGGACCTACAAGAATATTGTTGAGCTTCAGGTGGCAAACAACAAAGACGATGGCCAAAGATTTAAGCATTTAGCTTCCATAAATGGCATACATGGGTTTTACAAGTTCATGGGTCTTGATCAAGGAAGAAATGTAATACTAGGCCACAAATCTCAGAAACAATTTACTAAGTTCCCATTGGAAAACTAGGGCCTACAATTTGGTGATCCAGACGACAGATATGACTAGCCTCAAGCACAAAAGAATGACCAATAAATATATCTGAGACTGAAACATCCTAACTTTACGAGTGATGTACAATGCAGCAAACTAAGGAAAAGGGTTAGGGCCTGTATTCCCAAATCCCTCCTCTTGCTGGAGCATTTGAAATTCCAACCAAAGCAAAGAGAATGGAATTCCAAAAGGGCATTTGAGTCCTTTTGGCCGGCTGGAATTTGGAATTCCGGTGAAAGAAACATGGCATTTCAGATGCTATAGGACAATCCATCATATCATGTCCAAAAAAAACCCCAACATCGAGGTTGAGAACTCAAGCTCAGCCGCCCACCCAGTTGGAAGACATCTGTCTCGGTCAGGGTGGTAACCTAAAAAAAGAAATAAAAAAATTCTATATATTGACGAGGATCAAGACCCTAGGCATTTGAGAATTACCACCTTAGCAGAGATCAAATATCTATCGACAGTAGTTAAAGTTTGGTCAAACAGAAGCACCCATGAAAATAGAGGTAAGCCCAGATGAGTATATTTCTTTACATCTCTTGGTTTTCAAGCTTAACAGAGATGCTCAATATTAGTAAAACAAGTTCAAAAATTAAAGTCAACATGGTCTGTGGCAGAGTAATTGACTGATGATGTCCATGTTACCTTAATGTCGGAGATCATACCATCAAAATCCAAACCAACTGTTTTGGGGTCATAATACCGATACTCCGACCAGGGAACCCTGGCGTCATTGAAAATGTTCTTGTGGTTACCTGTTTAATCATGACATTCAACCACGAGAATTCATTAATTGTAACAATAGATCAGTCCAACATATATTCCAGTGATTGACAATCCACACCCCAAGTTGGTGATGATATCAGAGCTTTTGCATCAGGAAAATATCTTTGTATAAATGCTGCAGCAAGACGAAGAGACCCAGTCCCTGAAAGACCTTGAACAGTTGCAACCTGAAAATTTTGAAAAACGTAAGGTACATAAATAGTGTAAAGAAGAAAAGAACCCATCCACGGAATTAAGTAAATCACATGATGATGTGCTTAGTATCATTGAGAATTGAGTTTCTACATTCAGGATCCAACACTTCAATGAATTAGACCATTGCCTGATAAACCTTATGTATAGACCATACCCCCAAACAAATATAAATGGAACATCCTAGCAATCCAATAATAGGTCGTTGCTCCTTTTAACTGTGTCAAGTTATTGTACTTCTTTCATAAAACCCCTATTCATATGATCTATTGAAAGGTTAGATCGACCCATCAGAGAAATATCTGATGCTGGCCCTAGGGTTACGGCTTGTGTGGAAAAGTGCTATAGCATGATAATAGGTGTCTAGAGATACTTTCACACAAGAGGACACACCTCCAAGGGATAAAACCCACAATTCTACTAATCATCAACTCTGAGATTTCCATCTCTACAGTGCCATATGAAGAAGAAATGGAAAACGTATGGGCTAAGTTACCTAATCAAACTAGGAAAGGTAAGCAAATTAGATTTTATCCTAAATACAGCCCAGAAAATTAGAAAAAACAAATGATAACTCAAATGCTGAAATAGGAAAAGTCTTAAGCCATCTTGGGCCCCATGTGTGGGCCTGCAGGTCTATCCTGCATCATTTTTGAAGCATCATGAGTGTTCAATAGTAGTAGGCCTTTAGATCAATATTGTGGCAAACAGAACCAGAAGGTCCACATTTTCCTCCACAGCAAAAGTGGTTCATCTATACTGTGCCATCAGATCAATGGCTTAAAGAACAGAACCAAAGGCCCACCAGTACAAACATGACCTTAGATGATTCCTCAAGTGATGTAGCGGAAGCGTCTACGATGAAGATTCACACGGAAGATTGGAAAACAACCTTCTATTGATCTGTTGATTCCACTAGGAATACCAGATAATAGGCATCAAAAATTCGTTGATTCAATAGAATACCGAAAAATTGGAAGAAACAAGGGGAAAACTCTTCTGAAAGTTTATTGAATATTCGTCCCTTTGGCCATTAGGCTTACAATGAGTATATATATAACCCTAAAACGAAAAAGAAACCCTAAAACAGAAAGAATTACAAAATAACACGAAAATGCTTAAAATATCCAATTTTTCCAAAAAAGGACAAAATTGAGATATTGACACAACTAGAAACTCCTAATCACAATCAATTCAACGCAAAAAGCGGAAACTTATTCGGACCTTCCTACTGAAAGTTATTACCTAAACAAATCTTACTAAAAATAGAAAAAAACGCGTTTTAAGAGGCCTAACAATGGAATTTGCCCAAAAAAAGGTGTGCGTCAGCGGCGAAGCCACTGATTTGTGTTCATTGGCTCCTTGCCACTCAAAAACCCATATGATTTCTCCAAAAACGGACACTATAAAAAGTCCCCCTTAAAACCCAACATATGCTTCATTTGACCCTACGTCGGTCCCACCTTGCCATGAAATCAAAGCCTTTCTGCACTGCATCATTCTCCCCAGGGTGGAGAAAATTCGTCCTCGAATTCTCGGTAGCATCTTCATCCGAAGAGTCTCCAAAATAAGGAATCAAATGCTTCACATTGAACACATCAGCTGTGCGAATATGAGTAGGCAATTTTAAACGGTAGGCATTGGAGTTAATCTTCTCAAGGATCTCAACGGGCCCAATTTTTTTTGCAGAAAGTTTATTATAGTCTCCCACAGAAAACCGATCCTTAGTAAGGACCGCCCAAACAAAGTCACCTACCTCAAACTCCACATGGCGACGTTTCTTATCAGCAAGCATCTTATATTTAGTGGCTGCCTGAACTAAATTATCATGAACCTGCTTGTGAATGGCCTGTAGCCCATCAACAAACTCCGCAGCCTTGCCATGAACTCTATTCTTGCTAGGCAATGGAATCAAATCAAGAGGACCACGAGGAATCATAGAGTAGACAACCTGGAAAGGACTGAATCCGGAACTCCGGTTGGCTGCATGATTATGAGCAAACTCCGCTTGACAAAGCTTTTGATCCCAAGATTTAACATGGTCACCTGTCAAGCAACGCAACAAATCACCAAGAGAACGATTCACCACCTCCGTTTGCCCGTCAGTTTGAGGGTGATAGGCACTGCTGAAGTCGAGTTTGGTGTTAACCATTTTCCAGAGACTGCGCCAAAAATGGCTAAGGAAACGTGTGTCTCTGTCAGAAACAATTGAAGAAGGCAAACCATGGAGGCGATAAATTTCGCGAAAGAACAATTGAGCGACATGCACTGCGTCAGTGGTCTTCTTGCAAGGAATAAAGTGCACCATTTTTGAAAACCGATCAACTACCACATAAATAGAATCATTTCCCCGCTGTGTCCGTGGTAAGCCTAATACAAAATCCATACTCACATCAGTCCAAGGTTGAGTAGGAATAGGCAAAGGCATATACAACCCTGCATTAGTGGCCTTTCCCTTGGACACTTGACAGATTCTACACCGCTCCACAAAGCGCTCCACCTCTTTGCGAATAGTAGGCCAAAAGTAAGACTCGCGTACTAATTGCAAAGTGCGATCCCGGCCCACATGACCTTCACCATGAAGTTCCTTAATAATCTGCAAGCGCAAACTGCAATCTGGAACACATAATTGATTTCCTTTAAAAAGAAACCCATCATACAAGAGAAAATCTGCCCGCTCACCTGCCCGCACAGCGGCCATAATGACAGAAAAGTAGGGGTCAGTGTCCAACAAATCACGAAAAGAATCAAACCCAGGTACCTCTACTCTCATGGAGGACAAAAGGTTGCTCCGTCGGCTAAGAGCATCTGCAACGCGATTGGTAATCCCTGCCTTGTGCTTGATAACGAACGTAAATTGCTGTAAATAGGCAGACCACGAAGCATGTCGGGATGAAACTTTATCCTGACTATGGAGATGCTTCAAAGCATCATGATCAGTATAGAGGATGAACTCCCGATGGAAAAGATAGTGCCGCCAATGCCGAACTGCCTGGACCACTGCATAAAATTCAACATCATAGGTATTGTAACGCGCTTTAGAACCCGAAAGCTTCTCGCTAAAATAGGCCACTGGTTTACCATGCTGACTCAAGACTGCCCCAATGCCAACTTTTGAAGCATCACAGTGTAACTCAAAAGGTTGGGAAAAATCAGGTAACACCAAAATAGGCGCAGTAGTTAAGCGCGTTTTGATAAGCTGAAACGCCTCTTCTGCTTCTTCTGTCCAGTGAAATCTATCCCCCTTCATACAATCAGTCACAGGTGCCATAATACTACTGAAGTGCGGTATGAAACGCTGATAAAATGCTGCGAGCCCATGAAAACTTCGAACCTCAGTAATGCTGCGTGGTCGGGGCCATTGTTTTATGGCCTCAATTTTTGACTCATCCACTTGCAGCCCGTCACCGGAAATCACATACCCAAGAAATAATACCTTGGACGTCAGGAAAACACACTTCTTCACTGCTGCATAAAACTTATCCCTGCGAAGTATGTTTAACACCGCGCGAATATGCTGTATATGTGATTCAAGATTGGCACTGTAAATCAGGATATCATCAAAATACACCACGACAAACTTACCAATAAAAGGGCGCAAAGCCTGATTCATCACGCGCATAAATGTACTTGGTGCATTAGACATGCCGAATGGCATAACCATCCATTCATAAAGTCCTTCTCGTGTCTTAAATGCTGTCTTCCACTCGTCACCCGGCCGTATCCGAATCTGGTGGTAGCCACTCTTCAAGTCCAGCTTTGTAAAGAGCGTTGCACCACTAAGCTGGTCTAGCAAGTCATCCAAACGGGGAATAGGAAATCTATAACGGACTGTGATCTTATTAATTGCTCGGCTATCCACACACATTCGCCAAGATCCATCTTTCTTGGGCGTCAATAGGGCAGGTACTGCACATGGACTTAGGCTCTCCCGGATATGCCCTTTAATAAGCAGCTCTTCCACCTGTCTCCGTAACTCTTCGTGCTCACTGGGACTCATCCTGTAGTGAGGCCTATTTGGAAGCACCGCTCCTGGTTCCAAATCAATATGGTGTTGGATGTCACGTAAAGGTGGCAATCCATCTGGTAAGTCATCTGGGAATACATCACAAAACTCCTCAACGAGGCCCACCGCTGCTTCAGGAACTGCATTCACTTCTCCAGCATCCTTTCCAATCAGCACATATACAGTACCAGTATCTCGCATCTCTTCTTCAAATTTCGCTAGCGATAAGAGATTGGTACTGCCCCCCGTAGGTTTGGATGTGTGTAGATCCTTGCTGGGTAGTAACACAATCTTGGTACTGTTGAAGGAGAAGCTATAACTATTGGTGAACCCATCATGAGTTACTCTGCGATCATATTGCCACGGTCTTCCCAAAAGTAAATGGGAAGCATCCATTGCCACCACATCACACAACACTTGATCTTTATATCTAGAACCAATAGAAAATGAAATTAAAGCTCGCTGTGAAATTGTTACCTCTCCACCTTTCTTCAACCACGCAAGCTTATATGGTTTGGGATGCGCCTCAGTCTTCACCCCTAATTTCTGGACTGCTTCTGCCGACACAATGTTCTCACAACTGCCAGCATCTATGATGAAGCGACAAACTTTTCCCAAGATGGTACACGTGGACTGGAAAATATTATTTCGGAGCCATTCATCTCCATTGGCCCGAGGCGTTAAGCACATTCGTCGCACAACTAACAGAGGACCCGTGTCACCCTCTAAAATCTCCTCATCAGGAGTGTCATCAAACGCTGGCTCTTCACCCACATAGGCATCACCCTCTTCGCAATCCTCAGTATCTGCGAATAACGCTTTCTTGCCTGTCTTCCTGCACTCAGACAGTCTGTGGCCAGTTTCACCACACCCAAAGCACTTAATTCCGCTATTAACGGTTCTGTTCATCTGTGTTGGGTTGGAGGAAGTCTGCTGTCCAGGTGTATTACTACTGGAAGAGCGATGGACTCCTCCAGAACTGCTGCTACTGGGATTGCCTGCTATGCCAATATTAGATCTGCGCGTCAACTGCTTCTCCACTTGTAGTGCTCTCTGGTGAGCCGCTGAAACTGAAACAGGATCAAACAGATTTACAGTGTCCTGAATCTGCACCCGTAACCCACCAATATATCGCGCCACCAATTGATCCTCCAACTCGTGAATCTCATTCCGCGCAAGGAGTTGATAGAATTCTGTTGTATAATCATCCACAGTCCGTGTTCCTTGCCTCAAGTTCTGCAAACGTTGATACAAAGTTCGCTGAAAATTGTAAGGCAAAAACGTTGAGCGCAGATGTTTCTTCATCTTCTCCCAAGTAGCAATTTTTGACTTCCCTAATCTGGTCCGGGAAAGTTTAAATTGCTGCCACCATGCCGCTGCCCTTCCTCGAAGCCTTGTTGCCACTAGTGGAACCTTCATGTTGTCAGGAACTCCTTTAAAATCCAGTACCTCTTCAGTGGTACAGACCCAATCAAGAAATTCCTCGGGTTTAAGACTGCCATGAAACTCAGGAACTTCTGTACGCATCCCTCCTTCCCACCGTCTCCTATCGTCAATAGGAGGAGCAGGAACTCCGCGTCGCCGCCTAGGTGTCTCCTGCGAATCATCGCTCTCCTCAAAATTGTCACCCGCATCATGGGCATTATGATTTATATGATTCTGATTGGCCATAAACGCCTGGAACTGCTGCGTTAACGTCTCCATCTGCTGCTCCAACCGCGTCATGCGATCACGTGCATAGACCTCTTCTAGTGGAATCTCGTTGCCTGGGCGTCTCCTTGGAGGCATCTCCTCAAGAACGAACGCGGCTCTGATACCAACTGATGTAGCGGAAGCGTCTACGATGAAGATTCACACGGAAGATTGGAAAACAACCTTCTATTGATCTGTTGATTCCACTAGGAATACCAGATAATAGGCATCAAAAATTCGTTGATTCAATAGAATACCGAAAAATTGGAAGAAACAAGGGGAAAACTCTTCTGAAAGTTTATTGAATATTCGTCCCTTTGGCCATTAGGCTTACAATGAGTATATATATAACCCTAAAACGAAAAAGAAACCCTAAAACAGAAAGAATTACAAAATAACACGAAAATGCTTAAAATATCCAATTTTTCCAAAAAAGGACAAAATTGAGATATTGACACAACTAGAAACTCCTAATCACAATCAATTCAACGCAAAAAGCGGAAACTTATTCGGACCTTCCTACTGAAAGTTATTACCTAAACAAATCTTACTAAAAATAGAAAAAAACGCGTTTTAAGAGGCCTAACAATGGAATTTGCCCAAAAAAAGGTGTGCGTCAGCGGCGAAGCCACTGATTTGTGTTCATTGGCTCCTTGCCACTCAAAAACCCATATGATTTCTCCAAAAACGGACACTATAAAAAGTCCCCCTTAAAACCCAACATATGCTTCATTTGACCCTACGTCGGTCCCACCTTGCCATGAAATCAAAGCCTTTCTGCACTGCATCATCAAGTCAACAATCATATGATTCCTCAGAACTGCTTCTCAGCAACAACTAAAAGAAAATGTTAATAGGCTCTCAAATATATATAGATATATAGATATATAATAAAAGTAACGATATTACTTACTCTTCCTTCCTGGAGGACTCGATTTCCAGCTCCTAACAACAACTCTGCAGTAACTTTATTGAATGCAGCCAAACCTTCTATGGGAAGATACTGCAAGATTAAATAGAAAATTCACGAGCCACAACAAACCCATTTTGAGAGAAACAATTCACATAAACTCATGTATGTGGTCAAATACTCCGTGATAGATACCTCCTTGTTTTCTCCTTTTTCCAGCATAAGTTTTTCTGCCTGGAAAAGACATAATAATAATTATCAACCACACATTTCAAAACAAAAATCAATAACATAAATCATCAATAGAAAAGGAGCAGTTTTGTTTTAGCAAAAGATCGTTAACGCCATTTTCAACAAAAACGACAAAATTGCAATTGAAAAATAACAGCTTGCAATGGAAACACTCTCTCAAATACCAAAGGAAACACTCACTTTCTTCACCACATTAAGCACATAAGGCTGGAGTTCCTCTGTCCGGTAGGCACCAACTCCAAGATTAAGCTTCAAGTCATTCGTGTCAGCTCTGAAGGCCTCAGAAACTCCAAGAATTGGGTCTGGAGGGGCCATTGTAACGCCCTCGAATCGAGAAACATTGACTGCAACTGCCATAGTTATTCGACCAAAAGACTGCAAAACCCAAATGACTCAAATTCAGATCTATAGACAAATGAAACAATCTTTAAATATGCATATGTTGTATTCCCAGGGCTTCTAAGCAATGTCTTCCAATCAAAGGGGCTAAAATTAAAGATGAACAAGTGAGAATCCACAACCATAACCCTAGTTAATCAAATCCTAGGAAAGAGAAGTTCCAATCAACTTAATCTATCTGCAGTACATTCAAACACACCCTAAATGAGAAAAATCGACAGCAAAACTAGCAAAGAAAGTAGCAATTCAGTTAAGATCAAAACAAGTACCCGTGATTTGAAACTGAAATCTCGTCTCTTCTCTCCACGCACATGCGGCATACAGGAGCCACCGATTCTCACCAGCTTTACAAACACAAGAAACAAAGAATCTTGCTCAACAACTCATACAGGAATCAAGATTTCAAAAGAAGCGAAAAAGAACAAGTGGTGGAATGAATAGAAATGGATGAAAACCTTGCGATTGTCTGCAACTGCAGAGGGAGAGGTGGATGCAAGAGGAAGCACAATCGACGCCATCTGTGAGTGATCGATCGACCCAAAAGGTCTGTGACTTGTGAGTGATCGGGTCGAGAAAGAAGTAGATCGAGAGATCGGATCTTATGCCTTGCGAGAGAGCGAGCGAGAGAGAGAGAGAGATTGATATTCTGATTTTAGAGAAGCCGAGAGTCTTAAGAAGGGAAAAGGCGATGTTCCAATTATCCAATGTTCCAAACGAAGTAGCGATAAAAGCAAGGCCAGAGAGTAGGATTCAGATTTCCATATGCTGCATGCACATGTGACATGCCAAATACCATATGCATTTTTCAGGCTTCTTTAATATATGGGTGGACAATGGCCTATTTTATTCCTCATGTGACAAGGGCACCTCCACACATACCCCATTTTTTATTTTTTTTTCTTTCCTATAAGAGGTTCCAAATCTTTGTGCGGGGCAAAACCCTCTCCGGGCCGGAGGGATAAACTCCTCTATCGCCCCAATATGGTAATGCAGTTTCAAACCTACAATTTCCGGGTACAAACCATGGTCTTAGACCAACCGAGCTACCCTTTAGGGATCCCACACACACACATACGTGATATAGACTCAAATCATCATCCTAACCACTTAATTAATTGGTCGATAAGTTTTCACCGTTTAAAATGAGTATAAAGTAAATTCAATGGTTTAGTCCATTCAGATGGGTGTCAATTTTGATATCAATGACTATCGGGGAAGAGGGCCGCTCCTTTATGATCAACGTGGATGGATCAAGGTGAGCCCCACTAGATGTTTAGGTGCACAGTGCTGACTGGGCATAGGTTTCTCCTTTTAACCAAAGAAAATGGTTTGCAACTAACAAATTTTAAAGTGTGAAGTAGAATTGATCATTGATGGGGACCGCTATATCATTGTCATCATTGTTATATTAGCTAATATAGTTTTAATAATAGAAGCATCATGATAATCGAAGAGATTTCCTAATAGTTTTAGTGGCAGTAGTAGTTGATAAAAATCTACATAATTCACTGTCTTTGGATGTTATAAGATAAGGAGACTTGACTTGCTCAGATTTGAGTGTTAACAAACCCAAATACGAAAGTGGAAAGAGGAAAATGGGAATACCATGGGCGAGTTTGGAGAAAGATGATTCACGTAGGAGCAATAGTTTTATCATGTAAACTATCCAGGGGGGTCTAGTTTATTTTTTTTATTGGTTCCCACCTCGGATTGGAACAGCAGCATGCAGACCTTCCGCAGGAGAAATTTTTTGTATAAACTATAACTAGCAACGGGTAAGAAACTAATGACATTTTAATGAAAAATTATTATAGCATCTGCATTATGTATAACATATCTATATTCCTACAAATCAATTGCTTTTGTTATTTTCCATAAAAAAAAAGGGAGTTTTACCAAATAATTGTTTCTAAACCTGGATTAGCCAAAATAAGTTACAAATACAAAAAAACATCCATTTCGGTGTTCGTACTATTTTTTTGGACAAGTTTACCCTGGTTGTTTGCGCGGACAACATCGTCATCTTTACGCCCCCAAATCGTTTCTCGTTACCCACATCCAGTCTTCCTTCCCCATTCCTGCCCAGCCCTTTTCTTCCTTCTTCCCCACGGTCTCTTTCTTCCTCTCCCGCCTTTTTGCTCTTTCTCCCTCTCCCGCTCCTTGCTCTCTTTCCCTCCTTCTCTCCATCTCTCTTCTCCTTCTCTCTTTTGCTGTCTCTGTCGCCGGGAGGAAGATGAAGATGGTGCAAGTTTTTGGTGCTGATGTGGTTTCTCTTCTTCAATTCAAAATCACTGAAGCCTTTTCCATTATCTTTCTATTTTGATATGTGATGAGTTATAGCTGGTAATCGGTAAGCTTTGATGGATCTATGACTCTATTTCTAGATAAGGAATTTGTTTATGGCATTAGATTTGCAATTGTTTGTAAGCATGCTATGGTTTTTATTCATAAATTCTGATTTTTTATTTTTTATTGAACTAAAATGCTTTCATTAATGCACAGGAAATATGCATGGCCATGAAGCAATCTGAATTAGAGTGTATGATGTGTTAGAGGATGGAGTCTGGTCTTTATTGTTCTACTGGAATTAAAACTCCAATCTTCATTGTTAATGCTCCTTTTATTTTTTAATAAATTTTCAATATAACAACCCTGTTTTCATTGATCAATTTAATTGAGGACTGATTCTAAATTAGATGTAGGTTGAGGTTCTCGTGGTTTAATGAAGGCTGATATGATGAGGGTTTTCACCAACTTATGAACCAATGCAGCCTAATGAAGGAGGCAAAAATGAGAAAAAAATTCAGCAAATTAGCTTCTACAACAATCTAAACGAATTGTTCTTACTTGCCTATTTTAAACCAAATTAGGGGCCTTTTTAGTTTTTTCTACAGTCCCATCTACAACTTAGAGTGGATGAGTTGAGGGTAGAAATTAGAGGTCTAAATAACTTTGTTGCGGTACGTATTGACGACAGGAGATTCTAATTTGGAAAGATCAGAAAAAAAAAATGAATTAACATGAATCAAAGAATTCAGAAGACCATGAATTGTTTTTCCAAACAAATTTGAAATTAAGAGCTCCCTATGCTTTAATCTCTCGAGGCAATCAACTGCTTCTCTAACTTCATATCGTTATAGAAAACCAAGAAAACCCGCTTGTAAATCTTTAACAGTATACTATAATTGAAATCTAGGTGCATTTTTTAACAACACCATATGAGGAATCATGTTTGCTCAAAAGCTAGTAAAATAGCTGAGTATGTACGTGGTGAGGTCATGAGCCACACCAAACAAAGTTTGCTTTTCCTGGATTGTTTCAACAAAATCCTAGTTTTTAGATGCGGCTGAATACAATAAATAACAATTTTCCTGCTAGGATCTAATTTCCCTATAGTTTCATATAGCATTCCAAGAATAATTAAAGATCAAAAGGCCACATTAGAACCATGTTAGGAAAATCTATAACAAACAGATCTTACATGAAAAAGGCAATATTTAGAGTAAGACAACCATTTACTATTCTGGGAAGAAACACGCATAGGCACAGATTATACACAAAAAAACCAAAGAACCATGGTCATGTCCAACCAGTTATTGAATGTGTTTGTGGATAAGAGATGTTTCCTTGAAAAGAAAGAATCCTAAATAAATGGATATACAGGCCCTAATTATTGTGAGAAAAGGTAAAGAATGCATCACATCATCATCGTCTTCACCATTTATGTTCAAGCCTTACTCCCATTTATAAAATGTACCATATCACATTCCCGGCCAAGTCAAATAATGTATTTCCATTGACTGTTGCATCATGAGCTTCCGTAGCTTCCTATAGCTGAACAAGAATAACCAAAATCATGGAGAGGAAAGAACTTAATAAACTTGGCTGGTGTCAGTATGACTTCAACACAGTTATGACTGTTGGACTATCACTATGCATGTAGAGCTAAAAAATGATATGGCCCTTCGTCCAAGAGAAAAGGTAAATGATGCCAAATATTAATGACTAATCAATACATTGATTTCTCCACAGTTCAAATAACTAGAAGTATATGCCAATAGCCAATATAGTACAAAGAGAGAGGAATAAGTCGATTGGTGCCCGTCAGATGCAAAATCCTACATGAACATCAAGCGTATTAAAAGGCTGCTTGAGATAGTTTTATTTATGTTGCTATCATGTTTCATGATGATTTTCTTTTACACTACAAGAAAAACTGCTTTTAGCGGGGGCCGGCGGCCGCCGGTAAAAGTGGTATTGGCCGCCGGTAAAAGACTGTGGCCGCCGCTTAGCGACGGTATAGATAGAATTGTAAAAATGTTAACGGCGGTTTTGTGGGTGCCACTATTTTTACTTTTACCGGCTGCCACTGACCGCCAGTAAAACATTTAGCGGCGGTCAAGTGGCCACCGGTAAAGATAAAAAATCGTCGCTATATGCCTTAGCCGTCAGTAAAAGTAGAATCTTTTTTTTAAAAATATTGCTTTTAGCGGCGGTCAGGCGACCGCCGGTAAAAGCAGTAATTTTTTTTTTCAAATATTATCCACATCTAGCACAAAAATATTTACCAAATATACAAATACACCCAAAAAACAAGAAACAAAAGACCAAATGCACCCAAATAACCTTTCAGTTTACAACCAACTCAAAAGTGCAGTAACCCTATGATCAATATTCATGTAGTATACCATTTGAAGAAGCTCCACTATCCCTGTTTCACATGCTGTCTTAAGTCTTCTAAGGGCCTTTCTATCTCCACTGATTTCCTTGTTATACTTCCTCCTGAACTCCTGAATGAAGTGCTCCACCATACGGCTGTCGAAATCCTCTCCGCCGAGGTGGGTGTCTCCTGAAGTGGCCTTCACTTCCAGCCTGCTCCCTTCAATAGTGAGAAGTGAGACATCTAGTGTGCCACCGCCTAGGTCGAAGACAAGGACGTTCTTCACACCACCATCTCTAGCCCCATCCAGACCATAGGCAATTGCAGCAGCAGTCGGTTCACTGATGATTCCCATCACATTCAGGCCAGCAATTTGGCATGCATCCTTGGTGGCCTAGCGCTGAGAGTCATTGACGTAAGCAGGGACAGTGATTACAAAATTTTTCAAAGGGGAACCGACATAGTCCTCTGCTGTCTCACGCATCTTGCTGAGGAGCATGGAGGAGATTTCCTCTACAAGAAATTGCTTCTTCACACCCCTGTATTTTACATCAACCATCGGCTTGTCCCCACAACCAGCAACAACCTTGAATGGCCAGCGTTTTATGTCGCTTATTACAGTCAATTACAACATCAACTTCAATTACAACATCACCATTTCCACAAGTTTCTTCCATTTTCTCTTGTAAGTCTGAGTTCCAGCTTTATCTCTTTAAGTAATCTCTCTTTGTTTTCCTTTTCTCAGTCAACATTTATAAAATGGATATCAAAGGCTCTTAGAGTGATTTTCCTTTATTGTGAGAAGAGGACTTGGACTACTACTCTCCAAAAGGCTTTAGTTTTGCGCCACATGCATGTGTGCATCAGTAAAGAGCTTTCCAGTGTTCACCACCATATATGGTCTCTTCCTTTTTTGCCCTGAGAGAGTTGGATGGGCCTGAAAAATGAAATGAAAGAAATTTGAATAAGATACAACAATCATTCCATGGAAAGAAATTGCAAGCAATTCCTCCCAACTACCTTCATCACAGATGCCATGAAGCATAATTACAATTCGATCACATCTTCTTAACTCTTAACTTCAATCAATTCCCAAAACCAAAGGATGGCACATTGCTTCACTTCAACAATAAAAGCTTTTTCCAAGGACAACTTAATTAAATGACAAGGGTGTGCTGCAAATGGCAATGACTTTTAAAAGAGGTGCATAAACAATGAGAAAGACTTACAGACTTTGCTCATAATTTTATTTTAATGTTTTATGATAACGATATCGTTCCCATTATTTATAGATTCCTCGTCCATTTTTTGTGTCGAACAACCAAATGACAATGACTTTATATTGAGAACCATAAACAAGGAGAAAGACTAACGAATCTCATCCAGAATTTTATTTTCTAAACTTTTTTATAATGAAATCATTACTATTATTTATAGGTTCTTGGTCCATTTTTTGTGTCCAACGGCCAAATGGCAATGACTTTATAATGAGATATATAAATAATGAAAAAGACTCACGAATGTCACCCAAAATTGTATTTTCAAGATTTTTTTTATGACAATATTGTTACCATTATTTATAGGTTTCTCATCCATTTTTTGGGTCAAACAACCAAATGGCAATGACTTTATATTGAGAAGCATAAACAAGGAGAAAGACTAACGAATTTCACCCAAAATCTTATTTTAAAATCTTTTTATAACAAAATCATTACCATTATTTGTACGTTCTTGGTCCATTTTTTTTTTGTCCAATGGCCAAATGGAAATGAATTTATGATGGGATATATAAACAATGAGAAAAACTCACGTAACCCCTATCTTGGTAAAGCTACCATCAGGACCCATCCAATCAACGAAAACGTTTTGCCCCATTGATTTTGCAATGTGAAAGAATAGATAACGACTGTGGCAAATATTAAAAGCTAAACAAGAAATAAAGGCACATTATATCTAATCTCAAGATCATTGCATCACACCTAATGCTAAGAGTCAAGACATTATTATAATATAAATTGCCAAAGGCTATTCATGTATTATGCCTGAGAAGTTAAAACACAAACTAATTGATATGAAGAACATAGTATCCAAAATCTCTTTTACAAGCATTCTTTTGAGCAAAACTTTTCTCATGGCTAATCTAGCAATCAAAGAAATATCTAAAGGGACTATTATATGTACAGAACACACTACACAAAGTGATGGTTTCTAAAAGGAGTTGTTTCAGTTTCTTCAACACCTGCTACCAAAATTATAAACCAAACCATTACAAATCAAAAGGCAATGATATCACTTCCAATGCTTAGTCATGTCTATCAAAACTTGGGAAGTCATCGGTATTCATCATTTTCTCTGATATGCTTTTGAATTCCATAGTGCTCTCCCATTATGCATTGGTAATATCACAACCAGGCAGTCCACCAAAACTAGATGAGAAGCCCAAAAGGAATACATCCTCACATTTATGAGCATTTGGCTCCACCTTGTCCATGAAGGCCAGCCCAGAACAGTGTCATGAAAGAAAGTTCATTAATGCTTTTACTAAGGTGGGAAAAAAATCCAAACCATATCAATGCAATTTAAAATAGCAGTTGAAATCGACCAAATTGTCAAGAGGAAGTGAAACTAGAATACATGTGGATTTCATGTTCAAATTGATAAAAAGAAGCTCAAGCATATGGATTCCCATACTGATATGTTCATTAGAGTAAGGGGGCCTAACCTGCTTTGGTTTTTCGTTTATAACCTCGAGTACCCACACATCGTTGCTACTAGATTCTGCGGAAACATCCTTTTATGTTAGTTGCTCTGATAATCCATATGATGAAGTAGAAAGCGTTAAAATGTATTACAATGGAATCAGCAAAAGAGAAAGAACTTTGAAAGGTAGTCAGTAGAAACCCATTCTTTTTTTTTTCTTTCTTGCTCAAAGGTAGAATTAAAAAAACCCAGAGACTCATGGTTGAGGCACTAAGATGGTTTTAAATATTGGCTGATATACTATGAAAGTTTAGATAGCTTTCCATGTTAATTATGTCCGTCAGTGTGTCATCCTTGGCTTATCCATG
Source organism: Cinnamomum chago (assembly GCA_038049695.1). Taxonomy (NCBI): domain Eukaryota; kingdom Viridiplantae; phylum Streptophyta; class Magnoliopsida; order Laurales; family Lauraceae; genus Cinnamomum; species Cinnamomum chago. The sequence goes on from CP142458.1 coordinate 56,231,924, forward strand.
TTGGTTGATACATGAATCGAAAACTTACAACCATTTTGTAGAATTATGGTTATTACCAGTGACATGAGGACAGTAGAAATGAGAAAGGTCCCGTGGGCCACCTGTTTAGGACGTGAATGTATGCATAGCTTCCAGATAATATATAGATAACAGACAAGAAAATAAGTATTCTTTTGAACAATAGAGTGAAAATCTCATTCTTTACAAATTACAAAGTACAATAATGGTTTTAGACTTTGTGCCACCAGACAAAAAGGTAAAAGGAAAAAAGGAAAGGAAAACATAGGAATTCAAGAACATTACGATCCCTTTATATGACATTGATAACCTCACCCTCAACAGACTAAGAATGACAACTGTGAACAAAAAGAACCATTCAAAGGTGATGACAACTGGTTTTACAAAAAGGCATATTGCAATTAACTCCAGCTTTGGTGTTATTCTGACAAATTCCTTTCCACTTTGATGGAACTGGACCCATGCCCTCATCCCTAAAGCTCTCAAACTCTGGCCTCCCATCACAAAAAAAAAAAAAAAAGAAGTCAAATATGGTAGGAATTGAAAATGAGACAGTAGTAAATTGTGTTTGATGCAAAAAAAGAAAGGCAAGGGGTCAATGGTACTTGTTGTCTTCTTTTGTTGGCATCAATCAATCAAGTACCCACACATAATTTCAGGTTTTCATATTAGAAAAAACAGGTGGAGCATTACAGTACAAAATTAGAAAGACGTGATGGGTGCATCAGTCAAATATAAAATACATGGGTGTATTTATAATTGAATTGATATGGTGGGGACCAAATATATTCTCAGATAAGTTAGGGTGATGATGATCATATGTATGCACACAGCAAACATCCAAATCATGAGGAGTTGCTGATGAGTAACTTGAACCACACTGATTGGTAGCCATCAATGGGGATTGTTTAATGAAAAAACTCAATGGTTAGAATTCAAAAGAAAAAGAGTTGATGAAGTAGAGTTGGATTCAACAACAACTCATTTGGATTTGTCATATTCAAATAGCAACAAGCACTATTAAATCCAAAAATCAATAATCATTTTGGGTGAATATCATTTGGGGTCAATACAAAAACACAAATTACATTAAACTATCAAATAAAAGAAAATTATCATGAAACATGATAGCAACATAAATAGAACTATCTCAAGCAGCCTTTTAATACGCTTGATGTTCATGTAGGATTTTGCATCTGACGGGCATCAATCGACTTATTCCTCTCTCTGTGTACTATATTGGCTATTGGCATATACTTCTAGTTATTTGAACTGTGGAGAAATCAATGTACTGATTAGTCATTAATATTTGGCATCATTTACCTTTTCTCTTGGACGAAGGGCCATATCATTTTTTAGCTCTCCATGCATAGTGATAGTCCAATAGTCATAACTGTGTTGAAGTCATACTGTCACCAGCCAAGTTTATTAAGTTCTTTCCTCTCCATGATTTTGGTTATTCTCACTACAAGAAACTGCACTTTTAGAGACGAAATTTTTCGTCGCCAAAAGTCACTAAAACGTCGGTAAAAAACTTTACCGACGAAAATATTTTCGTCGGCCAGACGTCGGCAACAAATGGTGGACAAAACCTTTTACCGACGAAATATATTTTCGTCGGCAAAAAATTAGATTTTTACCGACGCTTATTTGACTTTTTCCGACGTTTTTTTCCGTCGGCAAAAGTATTTTACTTTTTATAAAAGAATATATTTGTTTTTCAAAATACTTTTACCGACTTTTTTTTCGTCGGCAAAAGTATTTTATTTTTTTAAAAAATATATTTGTTTTTCAAAATACTTTTACCGACGAAAAAAACGTCGGTAAAAGTATTTTATTTTTAAATTTTTTTATTTTTCAATATAATTTTCCTAAAACCTGTTTATGTACCTGTATCAAAAGATAAACATGTTCATACACCTATATTCAATATAAAAAATGCATGCAAACAACCATCGCCATTTTTCATCAAATCATTCATCTCATTAAACAAATATTACAATCAATAATGATACAGTCCCATATAAATGTCCAATATATATATACAAAAAAAATATGTTAGGAATTAAACATGGGAATCAAAAGCAAAGTGAGACAAAATAAAAGCCTGAGAAAATTAAAAAATAAAAGTGAACTTGAAGCAAAACAAGTTGACTCAAGATCACAAAGCTAAATCATTATCCTAACAGTTAATATGAGTATGTGATGTCCATGGTGAAATGGAAGTTATACTGATGCAATGCCCACAAAGTAAGAAGAACCCAGAAATCCAAATACCAAACAACACAACATAAAAAAAAAAAAAAAAAAGCCTCAAGAGAGTTTACTCTGATCTAATAACAAAACTCTCAGAGAAAATGATGGCCTCTCTACTAACCCATTTTACACAGAATAAAAGGTAACTAGTTCAAATAGCCCACAAAATTATCACACAGTTTCATACAAGTTCGGCCATGCTGTGTCCTGTTTGAAATCAGTTCTCTGCATTGTTTCCAGTCCCAATCTATGGTAAAAAAAAAAAAAAAAATGTTAGGATTTGAGTGCAAAGTATGTTAGCACGAAACTATTAATAGTTTGCTTGTGGTACATTCTTTGTATCATAACCAACAAAGGAAACTATTAAAGCTTAAGAATATAGCAACTGGGTATGAGCAATATAAAACACAAGATGTAAAGTTCATGGGCTTGTTTTTGGGCCTAGAAAAATTGGAGCTAACCATTACACCGAGCACCCCGGAATACTAGTATTGGTTATGTTTTGTTGTCTCACTGACACAATGTCGCGACCCCGAACTGGGAATCCGGGATCGGGACTAATGAATAATGATTGAAGGATCTACATCAACAATATACAACTTATTTAATTTCCCACAGGTGTCCGTGGTGAGGATATCACAACCATCAATAAATATTTCTTTTAAGTGCAGAAGCGTGTAGCAAATCAAATAGTCAAGCCATCCTTGGTCATAAAACAATATCACAAGTATGAAGGTATTGTATCAGAATGAGCAATGATCTATAGCATATTACCCAAAGTAAGTTAAGGTTTATACAAATATCATTTAATTACATTTCCCAAAAATAGAGGCCCACAAGGCCAATATAACCAAAAGACCAATCAAAAGAATGGTTAAACAGTTCCCCAAAATATGAAGTTTCTCAAAGCAACCGGACGTCTACATGACGTTGTCAGCACGCCACTCAACTAACTGCTGCGGTTCTACGACCGCCTCCTCAAGCTCCTCCTTGGGATAACCGACAACGGGACCTGAGTACCAAAGAGTAGGTCAAACACGACGGTTTGGCAAATGGAGGAAAATGCGATAACAATATGATAATAAATGAATTTACCTTCAAAACATGTAAACTTGTTTAAATAACAATTTCTATGAACGAGATAAAACATTTATTCAATTACAAGGATGCAATGTAAAACATGTAAGGTGACCGAGGAAACAGAAAACAAGCAAGATGGCAACCACACGAAGCTAAGTTCTCTATCACTAAGGTGATAGAGCAATAACTAGGCACTGATCTCAGTCACTCAAGGTGAGGAGAAACAGTGGATCTCATATAAATACATATACTATACATGACCACGGTAGCGAGCCGGGCATCGGGGACCACAGTAGCAATCTGCGGCATCGGGACAAGACCACGGTAATGACCGGGTAGCGGGATCCAAACTGCAGCTGGCGGGACAAGAGGGGGATCTCCAAGTCGGTGGATCAGACCAACATGGTTATCCAAGGTTAGTGGTGCCGACTCATAGGTCAAATACAATCGAGACATATGCAAGCAAATCAAGTACAAGTACATAAACAAACGAGTAAGACGAGGGTGCTCAAGGGCACACTGTCATATCTAGTGGTGCAATGCACTTCGGGTCAAGTAATCATTTCAAGTGTATAACAATGCTTTCGGGAAAACAAGACATGTAGTGTAAATCTCGGGATTAGTAAAGTACAGTAAACAATTGACATTTTGGGAAAATATCTATCTGAAGTGAATAGAGACCCCCCGTATGTCGATCTAATGACAATTTGGTACTCTTTGAGTTTGGGGACATTCCGGGCTCCTTATACACTTCGAATTTTCAAAACTTCGAATGAAATCTTTGTGATATGGTTTCTTCCTCAAATGGCCTCATACAATGCCTAATAAATCTCCTTCATATAGAGGGGTTCCCAAAGAATAGTCCCAATGCGTTGAAACAGTCGAACATTGTCCCAAACATAGCCTAGGCCAGACGAACCGCATCGCTCTAGCGGACTGTAGGGTTCGCTCGAGCGAGTCGCTCTCTGGGATGGTTGTCTGGGGCGGGTTCGCTCGAGCGAATTTGAGGTCGCTTAAGTGAACTCATTGGGTCGAGCGATTATTTAAATGCGTTCGAGCGAACAACTCACTGGAATGAGTTCTGGGATGACCACTCGAGCGAAAAAGGGTGCGTTCGAGCGACCAAGCTACTGGAATGCTCCGAACCCTTCTCTGGACAGGTCGCTCGAGCGAACTGTCCAGAAACTGATTCCGGACCAGTTCAGCTCCTCTCTATCTCTTCCTTTTTACCACCTCCTTTTAGCCATTCTTACACATCAAATGAGGAGTCTAAAACCCCATTCCAACAGCCTCAAATCTCCAACAACATCCATCCCATTCTCCTCCATCAACAATACATTCAAAACAAGGAAAAGGGAGAAGGAAACCATTTCACAATATATGCATTTGAAACAAAACAAGAAAGGATTAAAAGCTATGATCCAACACATCTTTGTAATCATAAATGCACTAACAAGGCTCTTCATGAGCATTTATTCCAAAGTAAGACAATAAATAGGCATGAGAGAAAATCAATGAAACCAACCACATTTCTCATAAAAACATTAAAAGCTCTAAAAAGATCATATCATCCACTTGCCTCAAGTCTTCTAACAATTGAAATCAAGCTCTAACAAGTCCTCCAAGACAATGGTCCAAGCTACAAGGAAAATCCCAAAATAAAACCCTAAAATAGTCAACCAATGAAATAGCAAGGAAATCTTCCAATAATAGGGGTGAAGCTTCTCTAAGGCCAAAGGAATCCAAATCTAGAAGATGAAGGGGATTACTTACTTGCAAGGTCCTCTAATGGCAATGGTAAGCTCAAAGGAAATCTTGAAATGGATGGTTTGCTCCACAAAAGCTATTGAAAGAAAGCTCTCAAGGAGATGAAGAAGATGATGGCCTCCAATCTCCTCTTGGTGTAAGTTTGGGAGTGGGTTGAGTGATGGAAAGCAAGAGCAAGAAGAAGAAAATGGAACCCTAGGCTCTCACTCTCTTGTGCTGGGAAAAAGGAAATGGAAGGGAAAATGAAGAAGAGGGGTTTCCATTTGTTAACAAATGGGGGTTGGGTCCCACAACTAAAGAAGCTAGTTTGACTGAAATCATTTCTTTCGGGACCTCGGATGAATTCGACGAAGAAGGAAGAAATGATCGTCGAAATTTCTAGTTTCCAAAAAGTATATGTTTCGCGGGTTTCGGGAATATCAAGTTTTGGGTACAGATTTGTGTGAAATGACTGTTTTGCCCTCAAGGCTAGGGATTCGGGTTTCGTGATCTCAAACGGGGACGGGATCAACATGAAAGTTGAAGAGTTTAACAATACCAATAAAACGAGATTAAAACCATGAATGAAAAATCTCCGATAAATCCTCAATCATATGCAATGTCATGAAAAGAAACCCCCAAAGGGCCCTACTAACACAAAGCAAATCAAAATACCCCAAAACTATATCGGACGCTATTCCAAACCCAACTTAGCCACAACCACTAATCAAGCTTAGAACTAACACCCAATTTAATTAGCACTAATCGGGTTCACTCGGGTCGGGGTCTTACACACAACATTTGAGTGCAGGAAATGTTTGCAAGAGCCGTGGTGCACTAGGAATATTTGGTCAGTGGGGGCACCTCTCTGCGCCAAATATGTAAAATGGTTAACACAACTAAAGGCGACAAACAATTGCATTGACCAACCAGGGGACATGAATGGGAGTTGATCAAGCCAGGTGCAGGCTGATATATATCCAGAGTTTGTCATGATGAAAAATGGTCCCTGTATGACATCAATGATACACGTGAGTGGTTATGATCTTGACTGTATCAAATCGATGATACACTTGAGTATATTTGATTAGCTCTGTGTTTTTGTGTGTGCTAACTGCTAAACCTTTAACTGGTTCTTAAAAATAACCTCGGTGAAGATGATACGGGAGATAATATAAAATAGCCATGAGATAGGAAACTTAGTGTGAAGCAGAAGATACCTGTAAGCATGACAAAAGAGAAGCATGAAGCACCTTATTCTCCACAACATACCTGCAACAAACATCCAAATCCAAAAGGATTATCCATGTAAAAAGGAGCAGTACAAAAAATTAGAAGCCACATCTCTTCGACAAATGTGTTTACCCTAATATTTCTTTACCCCCATATCTTGCATTGTATCTTGTGTGTCCTAATCCAGTGTAATAATCCCAGACCTGCAAAAAGTAACAAATGGACAAAGAAAACTGGTTAAAAGAACCTCCAAATCATTTCACCAATTATGGTACAACTAATCTCTCTCTCCAAGGGGACAACCTATCCAACCCCCTGTTTGGCTAGGGTGTAAGCCATGCATTCACTGATCTTAACCCATGATGAAAAACCATTTCTATGATTTCAGCATAAAGGTTCCATGATTTCCTAAGAAAGTGACAGAGGATGCAGTGTGTTTGATACAGAGATCAAATCCCAAGCCGAAACTTAAAGATAACCTAGATTTCTGCACTTGAGGTCAAGCAAAAGAGCACATGCATCGAATGGCATGAGAGAACACACAAATATATAGGGGAGGGAGGGTTCTTTCTGTTGTGGTTTCATAGTTCTGCTCAACTCCAAACAATGAGTGGATAACAATCCATTCTCTGCCCCCAGTATTCAAAGGTGGGCACCATAGAGTTGTACTCCACATGTAGTCCTATTGTAAGAGAACATTTTCCTAGATTGAATTATAATAGGATGAGGGGTGTTTAGTCTAGTATTGAGCTTTTGTATCAAGCTCATTTGATGATTGTAACCTTTGGTTTAAGGCCTAAAAGGTTGCAATCACCAAGTACTGATTGCTAATCGTGATATCTTCAGTAGCTGCAAGTTCAAGAACACAATCTAAATTAAAACAAAAAATTAAAAAAAAATGTACATAAACAATACAACAATCATTCAACGAAACTTGATATTAAGCCCATAGTAACCCATGTCCAAATCTATTCCAACACAACCCCAAAGCAAACCACCCCCACCCCAAACCCACATTATATTGTTAAGATTAGGAATTTCAAATGGATGTACTACAAGAATTGTGTTAGGACTCTTGCACTGTTCCAAATGGCCAACATCATGAAAACCAAATAGGGCCCACTTAAATATAATTTGGACAAACTGAAAAGATTCCAAATGAAATGATCATACAGTTCATGCATTTGTGAATTGTAATTGGCCAAATAGAGTGTCCTGTGTCACTAATGAGGTAATGTCAAGCAACAGGTCACAAAACCATGGATGTTGGATCGATGGAAGTTAGAAAGGAAACACAAACCTTTCCCACCTAAGGGATAATTAATAACTTATAGTTGGATTCGAACAAAGGCTTTGTTAGAAATAATTCAACCTTGAATCCTTGATGAAGTACAAAGGATATTCATGAGCCGATGGAGGAATCCTCAGGCCTTAGGAAAGTAAAAGTGAGAACCATGTTCCAATCATCAGCACCTATGATATCATGGTAGTCTGGATTCAAACAACAATCTCATTTGGAAATCCAAGCCCAAGTTCAACATACAACAACCAGATATTGGACTTTTAATATCTTCAATTCTGGATTATTCATGCAACAGGTCTTACACTATGTCCACAGCTTGATTAATGGGATCAACAGTTTGTATCATTGAAACATGGGACCCATGTTTACAGAATCAAGACATGAGGGTTGGGGCAGTGAGTAAAATTAAAATAAAATGCCTTCTTAAAATTAAATTGCAATTCCCCAGACACCATTTCTAGTATAAAATGAAAAAATCCACATTCTTTTTAATATAAAAAGAATTACCAGAGGGTTTGATCCCTTTTCTAATAGAAAATTGACCATCCATTCTAATCCTTCTAATGACTCCATGTCTCTTTTTCACTGACCTTAAAGATCTCAGCCCTCCAAAATATCAGGTGGGAAACAAGTGAAATGTCAAAAGAGACGGTCTCACTTCAGACCTGGAAATTAAGGCTTATATCCCTAGTTGTGAAAGCCACCCCCACACATCAAGCTAACCCAAACTGTAGTTCTTATAGGACCTTGATCATAGTGTAGTTCTTGATACCCACTTTGTTCATGCCGGATCCTGCAGTGTCCAATAGGCCATCAATTTATTCCATTAATCACCCATGGTGAATGCCTTGGATGGATACTTGATGTGAATTCAGAAATAAATATGACCCATTGCTAATCCTATGACTATAGTTAAGAGGTTTTAATCCACTTCTTTCTAATATAAATCTCAATCAATCCTTGCCTATATTTAAGAAGTTTTAATCCACTTCTTTTTAATCTAATCTCAATCAGGGTTGAGGTATCAATATATCATCTTATTGATTTGTGTAAGTTCTCTCTGCTTCTCAATCAGGGTTGAGCTTGTCTAGTCATCTTTCGATTCTAATAAAAAAGAAGAAATAGTATCAAGAGATCTATGACATCCATAGTAAAACTATTGATCAATTTATCCCAATCAGAATTCTGTGTGTGCATAGCTCAAACTAGCAGGTGTTATGAATCACAGTACAATATTCAAGCAACTGTTATGACATTAAAAAAATTAGTAATAATTCCTAATGAGGAAAATACTCATATGTGATTTCTGAGAAAATAACCTCATATAATTCAAAGACAAGGAAATCAATCACCTTTGATGGGAATAAACACCAGTCCCTGGCCGCTGCTGAGATTCTTCCCCTGATTGTACCTCTCCACCAATTCAATAGAAGGGGCACCCAATTTGACAAGAACATCTGCCATATTCTCATCCGGGCGAAGCGGGTAAGTCAAGAAATACCCATAATCCTTGGAAATACTGTTGTCACCACAAGAAAAGTTCACGGTGACATTCAACGCCACATTGGTTGGAATTGCGCTGTCGCTGTTAAACTTGCGCAGATCATCGACAGTGGTGAGGTTCTTGTAAGTAGCATTGGCAATATTGAAATAGGTATCTTCGCTTTGGAGGGTGTTGATGAAATTATGGGCTAAGATGTTGTCGTTCAAGCAATTGCAGGAGAAGGGGATATTCAATCGCTTACCGGCGAGAATGTTATCTCCAGTAGTGACTTCGGGATTATAGGGAAGGATCATTAGGTGACAATTATTTACAGGTATGTTGAAGAGCTGAGCTATGTAAGTGAGATTCTCCCCTTGGGTTATGTAGAAGGATGCAACGGAGTCGCATGCGCGAGTGCACTTGGCTTCTGCTCTTTCCCACAAAAGGAAGAAGAAGAAGACACAAAAGAGCCCAAATTCCACTCTCTCTCTCAGTATTTCTGAGAAAATACTCATGTGCTCCTTCAGATGATTTTGCTGTGACACTCCGGACAATCCTAGCATGCCTTTTGCAATTAGACATGAATCCTTATGAGATGAATATCAGAGAGAGGGAAAGAGCAGAGAGCAAGAGAGAGATCGAGTAAGAGAGATCAAGCGAGAGAGACAGAGAGAACGAGCGAGAGAGAGCGCAGAGATCGAGCCAGGGAGAGAGATAAATAGCAGAGAGAACAGAGAGAGCGCAGAGAGCGAGACAGAGAGAGAGAGAGAGAGAGAGAGAGAGAGAGAGAGAGAGAGAGAGAGAGAGAGAGAGAGAGAAAAGGGAGAGGGACAGAGATAAAAGAGGGCTTTTGGGCGGGAGAGGGCAAAATAGGTTAAAATTCATAAATTTTTATTAATAAAAAATAAGTTAAAAGTCAACAACTTTTACCGACGTTTTATGATAAACGTCGGTAAAACATTTATCGACGCTAATTTTTGTCGGTAAAACATTACTTTCGTCGGCAAAATAAAAAAATAAAAAAATAAATTTACTTTTACCGACGTTTTATTTTTCGTCGGCAAATGAAAAATAAAAATAAATAAAAAATGAAAAGACTTTTACCGACGTTTTTTTTTGTCGGCAAAATAAAATAGAAAAATAAATAAAAAATGTAAAGACTTTTACCGACGTTTTATTTTCGTCGGCAAAAGAAAATAGAAAAAAATGTAAAGACTTTTACCGATGTTTTTTTTCGTCAGCAAAAGAAAATAGAAAAATAAATAGAAAATAAAAAGACTTTTGCCGACGTTGTTTATCGTCGGTAAAACAAATAATCGGTAATAATCGGTAATAATCTCTCATTTTCACCTACTTGTATTCCAAGATTGAACTTTGCCGACGTTTTTATGGAAAACGTGGTGAAAGTCATACTTTTACCGACGTTTCGATTTATAAAAGCGTCGCCAAAATTCATAGCTAAAACTGCAACTTGTTGTAGTGTCTTGTTCAGCTATAGGAAGCTACGGAAGCTCATGATGCAACAGTCAATGGAAATACATTATTTGACTTGGCCGGGAATGTGATATGGTACATTTTATAAATGGGAGTAAGGCTTGAACATAAATGATGAAGACGATGATGATGTGATGCATTCTTTACCTTTTCTCACAATAATTAGGGCTGGTATATCCATTTATTTAGGATTCTTTCTTTTCAAGGAAACATCTCTTATCCACAAACACATTCAATAACTGGTTGGACATGACCATGGTTCTTTGGTTTTTTTGTGTATAATCTGTGCCTATGCGTGTTTCTTCCCAGAATAGTAAATGGTTGTCTTACTCTAAATATTACCTTTTTCATGTAAGATCTGTTTGTTATAGATTTTCCTAACATGGTTCTAATGTGGCCTTTTGATCTTTAATTATTCTTGGAATGCTATAGGAAACTATAAGGAAATTAGATCCTAGCAGGAAAATTGTTATTTATTGTATTCAACCACATCTAAAAACTAGGATTTTGTTGAAACAATCCAGGAAAAGCAGACTTTGTTCGGTGTGGCTCATGACCTCACCACGTACAAACTCAGCTATTTTACTAGCTTTTGAGCAAACATGATTCCTCATATGGTGTTGTTTAAAAAATGCACCTGGATTTCAATTATAGTATACTGTTAAAGATTTACAAGCGGATTTTCTTGGTTTTTCTATAAGGATCTGAAGTTAGAGAAGCTATTGATTGCCTCGAGAGATTAAAGCATTGGGAGCTCTTAATTTCAAATTTGTTTGGAAAAACAATCCATGGTCTTCTGAATTCTTTGATTCATGTTAATTCTTTTTTTTTTTTCTGATCTTTCCAAATTAGAATCTCCCGTCGTCAAAACGTACCGCAACAAAGTTATTTAGACCTCTAATTTCTACCCTCAACTCATCCACTCTAAGTTGTAGATGGGACTGTAGAAAAAACTAAAAAGGCCCCCAATTTGGTTTAAAATAGGCAAGCAAGAACAGTTCGTTTACATTGTTGTAGAAGCTAAATTGCTCAATTTCTTTCTCGTTTTTGCCTCCATCATTAGGCTGCACCGGTTCATAAGTTGGTTAAAACCCTCATCAAATCAGCCTTCATTAAACGACGAGAACCTCAACCTACATCTAAATTAGAATCAGTCCTCAATTAAATTGATCAATGAAAACAGGGCTGTTATATTGAAAATTTATTAAAAAATAAAAGGAGGATTAACAATGAAGATTGGAGTTTTAATTCTAGTAGAACAATAAAGACCAGACTCCATCCTCTAACACATCATACACTCAGAAACTAATTCAGATTGCTTCATGGCCATGCATATTTCCTGTGCATTAATGAAAGCATTTTAGTTCAATAAAAAAATAAAAAATCAGAATTTATCAATCAAAACCGTAGCATGCTTACAAAAAGTTGCAAATCTAACGCCATAAACAAATTCCTTATCTAGAAATAGAGTCATAGATCCATCAAAGCTTACCGATTACCAGCTATAACTCATCACATATCAAAATAGAAAGATAATGGGAAAGGCTTCAGTGATTTTGAATTGAAGAAGAGAAACCACATCAGCACCAAAAACTTGCACCATCTTCATCTTCCTCCCAGCGACAGAGACAACAAAAGGGAGAAGGAGAAGAGAGATGGCAAGAAGGAGGGAAAGAGAGAGCAGGGAGCGGGAGAGGGAGAAAGAACAAAAAGGCGGGAGAGGAAGAAAGAGACCGTGGGGGGAAGAAGGAAGAAAAGGGTTGGGCAGGAATGGGGAAGGAAGACTAGATGTGGGGAATGAGAAACGATTTGGGGACGTAAAGATGATGATGTCGTCCGCGCAAACAGCCGGGGTAAACTTGTCCAAAAAAATAGTATGAACGCCGAAATGGATGTTTTTTTTGTATTTGTAACTGATTTTGGCTAATCCAGGTTTACAAACAATTATTTGGTAAAAATCCCTAAAAAAAATTGACCCTTTCGAGGAAATAGTATTACACAAATGTGTCTCAAAAAAAAAAATTCAAACCACTCAAATGAATTTCTTGAAGTGTTGGATCTACTCAAAATTCATTATCAATTACTGTGGGCCTACCATTAATTGATTTCTTGTGAAATATATGATTACAATACATAAAAGAGAGCAAGAATAATAAATATATAATATAAATATAAATGGAAAAATATAAATATAAAGTCAAATATGCCAAGTTAAAAAATAACACTTTCAAAACAAAACGAGCATAACATCAAGAGATGTATATCGATTTCTAAATTAGCATTCTTAAGGATTGAAATTTGGAAAACTTATATATTGTAGTCATACTTATATAAAATGGGCTCAGGGCTCTTTTCTTCATTTTTTCCCCCATAAAAAATGGGCTCAAGGTTCTTTTCTTCATTTTTTCCCTAATTAAGGGAGTGTTTGGATGTATGCAAAACATAAGATTAATATATTTGAATATTGATAGATTTTATTATTATAGAACAAAATATCATTATATTAACTTGTTGCATTTTGTATTAAGTAAATTTATTATTATATAAGTATGTAATCATACTTATTTGTGACATTTGACAATTTCTACAAATTTTAGCAAATTCTAAACGGAAACCTCCATTATTTATTTTCCTATTTTATTGTTATTATTATTATCTTGCCCTCCTTGTTTCTAGTGGTGGTCATGGTGTGAATGCTGCGAGTGCAAGGCTTGGGTCTAGATGTTAGGTGAAAGTCGCCTATCAATCCGGCCCTCCGAAGATGGTACCAGGTCTGACCCAAAGTACACGCAACCAAAAAAAAAAAAAGTCCAACAGACGCCAGCAAATCCCACTGTGGCATTTTGCGTTTGGCCTTTGCATATCCAAAGCAAAGTACATTAAAAAAAAAGAGAAAATAAAACAACAACAACAACAACAACAACAAAAGAAGAAAAATGAAAAGAAATTTGGTAAAGAGAGGAAAGGATGCATTACCTGTACCAGAGTATTAGACAGGGTGAATGCCTCGGAGGTGCCAGTTAATAGGGCAGTGCTGCAACAAAAAGCAAAAAGCAGCAAAGTGAGAGAGATATAGAGGAAAATCTTCATGAGATTCTTCCAATTGGATTTTCCATAACAATAAAATTATCATGGTCTTGCATGTTTAAATGAAAGAAAGATATAAAAACCTACTGCTCTTCCAATCCGCTTGACAATTCAACAGTCATATTATATACACTCACTAGTATAAATTATTTAACTTTGACAATTTAGCAAACACGTTTGCTCAATGCACCATTACAGTTGTAAAAAAATCTATACAAAAACAAATGAGAAAAGAAGTTATACATACCTTGAGAAAATCAAAAGTGACGAGAGTGAGCAGCGTTTTGGGAGAGGCATTTGTGGATAGAGATAGGGCAGTGGAGATGAGGGATTGAGGTAGAGAGAGAAAGATAGAGGCCTGGCTGAGGATTTCTAATTTTGGATTTTGAAGTGGGTTGAGGGAGAGAGGAATTGATGAGAAAACCGTTAGGTTTCTTTCAAGCTTGTCTTTTGGAGGGCATTTCTTTTGGAGGTAGTGGGAATGTGAAGAGGAAGAAGGAAGTTGGGAGAACATTACGTGCGTTACGTTGAAAGGGAGATTAAAGATGAGAAGAAGAAAGAAACGCCTTGCATTCAAGAATTAATGCAGCTGGAGAGAAAGAGAGGAGATAAACGGGTCAAAACAAATTAGGAATGGTCAAAATCAATTGAGAAAATCAGGAATGATTTCTCAATTGGAAACAGTCACTATCATATATATATAAATAGCAATAATTAGTCCTCTATATCATATGACCCAAATGATTTACCTACAAATAATGAAAGTATCTGTATTTATTACTATATGAGAAATGTAGTAATTCTATTGTAAGATTTCATGATAACAATAGGATCTAGGGGGAAAACATTCACCTTCACCTCACATATAATACATGAAATTCAAAGGTGGGTCATGTTTCTAGGATGGTTTGGATGCAAGTGCAATGCACATGTGAATATTTTTCTAGAGTAGTTATCGTTATCATCGTCGTCGTCATGCAGTAACAAAATATGTCTCTCTTTTTTTTTTCCTTTTTCTTTTTAGGTTTTTTTTTATATGTAAAAGTAAGTACTCACACGCCCACGCCCATGCCCACACCCACACCCACACCCACAAACACGTCCCTCACGATCAAGCTACAACCTCGTTTGTTTATCCGTGGTTGTTTATAGCAAAATATGTTTTCTTTTTTGTTATTTTTTTCAAAATGTAAGTACTCACACACCAACCGACTCACCCAAATCGCTCTCCCTCACCATAAAAAATATAGCTAGAGATTGATCACGAAATATTGTTTTCTCTTTCTTATCACGAAGTATGGTTTTCTCTTTTCCTTATGTTTTTTTTTTTTCGTTGTTGAAGGTTAAGTACTCAACATTCCACACACACTCGCCCAAGTCCCTCACCATTAGCGTTACATCGATTGATTGATATGTGGTTGTTTAACAAAATTGTTTTCATTTTTCTTTTTTCTTTTTTGAAAGGTAAATATCCACCCACCCATACTCTCACCCGAGTCCCTCGCCATCAACAGTAAAACCAGAAATTGATCCGTCCTGGTGTTTAACAAAATATGTTTTTTCTTCTTCTTCCTCTTCTTCTTTTTAAATTTTTTTTTTTGCTGTAAGGGTAATTGTATTAAAAAGAAGAAGAGAGACAGAGGATAGAATTTACAAGGGTCTAATAGGACCCCCAAAAGGAGAGGGAAAACACAAAGAAGAAGACCAACTCAAGAGGAAAACAAACCCACAACTTAAACTTTCAAAAACAGGCAAATGGACTTAAGCTGGGGGCTACAAAAGGGCTTAGATATCTTCTTTAGAGATAAAGAGATGTCCACTTGAAGCTGCAGAGTAATGATATGAAGGGGGAGATAGATATCTTCAAAGATATTCTTGTTTCTAACCTTCCAAAGAGAGTAGATAATTTCAGTGAAGACAACTGCCAGTAGTCTGGATCCTGATGAATCGTTGCCTTGAGTGAGAGCTTGCCAGATAGCTGCAGCTGAAAAGGAGCTGGGAGGCCTTACATCAGCAACTGAGAAGAGCCAAAGCCATAATGATCTTGCTTGAACACAAGAGAAGAAAAGGTGGTGAGCTGTTTCTTCATGTTGGAGGCAGCCACTGCACCTGGAGGCTAGAGAAATTCCCAGGCTTTTCAAGAAGGATTCTGTAGGAGTTTTATTATGCATCAATCTCCAGCCAAAGCACTGTAGTTTGGGAGGAGAGATGTGGTTCCAAATAAATTTAGGCCAAGGAAGAGAGATAGCTCTATGTCTGATTGATCTCCAGGCTGATTGCAGGGAGAGATGACCATCAGGAGAATCTTTCCATTTAAGGTTGTCTCTGATTTCCAGTCTAGGAGTGAGGCCTTTGAGCTGATTTGCAAGCTGTAACTGGACTGTTGGCTGGATGTCTACAGGGAGAGACCAGGCGCCCAGATGGAAAAGAGAGGAGAGAGGTTGGTCCTGGGGGAATTGCATTAAAGGAAATCTGTCTGTGAGAGGCTCACTTCCATTCCAAGAGTCTCTCCAAAGATTAATGTCTTGACCATTACCAAGATCCCAAGTACTGCCATTGTGAAGAAGAGGAGCCAGGCGTCTCATTTCTCTCCAAATACATGAGCCATAAATAGTGGTCTGCTGGTGCCAGATTGGTTTGAATTTGAAATATCTATCCTTGAACCATTTTGACCAAAGAGAAGAGGCTGTAGACGCGTGCCAACCAAGCTTTAGAAAAGAAGCTGTGTTAACTTCATCAAGATTCCTGATGCCAAGACCTCCTTCCTCCTTTGGAAGAGTAACTGAAGCCCAGTTGACATAATTTAACTTGGAGTGGGAAGCATTTCCTGACCAAAGGAATTGCCTCATCAGTCTTTCTAACTCCTTACAGATTGAAGCAGGGATAAGAAGAATGGCAGCAAGATGAATAGGCAGACTAGAAATCACATGCTTAATCAATATCAAACGTCCCGCAAAAGAGAGAGATTTAGCTTTCCAGGCACTTAGCTTAGCATTGATAGTATCCAGCAGGGGTAAGAAATGGCGTCTCTTGGGAGTTCCAAAGCAGATAGGAGTGCCTAAGTATTTGAGCAGGGTCTGGGATTCTTGAATACCCAGGACTGAGCTGATTCTGATTTTCCTTCTGGAACTGCATTTGCCGATGTAGAGGTGGCTCTTTTGGAGGTTGAAGAATTGGCCAGCTGCAGCTTGATAGGTCTCTAGCAGGTCCTGAAGCACAAGGATGCTGGAGGTTGTTCCCTTCATGAAGATGAGAATGTCATCAGCATATAATAGGTGGCAGGGAGTGGAGGGGATTGAGGATATCTGATGAAAAATTCCTTGGTTTAGAAGACTTTGCAGATGCAGGCTCAGGATTTCTTCTGCTAAAATGAAGAGGTAAGGTGACAATGGGTCTCCTTGTCTCAAGCCACAAAAGGAGCTGAAGAAACCTTGAGGGGTGCGATTGACCAGCACAGAGCATTTAGAAGTGCAGATACATTATTTGATAAGATTGATCCAGGTGTCTGAGAAGTTGAAAAATTGAAGGGCTGAGAAGAGGAATGACCAGTTTAACTTGTCAAAGGCTTTGGTGATATCTAGCTTAAGACAGATACTTCCTTTGGATTGCTTGGTGTTCAGCTTCTGGAATAGTTCAAAGGCCAAACCTGAATGATGTTGAATATTTCTCCCTTTGATGAAGGCTGCTTGATGCTTGGATACCAGCTTTGGGATGATACTGGCAAGTCTGCTGGCTAAGATTTTTGATATTATTTTGTAGGTAAAGTTCAGCAGGCTGATGGGTCTGTAGTCTGTAAAATTAGAGGGAGATTTGGCTTTTGGAATGAGGACTAAGAAGAAGGAGTTAGAAGCTTTATGTAGTCTCCTGACGTGGAAGAAGTGCTGCACCGCCTTAGTAACAGTAGGACCAGTGATGTTCCAAGTTGAAGTAAAGAAGACTCCATTGAAACCGTCTGGGCCTGGGCTACTTTGCTTCTTGAGGCCAAAGACCACCTCCTTGATTTCTTCTGCAGAGGGCATTGCAGTTAAAGTCGAATTCTCTGTGTCAGAGACTTTTGGACTATCAACTTTGAACAGAGATGGGCTGGGAAGGCAATCTAGTGGCTGGAACAAATTGGTGAAGTGCTCAACAGCCAGAGCTTGGATGGTTGCTGGATCTTCAAAAGTTCCGCCATTAGCTGAAATGTGGTGGATTTTGTTTGTAGAACTCCTGGCTCTAGCTGAGTTATGAAAAAATTTTGTATTTTGATCACCTTCTTTCAACCAAGCAATTCTGGATCTTTGGCGCCAATGAATCTCTTGGGCTTTGAGGGCTGCATGGAGCTTTGATCTAGCTGCAATAAGATCCTCTCTGAAGGTCTCTGAAGGGGAGGAATCCAGTTGATGTTGGCAGAACAGCACTCGGGCTTCAGCATCTCTGATGTTCTGATGAATATTTCCAAAATGCTGCTTGCTCCATTGCTTGAGAGAGGTCTTCAAGCTTTTAAGCTTCTGGGCTAGAATATACTGGGGGTTGCCAAGGATAGGAATATCCCAACTGTTTTGGACTACCTCAAGGAAGGAAGGGTGAGTCAGCCATTTGTTTTCAAATCTAAAAGGAGCATTGGCAGTAGGGACTGGGTTTTTGAAGTCTAAGAGAATTGGGCTATGGTCAGAGGAGATCCTAGGAAGATGGAGGAGAAGGGGGTCAGGGAAATGAGCCAGCCACTGGGGATTCACTAAAGCTCTATCTAGTCTGGCAGCTACATAGGAGAGCCCTTGTCTGTTATTGGACCAAGTAAATTTGTTGCCTAAGTAGTAGACTTCACTCAAGCCAGCTTGGAGGATAGTGTCTTGGAAATCTCTGAGATTAGAAGGAGTAGACTGACGAAGACTGAGTTTGTCTGTATGGGAAAGAGTAGCATTGAAGTCCCCTAATACACACCAAGGTAAGGTTGTAGAGGAGGAATCAATGAGAACTTTCCAGAGGAATCAATGAGAACTTTCCAAAGCTCCTTTCTATGGGTGGGGTTGTTGGAGCCATAGACTCCTGTGATGAGGGTAGAAAGACCAGAAGCAGTATTAAGAAGAAGCATAGAAAGATGTTGGGTAGAGGAGTCAAAAATAGAAATGGTGAGTGGGAAGACTTGGAAAGGCACCAAAGATTTGTGACAGTGTCTTGGGGAGCATTGGAGTGGAAAGTGTCAAAACCAAAGCTATTCAACCGAAGGGATGAGGTAGAAGAGAACAGAGTCATGGGTTCTGAGATGAAAATAAGGTTAGGAGAATGTGATTGGACCAAGTTTGCCAAAGATCTTTTAGTAGGGTTATTGGCAATGCCCCTACAATTCCAGTAAAGGATTCTAATCATGGGGAGGACTGTTTTCTATGGACTCTACCTCTTGTTCTCCTAGCTATTGGGCCAGTGGAAGGGTGTTTAGGAAATTTGTCTCTTCCTGCATCTTTGCCTACTTTGAGGTTACTAGGATTGGGATCTGCTACTGCTGTGGGGGAGCTGATGGCAACAGAAGGTAATGAGTTTCCCTGGACTAAGGTAGTAGGAGAGTGGCCCTGTGCTGGGATGGTAGGAGGGGGAGAGTTATCAATTTGGGCTTCTGCAAGGGGAGAAAGATGGTCAAGAGTCTGAGCTACAGGGGGGGGGGGAGAAGATGGTTCAAAACCTGGAGGAGCATCTGAAGAGGGTGGGGATTTATCTACTAAAAGGGTCTGAAGGTTTTGGCCAAAAGTTGAGGGGTTGAGGACTGGATCTATGAGGGAGCATTTATCAAGAATGTCAAAGGGATTGGAGGTGTCTATAGGCTGAATGGGAATTCTTTGAAGGATCTCTGTGATGGCATCATAGGGCAAATCTGTAAAGGAAAGGTTAGATGAGGAGGTCTTGTTAGAGGAAGGTCTTGGGGGGAGACTATTTGCTGTTGGATTTGAGGAAAGAGGTTTAAGAGACTGCTGACTGTTACTTGTGCGAGGATTGGAGACTCCAGATAGTGAGGAAGTACTAGTCTGAGGAACTGAGGGAATTAGGTGGGGAGAGGGAACAAGGGTGGAGATCTGAGCTTGTGGAGGGGGAGAAGAGGTGAATGTGGTGAGCTGGTTAAGGTTAGCTGAACTAGGAGAGGGGGAGTTGGTTGGAAGTCCTGTGGTGACTAGAGCAGAAGTCTGGATGGTATCAGAGGAAGAGGAAATTATTTCTGTAGAAATTGAATCTGAGTTGGTTTTGCCTGAACGAGAGAAAGGGCAGGCTGGTTGCTTGTGACCAACTGATAGACAGAGAGGGCAGGGGGGATTCTCATACTCAATGTATATCTCCAGTTCTTTTTCTCCTTGAAGATCCACAAGAATAGAATTTGGCTTAGGTTTGGAGAGATCAATGCTGACCAGGACTCTAGCAAAAGATAGAATTTTTTGGCCCAAGGTGATGTTATCCAGCTTGATTGGTTGGCCTATAGAGTTTGCTATTGAAAGAATGATGTTTTGGCTCCAACAGTGATAGGGCAATCCTCTCAATCTAATCCAAACAGGGGTTGAAGAAGGCCAAGGTGATTCCTCCTGACCTGGAGACCAAGGCAGGAAAAAGGCTTTGAGCTTATCCATTGAAAGAGGGGAGAGGCTTAGAATGTATGCTTTGTCTTCCGGAGAGTTGAAACGGAAGAGGAAGTATCCTTTGCTAGTAAGTGAGACCATACAAGGTCTAGAAAGAGGCCATTGCTTGGCTCTCTCTTCCACCCATTCTAGAGAAGGCCTTCTTCCTACAAATCTACCTATGACAGCATTGGTGAAGGATTCCTTGCTGGAAGAGATCATGGCTTGTGGAATAGTAAGGGCAGGCTTGCCGTTTTTCCAAGAGGGAGTTGGAAAGGAAGCAGTTGGCAGACAAGGAAAGAGGGGTTGCAGGGGAGGGTGAGAGGCGAAAAGGTTCGGAAAAGAAGGTCTGGATGCAGGGGAGGGGCTGGCTAACAGGGGCGGTGAGGAGAGAGATTGAAGAGAGTTACCTGGAGCTTGGGAGAGGAGGTAGTTAACTGGTTGTTTGAGGTTGTTGGTTACTAGTGGATGGAAAGGTGGAAATGTTGTAAGATTGTTGGGAGTTAAGGGGGCAGGTTGAGGAAGTAAAGGTTGAGGTGGAGGGGGTGGGTTGTTATTTAAGAGGTGGCTGGGTTGGCAGATAAATGCGGAGGAGTTAAGAGGGGGGGGGGGAGTTGGGGCGCAGCTTGGAGAAGTGGAGGGAGTTGGGGCGTAGCTTGGAAAAGTACTGGTTGATTAGGAATGGGGCCATTGGGTATCAGAGAGGGGGCTGGTGATGAGTTAGCAGCAAGAGGGGGGAAATGGTGAAGTTGGAGATTGAAAGGGGTAATCTGCCCATCTGTTCCAAGATCTTTCGGAACTGTGGCCAGAGGAGGATGGGTAGGCAAAAGGGGTTGGGAAATGGAAGCTGGCAATGGAGGAAGGGTTGTCGGAAGGTGGGGAAGCAGCGGGCTAATCTGCCCTAAATCGCCGGACATCGCTGCATTCGCCACGCTGCTTGCTTTTGCCGTGTACACTTCTTTTTAAATTAAGTACTCACCCACCCACACACTGAGTCAAATTCCTCACCATCATGCTATGACTAAGGATTGATCCCCAATTATTTCTATAAAAGAGAGGCGCCTCACCAATTGAGCTAGCTACCACTAGATTGGCAAAATAAGTTTTCTTAACTAATATTGAAAAGATAAAGAACATGTAAAATATAAAAAAAATTAAATTACTAAGGGCCCTCTTTGTTGAGCATCGGTGCCCACATTACGGTGGTCAGCACACATTCTTGTGGGTCCCACTGAGAAAATACTAAAACCCCTTACCCCCCAAACACCGACCTATTTATGGTAATGAAGGCTCCAATCATCATCTTAACCACCTGATCAACAGCTGACAATTTCTCATTATTCAAAATGAGTGGCAAGTTGATCCAACGATCCAATCCATTCAGATGGATGCCACACTCGGAAAGATAAAAAAATAAGCTATATTTCTTTGAGTCCAATAAAAACTTAATTCAAAAGAGCAAGGTCAAAATTTCTTTTCCAAACATCATAGAAACAAAATCCTTACAAAGCATAATTTGTAACGCCCCACGCCCCACCCTACACGCATTGATGATATTGTCTGCTTTGGCCAGTGGAGCCCACGATTTTTAGCAATTTTTATCGCCCATGTGAGGAGGTCTTGGTTGCAAACGTTATGTTATAGAATGTCTGTTGTGATGGCAAGATGGGAAAGAGGAGAAGGTTTTTGGTGGTCTGAGGGAGTATTGAAAGTGTAGACCTTTTGACTTTGGGTCGTCGGATGGTGGACCAAACGGGGCCCATCTCTCATGGGTCTACATATCTAAGGTTACCCCACCATGTCCAGCTCGATGAACGGACTAGAGATCTGATCATCCATGTGGGACCCACCATCCCCTAATTCCCAAGGTTTTATTTCCTAATTTTAATCCAAACAACTCAGTGGGCTGGGGGGGGGGGGGCAGATCTCTTTCTTATAAGCAGAAGGAGAAGAAGAAGAATATCTCAAAAGTACTGATAACTTCTCGCCATGTTCGGCAAGATGAACGTCTGGTATCGGCTGGACTGGGCTTGACAAATTCTCCAAACCTTCTGTAATAGCCATACACTCAAGAACTCAGAAATATTGGCCCAACGACTATATTTAACAGATTTCAAAATAACAAAAACAGAGCCCAAACTCAACACTTGGAAGTTGGGACACCAACTTAAGGAAAGCTGCACATCTTAACCAACCACATCTAAGGAGATACAATCATCCACGACCCAATGCTCTGATACCAATTGCAATATCTAATATGGTTTGCAATACAAATCAAATATATGGATCTAGATTTATGCATTAAACAATATATGATCTCAAATAATATAAAAACGTACCTTGCGCCATGATCTTGATGATGAGCAGATCTCTTTTCTCAAATAGGGTTTTCTCCTATCTCCCTTATCACCCAGTCCAATATGCGTGAAGTTGATGGTTACTTTTTATATATCGTAGGTTAAGAGAGAGGACCGGAAAACCATATATAAAGATAAGCCCTAGAGAGATTTCTTCCCATCAAAGAAATCTAATAAAAGTAAGTTTCCTTAATTCCCTCAAATTAGCTAAAAGAGTCCTATTTGATTTGGGCTTACTGAAATTGAATCCAAGATAAACTTAGTAAAACCAAAAAACCGAAAGGGGAAAGTAACTTAAATTAGTGGGCTCAAACCGTGGGTCCCAACAATGTTGCACATGTGGTCATGAAAACCACTCACGTCTAACATAATTCTCATGCAAAATGCGCCCTACTTTCTTCTTTCCACATACCTATTTGGTCTTATCCCTTGCTTACAGGCCGCTTCATCTCAACTCTTGTCAAATATCATGTTCTCATCCCTCATTATCTTACAAAATATTAAGATAGTGAATTATTTGGAATTTTAAGCACTTTACTACCCATAGTTTAACCAATTATTACGAGTATTGCCTACTGCTACATAGTTCATTTGATCATAAGGCTTTAAGAATTTGCTATTCGATTCATTGTTTAAAGAGTTTGGCTTGTTTTCAGTAATTTTGACCAATAATCTAAAAAAATCATGCTGCACCAATGAGGGAATTGCATTGATAACCTATGCAAGATAGTTCACTGCCCACCATTACTTGTGCCAGAGAACTAATTAATCTGCATGCCTTCAAGTTTTATGACTAATATGTAAAAATGATGACAAACCAAGCAGGACAATCAAGCACAATAAAAAGCCAAACACACCCCAAACCTGACTCGGGTCAAATTTAGAAACCCAATAAGACCAATCTCCTACCAAATCCCACCCCTAATAGGAGTGGGTCCGATCCGATCCGATCCTCACTTCAAATCTAATCCATTTTCATTCCTACTAATAATTTTAGTTCAAGCGACACTCCCTAATGTGCAATGATATATCTTTCCAAATATGTCTATGACTCATTCAACTATTAAGTTTTATAAGATAGACTATTTTGTTCACTTCTAAGATTAGAAATATATCCAGGGATTAGAGAAATGACTAAAATAAGTTATGACAACCCACTGGTAACTTGCTGGTGAGATGTCTTCCTTCTATAGAAACAATAAGGGATCAATCATTTGTTGTAGCACTAATGGTGAGGGGCGGTGAGTGCGTGTGTGTGTGAGAGAGTAATTACCAGGGCAGGAAAGAAAAAAAAAGACTAAAATGTGTTATGGTTACATATGGATCATTGCCATCTTGAAAGTGGAAAATACTTTTTTTTCTAATTTGCAGGAAAATTGGGAATTTTCGAACAAGAGTAAAAGTCATTCTCCCCTGAATTAGCCAGCCCACCTTCGATCCATTTAATTATTCTCTACTTACAAGATCTTGACACTTATCGTAAGCTCTTGGACTAATTATACGGATTTTGTGGCCATACTTAATACTAAAGATACTAGCGAAAAGCTCTCGTGCTTAGCACGGGCAACTGTAGTTGTTTAGATCATATCCCTAGTCCAAACCTAATGAAATTATTTACTAACTTCACATTTTAAAAAAGAAAAATAAAGTTGCATCAAACTAAAGTAGAAGATAACCAATGTGAGAAAAGAAATTAAAAAATCAAGATGGAAGTAGACAAAAAAAAGAGAGCAGAATCAATACATTTCAATACAAAATTTTCATTATTTGAATACAAAAATTTTATGTTTTAGGAAAATAAAATAAAAGATTCCATCTATGCAATATCCATACATGTCACTGTCATGTCAACTTAATAGAAGTCTCATTAATTCATGAATGGGAGCATAAAACACACTAATCCTCAAAGACTTCAAAACTCATAACTATCACAACAAACTTTGTTGCACTTATTCACCTGTTTTTATATGCGAATTAGATGTTTGTTCGTTGTTCTTTGTCTGGGCATTTTTTCATATTTGTTTTATTTATATTTCAGTGTACGAAGCATTCATATAGAGCAACGGGAACAGCTTACAAGGCTTGCCAATCCTCTCATATAATGGTAGATGGATAAGGTTCAATGGGATGAATAGGGATAAGATCTCTATCCAATCCTCTTTTCTCCCTTTTTCTTTTGCTACTGAATCCAATACTTTTTTAGCATCCCAAAAAAAGTGATGGAAGACCATGATAACCGATAATTATTAAAATGGAAATTTCTTTGCATTCAAGTGATATTTCCAAGAACAGGAACATTATAACCGAATAGAAGAAGTGGTACTATTATTGTCTTTTATTACTTGTGGTAAAAGATTATGGATTGAGGTTGTAGAATAAAGCACCTAAAATGCTAAAATATCATAGAACTGAACAAAACAAAAACCAAACTTAAAACCATAGGAGTTACCTTTGAAAGAAACATTTGTGGTCATTTAATTTTCAACATCATTTTTTCTTAATGTTTGAAAATTTATTATTTTCTTTGAGATAGTTTTTGAAAATACTAAATTTAAGATAAACAAATATACTATTTATAAAAAGTCTCAACATAAATATTGGAGTAGATCATTTCTATACACCCAAAGAAAAACAAAAGGAGAAGTAAAATAGAG
Source organism: Cinnamomum chago (assembly GCA_038049695.1). Lineage (NCBI taxonomy): Eukaryota > Viridiplantae > Streptophyta > Magnoliopsida > Laurales > Lauraceae > Cinnamomum > Cinnamomum chago. The sequence goes on from CP142458.1 coordinate 56,257,213, forward strand.
GATGGGAATAGATCCAAAACATATGACAAAAAAATGATCATTTCCAAAGTTTGTACTCAATAAAAAGAATAAGAACTGAGATCTAACTTACTAGGCAATTCTTTAATGGATCTTAACTCGTCAACTTCAGATACATTGGAAATACTACAAACAACAACCTTTTCACCAGCATAAGCCACCCATCAAATCATGTGATAACCTAAGAAATCAAATTTTGCAAGAGAAGCTCAGGGCTATATGTACTAACTCTAAGAAAATAGATTTGTAAAGAAGTGCAAAAGGGGGCATGAGTTTTTAAGGGAACTCGATGTTGACGGTGGGAAGGGGCATGATTTTTCAAGGGATCTCAACATTGATAGTGGAAAAGTTTTTTTATTATAAACAACCCAGAATATTTTATAAAAAGAACACAATTAAAAAAAAACAGTTTATATAAAGAATCCCATTATATTTTATACAAAACTGAGTCTAAATCTTAAAGAATTCAATTTCAGCCTCACTTCCAAAAATATAAAGAAATCCAGAAGAAACATTAAAATGAATCAAAATCAAATTGACATAAAATATTTATTTCAGATATTTAAGCAAACACCTTACACTCAAACTAAAAAAATGTGATTTACAAAAGCATGCGTAATGCCCACAATGCGTATATCCAAAACTAAACTATCAAAGTTTCCAATGAGAATTTCCCATATAATGAATGGTAGCAACAACAAACAGCTAGTGGTAACTAATTCTTTCAATTGATTAGAATTTGTAAAAATATATAAACATGAGGATGCACCAATATTGCAAAGGTGTAGTAAATGTAAATCTCTTTCCATTTGCATAATCTAAGTTGTTAGGCAGAGACATTCTCAAATAAATCGAAATATATGGTTGTAAATCACAAAGGCCAAAACATTAAAAAATAAATAAAATGAAGTTCAAAGTAGAAAAATCTCTTACCGTGTATAGATTTTTCCAAACACAAAGGGCTTTTATGTTGTGGTTACGAATAACCCCGAGACTCTGCAAACAGAATCTTATGACATCAGAATCATGTTGTTTAACTAATCTCATAGTACAATGCCAATAATCACAAGTGGTACCTTAATCACATGCATGCCACCACTCCTTCAAAATTCCCAACCATATAGGCTTCAGAGATTCGATAGTTGATACAACAACAACTACATTGTTATAAGGGTAATCACTGGATTTAAACTCGTTGATGGCGCATATACTGGAAGATTGTCTAATATAGGTTGTTACCTGACATGTTATCTCTTTGTTGAGAATCAAGAGACTCCTTTCACTTTCTTGGACCCATCTTTATCAAATGATGAGATCTGTATCATCACGCGCGCTGTGTCTGCAAGGACGAAGATCAATGAAGTTACGAGGAACGTTTTGAAATTAATTCCACGGAAGTGAGAGAAAGCAGGGGACAATAAAGCGAAGGAGAGACTACACCATGGAAGGGAGAGTCAGTGTGACCGAAACACTCCAAGGAGTTAAATAAGGGAGAGAGATGTGTAAAATGGAGAGGGAAGTTAAAAAGCCATCTGAAAGGGTGGAGGGGTCAAAGTAAAATGTCTGGTCAAAATAAATTGGATTGAAAGAGGCTGATTTCTTAATTGAAATCAGTCTCTTTCATATATATAAATTGATGGCATTTAGATCAATATAATTTGGGTAGTAATTGTAATCTATTATTCAACGTGTATGAAAATTAACCCATACATCGCATGGTGTTTTTGAATAGTAATTTCATGATTCGACTCTATCCGCAACATTTCAATATAAGTCATACTAAAAAAGACTTCAATAGTTTCTTTTGGGAGAATCATCATCATCATCATCAAAGCGTTATTCCATCTATATTGGGGTCGGCTACATGAGTTCTATTTCTCCATTTTGATCTATCTTGAGCCAAATCCTCAGATAAGTTTCACTTGTTCATATTTATTTTTACTATCTCCATCCACGTCCTCTTTGGCCCAACCCTTCCTCTTGGTGGGCCATCAATCTTCATAGCCAAACTTTTCCTTACCGGCGTCGTTGTCAACCCGCGTTGGACATGCCCAAACCACCACGAACGGGTTTTTCTAATTTTATCCCCTATTGATACTACCCCTAAATATTCTAAAAAATGCTCATTTCTAATTTTATCCTTCCTAGTTTTCTCATGCATCCGCCTCAACATTCTCGTATCTGGCACAACCATTTTGTACATATGTTGCTTCTTGATTAGTCAACATTCAACTTCATAGGTATGCCTGGTCTAATCGTTGTCTTATAAAACTCATCCTTCAATCTTGTTCGCATTCATTGGTCACCAAGCACTTTAGAAGCAAGTCTCTTTTTCAACTGTTTTGCTTTTATCATATGTTCAACATCTTGATCAATTTCTCTATCCTTGCTAATTATCGGGCCAAGGCAGCATAAAGAGTTTCTTTATGGTATCTCATGGTCTTCAATTTTCATTGTAATTTCAACTCTTTCTATATGTCCATTGAAGTTACAATCCATATAATCCTTCTTTGTATGACTTATTTTAAAGCCGTTGAATTTTAAAGCCTCCTGTCATTTCTCGAGTTTTTCATTTACACCATTTCTTGATTTATCTACCAACGCTATATCATTTGAAATTAACATATACCACGGCATCTTCTCTTGAATATGAGCAATTAACTCATCCACCATCAGTGTAAAGAGATAAGGGCACTTATGGTTGAACCTTGATGCAAACCTATAGTCACTGGGAGCTCACACGTCTCTCCACAAGTAGTTCTCACACTCATTACCGCTCTTTATCCATGTCTTTAATAATTTCAATATAACATCTTAGAACATTCATTTTATTTTAAATCCACCAAATTAAACCTTTCAGTACCTGTTGTAGGCTTTTTTTAGATCGATAAAGACCATATGTAAATTTTTCCTTTTCATTCGATATTTTTCCATTAATTGCCCAAGTGAGAAGATAACTTCCATATTTCACCTCTGTAGCATTAAACCAACTCGATTTTTAGGTATCCTGGTCTTTTGTCTAAGTCTTTACTCCATTTTTCTCTCCCATATGTTCTTAGTATGACTCATAACTTTAATCTCACGATAGTTGGCACGGTTTTGTATATTTATCTTTTTCTTATATATAAGTACTACAACACTTCTTCTAGACCCTAGTCTTTTCTGTCTTCATTTGCTTCAATACTTTCCTTCGATCGTCCACTCTAATTCTATGACAAATTATGTTCTGTTGATACTCTTTTGCTCTTATACCTCGTAAATGGTCTTCATTTAAAAGTTTGTTAAAATATTCCCTCCACCTTTTTTTGATATTGTTGTCCTTCACAAGAACCTCTACACTCCATCACTAGGTTTTTATAATTATAGTTTCTTTTCCTTTTCGACTCTCCAAGCACCTCTTTTTCAACCTTTTTAACATAAATAACTATTTGTTTCTGCACCGTTGTCAAACTTTGTAAGGTCTCTTCTCTCGAACAGCTTCTTGAACCTCTATACTCCACCACTGGGTTTCTTTATTAGAGTGTCTTTTTCCTTTCGACTCTCTAAACACCTCTTTTGTAACCTTTCTAATTATATAATTAACTATTTTTTTCACGTTGCTATTATTTCTCCCTCAAAATTCCAATCTCCCTCTTCAATCACTTTGCCTTTAAATATCGTTGCTCTTTCTCCTTTCAAATCCTTAACTACACCATATTTTAGGATAAATATATTATTTACTACTTCTCTTTTTCTACTTCTAATGCAAACATATATAACTACTAACTTATATTTTGTTCTCAAACTCTCTTTTGAAATAACCTTATAGCATTTACAAGCCAATCAATCATGTTTTCTAACTAAAAAAAAGTTTGAAACCTACTAGTATTACTTTTATAAGTAATTAAATATTCCTTTTTTTTTAAAGCAGGTGTTTGTTATTGCAAGGTCAAAAGCTAATGCAAGATCCAAGACAGTGTATCCTAACTTATTCTTTTTTCCAAATCTTTATTCTCCATCCACTCTCTCATACAGTCCATTATTCTTTCCTACATGCCCATTTAAGTCCTCTCCTACAAAAATCTTTTCACTGGTTGGAATTCTTAGATTGTTTGGTCTCAATCCATCAGATGATATAATAAATTGATTAATTTCTTTATTTATCAATAAAATTTTGCTTTCCTTTCATGAGATGAATGATGTTTTATTACTCAATGCACATGACCAATACATATGACATGATGTTTCATGAGATGAATCGGGTCCCATTAGTATATTAGATGTGATATATGTATATGAATGAGATCCAAATACGGGAGAAATGTGTCACAAATCTTATACTTAAATATGTTCACAACCAGTGATGAGACTGGGCATCTCATCTGATAAGGTTACAGTACTTTGATCACTACGAGATAGTGTTATTTATCTCGATCATCAGAATGTAAGATTCTGGATCACAGTGCTGGTACATTGGATGTATTGAAGGACCATGAGAACCACCTTATGGAATATTGTCTCGATTTTAAGGTCTGCTCTCATAATTTCCTAGCAACAGGCTCTCAATCCTGAGATATTGATGAACTCAAGTTTCTATCTATTCATTTGCTTTGAGTCACTAATGAGTGAGGCCAAATGTAGGTCAACACCTCGGTGTCTTGGGTACGTAGTAGTAGGACTGTGGGAACATCCAATGGTCAAGATGAAATCTATCTATATTATCCCCTTGTGCCAATTAATGATTTGTCATTAGTAATTGCGCACCCATCTCGATTAAAAGTTAATTGGATGAAACTAATGATTACTTTGATTAATTGGGGCTCAAGGATAATAAGATGTGGATCTAAGATTGGATGTGACAGATTGATCCATGGATATTGATAGAGGGGCCTACTTGTGGTAATTGGGAAGTTTAGGGTCTTCTTTGTAATTCATTCCAAAGACTGGAGTGCAATTGCATTTATATAGTGGTGTTATTTGCAATTAATTGTGGGCCCGGATTGCACATGAGATGTGGGGTGGCAGTGTCCCAGTTGGAGCCAGCTTTCTATGGAATCCCTAGTGGTCCCCACGCTAGCCCAAGTTATTAGAAAGTAACTAATCCTACTTGAACTCTAAAAGGAATGAACTAGAAAGTTACTATTTCTATTTGAAGTGAGACTTCTAATAGTAGTAATAGTAAGTTACTAGTTGTTGTAGAAGTGAGACTTCTATAGTAATTAGAAAGGAGAGAGTTACTAATTCTTAATGGGAGTTGGACTTCTATTTTAATTAGTAATAGGGGTTGCTTTGAGCTATAAAAGGGAGGAAATACACCCACTTGGACGTCCATAACAAGGAGAACAAGTCCAGCCCCTTTGTACAAGTGTTGCACAACTTCTCTATCTCTTCTAGTTCTCTTCTAGTTCCTTGGAGTTTCTAGTTGAGTTTTCTCTTAGAGTTTCCACCAATCTTCTTGAGAAAAGAGATATGATAGCGGGTCATAGTGTGGAAGACAACAAGGTCTTAGAGATCCCAAATTGCTTCAAGAAGAGTTCTTGATCAAGATAATTGTCTTCTCCTCCATTAGAGCACTACCGGGCTCCAAAGGTATAATCTGCTTCTCTATTTGTTGTGAATTATCTTTTATTACATGGTGTTGCTGATTTTTACCTTTTAGATAGGTTATGTTGCTGTACATAGTTGATGAGACGGAGGGATTGCATCCTGGATATGATTTATGGGCTTATGGATACTTGAACCCGAAGTCAAGTGGGTTAAAAGTTTTGCAAATCTGTCCATGAGGCTCACCTACTTCCAACAATTGGTATCAGAGCCATACTTCATCTCTAATCATGTTAGATCAGCGATCTAGATCTAATATTTGCATGAGATGCTAAGATGATAGACCTAGGGCTTTGTAAGGATCAGATTTGATGATTGTGTGCTTTTTGTATCTGGCTTGAATCCAATAGAAGGGGCTAGTTCAAACCAGAAAAAGGATTTTTCTGCAAGCTTTCAAGCAGGTCGCTCGAGCGGACCTTCATCCGTTCAAGCGGACCAGGTTATGGAATAGTCCGCTCAAGTGAATCCCAATCCGCTCGAGCGAACAGTGTGCATAATTTTTCTTTTGATAGTCCGGGATTTTCGTCATGAGATGATGAATGGTATCCTTTTAGACCTAGTTTCTACTATGTTCTTGATACTAACCATGCAGGTTCATGCCCTTTCCATGTGGCCCACAAGTCTTTTACTTTCTTTATATGGTTGATGGTTATTTTGGACAACTTGTAAAGGGCATCCTGGTTTCCTTGGTTTCCCGTGAAAGGGCAAGGTATGGTGAATTTCCCTACAGCCCTTTTATTTCCATGTTTAGATTACCATGTAAGTCTCATAATTAAGGCATATGAATTTATGTAATTTTTCTAAATTTGTAAATTCTGGCGATGTTCGAGACGAAGAAGGAAAATGAAAACTCCTAATCAAAGAGTTTAAAGATTACCAAAAGCGTTTTGGAGATGCCCAAAGAGTTTGAGGAATCTCAAAGTTTTGGAAAGTCTAGAAGTCCAAGAAGTCTATTCCGCTTGGGCCATGTGGAGGAGAGGACTAGTTTCTAATTTTAGCACTTTCTATTTATGGATGAATGCTTGTTTTAGAAAGTTTCCAAATCTGATCCAAAAATAGGAATTTCCAAAATTGGTCAAATCAAATTAATTTTTGGAAAGAGTTCTAATTCAAGTTGGTGGGCCCATGAGATGAATCCATTGGTAACACTAATTTAAAAAACTGGACTTTCCTTAAAATAACTTGACTTGGAATCAATCATTGGTCATATTATGAGATGATTTGATGTATATATTTGTGGGCCCATATACCAATAAGGAAATCCTCAATTCTAAAATATTAAGTGGGAGCGGGGCATTTATATTTACAAATCCCCATGGTTTTTTGTTAGGAATTTTGTAGATTGCAATTTGATGGATGCATAATCATTCAAGCATCATTTGATTCACACACTTGCATTATTTTAGATTAACTTGAAATCTTGGTTTATACATGCATGGTTTTTTTAGAGTTGTAAAAGTTTTGATTTGTGCATGTTTTGTTTTTAATCTTGGATGCATTTGTTTTAGAAAAGAGTTTTAGAAAATCAAGCTAGCCTATGAGTTTTAAATCTTTCAAAATGTTTTAGGCTTTTTATGGTTCATGTTTTAAAACCCATAGAATTATTTAAAACATGTTTTTCAGCTTGATTTTATGGCCCAATTAGTTCCACTAAGAAATCTTTCAAACTTGCAAAAGTTGGAATTTTTGGCCACTGCAGTGTCGCCGGTCGACCGGCGCAGTGGTCCCGGTCGACCGGGAACACTGCAGGCAAAAAGTGCCTGGGCGCCTCCAACGGTCAGAAATCCGACCGTTGTGTGATCCCGGTCGACCGAGACCTGTTTGCCGGTCGACCGAGGACTAGCCGTTGGGCACTTTTTGCTATAAATATGAGTTCTTTCCTTTGCCAAAAGTTGGGAATTTTAAGGCCCTCCTTGAGGGGTTTTGAGGCATATTCAAGGGAAAAGAACTAAGGGATGAAGGGGAGCATTAGGAAAGCTAAAGCTTGGATTAATGAAGTTAAATCTCCAAGTAGGCTCTACTTTCCTTAATCATATGTTTTCATGCTTTGTTTTATTTTTGGTAAATCATTTCTAGCATGTTAAACTATGTTTGTGTTGTGTCCTTAACATGTTTTATGTTTTGAGTTGATTTATTGTTTTGGATACAACACCAAATGATTCAATCCAATTAGTACTTGAATTGGTAAATCTAAGTAGATCATGTTAATGAAAGAACCTTTGAAATTATATGTAACATGATTCCTATACTTGGTTGAATCTTTGGTTGTTGTTTTCCATCATAAGAAAATCACTTTCAAAACTATCTTATGTTTTGGACTCAACTTCTTTACAAATCATATGTTTTCATGTTTTGTTTTATCATTGGTAAATCTTTAATAACATGTTAACCTATGATGTGTTGTATCCTTAGCATGTCTTATATTTTGAATAGATCTATTGTTTTGGATGCATCACCATTTGATTCAATCAAAGTAGTACTTTATCTTTGGTAAATCTAAGTAGATCATGTTAATGAAATATGTAACATGATTCATATACTTTGTTGAATCTTTGGTTGTTGTTTTTCCATCATAAGAAAATCTCTTTCAAATGTATCTTATGTTTTGGATTCAACATCTTTACAAATCATATGTGTATTATTGTTTTAAAGTTTCACAACTTGCCTTACTTTGATAGGTATATCACTTTCAAGTTGTATTTATAATTACATATGATTTGTCCCCTCTTTTCAATCAAATCTATTTTTATGTTTTGAGCTTCATGTTGATTTGATTGACATCCCTATGCATCACATGTTTAGAGCTAATTCATTTCATACAACTTGTGTATCTTTGACATCATTAAGAAGTTGTTACTTTTAACATGTGACTTGCATTTCCTCAATCATAAATGTTTTTGAGCTAAAACTTTCAAAAGCCTTAGGCATACATTTATGAGCTTTCATTTTCAAAATGATTGAGGACCACACACACACACTTCATGTACTTTCATCTTTGCATTCATAGTGTGAGTGTGTATTAGTTTTTCACTTCCATATCCGCCTAATTAAGAGGCATTGTAATGAGCTTAGTAGAATCTCCATCAAGTGTATGTTAGACACTAATTTAGTGAGATAACCAACCTATGGTTGAAGAGGTTATTGCTTAGCCTATAAAAGTATAATGTATAGGTTGATGTTTAGCCTTGAAAAACATCATTGTAAAGGTTATTGCTTAGCCTTGGAAAGCATATTGTAAAGGTTATTGCTTAGCCTATTGAAAAGCATAAATAGTGGAAATCCGGTGGGGTGTTGGATCACAAGCCGGTAGTGGATGTAGGCATTGAGGCCGAACCACTATAAATCCTTGTGTGATGGTGATTGCTTTGTGGTGATTCTTTTGTTAGCTTCCGCATCTTGTATGATAAATCATCACATGTGACTAGTTTGTTTTAAGAAGTTAAATTTGATTAAAATTGGTCATAATTGGAGCTCACCCTATTCACCCCCCCTCTAGGGTTCGGATCCCCATGGACTTACAAGTGGTATCAGAGCGGGTTACTCCATTTTAGGGCTTAACAACCCGGAGTTGATCCTTGCTAGATTTGAACCCTAGTGTTGTGATTTATTGCATATCTTTTTTAAAGATTTCCACTATGTTTGAAATTGAAATTTCCCTAGCCTCTTTGCACCACTCTAAGACTTTTTCAAGTTATATCTTTAAGAGTTGGTGAGTCCTCAAAGTGTTCTCTCAAGGACATCCTTTTCAAGACCTTAGGTGAATCTTCATTGGTACACTTTTAGACTAACCTTAAGGCCTTGATCCTCCCTAGACCAACCTATGCTTTTTAGTAATATCTATTTGTTGGTCATGTTACATTTGCATTTTGTTTCTTTATAGTCACATCTTTTAAAATGCAATGTTTCTTTGTGATCATTTGATTTTGTCTTCATGAACTTTTAAGTTATATCTCATGGCTTTCAAAATCCTTTGATTGCATTACTTTCATGATGGATTTGCATATTGTTCATATAGTTATATCTCTTGTAGTGCATATCTATTCATGATCAATTGATTGTGATTATAAATGCTTTCATAGCTAGATTTTTCATGATCAATTGATGTTGGAAAATCATTTGATGTTTGTCATAGTTAGATCCTTTTTGCATATCAAATGATTTGAAGCTATTTAAGTTTTCCATTGAGTTTTCAAAGTTATATCTCTTAGTATGGAAAATATGTGTTCAATTTATAATTGTACACTTCTTGTTTTTCAAATTCACTTGCTCTTAATTCTATAAATGATTCTTTGTTGGAATTTCATATATTGAAGTGATTTGAGAAACTTTGGAAAATGTTCTAAGCTTGATTGGTTATATTCATAGAAGCATTTTCCTTGAATTTATTTCCTTGTGCCTAATTATGATTATATCATTTGAAAGGAAATAATTTTTACAAACAATTTGCATCCTTGCTCATTTAGTTATATTTCTTTTATGCAAATTGATTTTGTTGACTTACATTGCTTGGTTGGATATGGTTTCATTGATTTGCATGTTTGTGCCTAACTTGGTATATTTTTTTCATTGATGATTGTTTATGTGCTTTATAGTAAAATCTTGTTTTTGAGCTTTTTAAGTACATATGTGATTTTATGTGCTAAGTTCATTTGGTTTAAACCTCATATCCATTTTCCATTGCATTGTAAGCTTAGTACATTTGCTAAGAGTGGAGATGTTACATGATAGATTGATTCCTTTAATTTCATACCTTCTTGTGCTTAAATAAGTTATATTCCTTTTTGATGATTGGTATGAGTTAGATCTTGAATGTTGATTAATCCTCTCTATGCAAATGTCAAACCGTTCTATGTATGGTTGTGTTATTTATTACATTTGTTGAAACCATACTAGAACTTAAATCCATCCTCTATGCTTTCTAGTCATATCTTTTTTGGATGGTTATGATGTTGATTCATGTATTTTCTCTAAGTGATATCATCCTTATACATGTTTCAACTTCATAGTAGTGTTCTTGATCATATGAAACTCTTTGAAATCTATTCCTCATATTTCTATATGTTTGATGGATATCTTAGATGTTGAATTCATATGATTTTGACACCTTGAAAATTGCATGCATTACAATGTTATATTCTTTTGCATTGCAATTTACTTTGTTCATCACTATGCTCAATAGTCATATCTTTAAAAGTGATGAATATGCATTTATGATGCTTGATGGAATTTTGTGTTTGTCACATTCTTGCTCTTTATCATGTTATCAAATTCAATTGGTTTCAATTGGTATAATTTTTGATTGATTTGATTTCTTGTGAATGTGATAAACCTTGTGTGCATTGGTTTGAACTTGATAGTTATACTTTTGTTCCATGTCACACACCATTAGCATCATAATGTTCATGATTGCCACCTCTTTTGCTCACCATTACTGTGAATGTTTGTCCGTTCTGATCTCTGTTGAAAAAGTGGCATTGCAGTTGGAATCACTAAGATCCTGTTTTGTGAGACCTCTTTAACCCAAATCAATATGGGCAGTTGGTGCTATGTCGATTAGGTGGTGATACAGTTGGCTATTATTGTGAAATTGGTAAATGCAGATGCTTTTTCTGCTAGAATTAATTTAGTAACTAACAACAAGGATAATTACATTTTGTTTCTCTTTCCTGATGAGTGTATTGGCAATAACTTTTGGGCCCTTTCGGATTTTCATAAATTGAGTATGCATTAATGAGGTTTATTGCATTTGGGTAACCTGAGTTTCCTGTGAGTGATGCTTTTGTTGTTTTTTTTTCCAAAAGTGTTACAGACAAGTAGAACAGCAGGTAAACTGAGTGAGTGCAGATGCATGGACTCTAGGAAATTGACAAAACAGAGAGCTTGGGTTTTAGAGGGTTGACAGTGAGTCGAGACTTAGTCACAGATTTTAAACAACAAAGATTTATTATTTACAACACACTCTGGGGAGCAATGTGTAACAATCCTTATAGTTGCATTTTTAGAATTTGGGGTTCAGAGGATCCATCGGACCCGATTTTCTCAATACTCAATATATATATAGATATTTATTTTAGCAACACTCTGCCCATCTTATGGTGGGGTGCTAATCGAATGTTTCCTTTAGATGATGGCATTGTGAGGTCAGGGCCTAGTGGTGAATAGTGAACTTATTCAGAAATTCCTAATTTAAACTAGGGTGTGGTACTTTCCTCCAGATTGTTACAGATTTTTTTGAGTTGGGTAGAACAGATCCCTGAGGCATGTTTATGCTACTAGTTAACAGATAAACTTGTGTGCTAACTCTCATTAACATAGTTGCCCTTTAAAAACATTGTGATATTCTAATTTCCTTTTACCCTACTTGGTCCACATTGCCATTCTTTTGTATATAAATTGTTTTCCCCTTACGTTTCCTTGAATTTCTTATTTGGCTTCTATGATTGATAATGAATGTTTGGGGTAGTTCCTGGAAGAGTTCGAGTGGCTGTAAGACTACGACCTCGAAATGCAGAGGAGTTGGTGTCCGATGCTGATTTTGCTGATTGTGTAGAACTGCAGCCAGAGGTATTTCCAGTTGCTCTTTTGTTGTTTACAGCTTTACAGGCCAACATCAAATGCTAGTTTAATGTGTTGGACCTGGAGACTGCTGCTTCATGGAATTAATGGAACTTGAGCATGAAATTCATGATCTCATTTGATGGTGGGTTAAGCAGCAGGTTTAGACATTTATCTTATAATATGTTGGTCATAATATTGGACATTGCCTCATAATGTATTATTGGAAATTTACCTAGAGGTTATGTTGGTCTGTCATTCCTCCATTATCTTACATGAAGGTGTCAGTTTCATAGTTTGTGGAACTTTTATTTGTCGTTCCTAAATTTGTTATGTCTTCTCATATCATTGATTGATTAGATTCATGTAGAAATGGTTGTGATAGTGTTGGTTTTTGATCAAGTACTTGTAAACTTGTGATTTGTTATAATTTTCTCCCTGAAACTGTAGAATCTAATAGTGTTTGTGTGTGACTTGAGAGCAAGAGGTAGCTTGACTTGAGCTTTGCTTGAACATTAAACAAGCTACCTTGATCTATAGCCAAGCTGAACTAACCCCAGCCTGAGCATGGCTTGAATTAAGTTGAGCTTGGCTTGATAGTACTAATTGATCTCAAGCTCAAGCTCTAGTGCAAGCTTTACTAGAAATAGGGCCCAACCGTGCAATGTTGTACCTCTACTTTGCAATGCATATTGAGTTTGAGCTCGAGTCAAACTCGACTCAAAGATTACCAAATACTGAAACGTTTTCTTCTTGGTACCATTTACATGACATGAGAGTTATTAGATAACCACTAGAGAGAGAGAGAGAGGGAAGACCTGTGTATGGATACGGGATATCCCAAAATTAACCTAATTGGGTCTTATTAGATGTATGTACTGAGGCATTGAAGATCAATGATGAAAGAAGTGTTAGAAGTAATATATATTTTGTATTAAATCATTCTTCAAAATGCAATTGTCCAATGTGATCCGTGGACATTTTTCTCGGCCTCTGTTTTGTCCACTTCTCATTTAAAGACCCTAAGCTTCTTTAAATTGCTTGAAAACTTAGATGCTTAATGCGTTCATCTTCTTTATCTGATTACTTTTGCTCATATCTCTATTTATTTGTGGATTTCCCTCTATCTCTCTCTCTAAACCAGGATTCTAATGGTCTTTGAAGGTGATTTGGCACAAATTGCTGCCTGCCATCTTAAAGAAAATGAACTTGTTTATATAACTGGACAGATAAGTGGAGAACCACCTCCCTTCAATATTGAGCTAAGGCAAACGGGGAGCTGTACAGTGTAAATTGATACATATGGAACTGGTGTATATTTTAAGAAACATGGCTATGGAAAATTTAATTACTGGTAAAGGTATTACTGTATTAGAACTTAAAACATATGGCCCAGTTCCCATACCTTGAATATTTTGGTAATGTGAATTTCATTTTGGACTTTTAGCTATACCTGCGCCTATAGTAGTACTCGAGTAACGCAAACTACAGGCAGCAAATTTCATTTGAAAGTAATGATCACTTATAGCATTGGATTTGTTTACCTTTGGTACTAACTGAATTTCTTCATCTGTTTATTACCACTGAAATATACTTTTGCTTTTCTTAATCAGGTTAAGCTTTCAGAAAAGCTTTCTCATGTGCAGTCGCTCTGTATCCATGAGATGATAGTGAGAGCTTTCAAGCATATTTTGCAAGCTGTCATTGCCGCTGTTGCTGAAACAGGAGAAATGGCTATATCGATAGCTGCAGCACTTAGCATTATATAATCATGCTGAGTGCTTCAGATGAGTGACATGTGTCAGATAATAACATATACATTGCTTTTTTCACATGACCCATGTTTAAATTTGTCAATTTAAAACAACATTTTACATTCATGGGCAATAAAAAGCACAGAAGAATTGGAGTTGCCCTGTGTTTACTGCATACATGTTGTTGCATGCTAACTGGAAATCGGCCAGTTCTAATTGTGCATGTTGGCATCATTAATTCCTTGCTTTGCCTTATTGTTTTAGGATGTTTCGCACCTCTTTCCATTCGTCAGTTGTATATTTATTTGTGGTCTCAGATGGAAATACTCAGTTTATAGCATGTACTTATGCATGTTTCTTTGCTCCTGTTTCAGGCTTATGATGATCTCATGAAAGCATTCTCGGAGCGTAATAAGGTTGATTCATAAATCTGCTCACCCATGTTTTCATTTCTTGTAAATTTGTTGTCCGTTGCATGTGTTTATAAATTGGCCAAATACCGATTCCTGTTCCTTACCTTTTTTTTTCAATTTTCTGTTTCATTTCCATCCTACTTTCACAGATAAACTATGAATTTATGTTTACTACAAGTGTTCTTTAATTGCATTTGATGGAGAACTACTTTGATTTAATATGCTTGTCAATGTACTGATGTAGTATACTAGGAATATCAAGACTAACAACCCCCCTCCTCTTCACTTCATAATTTTCAGTTTGGAAATCTTCCTTATGGATTTCATGCAAACACGTGGCTTGTTCCTCCGGTTGCTGCACAGTCACCATCAGTTTTTCCTCCCCTTCCAGTTGAAGATGAAACTTGGGGTGGAAATGGAGGTGGCCTAGGACGTGATGGTAAAAGTGATATGTTACCTTGGGCTAATGAGTTCTCATGTCTGGCATCCAGCCTTGCAAAACAGCAGAGGAGAGGCAGATCCATGACAGGAAAGCTTTCCTACTTCACAGTCTATTCGTGGATGTTGCAATCTTCAGTGTTGTTTCTGCTGTTCAGAAAGTCATGAAGGAACCAGATTCAAAACATTCAGTTGCGGAAGAAAAAATTTTGCATGTTGAGCAAGTTGGCGATTTGATAATCACTGTCAAGAAAGATGATTCAAATGCAAGCTGTAAGGTAGATACTAAGATAGATGGAAATCAAACCATGGGTACTCACTGCAAGGGATTTACTAAAAGGAATTTCCTAAAAGGAATTTACTAAAAGGAATCACAGCAGACGAAAATACGGCTGCACAGGTAAGATAAATTCAAAACAGAATTTCCTTATATGGTAGCATTTTTACAATCTTATATATTTGAGGAATTACAGTGTCTGGTGCTGAAAGCTGTGCAATATGAAGGTGGTTTTCCCAGACTCCCAAGTCCCAATGCCTTTTGTATGTGTCCTATAAAGGTTTTTGCTAAGATCTTCTAATTTCCAGTCTGGGAGAGTTTTGGGTCATCTTATATCCATGGTGGGACCCCATCAGAACAATGGCCTGGAGCAGCCCAACCATGGAACCACATTTTTATACTTTGGATTGGGAGAACAGTAAAACTACACTTAAGTTATGGTGTGAGGGACCCTCGCCCTATAATTCCTCTATTATGCAATCATAAAAAAATATTAACATTTGAAGCTATTGCTGCTAAAGGGACGAGATTCTGGATTTACAAGTGCAGGATGTTGCCACTCTCGGTGTCATCAATGTGAGATACTGTGGTTATGTTGCTGTTGTGAAAGTTGACTATGATAAGAAAAGCGAATGGCCTCTACCACAAAATGTTGACATCAGTGATCAACCAGAGGGGTTGCCAATGCTTTGAATATTAACAGGTCAGAAAATGTCTTCAATACTCCGCTCTTCTATGTTTTTTTTTAACTTGAAAAATAATTGTCCCTTAGAACAAGATTTGCAAATATGCTGGGCTAAGGCCTGAGCTCCAAACCTGATTACAGAGGCTGTATTTTTCAGTCACGCTACTACATAATTGATTTAGAAAGGAGATTGAAACTAGTACAGACCTCATGAATCCAACTGCAGGACTTGTGCTCTTCATGGGAGGTGCTCATTCACCACTCGCGCTGTTGATTCTAACTTACAAGTAGTTAGACCAGCTTTGTCTATATCTGCCCGAGTCCTGCAAGTGGAGCCTAGAATAACACTATTTTGGGTGGTACTTGGCTAGCTTTTGCCTAATCCTCACCAAGTGAGGCCTAAGACTAGAACCATAGTTCAGAGGCCAAGGTTGGATAAGCCTCAGCCGGAGTATAATCCTTCTCAGAATACATCTGCTTGCTGATATAAATGCCTGTCATTTCAGTTTAAGGATGCTGCTTCACAGAAAGCGATCATCAGAACAAAGCAGAACGATGCCACGTTCTCACAATTCAGAATGTGAGGAGCTCGATGCTGCTTATGCGTGGGGCACTTTGTTTGGTCCATGCTGGTGATGGAAACTTTCATACAGTGATACTGTTTGATCCAAACCGAGAAGAACAACGTTGGGAAGCTGCGAGACTTAACCATTTTATGGTCCATGCTGCCTTGTCAATGGAAGGTATTGGTTATTTGATCAGTTGGTTGATGTCTTTACTAAGGCACTAGAAAATTCCGTCCCCAAGGTATAATGAGCAAGTTGGGTGTGATTGACATCTGTGCACCAGCTTGAGTGGGAGTGCAGAATATGAGCTTTATGGAGTATAAATGTATTCATGTCTTTGCTAAGTGGATCTACTAATTAGGTTAAGTTAATTTTGGTTAGTTAGGGATTTCCGGAAATTGTTTACAATGTAGCTTGCCTTTTTTTGGATGCTTTTGTGAAGGTTTTGGATTATGTCGTGACGCTTTGGTTACGAATTCGAAGGTTAATGTAAATAGTTTGGATTATGGATGGATTCAAATTGGCTATGTTTTGAATAGTTTGTTTGATTTAGTGCGTGGACGAGCAAGTACGTTCCTTAATGTGAATGGTGATTAATTTCCAATTAATGAAATGGTTCTTATTGAATGTTGCTATCTATATTTTTTTGCATCTTTTGTAAGGCAGGTTTAGTGATTTGAAAGTGTATCCATACTGCAGCATGTTATTAGTAATGTATATATTGCATTTTTATTTAAAAAAAATATGGATGGTATCTCGCTTCTATGGAATCTGTCACAACTGATGACTACTTGTGTCACTTTTGGTCCAAAAACAACATATTGATCACAGCTTTAGAACTTGATGGTATCTCGCTTCAATGGAAACCGTCACAACTGATGACAGAAGTTATCTTTCTTGTGACGCTTCTAAGTTATTTCAGTATCACTTTTGGGTTTAAAGTGACACAAGTAACCATTTTTTTGTGTCACTTTGATAACAGAAACTGACACAACAAATGTATTTCTTGAGACGTTTTTACGAACTTTTAGTGACGCCGGCAGATAAGACGCTTGCATAGTAATTAGAAAAGCAACACAAACCACTTTTTAAGACACTTTAAAAGTGACTCATTAAGTCATTTTTTTTGTAGTGAATGTAAGGTTGTGTGCTACAGTATTTCAAGCATGAATTCAAATACTTTCAATCCACTTGCGACCATCCTCAACCAGAACAAGTTGGTGGGATCCAACTATGTAGACTGGAAATGGAACCTGGATATTGTCCTGACTGCTTCAGGATATAAATATGTCCTTACCAAAACCCCCCTTGATGAGCCTGGCCTGGATGCATCAGAAAAAGAAAATGAACTTTACACCAAACGGGCGAAAGACGATGAGATGACCAGATGTTATATTCTGGTATCCATGTCTAGTGTTTTGCAACACCAACATCAATCTTATAAGACTACATATGATACTATATCAAACTTAAAGGAGATGTTTGCGGAACAGGACAGGCCTGCTAGGCAGGCAGTTATGAGGGTGCTCATTAGCACCAAGATGACTGAAGGTACATCAGTACAGGAACGCAGGAAATGCAACGTGGCCATCTTCAAGTTCTTATGGCCAAGTTGGGATTGATAGACATCTATTCCCCATCAACCTGAGAGGAGTAGAGAAGGATAAGGAAAGTACATAAGTGAGAGAATAGTGAAAAGAATATAGCAAAGGAACACCTTAATAAATTATTATAAAGAGAGGTTGAATCCACCTTTGGGGATATCTCTCACACATTTTTCATTTCCCTCTCCTCCTTTAAGGTTCTTTTCTTTTCTTTTCTTTTCTTTTAATTTCAACCAGGACTACACTTTCCACACGTGTCATACCAGAGTTCTCGATTCAATCGACCTCCCCAAATACTAGAAACAAAGAATATTCTCTTAAGAAAAATAGTGGCAATTGGTGGAGATGGCTAGAAATGAAAGAATATAGGTAGAAGATAATGAAAAAGGGCAAGACATGGCACTTGAGGCACTGTCCTAAAGGCATTAACTTCCTTAAAATTGAAGGAAGAATTGTTGGAAATCCATTCCCTGGGATATAGCACCTTACAGGCCTACAAACCAGGGCCTAGTCATAAAGTTCTTTTTGTTTCAGCCACCTAAAAATCTTTTCTGATAAAACTTTGATCTGTTAAAGTCGAAGTAAACTGAAAAGGCTGAAACAGAGAACATGTTGGTTCATGCAGAATGCATTACTTTTCTTCCTTTTTTTCTTCTTATTTTTCTCCAATTAACTCATTAATCAAACTTGTAAAATAAGTAAAAATGTGTTCGCCCTCAATCAATCAAATGGATGGGCTTAGAACAAATTATTCATTGGTTTAGACTTTTTTTAATTTCTAATGTTTATTTTTCCCATCAAGCCTTTCCAAATAAAAGAAAAAAAGTGTTTAAATGGTTGAAATACCCAAATGGAATCAAGGCAAGTCAAAATAGCTTCCAAGAGAAATTAACAATTGTTATGATCTAAGGCTACGAGAAGAGATCAATCACGCACAAAGAATAGAGATTTACGTGGTTCGGCTTTTGGCCTACGTCCATGAGGAAGACAGGAGAATCACTATGCAATCAGAATAGTTGTGTGTACATCGTAGAGACTCTAGGTCTCTATTTATAATATCAGCCCTAAACCTTGTTACACCCAAACCCTACTTCTAATTATAGTAGACTTACTATAATAGGCCTACTTCTAATCAGAGTACAACTTGGGCAATCCAGGGGCCCGATTAACCAAGACTTACTAATTAATAGTGAACCATACTAATTAACAAATCTCCACCTTGGCGAACATTGAAGCTGATCCTCGTGCACAAAACAAGTCTCACCTTCTCCACCTACCCCTGAGGGCACTCAGGTACTGACCACATTGATCAAGTCCAAGCAATGCTTAAACTTGTTTGCTGGAATAGTCTTGGTCATCATGTCTGCTGGATTATCCGCCGTAGCAATCTTCACTATTGCAATAGCACCCTCGGTGATGACATCTCGAATGAAGTGTGCTCTAACATCAATGTGTTTGGTCTTTTCATGATACTTAGGATTGTGTGTTAGATCGATTACACTCTGACTGTCACAGAAAGCAGTTGTCGGCTTCTGTTCCAATCCCAGATCTTCAACCAAGCCTGTTTGCCAAATAGTTTCCTTCACTGCCTTTGTAGCTGCCATATATTCTGCTTCGGTGGTAGACAAGACAGCTTTGGATTGTAATGCTGTCTTCCAACTAATGGCACCGCTAGCAAAAGTGAAGACATAACCTGTCAAGGGCCTTCTTCTATCTAAATCTCCAGCAAAATATGAATCAACATATCCAATAACACTTCCAGAAGTGTTGTTGTTTCTGTCATACACTATCCCAACATCAGTGTACCTTTTAAGTAACGAAGTATCCATTTCACTGCCTGCCAATAGGCCTTCCCGAGGTTATCCATGTATCTGCTAACTACACTAACCGCATGAGAAATATCTGGCCTCGTGCAAACCATGGCATACATGATACTCCCAACTGCATTAGCATAAGGAACATGAGACATGTGCTCCACCTCTTCCTTAGTTTGTGGTGATAAAGCAACGGAAAGTTTGAAATGGGCTGCCAATGGAGTGTTCATAGGTTTCGAACTTTGCATACCAAAGCGCTCCAGAAACTTCTCAAGGTACCCCTTTTGTGACAAAGACAATTTTCCCGCTTTTCGGTCCCTTCGTATCTCCATTCCAAGAATTTTCTTTGCAGCACCTAAGTCTTTCATCACAAATTCACCATTTAACTGAGCCTTTAACCTGTTGATCTCAGACATGTCTTTTGCAGCAATCAACATATCATCAACATATAACAACAAATAGACATACAAGCCATTTGAGTACTTCTTGTGATAGACACAACTATCTTATGCACTCCTGCAATAACCGTTTCCAACTATAAAGGTATCGAAACACTTGTACCACTGCCTGGGAGACTATTTCAGGCCATATAACGATTTCTTCAGCAAACATACGTGGTCTTCCTTTCCATGATATTCAAACTCCTCTGGCTCGCCATATAAAAATGCAGTCTTGACATCAAGCTGCTCCAGTTCTAAATTCAATTAAGTAACCATAGCAAGTAGCACCCGGATAGAATTATGCTTCAGCACAGGAAAGAACACTTCATTGAACTCAACACCCTCCCTCTGAATATTGTTAGGTTCTTGTTTGTTACAATTTTGATGGATTCACATTCACCTTCACTGTTAAATGATCACACACACATGCTATTAGTTTTTGACTTTGGAATCTAGGATTCTATCTTGCATGTGCATATGTTTTTGAAATAAATTTTTCCTGCATGTTTTTAGAATTCAAATTCGCTTTCGAAAAACCTAATTCTTCGTACATTATTTTGGAAAATCAAATTGAGAATTTGGGTTTGTGATTTGCATACATTTCTCATCTTTAGAATCTCTTTTGTATGCATAAATCACACTGGCCTTGAGTTCCAAGTTACATCTTTGGATTTTTGAAAACTCAGCAGGAACTCTTCCCAGGCCAGTTTGGTCAGTCGACCCACCCCTGTGCCCGGTCAACCGGCCCAACTGGCCTGTTGGAAAAACAGCCAATGTACCCGGTCGACCGAGCCAAGCCTAGGTCGACCGGGTAACTAGCCGTTGGGCCAGGTCGACCCGGGGGTCATGGGGTCGACCGGGCCAACTAGTCGTTGGACTGTTTCTTGCTTTAAAGTCCATTCCTTTCCATCCTTTCTTGGGGCTTGATCTTTGAATCTTGGAGACCCTATTGAAGCCAAAAGAAGTGGAATAAGCCAAGTGAGCTAGAAGGCCATTGGAAATCAAATGTTTGAGTTTTTAAAAGGTATATCTTACTTGTTATTTTGATTTCCATTCCAAATTAAATCATGCATGTTTAAATCTTTGTATTTTCATAAATGCATGATTTCTAGCTTTCAAAAGAGATGTTTAGCAAACTCAATATCATCTTTGGAATATTAGATTGTTTTGCAAACATCCTTGTCTAAATCACATGTGCTTTTAGTAGTTAATCTTCATACAACTTGTTTAGTACTTTTCTTCAAGTTGATTGAATCTTTCATGTGATTAGCATATGACTTCATTCATCATATTCTGAGCCTAGATTTTATAATGCATCAAGCATTCATTTAAGAGCTTCATTTTAGAATTGATTGAAGTAAAACATTCATACACTTTGTGCACACACCTTAGCTTCTTCTTAGTGTATGTTTGTACATTGAATTAAACTTTCATATCAACCTAGTTAAGAGGCAATTCAAATGAGCTTAAAATGTAACTCTTAGAGTGTTTTGTATAGACACCTTCTTAGAGAAATCTTTCCTTTGTAAAGGTTATTGCTTAGCCTTGAAAAGCATCTTGTAAAGGTTGTTGTTGAGCCTAGAAAAACAACATTGTAAAGGTTATTGCTTAGCCTATTGAAAAGCATAGTTAGTGGATGTAGGCATTGAGGCCGAACCACTATAAATCTTTGTGTAGTGGTGTTTGCTTGTGGTGATTGTTTTATTAGCTTCCGCATCTTGTTTGGTAAATCATCATTTGTGACTAGTTTATCTTAAAGAACTAAAATTGGTCATAATTGTAGCTCACCCTTTCACCCCCCCCCCCCTCTAGGATTCCGATCCAGGACTTTCAAGTATAGCCTTTTGCAACTAGTCGTGGTTTGAACCTAGCATCTTCCACCCCTAGAGTTCCTTCCTTTTTCTTGAAGACCCATTTGCAACCAACAATCTTCTGCCCATTTGGAGGTTTCACTAGCTCCCAAGTTTGGTTTTTGTGAAGAGATTCAATCTCCTCACCCATGGCTACAGCCCATCTTACTAATTCTTTGCTAGTGATGGCATCCCGATATGTATCCGGCTCTGGTATCATAGTATTGTGGAGTGATCGGAAGAGATTCGAGGAATCGGATCTCAGAGAGTTTGATCGAAGAAGGAAAACTGCTACTACGTCATCAAGTTGTCGCCGGAAAGAAGTCATCTGCATCATCTACGACCAGGCGTGAAACCAGAATTCTACTTTTGGTTTGTCCAGGCGTGACAGATCGATCCAAAGTGGGCCACGATCTGATCGAGAAGAACAGGGAAGAAAATCTACGCACGTCGCCGCTGGGAATTGTTTCTGGCTAAAAATAGAGAAGAAAACCGAGGTTTCGTGCCATTTGGGTTTTGTTTTTCCCGGCTGGGCCACGCCGTGACAAGTTGGCGTCGTCGCTGCATAGTGTCGCACGTCGCCGGAGCTCGGCGCCGCTGGTTCCACTGCCCTTGGCTGCTGCCGAAGCAAGGAAGATATCACGGAAGTCTCTACAAGTTCTGGTTCTGGACCAGAAACTAAACATAAAAGGGAAGAAGAAAGGGCGATCTGGGCCAGGCTAGGGTTGGATCCAGGTCAGCCTAACCCATTTGCAGAAGAAGCCCAGAGTAAAGGCAGTCCAGGTCGGGCTAGTCCAGGTCTAACCCAACCCGCGTACAGCAAGGCCTAGTAGCAGCAAAAAGGCGCTGACGTCATCACTAACATCAGTGCGGTACGGTCAAAGGCAAATTTGACCAAAATCAACGGCTGAAAATTGCTTTCGCGATATCTTGACGATCCGGAGTCCGATTTGAGATCCGTTTGAACATGCGGACTCGTCTCGAGGAGATCTACGCAGGTGTAGTGAAAGATTCTGGGAATGACTACTAAATTAGAGATTGAAAAATTTAACGAAAACAATGACTTCAGTCTATGGCGTTTGAAGATGCACGCTTTCCTGGTTCAGAATGATTTGTAGAAAGCTTTGAAATGAAAGAATGCTTTGTCTGACAAACTGTCAAATGAAGAGAATGATGAGTTACTGGAGAAGGCGTACGGTCAGATTCTGTTGTTTTTAAGTGATGGTGTACTGCGAAAGGTTGCCCAGGTCAAAACTGTTGCTGGCATATGATAGAAGTTGGAGAACTTGTACATCACGAAGTCTCTCACGAATCGCTTGTATCTGAAAAAGCAATTGTTCACCTTACAAATGCAGGAAGGTACGTCTATTTCAACCCATCTTGATTCTTTTACAAAGGCTGTTTTGGATCTTGAAAACATAGATGTTCACATTGATGATGAGGACCAAGCTATAATGTTGCTATGCTCTTTACCACCTTCATATGAGAACTTTGTTGATACCATGATGTATGGTAGAGAAACTCTTTCTAAGGAAGATGTTGAGTCAGCCTTGAACTCTAAGGAGTTAAAGAAAAAGGTTGCAACTGAAAACATTGATAGTTTTGGTAGCGCTTGGCAGAACAGAGAAGAGAGAGCAGAATAGAAGAGGCCGATCTAGGTCAAAATAAAAAACTAGAAAATTAAAGTGCTTCAAATGTCACAAGGAAAGACACTTTTGAAAAGATTGTCCAGAGCGAAAAGGAAAGGAGAAATCTGATTCTGGAGAACTTGCCGGAGTTGCAACCGAAGTTGCAGAGAGTAATTCTAATGGTGCAGAAGTTCTTTCGGTTACTGTTGATAGCTTAGCTACTGAGTGGATTCTTGATTCGGGGTATTCCTATCATTTGTGTCCTTACAGAGATTGGTTTACCAATTATCAATCTATTGATGGTGGTAAAGTGCTTATGGAAATAATGTAGCATGTAAGGTTGTTGGGATAGGTGAAATCAAAATTAAGATGAATGACGGTATTGTGAGAACTTTGTCAGATGTTAGGCATGTTCCGGAGTTGAAGAAAAATCTGATTTCCTTGGGTACGCTTGACTCCAACAGTTGTACCTACAAAGCTGGAGGTGGAGTTATGAGAATTTCGAAGGGTGCTCTTGTAGTGATGAAGGGACTGAAGCATAATGGCCTTTACTTTCTTCAAGGTAGTACAGTTACAGGTGCTGCAGCTATGTCATCCTCATATTCAAATTTAGAAACTACCAATTTATGGCATATGCGGCTTGGGCATATGAGCGAGAGAGGTTTGGATGAGTTGACTAAACAGGGTTTGCTGTGTGGTCAGAAAACAGGAAAGCTGGACTTTCGTGAGCATTGTGTCTTCGAAAGCAGTGTAGGGTCAAGTTCAAGACAGCTGTTCATCGGACCAAAGGTACTTTGGATTGCATCCACTTTGATCTTTGGGGTCCCTCTCGTGTTCCGTCTCTTGGTGGTGGTTTATACATGTTGACTTTCATTGATGACTATTCTCGGAAGGTCTGGGTGTATATCTTAATGCACAAACATGAAGCTTTTGCACAACTCAAGCAATGAAAGGCTATGATTGAAAAGCAGACAGGTAAACAAATCAAGCGCTTGAGAAATGACAATGACTTGGAATTTTGTAAGAGTGCTTTTAATGAGTTCTGCAAGAATGAAGGGATTGTGAGACATCGCACAGTCCGGCATACACCACAACAGAACGGAGTTGCAGAACAGATGAACATGACTATTCTAGAGAAGACCCAGTGCATTCTCTCCAATGTAGGGTTACCTAAGAAGTTCTGGGCGGAAGCTGTTAACACAACTTGTTATCTAATTAACAACAATTATGCCCCAAGGAGAGCTTCTAAATAGAAGAAAGTAAACAGACAGAATGCAGGAGTGTAATGAACAATAAAAGGGATCTCTATAGAAGCTAAACTAATGCGTAACCCCTTTTCACAGCTATTACTTCACATCCATACCACTGAACCCAAACAGTTAAAACCTCCACTTGAATGTAACTATGTAGAGTGTGATAACAGTACCTTTCCAACGTCACCTGGGCTAGTGTTGACTCAGGCCCACACAGGAACCACCAAGACCTAGTCTCCAATAACACACCAAGTCTCAAGGGCCGTTTCCTGACTTTGCTCAACAGATCTTATTTATCCTCTTGTAACAGAACCTGATCCATTGTAATATATATATATATATGATACTAAACAGATGTAAGAAAATAATAATTCAAAATACAAACGCTATTTGTTTATGGTATCAGAACAGTAACCACCCACGTGCATCCTTTATTCACAGGCACTGTTCATCATCTTCTTCCTCACACCATGGCATCTTCATCTTCATCTTCTTCATCTCCAAGCTTTATTATCTCAAACATCCTCCTATGGAAATCTCTATTTCGACCTGTCCTGAGAAGCCATTGTTTGGAAGGCTTCATTGATGGATATCAGTCAGTCCCACCTCAACAAATCATTGGTTCAGATGGAAAATCAGTCCCCAATATGGCATACAATGAGTGGTTTGAACTGTTGTGCGCGTGTATGCGGAAACGTGAATCAGCGATCGAGCAATCAATCAACCCCACAAGAACAAGCAATTATGCATAAAGAGATTTACGTGGTTCGGCAATCTTGCCTACGTCCATGGGAAAGAAACTCGACTCTCCTTTGGGTTCACTCTCTGTATGATATGCAGTACAGTGTCTATCATGGGTTACACATTACATCATATATATAATGCTCTCTTTCTTATCCCCCAAGAAACCCTATCTTAGTAAATAAGAAAGTCCCGGTACAATTACCAAAATACCCATGACCCTGAACCCAATTGGTCTGGACCCACTAGGCCAACAATATCCCCCTCCAGACCATGGGGAAGATGCCTCTGAACCCCCTTACTAGGAATCCAGTCCTACCAACTCTGAACACAGCTCTAGCTTTCCCTTAGACACGACCTTAGTCATCATGTCTGAGGGATTCTTGTTAGTATGAATCTTCTCCAGCTTCATGAGATTCTTTTCGATGACCTCACGAATCCAATGATATCTCACATCAACATGCTTCGTGCGGGCATGGTATGCAGCATTCTTGCTAAGATCCATAGCACTCTGACTATCACAGTAGACTACATACTCTTCTTGCTTCAAATCCAGTTCTCGAAAAAAATTCTTCGACCAAATCATCTCCTTCCCTACTTCATTAGCAGCTATGTATTCTGCTTCGATTGTAGACAATGCTGCACACTTCTGCAACTTAGACTGCACTGCTTCTAATGTAAAAATCTGATGTACCTCTCAAGTATCTGAAGATCCACTTCACTGCTTCCCAATGCTCTTTCCCAGGGTTAGAAAGAAATCTACTCACTAAACCCACTACATGGCAATGTCTGGCCGTGTACACACTATGGCATACATAAGACTCACAACTGGTGAGGAGTATGGAACAGACATCATCCGTTCCTTTTCTTCATTTGTAGTAGGACATAGTCTCTTACTGAGCTTAAAGTGACTGGCTAAAGGCATGCTAACTGGCTAAGCATCTTTCATGTTGAACTTTGCTAGCACCCGTTCAACATATATCTCCTGTGATAACCACAGCTTCTAGGTATTCCTGTCACGACGTATTTGCATTCCCAAAATTTGTCGTGCGGGACCCAAGTCTTTCATGTCAAAAGTGTTTGACATGTCCCTTTTCACCTCTCAATCATCTTATTATCATGTCCAACTATCAACAGATCATCTGCATATAAAAGAAGGATGATAAATTTGTTATTATCAAATTTACGAATATAAACACAGTGATCTGCAACTGTCCTCCGGTACCCATGACTCACCATGAATGAATCAAACTTCTTGTACCATTGCCTCGGTGCTTGCTTCAGCCCGTAGAGACTCTTCTTCAACCTACAAACCATCTGTTCTTTTCCTTCTACCTCAAACCCCTCCGGTTGAGTCATGTAGATCTCTTCTTTCAGATCACCGTGAAGAAATGCAGTCCTCACATCCATCTGTTCAAGCTCAAGGTCCATGCTGGAGACTAGACCCAAGACAAATCTGATAGAAGTCATCTTCACAACTGGAGAGAAGATTTCATCGAAGTCAATACCCTTCGTCTGCGCAAAGCCTTTGACCACTAGTCGTGCTTTGTGCTTTATCAATTTCCCACGTCATCTCTCTTCAGTTTGAACACCCATTTGTTTTTCAAAACCTTCATGCCTTTTAGAAGTTCCACCAGCTTATAAGTAGTGTTCTTTTTCAAAGAACTCATCTCATCCTGCATAGCCTTCATCCACTCATCTTTATCTGCATGAGTTTTTGCTTCTAGGTAGCTCTCTGGCTCCCCCTCATCATTAAGCAAAATATAATCTGCTCCAGGATATCTTGTTGATGGTTGACGCTCTCAAGTAGACCTCCTAACTTGAGGTTTTTTGGTTTCTAACTGAGGAGATTGCTCCCCCTGCTCAACACCCTGTTCATCTGGCAACCCCTATGCCTTATCATGATCCGGATCGTTTTGTCCACCTTCTCCACCTGTAGTCTGCACTGGAGAAGGAGTCGGTGTGAGATCAACCACTCCATCAACAACTTCTTTAGATTTTTCAGTCTTATCAATATCTCCAAAGAATTGGTCTTCATGAAACACCACATCCCTACTTCTGATAATTTTCCTCTTCTCTAGATCCCATAATTTGTAACCAAACTCAGCTCCACCATAGCCAAGGAAAATGCAACATACTGCCTTATCATCCAGCTTTGAACGCTGCTCCTTTGGTACATGTGCAAAAGCCTTGCACCCAAACACCTTCAAATGAGAATATGAAATATCTTTACCTGTCCATTTTCTCTCTGGAATGTCAAAATCCAAAGGAACTGAGGGAGACCTGTTAATCAGGTAAACGGCAGTCAGGACAGCTTCACCCCAAAATGACTTGGGTAGCTACGCCACTCTAATCATGCATCTCATCCTTTCAAGAATAGTGCAGTTCATTCTCTCTGTCACACCATTGTGCTGTGGAGTACCAGGAACTGTTCTTTCATGTCAAATATCATGCTTTGAGCAATAGCCTTTAAACTGATTAGATGTGTACTCTCCACCATTATCTGTGCGGAGACATTTCAAGAGCTTTCCTGTTTCTCTTTCAACCATGACATGAAACTGTTGAAATACTTGGAACACCTGATCCTTCGATTTCAACGCATAAACCCAGACTTTCCTAGATGCATCATCAATAAATGTGGCAAAAAACTTATTGCCACCCAATGACTCCACCTCCATGGGACCACAAACATCATAATATACCAAATCCAACAAATTAGATTTTATCGTTGATGTTTTAGAGAAAGATACCCTATGTTGTTTACCAAACAAGCAATAATCACAAGGGTCAAGGGATGTACCTTTAGAGTAATGAATTCGATCTTTCTTTGCCAATAACTGCAGTCCTTTCTCAATCATATGTCCCAGTCTCTTGTGCCACAGATTTGGAGAGGATCTGTCTTCAACAGCATTCAACACACCTTTGCATAACTTCACATGTGTCTTGTACAGCGTATTACACGCTTTCCCTCTCGCAACAATAAGAGACCCTTTAGTGAGTTTCCACTTGCCATTTCCGAAGTAACTTTCATAACCTACACGGTCCAATGAAGTTCCGAAAATCAGATTCAACCGCAGATCAGGAATATGTCGCACATCTTTCAGCGTCATTGTGCAACCAATATCGATTTTAGTGCAGACATCACCAATCCCAACAATATCCGAATGACTTGTGTTGCCCATCTTCACAGTGCCAAAGTCCCCTACTTTATACGTTGTAAACATCTCTTTAAAAGGAGTAGCATGGTAGGATGCTGCTGTGTCAACAACCCACTCAACCTGATCATCTGCAACGCTCAAACACCCTTCATCTTCACTGGCCAGTATTGCTACTTCATTATCCAAAGTAGCTGTAGTGTTAGTGTCATTCTTCTGCTCATTGTTGGTTCCTTTCTTTTCCTTAAAGGCAAAGCAATTCTTCTTAATGTGACCCTCCTTGCCACAGTGAAAGCATTTTCCAGACTTTTTCTTAATCTGTGATTCATCTCTAGACTTGCCACAACCCCCCTTTGGTGCCCTACTCTTACTCCTCCCCCTTTTCTCCGTAACAAAGGCCTGTGCATTATCTGTCCCTGCAGTTTTTCTTCTTGTTTCTTCATTTAACAAGTTGCTAGTAACCTGACTCATTGATAACACACCATCTGGAGTAGAGTTGCTCACGGAAACAACCAATGTCTCCCATGTATCTGGCAAAGAACTTAGAAGCAATAAAGCTTGCATCTCATCATCAAGGACCATCTTTATTGTGGCTAATTCATTCACAACGCATTGGAATTCATTTATGTGCTCTTCAATTTTACCACCCTCCTTGAATTTCATATTCACAAACTTTCTAATGAGAAAAGCTTTGTTCACAGTAGTTTTCTTGTCATATCTTTCTTCTAACTTCTTCTAAAGGGTTCTCGCATTGGTTTCATTAGACACGTGATGAAATATGCTGTTATCCACCCACTGTCTAATGTGACCAATGGTCTTTCTATTCAACTTTTTCCAATCTGGATCAGACACCTCTTTTGGTCGGGTACTATCCCCCTGAATAGGATCATAGAGGTCTTTGCAATAGAGAATATCCTCCATCTTTGGTTTCCAAATTAACCAATTCTTATGGTTCAATTTGATCATGGTAGTGTTCATAGTGTTGTTTTCCATCTCAATTGAATAATCAAGAAATATAAACAACTTTCACTAACCTTGATTGCTGCACCAATCTGTAGATCTCGTCACCATGAGCAAGCTAGAAGAAACGGATCCGAAATCCGACTCTAGATGGCTCCGATATTGCGAAAATAGTTTTCTGCGCTTCAATTAGTCAAACTTTCCTGTTGACCGTCAAACTGTCAATCTTCTTCCACTGATATGTAGATCTGCTCGTAACGAGTCTGTAGGAGCAAACGGATCTCCGATCTGACCTCGGATGATCAAGATATTGCGAGAACAATTCTCAGTCGTCAATCTGGTCAAACCCCTGCTGATCGTACTGTTCTACTGATGTGGTGCTGACGTCAGCGTCTACTGGACTGGGCTTCCTGCTTCTCGGGTCAGGTCGAACTGGCCCAAAACCGAACCTGTCTTGGACACTAGACTGGGCTGGGTTTCGTGGCGGGTGAGGTCAGAACTGGCCCAAAATCGAACTTGACTTGGATACTGGACTGGGCTGGGCTTTTTGGCGGGTCAGGTCATAATCGACCCGAACCCAGAACTAAGCCCACCTGGACCTTCTTCTATAAACAAAAGTGGGTTCTGTTAACAGAAATCGATGGACCTGGGGACAACTGCTGCAGCAGTCTTCTGCTTGTTCTCTGGCCACGGCACGACGGCGAACGGCACGGCGGCGACTGGTATTTTTCTCCGGCGAAGAGCGGTGACACGCTAACGACGTTAGCAAGGCACCGATCTGAGCACAGAAAAAAAAAAACGATTCAGAATTTGTCGATCTTTTGTTTCTACTCCAATTCCAATTGAACCTTCTTCCCAAGCGATCAGTACCCACGGCTGGGATTTCTACAACCGGAATAAAAACCAGTCTCTGTGTCTTTCTTCTTGGAGATCTCCCTTGAATGGAAAAACCCCGATCAATATGGCCCACTCGAGATCAGAAACGATCTCTCTTTTCTGCGACGAAGAATCCACAGGCAGAAATCAAGATACCCTTGATCCGATCCATCGATCCCAATGCGGCACAAACCAACTCTAGAAAACTCTAGGCTCTGATACCACTTGTTGTGCGCGTGTATGCAGAAACGTGAATCAACGATCGAGCAATCAATCAACCCCACAAGAACAAGCAATCACGCACAAAGAGATTTACGTGGTTCGACAATCTTGCCTACGTCCACGGGAAGGAAACTCGACTCTCCTTTGGGTTTACTCTCTGTATGATATGCAGTACAGTGTCTATCATGGGTTACACATTACATCATATATATAATGCTCTTTTTCTTATCCCCCAAGAAACCATATCTTAGTAAATAAGAAAGTCCCGGTGCAATTACCAAAATACCCATGACCCTGAACCCAATTGGTCTGGACCCACTAAGCCAACATGAATGTGATCAAACCCTCCTTTCATGGATCAATGCCACACTTTCGGATTCGGCACTCCTGTACATTGTTGGCATGAACACAGCAAAGGAAGCCCGGGATTCCTTGGAACGACGCTATGCGTCCCTCTCACGCTCCCATGTCATTGAACTCAAAAAGCGCTTACAGCACATTAAGAAAGGATCATCAACTATACAGGATTACCTACACCAACTCGGAACTTGTGGAGCACTAGTCAGTGATGATGACCTTATCATTCATACCTTGGCAGGGATGCCACCCATATATCATCCTTTTCAAACCTTCATCCGGACTCACTCTCGTCATGACCCTGTCTCCCTAGAGGAGTTGTACACACTTCTGGTATGTGAAGAGCTCAGCCTAGCTGAAAATATCTCTACAGAATAATCCACTACCTTTGTTACCACCAAAAATTACTCTCAACGATCGTCCAATCAAGGTTGATCCTCGAGC
Source organism: Cinnamomum chago (assembly GCA_038049695.1). Lineage (NCBI taxonomy): Eukaryota > Viridiplantae > Streptophyta > Magnoliopsida > Laurales > Lauraceae > Cinnamomum > Cinnamomum chago. Next base: position 56,288,846 of record CP142458.1, read on the forward strand.
CCACCAAATCAGCAGCGTGGCCCATCCTCTGGCCACTCCAATAGGCCAAACCATGTTTCAGGGAGCAAAAACACGAACTCTAACCACTCTGGTTCAAACTCCAGTACTTGACCCACTCAGTCACGAAGCACTAGTGGTGATCAGTGACCACGGTCCATGTGTCAAATATGTAGCAAAGCGGGCCATCTTGCAATAGATAGCTACCACCGCATGCATCATGCATATCAAGGGCGTCATCCCCCACAACGTCTAGCCGCCATGGTAGCCACTCATCAACCCAACCTCAACAATACCTGGTATTATGACACCGGAGCGACGCATCACATTACCCATGATTTGGGTAATCTCTCCATTCATGCACCATATCATGGGTCAGACAATGTGCATGTGGGAAACGGTCAAGGTTTGTCCATTTCCAATATTGGCAATACCACCATGCCCACACAGTACCCCACCACCTTGCATCTCAAAAATATTCTCCATTACCCTCAAGCCTCTTCTAATTTATTATCTGTTCAAAAATTCTCCCGTGACAACCATTGCTATTTTTACTTTGATGATACTGGTTTTTCTGTGAAGGACAAAGCTTCGGGGAGGACACTCTTCTAAGGACCGATTGAGCATGGGCTTTACCCATTTCGTCCAAATTTTATTTCGTCAGGGCACCAAAATAAGACCGTCAAAGCTTCCTTTTTTACTCACCGTGCATCAAGTACTATCTAGCACCATCGCCTTGGACATCCATCAACAAATATTCAACACGCTATTCTTTCCAGCTTCTCCCCTTCAATAAAGCATGTTAAAACAATTTGTTCATCATGCTCCCTTGGCAAGAGTACAAAGCTCCCATTTTCTTTATCCTCTACTTTATCAATAAAACCATTAGAACTTATTCACTGTGATGTGTGGGGTCCTTCCCCTGTTCTCTCTATTAGTGGATATAAGTACTATGTAATTTTTATTGATGATTGCACCCGCTATTGTTGGATTTACCCATTATTATTAAAATCTGATGTTTTTTCTACATTTTGCACTTTCAAACAATATGCTGAAAATCTTCTTGACTCAAAAATCAAAACATTTTGATCCGATGGTGGTGGAGAGTTTACGAGTACCCTATTTAAACAATTTCTCTCCACCAAGGGCATTATCCATCAACTGTCATGCCTACACACACCCGAACAAAATGGTGTAGCCAAATGGAAACACCGTCACGTAGTTGAAACCGGGCTCTCACTCATGGCCCACTCGTCTCTTCCCAAACATTACTAGTTTGAAGCCTTTAACACTACCGTTTATTTAACAAACCGCATGCCTCTAATCTCGATTCCCAAGATTTCACCTTATGAGGCCCTCTTTCACAAAGCATCTGATTATTCCACTTTAAAAAAATTTGGGTGCGCTTGTTACCCGTGGCTTCACCCCTACCGGCCCAACAAACTTGAGTTCAAATCGATCAAGTGTGTCTTTGTTGGGTACAACCTCCAACATAAGGGATATAGGTGTTTGGACGCTTCCACATGCCGCATTTACATCTCTCGCCATGTCATTTTTGACGAAAAATGTTTTCCTTTTGAAAAATCCACTATCACATCTTCACCCTCTAGCACCCCTCTGGATCCACTTGCTCTCTTTGGAACGATTTAAAAATGTCTCTCTCATCCTTCCTTACTAGTCCTCCCACAACCCATTTACCAAACAACTTATCGCTGGCCACTTCAAGCGCACCTCTGCACCGACCCCAAAATCATGAACTAGTGCCCATGCTCTCCAATCGGGTCTGCCCAAGTGCTGTCCTCATAGACTATCAACTACCATCAGGTATATCACTCCCTACTGGTTCCCCTCCACATGCATTACTCCAACCCACCAAGCCCCACCAACAGCCTTTGTCACCAAACAGGCCCACCACTAGCAATTCACCTTCACCTACACATCTACCTTCAACCTCTAATACAAGCAGCCCACTCATTTCACATGTCCCTACCTCTCCACACCTTCCAAACACTCCAGAGGCCAATGCACCCACTTATCAACCAGTTTCGGGGACTACCATTTTAGTAGCTATTGCCTCCACTCTTGGACCGCCTACTCGCACCCACACAATGCATACAAGGTCCCAGTCTAGTATTGTTAAGAAAAAGGTATGGCTCAGCACCAAACACCCACTCCCACAAGCACTACTGGCCCACAATATCATGTCTGAACCTACATCTTACAGTCAGGCTGCCAAATCTGTAGAGTGGCGGGCTGCTATGGATATGGAATATACATCTCTCCAAAGGAGTGGCACATGGACCCTTGTCCCTTGTACACCACATATGAATGTGGTTGGTTGTAAATGGGTTTACCGCATCAAACGAAACCCTGATGGATCCATCAATCGCTTCAAAGCGCGCTTGGTTGCCAAAGGATTTCACCAACAGCCCAGCATCGACTTTATTGACACCTTTAGTCTTGTGGTGAAGCACACCACCATACATGTCATCTTGGCATTAGCTATTGCCTATAATTGGCCACTCAGACAGTTGGATGTTGAATGTGCATTCTTACATGGTGATCTTCGTGAAGTAATTTATATGGCTCAACCACAAGGTTATATGGACCCTGACAAGCCATCCCATGTATGTCTTATGCAAAAGTCTATTAATGGACTTCGTCAAGCACCTCGAACCTATTATGAAATATTTACCTCTAAATTGTTGGACTTTGGCTTTCTACTGTCCCCCTCAGATCCGTCTCTCTTCATCAAATGTGACAATGGTAGCAATGGTTACCTCCTTTTATATGTGAATGACATCATCATCACAGGCAACAATTCTATTTTGATTACCTCGTTCATCCACCAATTGGGTCAACATTTCAAGATGAAAGATTTAGGCCCACTGACATATTTTCTCGACATGGAAGCCTATCGTACCAACAATGGTTTCCTTTTCCAAACCAAGTACATCACTGATCTCCTTGTGAAATCTGACATGGTAGGTTGCAGACCTGTTGGCTCTCCTGCATCGAAGGAGAAATTAAGCCCATCTAATGGACCTCTCCTTGATGATCCAACACAATTTCGGAGTATTGTGGGTGCCCTTCAATATGTTTCTCTCACCCGTCCAGATGTAAGCTACGCTGTCAATCAGGTATGTCAATTCATGCATGCACCCTTTGTTGTTCATATGACTGCCGCTAAGCAAATACTTCGGTTCCTCAAAGGTACTCTTACATATGGGCTTCATTTTCGTCCTGGCCCATTACGTCTTTATGCTTACTATGATGCTGATTGGGCTGGCTCACCATTTGACCGACGGTCCACTAGCGGTTATTGTGTAATTTTTGGCCCCAACCCTATCTCATGGTCTGCTAAGAAACAAAGTACAGTGGCCCGCTCATCCACAGAAGCTGAAAATCATTGCCTGGCCCACACCGCTGCGGAACTCACTTGGCTATGCTTTCTCTTTCGTGTTCTTCATATTCCATTATCTGAGATCCCACTCATCTGGTGTGACAATGTGAGTGCTATATCTCTTGCATTCAATCCTATTTTCCATGCGCGAACCAAACACGTCGAACTCGACTATCACTTCGTTCGTGAGAAGGTGGCATGTAAACAGCTTGATGTCCGCTTTGTTTCCTCCATGGACCAGATTGCTGACATCTTCACCAAAGGGCTTTCATCTAAGTGTCTTCAACTTCTACAATCTCAGCTTTGCATCCGGGAATGCCCGCTTAGCTTGAGGGGGGATGATAACAGTACCTCTCCAATGTCACCTGGGCTAGTGTTGACTTAGGCCCACACAAGAACCACCAAAACCCAGTCTCCAATAACATAACACACCAAGTCTCAAGGGCTGTTTCCTAACTTTGCTCAACAAATCTTATTTATCCTCTTGTAACAGAACCTGATCCATTGTAATATATATATATATATATATATATATGTGTGTGTGTGTGTGTGTGTGTGTGTGTGTGTATGTATAAATATATATATATATGATACTCTACAGATGTAAGAAAACAATAATTCAAAATACAAACACTATTTGTTTGGAGTGAACCAAACCATCCAAACCAAGAATAGACCCATTGCATTGAACCCAAAAGGTCACAACCCCTACTTAAAAATAACTATGTAGAGTGAACCCAAAAGGTCACAACCCCTACTTAAAAATAACTATGTAGAGTGAACCAAATTAAACAATCAAAACCAAGATTTTTTATTATTTTTCTTTATATTATCATATCATGTGTGTGGGTATTTTGCTTTCCTTTTTGGAAATTCCTTCTTGGATGAGAGCTCCAAACAAAAGGGATGGAGGTTTTCATGCATCTCTCTGCACCCGTTTTCTTTTTCTCAATTCCAATGTGCAACTCTACAATTTTTACAAAAGAAACAATACCCATTTTGAAAAAATTCTTCTAGAATCGGAGTTCTTACAAACAAGAAGCAAAAACAAAACAAGGGGTAGAATGAGAAGTGGTTGAAAACCTTGCGGTTCTTCCAAATTAGTGAGGGAGATGGGAAGGCCAAAGGGCAAACAATTGATGTCATTTGTATCAATAGATGAAGACGCCTTCAAGTGATCAGATTGAGAAAAGAATGGAGAGATGGAAGAGGAATGTGATGGGAGCAATGGAGTGTGGGAGATGGAGAGTCTGTTGATTGAAATCATTGGGTTTAAAAAGGAAGAGAAATGGCTGATGAGAGCCTAAAAGATACATTTTAGGCCCCTTAATGAGGACTTGGTTATACCGTCGAAAGAGATTAATTAGTTTAATTCTGTTATTTTATTGTTTGTAGGTATTACAAATGCAAGGAGAGAAATTCAGAGCTAAAATGGAAGAAATATCACAAAGCAAGTAAGAAAGCAAAGCAAGAGTCCAAACATGCCTGGGACATCCAACATGGGTCACACTCACCCCATAGCATGCCAACATGGAAGGTCTTCTAATTGTACCATGATTCTCGGAATTCTCAGAGGCAGCAACTTGAGATGGTCATAACTTTCAACTCGAGTGTCGGATTCGTGAAATCTACATACCATTGGAAAGCTCTTTTCGAGTAGATATCCGTGGAGTCCAAGATTGTATAAATCGGAGCTATATCGAGGGAGATATGACCTTGCGAAGTTCGCTGTGATGACCAGTGGGCCCGGACCCGACGGGAATCCGACTCCTATACGAATTGAAGACCTTTTTCACCCCAAAACTTATAAATAAGAGCCCAAACTCGTTTTTGGAGATTCACATCTTGGGGTGAAGGTCTGAAGAAGGTTTTGGAGCTTTTGGGAGCGTAGCCATGGCGATTTCATCAGAGATTCTTCGTCAATCGTCTTCCATGCGTAACTAACTCCTTATCTTAGGGTTGTGATGAAGCCCTAGTTTTGTGTTTATGGTGATGTATAGGTTCTAGGGATTTACTTTCAATGCTTTGATTATATGACATTGATTTAATCCATTGATTGGATTCGTTTATTAATGCAATATCTCTTTTGGTGTTTTATTCTTGTAGTTTAGAATACCAAGTCATATAACATGATGCTTGAATGAATGTGTTTGTTAGATCTAGGATAATCTATGCCATAGAGATAGGTTATGCCCTGATTTGCATCCATCACCCTTATTTGGTGACTCTGTGAAGGTTTGTAACCAGAACGAGTCTGGAAAGCATTGACAGTGAAACCCTAGACCTATATTCGCCATTGCACAGGCTATGGTGGATTCATACCCTAAGACTTTTCTCTAATTGGATCAAAATTTGTCTTTTAATTTGTTAATTTAGAAATCAAAACCAATCAACCCATTACTTCGTTTACTAATAGGATTAGTTTAATAATCAGAACTTTATTTTCCAATAGAATTAGTTTAGGAATTTAGGAAACAGCGCAACTTAGCCTTTTTGTCCCAGTGGATACGATACTCGGTTAACATCTCTGCTTTTACAAGCGGAGATAATAGCGGAGAATAATTTATAATTGCAACCCTATTCTAGGATTGGTCATAATTTTGGCGCCGTTGCCGGGGACAATTAGCACTGTTGTTTGTTTCTTTTAATTCTGATATTAGTTTAGTTTAGTTTTTTTTTTAGTTTGCTTTTTTAGCTTTATTCACATTGTTTATTATCCTTACTGCAGGGCATTGATTTTAACACAGATTTCTAGAATTTGTACAGGGATCTAAGAGAGTTCACAAAGGAAAAAGTTTTACTCAAAAAGAAATCTCTCTTCTCCTCCCAAGTGCACTGTAAACCTAGACTTTCTGATTCTTTTCATATAATTGCAGTAAATTTTTGTGGGTGTGTGCTTGGTCGTCGCTCTTGTCATCCAAATTTTATTTTTTTAGACCAAAATTTAGAGCGAGCCCTTAGACAAATTAGATCATCTAAACACCCTTCTGCAGTCTCACACCCAAATTCATTAATGGCTGAAGAAAGAAAAGAAGATGAGGCTCCACCTCTCCGACCCTTGAAGGAGCACTATACTCCTTCAGAATACGCGTCACCATCGTGTATTCAGCTGCCTACTATACAGGCAGCTCAATATGAAATCAAGCCTAGCACAATCAATCTTATTCCTTCTTTCTATGGCTTGAACAATGAGGACCCGTACAATCATATTGATGAGTTCTTGGTTATTTGCTCCACAGTGCGGATAAACAATTTCAGTAATGAGGCCTTAAAAATGTTTCTCTTTCCGTTTTCATTGAAGGACAAAGCCAAGTATTGGCTGAGTACCTTACCTGCAAACTCCATCACTTCTTGGGCCCAACTACAACAAAAATTCTTAGATAAATATTTCTCTGTGGGTAAAACAAATCAGTACAGGAGATCTATCACATCCTTTGTCCAAACTGATAATGAACAATTTCATGAGGCATGGGATAGATTCAAGGATCTCATTAGAAAATGTCCTCATCATCAAATTGCCAAGTGGCAATTGGTTCAGTTCTTTTATGATGGGTTGTCTCCTGAATGGCGAAACATGGTAATCACTGCTAGTGGGGGATCAATTATGCTGAAAAATGAGGATGAGGCATGGGAGCTTTTTGAGAATATGAGTGAGACCTTTTAGCACCATGCTTCCACTGCTAGATTAGATAGGCCGGCAGCCTCTAATTTGCAAAAACCTAGAGGTGTGTTTGAAATTCAACCATCTAATGAACTCACCACTCAAGTGGCTGCCTTGACCCAAAAATTGGATCAGCTATTATCTGTGGGTCAAACTCTCCAATCCCCACCCTCTCAAGGTGGTTGTGCTTTGTGCTCTAGTCCCGCTCATTTTGTGAGCAATTGTCCTGCAGCACCCCAATTTCCTGAGTTTGTGCAAGAGCAAGTGAATGCTGCACAGGGGTTCTCCAAACCGGGTAATGATCAATTTTCGAATACTTTTAACTCGGGATGGCGCAATCACCCCAACTTTTCATGGAAGTCGCCCGGTCAAGGCACTTCATTCTCTCAACCGGGAAATGGGCCAAATTTTCAATACAATCCTGCAGCCTATCGTTCCCAACAATCCTACCAGCAACCCAACCCTCAACCACCTCAAAGAACACCATCATTTGAGGAGACAGTGTTGCAAGAGCTCAAAGAGCTCAAAGCAACCACTCAGCTGGTCCATTCCCACTCTCAATCCATAGCTAAGCTAGAGGTCCAGATCGGGCAAATAGCTAATACTCTTAACAAAAGAGAGGAGGGACGCTTGCCTAGCCAACCCACAGTTAACCCTAAGAATTCTTTTGATGTGGGTAGTGGCTCGCAACATAATGATACCTATCATGAGCAAGTGAAAATGGTTGTCACATTACGGAATGGGCGTGAGGTTGAGACTAGGCCGGAGGAGCCTAAGCAAGATGTGAAAGAGCCCACAGCCAATCCCAAGAGCTCTCGGGCTGACATAGTTTCTAAGGGAAACGAGGCACCCCCATATGTGCCTAAAGCCCCTTTTCCTACTTGTCTTGACACACCCTCTCCCTTTAGTAAGAAGAAAGCAACCATGGATGAAATGTTGGAGGTGTTTAAGCAAGTAAAGATTAACCTGCCTCTGCTAGATGCTATCAAGCAGGTTCCTTCTTATGCTAAATTTCTGAAAGATTTGTGCACTCAAAAACGCAAATCTAAATCTCATGTACCAAAGAAGGTTTTACTTACCGAGCAAGTGAGCTCAATTCTCCATAATGACACTCCTCCCAAGCTGAAAGATCCTGGCACTCCCACCATTACCTGCACAATTGGGAGTCACGTTATTGATCATGCATTGTTGGATCTGGGAGCGAGTGTCAATCTCTTGCCTTACTCGGTGTATGAGTAGATTGGGCTAGGGGACTTAAAGCCCACTCCGGTTACCTTACAACTTGCTGATAGGTTTGTTAGGGTGCCCCGGGGAATAATTGAGGATGTTCTGGTCAAGGTCGACAAGTTCTTTTTCCCTGTCGATTTCATCGTCCTTGACATTGAACCAGTGCAGAATTCACGGAAACACACTACTGTCATTCTTGGACAGCCCTTTTTGGCCACGGCCAATGCGAACATTAATTGTCGAACCGGAGTTATGGATGTTTCCTTCGGGAATATGAAAGTGAGGCTGAATGCTTTTAGGGCCTCTCATCAACCTTCAGACCAAGATGACTGCTTTGCAGTCGATGTTGTTGATGAAATTGTAGAAAACGCTCTTCACCCTGAGGATACTTTGCCAGCTGTCATTGCTCCTGATCTGTCTGATGGTCAGGAAGTTCAAAATTTGGATGTGTTGGAAATGCACAAGAGTGCACTCGGCTATTCAGTCGCTGAGTTGAAAGATATTGATCCCTCCATCTACATATCTTGTCTCCCTTGCATTGCTGATTTTACACTTTCTCGAGATATGCAGAGATTTTTAGATCCTCACCTGGAGGAGGTAGACATGAAGGAAGTGCTGAGTCATGTCTTTTTGCAAGTTTGGTTTGTATTTCTTAGGTTTTCTTTGTTTCTTTTTTTTGTGCTTGCCGCTAACACTCCGCAGGTACTTTGGTCTGAGTTGGGGGGCGTCCTCCCCGTTTTCCTCCCTTGCACTTCTTGTTAAGCGGTACCCAGGTGATATCCCTCCTTTTCCTTTACTTTCGTTGTCCTTTATCATTTATTTTGTGTTTCACATTGTGGACAATGTTAGCTTAAGTTGGGGGGTGGGGTATTAACCTTTGGAGTAGTCTAGGAGTAGTTTTTTTTATTTGTTGTCTTTTCCTTCCTTTAGTTTTTGTTGTCTTTACCATAGTTAAAAAAAAAAAAAACTAAACTAGCCCTCTTTGGACCGGGCTTGGATATGTAATTAGGGCCCGATTAATAATTGGGTCGGGCTTGGATTAAGTGACAAAAAGCCCATAACCCAGCCCGATTTGTGTAAGAAATGCATGTAATTTAATTTAATTAGTGCTATATATAATGCCCACAAAAGTGATAAAAAGCCCAGTTCAACCCGGGCTAATTGATTAAATGGGTGGGATCGATCCTAACTTTTATGGCCCGTGCTGGGCTTGGGCCGGGCCTGGGACAGTGTTTTTAAAGTCGGGCCGGGCTTGGATATGCCTTAGCCCGGCCCGACCTGGCCCATGAACACCCCTAATTACCCATTTACCATGAATTCTTAGAAATTCATTTTCATGCAAACAAACTGGCCCTTGAGATTTTCAAAAAATAAAATCGCATATCTAGAAGATAAATTAACTTTTAAATAATTTCAAATGACAAATATCATGACGAACTATTTTTATATTTTTCACAATTCCTCCCTTCTCCTTTCAGATTTTGTGTGTGTGTGTGTGTATTTTTTTAAATGACAATGGTATTGTATTCACGTGTGTAATTTTACATACAAGAAATTGACCTATGAAATTCTCATTTACGCATTGCACACCAAAAAAGACAAACGACCCTGAAAATTCCAAATATCACACTTTCTTTAATTTCATAAATCTGTTTACACTTTATCTCCATGCCAAGTCACAATATGTATGACTTTTTAAGTTAATTGAAAATTTCAGGATGACACGGGCTCATTGTCGGCCCTAGGCTAAAGCCCAGGAAGCCGCCGCTTTAGGCCCCCAATTTTTGTCCATTTTTGGGAGCCTCAAATTTCTTTAGCTCATATAATATATAGGTCTGTAAAAAATAAAAAAAAGGCTGCCCAAGACATGAGAAAGGGCCTAATTTCTAAACAGCCCATTACAAAAGGGCCATAAATTAATGATTTTGTGTTATATTTAAAAGTAAAAAAATGGAAAAAAGAGTATGAAACTTTGGAAATTGGAAAAAATTAGGTCGGCTATTATAGAGTAGTTTTGGATGCCGATTCACTTTCTACTTCGGAGATCAAATACACCCCGTCTCTCTCTCTCTCTCTCTCTCTCTCTCTCTCTCTCTCTCTCTCTCTCTCTCTCCTTATTCCCAATCAAAATTGGGTTTTTGGACTGCAAAACCGTTTTCGACTTTCCGTTTATGTGTTTCATCGCTTTGTGCCGACGAGCCGGGAAGAGAATCAGGTGATTGAACATTCTCTCCTTTCCAAGTTTCAAAGAATATTAAAATGAGCCATTATTTTTTTTTTTTGTTCTTTTAATCTTTTTGACTTTTAAGGGTACAAGACTATTGATTAACATTTTTTTTTTTGCTATATAAAAATTTGTTGTATACATAAACTCAATATAAAAATAAAAGGATAAGAAAAGGTACCACTAAGTTTAACCACAATATCAATTGAATCAAATGATCTTTCGCTTATTATGAAAATAAGAAATCAGTTGAATCATCACATTATGAAAATACAAATAATTTGCAGATGGGTTATATTTGGCAAATTTGTTTATTGTTGTTTATCTGATTTACTGATTTACAGATGCTCTTATGGTGTTGTTTGAGTTATTGATGCTGGCCTAGCACTCTATTGTTTCACAACCTCGGTAATTTTACCTGAATTTGAATCTTTTGAATTTGGATTGATCGTTGGTTCTTGAGTTCTGCATTAGATTGTTTCCTAAAATCATGCATCCTAGAAAGTGCCTCTCAGGGTCTGAAAAAATAAATAAATAAACAAAAAGTTAATGCACTTATTCAATCTCAATCAGGAGCTCTTGATAAGTTTGTTGTTGCTAAGAAACAAACAGATGATTCAGTTCCAGTTGAAAATTTTGAGGATGAAGAATTTATAGATTCAGTGAATGAAGAGCATGAAGAGACACTTGATGAGGAAATTAATCAGTGGATTAATGAAAATGACAATGAGAATGATGGTAGTCAACTTGAAGACCAAAATGTAGAATTTCAGCCTTTAAATGCTGATGATCCGAGTAATTGGGATAAGATGGATCAGAATTTACGAGACTTTTTTAGTAGAAAGGGGTCCTAAAAGAAGAGTTGACGATGTCAATTATCCTAAATATGATCTTAATAGACACTTCTCTTCCACACACTACATCCAACATTTATCCAATGGAGAGAAACATGATAGAAAGTGGCTTGTATATTCGGATGTGGAAGATACAACAGGGTTAGGGCTTTTCAATGTACTTCAAGAAGCATTGAGTACTCTTGAACTTGATTTTGATAATATAAAAGGACAAGGATATGACAATGGATTTAATATGAAAGGAAAACACAAGGGTGTAAAAAATAGGGTACTCAACATCAATCCTAGAGCATTCTATACACCTTGTGGTTGTCATAGTTTTAACCTTGCACTTTGTGATATGGATAACTCTTATCCTAAGGCTACATCTTTCTTTGGAGTGGTACAACAAATATACATGTCGTTTTCATCTTCGCCAAAGAGGTGGAAAGTGTTGAAAGATAATGCAGAAGGTCTCATGTTCAAGCCATTGTCGGAAACACATTGGGAAAGTCATGTGGAAAGTGTTAAAATTATAAGATACCAAGCCAACAAATAAGAGATGCTTTAGTTGAATTGGCCCACACTATTGAAGATTTGAAAACAAAGAATGATGCGGAGTCCTTAGCAGAACATGGAACTGGATGTTTTGAGTTTTTAGTTGGCATGATTATTTGGCACAATCTATTATTTGCTGTTAATTCCGTTAGCAAGGTTTTTCAAGACGAAGACATGCACATAGATGTTGATGTTGATCAGTTGAAAGGGCTTATTGCATTTATTGAAAAGTTTGGAGAAACTAGATTTGTAGAGGCCATGATTGAAGCTAAAGAGGTTGCAGCTAGAATGAATATTGAGCCGACATTTCAAGCAAAACGAATCATATATATAAAGAAGCAATTTGATGAGAACAATAGTGAAGAGGTGACACAGTCAGCTGAAGAATCTTTTAGAGTGAAGTATTTTTTATATATTGTAGATCAGGCTCTTTCATCACTTCAAAGCCTGTTCGAACAGTTTCAAGTATATGAGAAAACTTCTGGATTTTTGTTTAATTTGAAGGATTTAAATGCTACCAATGATGAAGCTTTGATGTCCTATTGTGCTAATCTTTAAACTTTTTTTAGCAAGGATGCGCTTTTTTATATTGATGGGAGAGACTTATTTTCAGAATTGAAAGTGTTGAAAGAAGTTTTTCCAAAAGAAACAACAAAGCCAATTGATGTGCTCAATTATTTGAAGGTGATGGATGGTTGTTTTCCTAATACATGGATTGCATACAGAATATTGGTAACTATACCAGTTACAGTTGCCGTTGGGGAAAGAAGTTTTTCAAAGTTAAAGTTGATCAAGTCTTACCTTCGATCAACCATGTCACAGGAAAGATTGAATGGATTAATTATGTTGTCAATTGAGAAGGGTCATGGTTGATAAGATTGATTACGCAACTTTGATTAGTACATTTGCAGAAAAATTGCTAGAAGAGTAGTGTTTAAATGAATTTGAAGTGATGCAATGACTATTGATTTTTCTATATATGTGTTTTGAATTTTGGTAATGATTAATTTATGACCCATTTTTTTAAGTTGATTTTCGTATACAATATATAGTGGGGGGGGGGGGGGGGGGGGGCTTTGAAATCTTTGCTTTAGGCTCCAAAAATCTCAGGGCCGACGCAGCACGAGCTTAGCCATTACTGGGGACAACTCTATTGAAAGCAGGTCCCGCAGTACTGGGTTCACCAAGTCCATCATATTAAGAGGAATTTATGAATTAAACATCTCATTAAAATCAATTTCATTATGAATGATTAGCCCAAAAATTGATTGAATGATTTTGAATGTAACTGTGCTATTAATTGTGTTGTAGGTCATTGAGCTAGGCTTTGATTGGAGCCTCAATGTGAAAACTTGGTTCAAATGAGGCATAGGACCAGTAGTGGTAGATGGTAAGGATGTTCAAAACCACCTGACCACAAAAAAAATTAACTCTATTGATCATCATCTTGTACCATGCATCTAATCTAACACAGTGCAATCAAAAGGTGGTCCTTTGGTCATGGTTATATGATCTCAATGAAAAAACTTTTCTCGAACTATTAACAAGATCTTCATGCTTAGGGCTCTTGTTATACAAGCCACAAATGGAGATTGCATTCCTCATCATCATCTCCAGCATAAATGTCACGTCCCCCGAACCCGATTAGAAAATAAACCGGATCCGGAGAGTGAAATTTAGGACTAATTAAAATTTTGTCCTTTAGGCCCAAGGGTCGTAAGTCCGCTGTGAGGATATTGCATTTCAAACCTCAAGTAATATAAAACTGCGGAATTCATACAATTTGAGGCATGTTAAATTTCAAAGTAGTGAATAATAAATCTCGTTAATAGTTAAAGTTGCACAAGGAAATAATACAACTAATCAAGGAATTAAAATATTAACAAAGGCCATCCCAATAACCAAGGCCTTTTAAAAGAACATGATGTCAATAAATGAAAGGTCCAACGATAGAATAATAAATGAAGAAATAAAATCTAGTGAAGTCCCAATGAATCGCTCTCGTGCTAGGAATGATGACGCCACTCTCACTCCTCCTCTGCTGGTTGGAGATCCTCTGGGATCTCCTCACCGGCCTGCTCCTCGTAGTAGTACTCATCTAAGGAGTTTGCACATCAAGGAACAGAGTCAACGACATGTTGAGCCATAGATAAGCAAGATATAATTAGGCATAACATGCATCAAATATAAGAGTAATGACAAGTACAAGATCATAGGAATACAAGGAACAATACTAGGCATGTAGCATGAGTAAATAACCATCCGAATCACAAATAGAAATTCTATCAATACTAACAATCACCACTACCAATGTAATGCAATGCACAAGATGGAGACTCCGTGGATGTCCAAGCCACCTCACGGGGTACCAGTAACAATCCTATCCGGACTACTGATACCAAAGTCCGGCTCCAGGGGGATCCTAGCTCCCGGTCCTAGGAATAGTAGCACGGTCCCAGCCCGCTCCCAACTATTCAACACCATGGACGCCGTCCAAAGCCGACTGCCCACCCCGATGTCCGAGTAACCGGCCCATCAATAATACCTCAAACTGCAGATGGCTATAACATGCAAATAATAATAATAATAATAATAAAGTGGTGTTGACACGAGAATAGACCAAGACAAGCATGTCTGGCTAGCTCAATATACAGGACATGGTCGTAGGGATTATCTCATTTCAGTCAATACAAGACAAAACCAATCACATGATAATCCCTTCAGTCTAACCAGTCATGTTTATCAATTACATAACACGGGGTCCTAAGGTGTACTCTAAGTCAGGCCCAAGTCCTAATTTTACAAGGAATTATGTTTCATAATTAATTAGGTGTATTATACCGAGAGTGAGTGTACAAGGAATTATCACAACGGATACGATAAAATAAGTCAAAGAGGAATTACGATCCAAACCTAGGCAAGTGGTGTCATCCATGTATCCTACATGTTCTAATGGAGTACGTGTGAAATTGGATCAACGATGCTTCTAAGGAAATCCCTTGGTGTACAATCATATTAAGCATCCATTAATTCAGTTCCATACGCATTCGGTTACCCCATGTTTAATACATGAATACCTAGACACCTAATCGAAGCACACCAAGCCACGTGCTACGATGTAATCCTCATTAATGGTCAATTGATAGTAGGTTCATGGTTTCCAACATCTAAGGCCCAAACCTAAGTTACTAGTCTAATTTCTAATAAAATATAGGTTGGGTCAATAATCTGAGTTTTTACATCACTTCCCGACCTCCGATCGTGATGAAACTAGAACCATTGGATTCTACATCTTAAGATCTTTCCAACAGTATATTATATGTAAAATTCCGACGGACGGATTAAAAGTTATGGGCATTCCAAAATAGTTCGTTCATATGCTTGCGGGTTCCCGGCGTCCGGACGCCCGAAACCTGGCGTCTGGACGTCCGGAACCAGTAAGGGCGCCCTGAGGGTATGTCTTCTGGCATCCGGACGCTCGGGACCTGGCGTCCGGATGCCCAGAGGCAGAAACCCTCCCCAGATGTCCGAATTTACCCTGTTTCTTCAACTAGCCTTCACAAGCACTATACCCTGCACGAAATTGAGCCTTTTGCTCTCCCAAAACTCCATTCTCATCAATTTTACATCCATTCTAACAAATTAGAAACATCAAAAGGGGTAGTAATTTAACAATTAATCCAATCCAAACCACAAATCTAACATAAATGTCAATCTCAGTGCAATACCAACAATAAGCTTGGAATTTGGGTAATCTAACAAGGATATCATTGTAATCAAAAGAAAACAATACACACATGATTAAATATAAAATGCATATCTACTTGCCTCAACTAAGAAGATGATTAAAAATTAGAAAATCTTGAGGAGAAGCTTTCTACCACGAAGACCACAATCAACCCCGCTCAAAAGTAATCTAGATCACCCAGAAGAAGAAAGAAAGGAAAAAGATCATCATCCAACCTATTCTAAACAAAAGAGAAAACGAATGGAAAAGTTGATTATGGGAAAAGGCTTACCAACTAGTATTAATGGAGAAAGGAGATCGAAAGGAAGAAGATGTGCGGTCTGGATCGCGGAGGTAATCTCTCCCGGAGGGAGATCTGGGCTTGAGAAGATGAAGAGGGAGAAGGAGGGCTACTGTAACTCTTGTTCATTGCAGAGATGAATAAGAGATTAGGGCTAGTCCCTTATTAAGAAGAGAGGGAAGGGAAAAGACTAATTTGCCCTTAAGTGGGTCCGGTGAAAGAATGGACCATTTGAAGGGTTTCTAATCGTCGGATCGCGACGGGCCAGAAGACAAAAATGATCAGCGCGACGAGACCTTTCCAACGAACCCAAGATCACGGTGATAGGAATTTTTTCGGAAAACACTCAATTTTTCCTAATTTGCAAACTACCCCCTGCTAGGATCAAACGAAACTTCGCAGACACTATTCTAACACTAAAAGAAACTAACTCAAGGCCTAAACCCACTTAAATATCTAACAATACAATTAATTATAATAATAATAAAATAAACGGGTCAACTGACCTGCTATTGGGCCTAACTGACCCAGTAAGGTCGCAGACCTTACATCTCTCACCTCTAAAAAGAACATTTGGTCCCCCAAATGCCTAAACACACATCATCAGGAAAAAGATAAGGATACGCTTTCTGCATCTGGTCTTTAGGCTCCCATGTAGCCTCCTCTGGAGTGTGATGCTCCCATTGTACCTTGACCCACTGGATGTTCTTGGTACGCAACACTACTTCCTTGGTGTCGATGATCTACGTCGGACGCTCCACATAGGTTGCATCTGCCTGAGTCTGAAGGGGTTCGTGCTGCAACACGTGAGTAGGATATGGAATATACTTCTGAAGCATTGAGACATGAAAAACGCCGTGCACACCAGCTAGCTTAGGCGGTAGTACCAACCGATAGGCCACATCTCCAATCCTGCTCTTAATCTCAAATGGACCTACAAACCTCTTCGCAAACTTCTCTTTCTGTCCAAATCTGACAACTCCTCTCATCGGTGCCACCTTCAGAAACACCATATCCCCCACCTGGAATTCTAAAGGTCTCCGTTTCTTATCTGCATAGCTCTTCTGACGATCACGAGACTCCTTCATTCTCATCTGAACAATCCGAACTTTCTCACTGGAATCAGCAATCTCTGAGGGGCCATGAAAAGTACGAACTCCTACTTCCTCCCAACATGTCGGAGTCCTGCATCTTCGTCCATACAGTGCCTCAAATGGTGCCATGCCAATGCTTGAATGATAGCTGTTATTGTAGGCAAACTCACATAGAGCCAAGCTTTCATCTCAATTCTCCTTAAAATCCAAAACACATGCTCGGAGGAGATCTTCCAAAGTCTAAATGATACGTTCTGATTGTCCATCTGTCTGAGGGTGGTAAGCAGTACTGAACTTCAACTGAGCACCCATAAATGACTGAAAAGTAGACCAAAACCGAGAGACAAACTTAGGGTCTCGATCGGATACTATGGACTTAGGCACTCTATGTAGTTTGACTATATTGTCTCTGTACAATGTAGTCATCTTGTTCATGAACTGACCAGTCTTGAATGGCAGAAAATGTGCTGACTTAGTCAATCTATCCACAATCACCCAAATAGCATCATTACCATTCCTGGTGTTCGGCAACCCTGACACAAAATCCATAGTGATGTTCTCCCATTTCACTGAGGAATATCCAACGGGTGAAGCAAACCAGGAGGTTTTTTATGCTCTGCCTTAATCTGCTGACAAGTCATACACCTGGAAACGAACTCTACAATCTCCTTCTTCATTTTCACCCACTAGTAGTGATTCTTCAAATTCTGATACATTTTGGTGCTCCCTGGGTGAACTGAATATCTGGTGTCGTGCACATCCGTCATCAGCTCTAACTTGATGTCTTGTACATCTAGCACACACAACTTGTCTCTACAGTACAAGATTCCTTCAATCAATCTAAATTCTGAATTGCCATCGATGTTGTCAATGATTTTCTGTAACTCTGGATCGTCCTTCTGGGCTTCCTTGATCCTATTAACTATTTCTGGCTCCCAAACTCTCATAGTAGCAACTAAAACTTTCTCGTTAACAGGCCATACCTCTACATCCATATCCCTAAACTGCTCCATCCATCTCCATTCAGGCATTACACATCCACTGAATGCTGCCTTCCTACTGAGAGCATCTGCTACCACATTCACCTTTCCGGGATGGTACTTGATCTGAAAATCATAATCCTTTATGTACTCCATCCATCTTCGCTGCCTGTTGTTCAAATCACCTTGTGTAAACAGATATTGCAGACTCTTGTGATCTATATGCACCTCAAAACTTTCTCCATACAAATAATGCCTCCACAACTTCAATGCAAACACCACTGTTGCCATCTCTAAGTCATGTGTGGCATACTTCTTCTCATGATCCTTCAACTGCCTGGACCCATATGCTATCACTTTATCATTCTGCATGAGAACGCAGCCCAAGCCAATCCCTAATGCATCTGTATAAACCACAAATCCTCCACTTTCTGAGGGTAAAGCAAGTATGGGTGTTAAAGTCAACCTGGTATTCAACTCTTGGAAACTCTTCTCACATTCTTCTATCCACACAAATGGAACATCCTTCCTTGTTAGCTTTGTGAGTGGAGATGCTATGGTAGAAAACCCTTTCACAAACCTCCTGTAGTAGCCCGCAAGTCCCAAAAAATTGCGAATCTCCGCTACATTTCGTGGACTGCCCCAATTAACAACTGCTGCTACCTTCTTAGGGTCCACCGTCAATCCATCCTTTGAAATAATATGGCCCAAAAATGCAACTTCCTCCAACCAAAATTCACATTTGCTCAACTTAGCATACAACTGGTTATCCCTCAAAAGCTGCAATGATGTCCTCAACTGATGCTCATGCTCCTCCTTAGACTTCGAGTATACCAACACATCATCTATGAAGACAACCACAAACTGATCCAGGAAAAGAGCAAACACCTTATTCATCAATGCCATAAACTGCGGGTGCATTAGTCAACCCGAAAGGCATCACGAGAAACTCAAAGTGGCCATATCTCGTCCGAAATGCAGTCTTGGGAACATCCTCCTTCCTTACTCGCAACTGATGGTAACCGGAACACAGGTCTATCTTCGAAAAGAATTGAGCTCCTTGCAGCTAATCAAACAGCTCATCAATTCTCGGTAACGGGTACTTGTTCTTGACAGTCACCTGATTCAACTGTCTGTAGTCTATGCACATCCTCATTGTCCCGTCCTTCTTCTTCACAAATATCACCGGAGCTCCCCACAGTGAAACACTAGGTCTGATGAAGCCTTTATCTAGCAAATCTTCTATTTGAGTCTTCAACTCCTTCGATTCTACTGGAGCCATCCTATACGGGGCCTTCGAAATAGGTCTTGTACCCGGCTGCAATTCTATCGTGAAATCCAACTCACGAACAAGTGGCAAACCAGGAATCTCATCCGGAAATAAATCCGGGAATTCTCGCACCATAGGAATCTCTTCAACAGTCTTAGACTCCTTGTCTTCTGCGATAAACGCGATAAAACCTTCACATCCGCTCCTTATCAATCGTTCTGCCTTTAATGCAGAAATCAATCGAGTAGATGTGGGCTTCTCAGTGCCAACAAACTCAACACTACGGTCTGCATCTTGCAACCTCACAGTCTTGTTAAAACAATCTAACACCGCTCGGTTCGCTGCTAACCAATTCATACCAAGGATCACATCAAACTCCAACATCGGTAAGATGATCAAACTGGCCATCAACTGAACTTCTCCAATCTAAACACTACATCTAGGGTAGATGACATTACAAGGAACCAATCTACCCACAGGGGTGGCTACTATCAAATCATATGATAGTGTCTATTTATCCTCCCCAACATGAAGTACAAAAGCTGGTGCAACAAATGAGTGTGTGGATACTGATCCCGATGGCCCGCTATTAGCCATGTCACTGCAAGATAATATGAGTTAGGCCCTATGCAACCCAAAACTAGCAACACAATACTAGAAAAAGAACTAGGAAACCAACCTACTAACTAACGGAATCCTCACACGCGTCCTATGGTTTCTACAATTTTTACCCTGAGAAACCATCCATTGCTCTGATACCATTCTATCACGCCCACCGAACCCGATTAGAAAATAAACCGGATCCGGGGAGTGAAATTTAGGACTAAATAAAATTTTGTCCTTTAGGCCCAAGGATTGTAAGTCCGCTGTGAGGATATTGCATTTCAAACCTCAAGTAATATAAAACTGCGGAATTCATACAATTTGAGGCATGTTAAATTTCAAATCAGTGAATAATAAATCTCGTTAATAGTTAAAGTTGCACAAGGAAATAATAAAACTAATCAAGGAAATAAAATATTAACAAAGGCCATCCCAATAACCAAGGCCTTTTAAAAGAACATGATGTCAATAAATGAAAGGTCCAACGATAGAATAATAAATGAAGAAATAAAATCTAGTAAAGTCCCAATGAATCGCTCTCGTACTAGGAATGATGACGCTACTCTACGTCATCGGCACGCCACTCTCGCTCCTCCTCTGCTGGTTGAGGATCTCCTCACAGGCCTGCTCCTCGTAGTAGTACTCATCTAAGGAGTCTGCACACCAAGGAACAGAGTCAACGACATGTTGAGCAATATATAAGCAAGATATAATTAGACATAACATGAATCAAATATAAGAGTAATGACAAGTACAAGATCGTAGGAATACAAGGAACAATACTAGGCATGTAGCATGAGTAAATAACCATCCGAATCACAAATAGAAATTCTATCAATACTAACAATCACCACTACCAATGTAATGCAATGCACAAGATGGAGACTCCGTGGATGTCCAAGCCACCTCACGGGGTACCAGTAACAATCCTATCCGGACTACTGATACCAAAGTCCGGCTCCAGGGGGATCCTAGCTCCCGGTCCTAGGAATAGTAGCACGGTCCCAGCCCGCTCCCAACTATTCAACACCATGGACGCCGTCCAAAGCCGACTGCCCACCCCGATGTCCGAGTAACCGGCCCATCAATAATACCTCAAACTGCAGATGGCTATAACATGCAAATAATAATAATAATAATAATAATAATAAAGTGGTGTTGACACGAGAATAGACCAAGACAAGCATGTCTGGCTAGCTCAATATATAGGACATGGTCGTAGGGATTATCTCATTTCAGTCAATACAAGACAAAACCAATCACATGATAATCCCTTCAGTCTAACCAGTCATGTTTATCAATTACATAACACGGGGTCCTAAGGTGTACTCTAAGTCAGGCCCAAGTCCTAATTTTACAAGGAATTATGTTTCATAATTAATTAGGTGTATTATACCGAGAGTGAGTGTACAAGGAATTATCACAACGGATACGATAAAATAAGTCAAAGAGGAATTACGATCCAAACCTAGGCAAGTGGTGTCATCCATGTATCCTACATGTTCTAATGGAGTACGTGTGAAATTGGATCAACGATGCTTCTAAGGAAATCCCTTGGTGTACAATCATATTAAGCATCCATTAATTCAGTTCCATACGCATTCGGTTACCCCATGTTTAATACATGAATACCTAGACACCTAATCGAAGCACACCAAGCCACGTGCTACGATGTAATCCTCATTAATGGTCAATTGATAGTAGGTTCATGGTTTCCAACATCTAAGGCCCAAACCTAAGTTACTAGTCTAATTTCTAATAAAATATAGGTTGGGTTAATAATCTGAGTTTTTACATCACTTCCCGACCTCCGATCGTGATAAAACTAGAACCATTGGATTCTACATCTTAAGATCTTTCCAACAGTATATTATATGTAAAATTCCGACGGACGGATTAAAAGTTATGGGCATTCCAAAATAGTCCGTTCATATGCTTGCGGGTTCCCGGCGTCCGGACGCCCGAAACCTGGCGTCTGGACGTCCGGAACCAGTAAGGGCCCCCTTAGGATCTGTCTTCTGGCGTCCGGACGCCCGGAGGCAGAAACCCTCCCCAAACGTCCGAATTTACCCTGTTTCTTCAACTAGCCTTCACAAGCACTATACCCTGCACGAAATTGAGCCTTCTGCTCTCCCAAAAATTCATTCTCATCAATTTTACATCCATTCTAACAAATTAGATTCATCAAAAGGGGTACCAATTTAACAATTAATCCAATCCAAACCACAAATCTAACCTAACATGTCAATCCCAATGCAATACCAACAATAAGCTTGGAATTTAGGTAATTTAACCAGGATATCATTGCAATCAAAAGAAAACAATACACACATGATTAAATATAAAATGCATATCTACTTGCCTCAACCAAGAAGATGATTAAAAATTGGAAAAGCTTGAGGAGAAGCTTTCTACCCCGAAGACCATAATCTACCCCGCTCAAAAGTAATCTAGATCACCCAGAAGAAGAAAGAAAGGAAAAAGATCATCATCCAACCTATTCTAAGCAAAAGAGAAAACAAAGATAGAAAATGGAGGTCTCTATTTTTCCTTTTTTTTTTATAATCTCTTTCTCCTATTTTCTCTCTCCCTTCTATTTCTCTACTTTTCTTCCCATTTTCTATTTTTTTATCCTTTTCTCTCTCCCATGCAACTCTCTCTCTTTTTCCTAAATAGGGGACGTCCCACACCCATGGGATCCAATCCACTTCCATGCCCCCTCATTCTCTCTTTTCCTGTCATGCCCCCGCTGATGAGCACGAGGATTATGCATGAGATTAGGGGGGCAATTAAAATTTTCGTTGATAAACCACACAACGTGGTCCCAATCATGGTCCCACGAGATCGAAGTCCGCAGTGAGGTGTAAACATTTCCTCGGTCAATCAAGATATAAGTGGAAGCTCCGTATACATACAGATGGCACAAATAACATTTTAGACTAAACACTTTTTTCATTAATAAAGTTGAAGTTTAACAAAAGAAATACAATTAAAGTTTAGTTAGATGACCTCTAACAAAAACCTAGGCCAATTAAAAGAATATACAAACTATCCCAAAATATATGTGAGTGCGCTCGTGAGTTGGTCAGACGACATAGACTATATCGTCAGCATGCCACTCGGGATCGCCATCAGGCTGATTTTCCTGAAACAATGCCTCCTCTTCCTCTTTCTCGAAACCAAGGGGCACAGTACATACGCACCAAGCATAGTATCATTAGACTACAAATAGCCGTCAAGTAGATAAACATATTAATAAAGATATGCAATATCAAAGCGAGTAAAGACAATATAATCATGTGAAGTCCAATAATACGAATTTAAGCATAAAACACGAGTATTGATGTACAATGATTAATAGAAGACAAAGTCCTATCAATGATATCAATATGGGCGGTCTACATATGCCAATACACCATGAGATAGGCTCGTTGTCCTCCCATCTCATACTGAGTGTGGTAGAGAATTGTTACAGAGTAACATCCTGCTAAATTAATTCATCGGGTAAGGGTGATCATGGACAATTCATCGGATGTTCAATCCGGGGCAATATTTCAGGACAATCAATACATCGGGTGACTACCCAAAATATATACCCAATACGATTTGCGGTCACCATACAATCCATCTATTAATATATATAGTTTTCCCATAGAGGTGCCCCTCTGTGTTGGATGTTAACAGCTGAGTGGTGCTCAACATGAGAATCCTATAACAATCAGTGAGGGCTGGGCTTTTCCCGATGAACAGGATTTCACAATTCACGAGGAGACTACTTCCCATCAATTGTTCAATCAATCAATTCAATCCTTAATCACTTTCATTAATCACTTACAATTCCCATTTCAATCATGGTAGTCCTCTCTAAGCCCTTACAATCAGGGTCGCCTAACCTCATCACATCATTCAATGCAATACAGTCAATAGGGGATCTTAAGTACAATCAATCTAGGTTCTCGATGTGATCCCAACAGTTATAACTAATAAAAACCTATAGAACATGTATGAGGCATGTGGACATCAAATGAAGATAGTACGAGTCATTTCCTATCGATCAAAAGTTAAAGGGAATAAACAATCTAATTCTAGATCATCCATTGCCTCTTCGTACAAGACATCGCTACCCGATCCAAGGAGGAAGTGAGGTCCTCGACATCCAGTAATTTACCTTGCATCATTTGTAAATATCGCATGGCCTCACTTCATCTCGGTCCCAAGGTAGTCCATACGTCATACATTGTCTGACAACTCGTAAGGGTATGTGGCTTAGAACGTCCCTCACTAGTGGTCCACCAACTGGTCTTCATTATAGGGTGCCAAGGGTACCAATTCTAAGCCCAAAAGACTTATGAGAGAAATTCCGTTCAAAATAAATTATAGTGTTCACGGTCAACCGCGGTACATCCACGGTTGACCACAACCTCACAACGGTGGACTCCATGGTAGACCGCGAGGTCGGGCGCCAAGGCCTTAAAAAAATGTGTTAGGCCTTCTTCAAGAGAATAACTAACCTATATTTTTTAGGTTTCCATGGTGCACTCCACGGTCGACCGCGAGGTCCACCTTGGTAAAAAGTAGAACATTTCAATCAGATGCATTAGGCTCTGTCTCGAGACAGTAGCTGCCCATAAATTTCCTAGGTTCCACAGTTGACCAAGACCTTTCTGAAAGTCCTGGGATCCTAACCCTAGGGGGGGTGAATAGGGTGTGCTACAATATGTGATCAATTTAGACAAATTTTAACTTCTTTAAAATAAACAAGTCACAAGTGATGATTTACCAAACAAGATGCGGAAGCTAACAAAAGAAATCACCACAAGCATACACCATTACACAAAGATTTATAGTGGTTCGGCCTCAATGCCTACATCCACTACCGGCTTGTGATCCAATCACCCTACCGGATTTCCACTATCTATGCTTTTCAATAGGCTAAGCAATAACCTTTACAATGTTGTTTTTCTAGGCTAAACAACAACCTTTACAAGATGCTTTTCTAGGCTAAGCAATAACCTTTACACAGTGCTTTTCTTAGGCTAAGCAATAACCTTTACAAGAAAAAGATTTCTCTTAAAAAAGTGTCTACAAAAACACTCAAAGAGATACAATTTAAGCTCAATATATTTGCCTCTAAAATAGGCGGATATGAAAGTGAAAAACTAACTCACACAAACACTAAATGAATGCAAATGTGTATGCTCATGATGTGTGTGTGTGAGAACTTCAATCAAGTTAAAGACAAGGCTCAATTAATATATGCTCAAAGCATTTAAAAGTTCATGGCACATAAAAGATTTGATTGAAGTTTAATGCAAATCACATGTATGAATATCAACTTGTTAATGATATGAAAATCAAAGATTCACAAGTTGTATGAAAATGACTAACTTAAAACATGTGATGCATATACAATGTTGTTTTCAAAACCAAATTAATTTAACTAAAGTTCAAATGAATGAAAACAACAAATGAAGATTCAACCAAGTAAAAGAATCATGCTATAAAAGAAAAACAAAGATTTTGTCTAAGCATGATTAAGAAAGATTTTAAAACAACTTGGATTGAAATCAAAGTGAAGAATCCAATCTTAATTAGATCAAAGATTAAGAGAAGAATGGATTCAACACATCATAGTTATCATGCTAAGAATTATTTACCAATAATTTAAACAAAGCATATGACATATGATTAAGAAAGGTAAATCTTACTTAGAGATTTAACTTCATTAATCCAAGCTTTAGCTCTCCAAATGACCCCTTGGTCTCTTTTAGTTCATCCCCTTTGTCTTGTCTCTAAACACCTCAAGGAAGACTTAAAATTCTCTAACTTTGGTAAAGGAATGAACTTCATTTTATAGCCCAAAACTGCCCAACGGCTAGTCCCCGGTCGACCCCTTGACTCCCGGGCCGACCTGGCCTTCACAACGGTCATAAAACTGACCATTTGACAGGAGCCAACGGCTCTTTACCCGGTCAACCCACAGTGGGCTCGGTCGACCGGGTCCACTGGGCCGGTCGACCGAGCCCACTGCGAGTCGACCTGGGCCTGGGACTAAAATTGCCTAAAATGTGTTTTTTCAAAGTATTTTCTTGAGAGAACTTTTAGGCCATTAAATCAAGCTTGGAATCATGATTTAAATCAAACTAAGAGGCTTAAAATCATGAACCACAAAAAGCCTAAAATGATTTGAAAGATTTAAAACATAGGCTTGCTTGATTTCTAAAACTTCTTTTCAAAACAAATTGCATCCAAGTTTAAAAACAAAACATGCACAAAACAATATTTCTCCAAGTCTAAAAACCAATGCATGTGTAAATTAAGATTTCAAGATTTTCTAAATCAATGCAAGTGTGAAAATTCAAATGATGCTAAAGTGTTAATGCATCCATCAAATTGCAATACACAAAATCCCTAACACTTTCGCATGCAATCAACCGCGGGGCTACAAAAAGGGGGACCGATTCCCAATTTTTGTTAAGAAACTAGGGGTCTTCACATTTTCTTTAGTAAACCTGATTGCCAATATACAATAGGGCCTAGCTCTCTTCAGTTCATCAATAACCACCCATCCATGCATACATTCAAATTACAATTCAATTTAAGGCCTAATCTAGCATAAATGTTCAATTTAAATGAAGTGAGCCAAGGCATCGATCAATTGAGTAAATCATGCTAGAATCAAATGACACAGTAAATATATGAGTATCCACTTGCCTTGGTGAAAGACACTTCACGCAGTGATCCCTAGCCCAAAATGCCCAAAATCGAAAAATCAATGGAAAACTGTAAGGACCCGATTTCTAAAATTTATTATAGATTAATATTAGTCGTAGATTTTATCTAGTGTGGACCCCACATTTTTTTTAAAGTTATTTTTATTATTATTATCTCTTATTTTTATTAGTATTTTCTTAATAGGATCCATCTAAGGATAAGAGGTGTTTGAATTTTATAGGGTTTTGTTCAAAAGACAGATTGGACTCTTTTTAAGTTTTAATTGTTGAGATAGGATTGGAATTGTCTATTTTCAACTAAGGTTTTCCAGATTTGATAAGACCTCATTTCCCTCTTGAGAATTTAACTTGAACCCAAACCCTTATCTACTTACCCTATTTAACCAATAACAAAAAAGATCTCCTTATTTCATACCTGTCCTACTCCACTTTAAACTCTCTCTCTAAGTTCTCTATAAATAGCACCCCTCTCCCATACGAATCTCCATACTCTCCCTCCCTCCTAGGATCTACCCACCTTTAAGTTTCTTCTTCAAGATCTTCTAGTTACCTTTTATCTTTAAGTTTCTTTCCTTAGTCTTCCTTTATAGTTGCTTTCCTGTTCCTATTTCTTTTTATTATTTTAATTCATGCTTCTTTAACTCGGATCATCCAACCCACCTGAAGAGAATAGGACCTGTCACAGGTTCTTGGAAGCAGAACCATGATACCTTGTTACTGTGTATTGGCTGTGGGCCGAGGTGGACCCACCGACGTTTGATCAGGACCGTAGATTTGGTAGTAAACCCATGGGTGACTCCATTGATGTAGCTCCCACATGGAGTGAATCTCGTTTCGCTGTCATCTTGTGTTTACAATCTGGGAGGCGTGAGTTGATTGGGAAGGAAACAAACAGTTTGGGCATTAAGCTAGAGTGGGACCCACTATATGATCTGATCCCAGATCTGGTCCGTCCATTGGGCCGGGCATGGTGGGGCGGCCTTAGGGATGTGGGCCCGTGAGAGGTGGACCCTATTTGAACCATCATCCAAAGACCAAAAGGGGGCATGACGGTAGTGTAGAAGAAAGGGGATAATTCTGTTTTTGGAGACTGTGGGGCCCAGGTGGGCCACCCATTACAGATCAGACCTTACATCTGGTAAAGTGGGTTTGGGTGACCCTATTGGTGAGGGCGGATTAAGGACTCTTGATCAGTAGGCCACAATCGAAGTTACATAGTTGCCGTTGAAGTTGAAACCATGATAGAACTCGTTCTGTGACGAGTGAGAAAAAAAAGAAAAGAAAAGAAGATGGTGATGACGTGTGTGTTGAGTGAAAAAAAAAATGGTGATGACACGTGTGTGTGGTGATAAGGAAAGAAAATGGTGATGTGTGGGAATAGGAGAGAGAGAATGATGGTGACTTAGGGTGGTTTGACCTAGACTTTAATGGGAGGAAAGAAGTTTCCCCATGTGACAGCAAACATAACATTAAGTTCTATTAAATTATTTACCTTGCCTTAGTTTCTAGGAATTAGAAAAAGGGCCATGTTTGTTTTATAAATTCATTTCTTAGAATTGTGACCCTAAACCAGGTCAACTCATCTCTCATTTTAGCCCAAACCCATGAACTCATGTCTGAACCCACTTACACATCGTACTCGCTGACCACTTGGAAATCACCCTTAACAGGTATCCACATCTTTGCATCAAGGAGGTTAACCCAGGGCGGGTCAAATTAATCAGATCCATCATTCACCATTGATCAAGGCAAGTAACCTTACTATGCTTCCCTAGTATTTAGAGTTTTCGATTCCTTGTCTCCAATATGATATATCTAAGGATTTGTTATGTTTCCATTGTAATCTATGCTTGGATGCGTGGTGAGAGGGCCCGATCCTTGCATCTTAGAATTGCAGGATATTTGTTTATTATTGATTTTGTTAGAAAATAATATTTTTTTATTCAATTCCGGTTAACGTTTTTTTTTTTAGCTACAATCAAACTTGTTGGACTTGATATTTTCCCCCTTAAGATCATAACTTTGTAAAATGAACTATCGTTGAGAATACGTTTTATGAGCTATCTGAAATTACATCCTAAGGTTGGAGCTTTGTACATTGATATATGGTTTGATTCGTTTTTCCAACCTTCCTTAATTAGTAGATTGAAACTGAAATTATCAAACTTTGAAAAATATATACCATTGACCTCTAAGGCATCCTCTAAAGTATGGGCAACGCACCGTGGGGACGCTCACATGTGGATTTTAGCCCCTTTGGGTCTGACATTAGGGAACTGGGAACCCCTTTGTGCGAAAATCACTAGTCTACAGCTAGCTCCCTTTTGTTTCGTTTTAGTTTGGTTACTGGAAACGCTAGCTTCGTGCCAGTTATTTGTGATTATAAAATGACTGTACCTGGCGGGTACCTTTGTGCTTTGGTCAATTTTGGCAAGTATACTTTGTTAATTTAGTTTGCTGAGGAGGTACCTTATCTTAGATCTAATTCAGGGTATTTTGCTATATTTATCTGATATCATATCATCCAATCTGTTTGTTATTTTGATTTCTTCAATCATGACATTTGAATTTAGAATATTTGCGCATCAATGACCCATAGATCATAGTTGTTATCAATTGACTGAAAAATCGTTTGCTACGGTTTCATAGTCTGTTTACTTGTGGAGTTTTACTCATATGGCTGTTTTGTTCTTTTGTTTCAGATTTTGAGGTCAATTCGGAATCTGAAGAAACTTAAGATGTTTACAAGGTTGGGCAGAGACATGAGCAGCGCATCACTTTTTTATATTAGCTAGTAGACTTGAGGAAATATTTAGTTTGTGGATCACTGAATTCCTAGTGTAGATATAAGGCAGTATGAGATTGCTATATTGTTTATGGATGGTTTATTTAGTGTGCAATGACATATTTGGGTTATTAATTTCTTTTTATGGCATAATTTAATTAATACATGAAATTGGGACCGTCGCGTCACGAAATTTGAGGGTCCCAAGGGCCTCAGATCTCGGGGCGTGACAAAAACACTCCAACAACCCAATCTACCTACACAAATAGAAGGAGAAGAAGGTGGTGAGCTATACTAAAGCAATTCTAAGCTCAAGACTCAATAACCCAAGCTCACACAAAGAAAAAAGCTCACCTAGGTCAAAAGGATGAGGGGGGAAGCTTGAAAACGGTATGGAGATCATTGTGGAATGTGGGGCTCGGAGGGAGATGATGGCAACGATGAGTGGTGATGATGAAGTTTTATGAGGTCCACTAGCAACAAGGGCTTGGTTGGGGAGGGGGGAGAAAGAAAAAGGAAAGGAAAGCAGAGCAGAGAGATGGTTGTAGTGGATGGAGTGAAGGGTCAATTCTAGGTGGCTCTATAAAGGAGGTGGTCTTGGGAAAATTACAATTTAGACTTAGTAGTTTTGGTTTGGGTTTCAAGGGATTTCGAGGGTCCGAGTTGGGGTGAGGTAGCAGAGAAATGTTTGGGAAATTAGGCCATATACCCAACAGTGCCAAAATGTCAAAAAAAAAAATGGAAATTACGAAAAGCCTTCCAAACTTTTTAGAAATTGCAAACTACCCCCCCCCCCCCCTCCTCATGTACTCAAACTAGCTTGGATCTCAACCAAACTTCATACACACAATCCTAATAGTAAACCAGACCTGGTTAGCTTCTAAACGAGCTTAATTAGCTAAAAATGCAATCAACTAAGCTAAGTACAACATTGGGGTAAGGGACCTAGCACTTCCATCTCACACGTCCACCTCCTCATTCTTTTTCTTTCTTCTTTCTAGAGAATCATTGTGATTTTTTTAATTAAAGATGAAGATGTACTCGATGAAAGGCTAAATTCATAATCAAAGGAGAAAGTGAAGCTTGTTTCTTTTTTTTATTTTTATGGATAGACATGATTACAAAGGTTTAAATTCTTCAATTGGTTTATAGATTTTCTTTATTTTCATGTTCCTTGATTTCCTATCTTCAATTCTAGATATATATAATGCTTGAGATCCTCTGATAATAAAGAGAATCCAGATCTAAGCATTAAATGGTTTAACTGACTTTTCCATAAACAACTTAATTGGAAATTTAATTTTTTTTCCTCGCTTAAATAGATTTTAGAGAAGGAGATCTAAGCTATATGTGTTTCATATCATTAGAACTAGTGGATCCATATCCTTAGATGTTCTAATTTGATTGATTTCAATTTAGTTATATTCAATTGGTCGTTTTAATTTAATTTTCTTTTGTTGACTACAGAGTTACAACACTTCAAATAGTTTGATTTAAGTTCAACTTAGTTTAGGTTTGTTTATTTTCATTTTTATTTATTTGGTTCAAGTTCAAGGGTTGTAATTTATGTTTAACTTTTATTCATAGATCATGAGTTGTATAGGTTTTACTAGGCTAGTTTTAGATTTTGTTTTAGTTAGAAAAGTGTGTTTCTACTCTCCCATTTCCTGTGATTAACCTCAAACTCTCGAGTTTATTACTTCGCGACAAGACTTGCTTTTGGGGTTTTGACTGCATTATCAAGTTGTCAACAAGACCCATTGAGTTAAAGATTTCAGAGAGTTCAATATTTATGTCCGTCCATAGTATCCATTAACAAAACCCACATCTAAAATATAAACTGCTTAAAATTATTTTCCTCAGTTTTGACTCCAAGACAAATTTCACTCTAATTCAAGTTGAAATTAAATGTTTGAACGAGATCAATATAATGATAAGTTTCACTTAGAACTAATATAATAGTGAGTTTCAATTTGCTTGAATTAGAGACGCAAGCCACACCAATGGATTTATAAGGATGGACTTATTGGGTTCTCCATGATCTTGTAAGGACTATTATGTTATATTTTAGAGGCCGGTTCTATATATCATAATGGGAATTAAGTAATCTTATTCCTGCAAATCATCAATCCATCAAAGGGCCACAAGCTGGAGAATCCATGTCGCTCAAAAGAAAATTCCTCCTTGTGGGCTTTAGGACAAATTTCACTCTAATAGGAGTTAAACTCACCAATAGACTAATCATGTGTAAAACACACATATGCTCCCTTTGTTTTGAATATTTAATTCACATGTCTCTATGCGACCAAAATGATGTCTAGCCCGACTCTTATTAGAGTGAAATTCGGTCTATATATGTGGCCTGGATTTTGTAAGTGCACCTAGTGGATTTATAAATATGGAAATAGGATTCCTTTGATTAATTCCTTATCTAAGAGGATCTAGAATTTACATCTCTGAAGATGTTCTCCTTTGAGATGTGGGTTACACAAAAACTGATCGGTGCCCTTGTCGTGAGCCCGTCCATGCAATTCAAGGGGCCCTCTTATGAAGCAGCGAGATGGGAGTTCCCACATCCCATTACTCATAATAGAAGTTTTTCATCTACGTCTCATTGAGAACTAATACCATGCTAATTAATCTTAACTTGGGGATTCCCATGCAGATCCAAACCATTCACGTCTCATGCCTTCCACTAAAATATGTAGCATCTCAAATTTCACTTCAATCGGAGTAACATGTATCATTAGACTTGTCAAGACATGAAAAAATAAAATAAAATATTAATTATCATTTCGTTTTATACACATTGATTAATTATCCATTTCATGAAAATTGAGTTTAAATCTCACGAATATATCAATTTAACGATGTACATTATTTGAAGTAAGCTGATATTCAGCTGAGAGCATGTTTACGAAAGGAGTCCAAATCTCCTATTTCAACTGATCCAATCAAGATTCTCCAGCTGTATAAATCTCTCTTATTTTCTTTTTTATTCAAATAAGCAATTGAGAGGGTGCATTAGTTGGCATGAGATTTTATACGGTTGGGAAATCTTGATTGGATAAAATAGTATCACCTAATTGTTTTAAAGAAACAGGAGATCCAGACTCGAGAGGGAGAGGGATATAGAAAAGGAGAGCCCATTTGTGTAAAACTTACCATATACTGATTATTTCTCATGAATAACAGATTCATGCTGAAAAGAATAACTACCCTTACAGAACGGTATCGTCCTTGGCCGCAACTGTTCCTCTCATGAGCAATTGTTGACTAGGCTTGTCAGTGGGACGGGCCGGGCCTGGGCTTGGGTTGTCCAATCCAGTCCCGAAAATTGGACGGGCCTGCCGGAGGTTGTCCAATCCCGGCCCTAAATTGAACGAGTCTACATCAAATCTCGTCCCGTACGAGCTCGGGCTGGGGCAGGGACAGGCCTGGGCTTAGTCCGATCTTTGACATAAGCAAAAATTCTCTAATTATTTCTACTATCACCAGACACCTGGTATGATCCGGACTTTAAACTCTCCTCCTTTTTTCTAGGTTTGAAACCGGCAATGCAATGCAACAAGTAACATGGTAGAGTTAAAAAAAAATCTTCTTTTTTGCCGGTGACAGTAGAAAATCAAAAAATCAATAGAAATGAATGAGAATGAGTATCCTATATGGGTCAAGTAATGTATAATCAATTAAAAAAAATTTTTTTGCTAGTGACAGTAAAAAATCAGAAAATCAATAGAAATGAATGAGAATGAGTATCCTCTATGGGTCAAGTAATGTTAAAAAGAAATCACAAATTAACAAAAGTAAAAAATATAAGTAATATACTCATATTCATTGAAATATCAAAAGAAAAAACTAAGGTGTTACAGAAAATCTTATTAACAAAATAACGTGTGCTCCATTTTCAATTGCCCCGTAGCCGACTCACTTGTATGTATCCCACATGTGCCCCCACATTCAAGATTACAAAGTTACGGATGGTTTGTAGCAGAATAATTCCCTTGTTCCAGTTTTGTTCGTCAAAATAATTATTGTTTTACTGACCAAAGTGAGAATCATCTCAAACATCCCTCTATTCACAAAGGCAATATTTCTCCTCATTCTAAGTAGGCA
The DNA here is from genome assembly GCA_038049695.1 of Cinnamomum chago. Classification (NCBI taxonomy): domain Eukaryota; kingdom Viridiplantae; phylum Streptophyta; class Magnoliopsida; order Laurales; family Lauraceae; genus Cinnamomum; species Cinnamomum chago. The sequence goes on from CP142458.1 coordinate 56,322,359, forward strand.
GGCGCAAATCACTAGAGAAGCTATTTCAACAGCAAGGGTTTGAAAACATGCCCATGGATAGAAGAAACTGCTCACAATACATATAACATATAACATAAATCACAAACAACGGAATGCATAGGAAAGACGTGCCTCAGGCCTAGTTAATTAACAAAAGGCCAAAGTCTCTCTCTCTCTCTCTCTCTCTCTCTCTCTCTCTCTCTCTAAAACCATATCAGTCATTTATAAATAATTAGTATAATAATCTTGTAGCGGGCCGGGCAGAGCCTAAATGGGCTGAGTTGTTTTTGCCCAATCCCGGTCCCATTTTGGCCGGGCTTTAAAAATATTGTCCAAGCCCAATCCACTGGGCTCAAATTTTTTTAAAGACCTGTATTTTCAAGCTTGGGCCAAGCTAGGTACCCGTTTCAACGCATCCCATTGAGGAAAGAAACATTGTCCTTAATTCAGCTGAGAGCATATTTATGAGAGGAGTCTAGATCTCCTATTTCAACTAATCCCATGAAGATTTTTCAGCTATATATAAAATCCCTTCTTTTCTTTTTTTCCTTCAAACAAGCAATTGGGAGAGGGTGCATTAGCTGGCAGGAGATTTTATAAGGTTGAGAAATCTTAATCAGATGAAACAGTATCTCCTTGTTTGAACAAAATAGGAGATCCGGACTCGGACTCGAAAGGGAGAGGGATATAGAAAAGGAGAGCCCATTTGTATAAAACTTACCATATACTTTTTTCTCATGAATAATAGATTCATGCTGAAAAAGAATAACTACCTTATGTAACGGTATCGTACTTGGCCGCAGCCGTGCCTCTCATGAGCTGTTGTTGACTCATCAATGTGGGCTCCACCACAAAATTAAGGAAAGAAGAAGGTAAAAAAAATAACAAAGACCAGAACATCAAAACGGTCAAACAGCTTCTGTCTTTTCTCGTAGCCACGACCCCGTAACAGAAGCCACCGGCACGTCACCAGTCACTCCATTCACATCACGCTCCCGTCCTTATGATTGCCTCAGAAATGACCGGGCGTAGCCGGTAGACATGGTCCTTGTCATACGGGAGCTTTTCAGAAGTTCAAACTATAAGAGGGAAAGCTGTTAGAGCTGGATCTCTTGTCTTCCTTCTTCTTCTTCTTCTTCAGAGAGAGAGAGAGAGATTTATGTATTGGGAAGAGACATTGTGATCACTTTGAGAATGAGGTTTTAATAAGGAAAAGAAACAAAAGAGAGAGAGAGAGAGAGAGAGAAGGGCTTTGAAAGAGCCTTCATCAGTTTCCAGTGAAAGAAAATGGCAGGGACAAGCACAGCCACCAGCCTTGAAGAAATCAAGAATGAGACTGTTGATCTTGTGAGAATCCCATTTCCTCATTTTCCCATCCTGTTCTTTTTTTTTTTTTTTTTTCTCTTCTTCTTTCTTTAGAGCACCCTAGTTGCGCCCAATTTGTTACGCATCGGTTTCGGTGGTGGCATTGGTTCGGATTTAATATTTCAATCCAAAGCCATGCATAGAAATTAAAGGGGTCAACCCAAACTTTTAATAAAATAGTTTGATTTGATTTGGGTTGGCCAATGATGGTGCAATAACTTCTTGAGTCTAGGTGTTGGAGCTGATACTAAGAGGCACTTTGAAAACTCTAATATAATCAATAACTTAATTAGATTAAAGTTTAAAATGAAAGTTCTAAATTTTAAGTTTCTTTCGTGAATAACCGTGTTAACACTAAAAGCTCTGATACAATATATATTAATTATTAATAACACCAAAAGCTCGAGCTGACTTTTATATTTCGGCCAGTGCATTGATAGTACATCCATCATAGAGGATAAAAGCTATGCATGCTTATTACTTACCATAAGGTAGAAAATGTCTGGGGCCAATAAGCAACCCCTTGAAACCTTGGGTCATGAGCTTACCCATAAGAGTTATATTGGACTGTTAAATAGGAAAGGTTCACATCAGTTCATGATGCAATAGAATCATCTGGCCATGGTTAGGGATCTGAAGCATCCTTGGTGGGCCCTTTTTATCCAACGGGTCTAAGAAATATTTGCTAATATATGGGCGGCCCTTCGCCAGCATCGGCAGTACTCACCTTACTGTAAGCACATCGTATGCAAACACATAATGAGGCCCACGTTGTGCTCCATCTAAGTGGACAATAAAATAGGGACCCCCTTCATAATCACTAATTCCGAGTTTGACATCCATTCAAATGAACCAATAATGGATTGATTGTGCACTTATTTTGGACTATGACGATTTGTGGGCCATTGATCAAGTGTTTACGATGATGATTTGAGCCTCCGTCATCCTACATAAGGGAAAGTTGGGTAGGGTCCGTCACCGTCCCGAAGAGGGATCCACAAGGAAGTGATTTTAACCAATAATCTTATGGTTTTTAACCATTTTCAATCTTATATCGTTCTGTCATTGAAGAAAAAAAAAAGTTCTTACTCCCAATATTTTCACCACATTAGTATTTTCCAGGAAAGTTATATGTGACAATAACAATCATGTGCGAAGGGCCTTCTTTTGACATCAGATGTCACTAAACCATATAATTTGTGAGTTCAAGTTCTTAATGGTCAAGATAGTCTGATGAGATGGTAGAGAATCACATTAGAAAATCAAGGTGGGACCTTGAAAACCCAATGTCCATACTTCAAAGATGGTCTGTTTATTTTATTATATAATGCCTGTTAATGAAAATAATGTTATATTATTATATGGTGGAAATAATATACAGGAGAAAATCCCCATAGAGGAAGTGTTTGAGCAGCTGAAATGCACAAAGCAGGGACTCTCAACAGAGGAAGGGGAGCAGAGGCTCCAAATCTTTGGCCCAAACAAGCTCGAAGAGAAAACGGTAAGAACATAACAAATAAGTAAGAAAGAAAAAAAGAAGTTTTCTAGGAAATATATATCCTTTTCTATTACATATAAAAGGTTCATTTTGATATAAAATGAACATCCTGCAAAAACAGGAAAATGAGAAAGACATAAGAAGAACAAGGAATGTACTTTACATGAAAATGTGCAAAATTCTATGTTCAAAATCATTTTTTTTTCTCTCTTCCTTATTTTTTTTTTCTTTTGTTTGATGAAAACAGGAGAGCAAGCTTCTCAAGTTCTTGGGATTTATGTGGAATCCTCTGTCATGGGTCATGGAAATCGCTGCATTGATGGCCATTGGATTGGCCAATGGAGGGGTAATTACATTTAATTGTTCAAGATTTAATCAATTACATTTAATTGTTCAAGATTTAATCATTCTTTTTTTCTTACTACACAATCAATATCATTCATCTGATGAAACCTACCATGAATTAAAATATCTCACTGATCGGAGGATTTCAATGGCGCGATAACCTACTATGAATGAAAAAATCCCACTGATCAAATGATTTCAACGGTGCGATGGTCACATGGTATATCTGGGGAACACATGATGATGGCCCATCCATAATGTTGGAGTTGGGCCACATCCCAACTTTACTGTTGCAGCACCTGGTATAATATTTTGGTTCTGGTTGTGAAGGCCTCCATTGTTTTTGCAGGGAAAACCTCCAGATTGGCAAGATTTCATAGGTATCGTTGTGTTGCTGATCATCAATTCTACCATCAGCTTCATTGAAGAGAACAATGCAGGCAACGCAGCGGCCGCACTTATGGCGGGCCTTGCTCCCAAGACCAAGGTAACAACATAGTTGAGCCCATTTAATTATTGGGTCAAACACTTAGGCCCAGATCAATCCAATAGGCCTAAGCTTCAGGCTAGGCCAAACCCATTAGTGTTTTCGATGAATTCAACTAGAATATATATACCTACTAATTGGGTCAAGGTGAACACTAACTCAACTTGGACTAATAGTTACTAGGTCAGGATCCATCCTACTGGCTTAAAAACTTTACTCCAAATCTAGCCCATGGAGGGATGGACTTGGACTGGCCCAGCTCACTTGTAATTATCCGATTAAGTAAAACTGTAAAACCATCTAAACAGGCCAGTTGGACTCAATATTGATTTGATTAGAAGCTCCATTCTGCAAGTTAGGAAAATTGCTTTAATAAAGGGGTTCTAACAGAGCTGGGGCACTCCGTACTCTCCATAGGTGAACCAATGGGTCAGTTCAGATTGCATTGGTTGGCCACGGCCCATAGCTTTAAACTGATTTATGGGGAACACTAACATGATATCTATGTGAATGAAGGTCCTTAGAGATGGAAAATGGAGTGAGCAGGAGGCTACCATCCTTGTCCCCGGCGACGTGATAAGCATCAAGCTAGGCGACATCGTCCCTGCAGATGCTAGGCTCCTCCAAGGCGATCCCCTCAAGATCGACCAATCGGCACTCACCGGTGAGTCCCTCCCAGTCAACAAGTGTCCTGGTGATGAAGTCTTCTCCGGGTCAACCTGTAAGCAAGGTGAGATCGAGGCCATTGTCATCGCCACCGGTGTCCACACCTTCTTCGGGAAGGCGGCCCACCTCGTCGATAGCACCAACCAAGCGGGACATTTCCAAAAGGTCCACACCATGCTGTTAATACAAACATACACAATGGCTCACACCACTGTACATAACTGGTCATAGCATAGGGTGCACCTTGTTCTAACATGGTACATGGCTTGTTCATTGTGATCAGGTCCTTACTGCCATTGGTAACTTCTGTATTTGCTCGATCGGACTTGGTATGATCGTCGAGATCATCGTGATGTACGCGATCCAGCACCGTCGATATAGAGATGGAATTGACAATCTGTTGGTGCTGCTCATTGGCGGTATTCCTATCGCCATGCCAACTGTTCTATCAGTCACCATGGCCATTGGATCTCATCGCCTATCAGAGCAGGGCGCCATCACAAAGCGGATGACCGCCATTGAGGAAATGGCAGGCATGGATGTGCTGTGCAGTGACAAGACCGGAACCTTAACGCTGAACAAATTGACGGTTGACAAGAGCATGATCGAGGTGAGCGGGACTGATCGCAGATAGAATGGTTCAGATTTTTTATTTGATTGTGTGATATCCGGTTCGGGTCAGTTCAGTCAGCTGAATTGTGGAATTTTGTATCAGGTTTATGTGAAGGATGTGGACAAGGAAATGGCGGTCTTACTTTCAGCCAGGGCTTCAAGGGTTGAGAATCAGGATGCCATAGATGCGTCCATTGTTGGGATGTTGGCAGATCCCAAAGAGGTAACGAACTGTCGTGATTGATGAGAAGTGGACCCACTTGTGTCAAATTCAGCGCTTGAAACTTCTTGTGTGTGTGTGTGTGTGTGTGTGTGTGATGCAGGCACGTTCAGGGATCACAGAAGTCCATTTCTTACCCTTCAATCCTGTGGAGAAACGTACGGCCATTACTTACATTGACTCTGATGGCTCATGGCATCGTGTTAGCAAGGGTGCACCTGAGCAGGCAATCTCTCATACACCAACTGGATATATTTAATTAGGGATGTAATGGGTCGGGTCCGGGCTTGGACTGGGTTGGGTTTGGACCTAACTATTAGGAACTTTAATTAAACGCGTTCATGGATAGCACTAGCCCTTCTTTTATGTGCCCATGTGTTGCCCAACCCTCCCCTAGCGCATGTATTATGTTTACTTATCAGTAACTTTATCAGGAAATTATGTTTACTAATTTGTTATTCCTTTTGCTCTTCCATGTATTATGTATTGATTAGATCATTGAGCTTTGCAACCTTAGAGGAGATGCACAGAAAAAAGTCCATGACATCATCGACAAGTTTGCAGACCGGGGGCTTCGTTCCTTGGGCCTTGCCAGACAGGTTTGGCTCATTTAAATGCATATAAGCAGTTCTTGGCCATGAGAATCAAAATGTTCTTTTATCCATGGACAGGTAACATCTTTCAGTTTTTTTCTTGTGGGACCCACCGTGGAATGACAATACTGTAAAGATCATCCTCACCTTAGCCGTCGAATGATCAGCTTGCTCACAAGTTGGAAGTTAAAAATGAGAGAGGAACAACCTACATTTAACCGAAAAACAGTTGAGCCAGATGACTGAGAATATTGTTTGATTGATGTAAGATATTTGTGTTCTATTGCCCATCCAGGGTGGGCCCCCACTAGATGCTTGTAGCTGAAAGGTTGCCTCAATGTAGAAATGAAACATGGTAGGCATGTTTCTTTTATGTTTTGAGTTATTCGAAATGATTTCAAATGGTGATGGTGATGGTGATGGTGATGGTGGTGGTGTGATAGACGGTGCCGGAGGCCAACAAGGAGAGTGCTGGCGGTCCATGGCAGTTTGTGGCACTGCTGCCCTTGTTCGACCCTCCAAGGCATGACAGTGCAGAGACTATTAGGCGGGCACTCCATCTTGGTGTCAACGTAAAGATGATCACTGGTGATCAGCTGGCCATTGCCAAGGAGACAGGCCGCAGGTTAGGCATGGGCACTAACATGTACCCTTCTTCCTCTCTCCTTGGTGATAGCAAAGACCAGGCCATTGCCACTCTACCGGTCCATGAGCTCATAGAGAAGGCCGATGGCTTCGCCGGAGTCTTCCCAGGTAAACTATGTACCTCTCTCCTTCAGAGCCTGATAACTAAACTGCAACTAGGATATTCCATGATAACCTAGATGACCCTATTGAAAACTACTTATGTTGCCTCCTCTACTAATGCATCGAGGTTTTGGTGGGAATGGTTAGCTAAGGAAGCTTAATAGATTCGATTATATTTACTTAGGTTTTGATCTAAATGAAGCTGTTCTAAGGTGCCTTTCAGCAAGTCTACCTTTTGGATCTATTTGACTCAAAACTGATATAAATAGATATTTAAGTGCTTTATACTATTTGACAAAATTGATGTGAATGTCTAATTCAATCAACTTTAAGACATTTTACCTCTTTTCATAAATCAACGAAAAAGGATAACTTTTACAAACATGAACGAACCATAAGATCTGCTTACTAACATTATTGTTATGGTTGGAAACACAGAACACAAGTATGAGATTGTGAAGAAGCTACAAGAGAGGAAGCACATATGTGGCATGACTGGAGATGGAGTGAACGATGCGCCCGCCTTGAAGAGGGCGGACATTGGAATTGCAGTAGACGATGCAACTGATGCAGCTCGGGGTGCATCGGACATTGTCTTGACTGAGCCGGGCCTGAGTGTGATTGTGAGTGCCGTGTTGACAAGCCGAGCAATCTTCCAAAGGATGAAGAACTACACCATCTACGCGGTGTCCATCACCATTCGGATTGTGCTCGGCTTCCTGCTCATCTCTCTCATTTGGGAGTTCGACTTCTCTCCTTTCATGGTCTTGATTATTGCCATCCTTAACGACGGCACCATCATGACCATCTCCAAGGACCGAGTCAAGCCTTCTCCAATGCCCGACTCATGGAAGCTCAAGGAGATATTTGCCACCGGAGTTGTCCTTGGCACCTATCTTGCTGTCATGACTGTCATCTTCTTCTGGATCACCCATGACACCGACCTCTTCACCGTAAGTACATTTATTATGATCAAAAGAGCCAATAGCACAGTTGGAAGGTGCATGCTCATTAAACAGAAAGTACATTTAGTGTGCTTTTGAGGGTCACCCCAAATTCGCAACAATAGTTTGGCATCATAAATGGATATCTATTTCATCTTTCATTATAGGGTGTATAGGGTCCATTAATTGTCATTATAAAGAAGTAAACAGTTTAGGTTTAGGCTAGACCCAAAGTAGTCCACATTTTTTTTTGGGGTGGTTGTTTGATCCGTAATCAAGTAAATATAGTTCCAATGTTGTCTCTGATTCTAGGCTCCATGTGGGGTGCCATGGAATAAAAATTGACCCTGGTTGCTTTGGATTGACACAGGAGAAGTTCGGCGTTCATTCAATTAGAAACAACACTGATGAGCTAACAGCAGCTGTCTATCTCCAAGTAAGTATTGTGAGTCAGGCTCTCATCTTTGTGACAAGGTCCAGGAGCTGGTCATTTATCGAACGCCCCGGTATCTTGCTCCTCAGCGCATTCCTTGCTGCTCAATTAGTGAGTGTCCTCTGCTTATTGTCTCAATCAAACACATAGTTAGTTGGTTTTTATTTTTTTTGTTACAAAGATCTAACGTTTAGTATGTCTTCTCAGGTGGCTACACTGATTGCGGTGTATGCAAACTGGGGCTTTGCTAGGATCAAAGGTATTGGATGGGGATGGGCTGGACTCATCTGGGTCTATAGTGTCATCTTCTACATCCCTCTAGACATCTTCAAATTCCTGACCCGCTACGCCCTAAGTGGCAAGGCCTGGAATAATATGATAGAAAACAAGGTAAAGGCTTGTTCTGAATTCTCATACTAGTGTGGTTCAAAGTTTTGGTGATTATGAATGTGTTGGGAACGGCAGAACAACGCTGCCTTACCTGACATATATTTTTTTGGGCTCCCATACAAACCTAAATACACAGCAGAATGGAATATTAAAACTTATAAATTATTTATTGAACAAGATTAAAATGATGTCTAATTGACTCAATTATTGCGCATATTTTTCTGTTGATCAATTTTTATTAATTAGATTAATCTTTTCGATGAATTGCAGACAGCATTCACAACAAAGAAAGATTATGGTAGGGGAGAGAGGGAGGCCCAATGGGCTTTGGCTCAGCGCACACTACACGGCCTCCAACCCCCTCCTGAATCATCAGCATTATTCAATGACAAGAGCTATAGGGAGTTGTCCGAGATTGCTGAACAAGCAAAGAGGCGAGCCGAAGTTGCAAGGTACAATGAATCGTGAAAGGATGCTAACATGGACTACATGCATCATGTTCCTACTGTACTATTATGTCTACACACATGGATCCATATACAGAAAAGAAAACTATTTGGTGTGCGGGTTTTTGTCAAAGTGAAGGATAGGAAAAGTCATTTGATGAGTTGTATTCTTGATAGAAGTGAAAAAAAAAAAAAAAAAAAAACTGCCCTTAATTCTCCGGAAGTTATATTATTTACTAAGAGGGGAAAAAAGTTTAATGAGGGGCAAAAAAGAAAAAGGAAAGAAAGTTGACAAGGGACAAAGTAGTTATGACCAAACATGCCCATTGAAATTTGATATAATTTTCTCCTATTGTAAAGGTAAGATAGGTTTCATGCAACCAAATGAGCTTAGTGGTCTGTAGACTCACCTGTGTCGAAGGTGATAAAGAGTCATGGAAGTGATGGTATCTCTCTATTAACTACATGGTTCTGATGGTAAAAACAATTAAAGTTCAAGGGCTACATGCATAGATTAATCCTTGAATATAGGTACATAGAATGATGTTGTGGTGTTTGTTGCAGGCTTAGAGAACTTCACACTCTAAAGGGACATGTTGAGTCAGTGGTGAAGCTGAAGGGACTAGACATTGACACCATCCAACAGCACTACACAGTTTAAGAGCAGAGAACCAAGACACATGGAAGAAAAAGTTCAGATACTAGGTATTGGAGAGAGAGAGAGAGAGAGGATGGCATGTGAGAGAGAAAAGAGAATGCCTTCTCATTTTGTTCTATATTTTCTTCTTATCTGAGTGGGAATTATAAGTGGAGAAATAATCAAGAGCTGGGTTTAAGTTCCTAGAGACCAAAGAAAAAGGAGAAAAGAAATGTCCTCTCCTAGAAAACCAGAATCCTAACAATGTGGTGGTATCTATTACTCTTTTCTTTCAATGATAAAACCTTTTTCTCTTAAACTATCCATCTTCAGTGGCCTCAGTTTTCTTTTAGTTGCTTTGTTGATCGTTAATAATCAGTGCTTCTTTAGCAGCAAGAGTCTTTTAGCTTTTATTTTAAGGAATTTGAAATCCAATTGGCCAAAATATCAGGTCTTGGAAGATTTAAAATGACAACCATTCGTTATTCTAAATTCTGGATCTTGGAAATTTTTGAAACGCTTCTCAGGTTTTTTTGTTTTGGATAAAAATATGGGAGGTGGCCTACGAAGGTAGGTGTCAAATACAAGAACTCTCCACTTGGTGAGGCGCAGAGTCCATGGCGAACTGAGCTACCATTTCTCAGTTGCTTCTCAGGTTATTTGACAGCAACATAGAGCTTCCATTTCAGATTTCAGAATCCCAACTTGTCAGGCATCATAGTTGGCCCACCAAAGAAATCGAAATTCCCCACATGGCCAAATTCATAATATCCATCTAGCATTCATGCTACCAAAATAGCCCTTGAAAATTTAGAAGTTACATAATAATTATCAGTGATTGTCCATGGACCATTTATTGTTTAAGTTCTATTGACGATTGTGGACGTTGAGTAATTATCTTTAACAAAAATCTTTGACTTGGTGATCATAGGCCTGATACTTGAATGACAATAAGAGATAATGGATACTTTGACAGACTCAATGGCGCAACCTTGGATCCTCAATTGAAGAATAGATTTATCTCCAATGGGATTGATCTAATCCAAAGAAGGATTTAGCCATTAGGGCACGCTTGAGCCAATGGGAAACACCACAGTTAAAGAGAAAACTCAGAATTCTTTGGTTAATTGGAATAAGCATAAGCAATTACAATGGAGACTCATCTATACATAGAGTAGGATTGTTCCTCTCTACTTGGACTCAAAGACTTTCCTAAATATGGGAGAAGACTAATTACTAGAGGAAACTAACTAATAGCAATCCTAATTAACTAATAATAGAAAAATAGAAATAGGCATAAAATTAAAATCCCAAAGTAGCTCTCAGTCACAATTGGGCCTCCGGGCTGAACCCAATGGACCGATTTGACCAATGGGTCAATCGGTTGACCCAATTGAGTCGGACCTGGTCAATGCTGCATCACTCAATAGATAATCAATCAAGGACAAAAACATGGAGCAACATTGTGCAGTGGCCGTAGAAGCAAATTAAATCTGGTCTCATTCTCATTTTTTAAGGGCCTGTTTATTTAGCGAGTAAAACAAGGCTGATGTGACATGAAATTTTACTTCTGGGTGTTTGGATGAAGTAAAAGTAGATTAAAACGTATTAGAATTAATGTGAAAAAGTTTTACTTTATGAGTATTTGGATGGAAAAAAGGGTAAAGGTTTACTCTATAGGTGTCGGAAATATGAAGATCTTGGAATTGGACAGATCAGATGAACAATTTTGAACACATCACACGCATAAATGGCACTTGGCATGGCATGAAAATGTTTTGACTGATGTTTGATCATGCAATGCAAATAGATCAATAACTTTTCTACTTAGGTGTAGAAAGGACCACATTGTGCAGCAAGATATGAAATTTCTTTTTGATAATTCTTCCAACATGGTAATCATCAATTTCTATTATTTATGTCCTGAATGCATAACTATAGGTAAATAAATTTTCTGAAGATTAGTTTTCTCAGTACAAAGATGCAGAGGAATTGCCAAACATTACTGTTAAGAGTATCCAAGTGAATTGCTATCAATGTACGTTTAGGCTCTGGTTCATTACAGCTGATGTCACGTGGATGCATTAATGGCTTAGACAACCAGTGTTCACAGAAGTTGTGCACCAACATTGTAAACTAGCAAATGAGTACTGCAAAGTCAGTCCTGGGAGCCAACACACACCAACAAACTCTCTTCAGATAAACTTTAGTGCTCTACTGAGACCTGTAAACGCAGAGTTTAGATATCATTCAACAGAAACTATCATGCTATATTCGGTAAGAATTTCTGTTGGAAGATTTTATCTTTTTTTTTTTAGCGTTAGTCACTTGCAGCTGGGATCACAGTAACTTGGGGAAAAACTGTATTGGTAGGTAACCAAGCAAGAAGTAGAAACATCATAGAAGTGGAGGAACTCATCATTAATGATCACTTCCAAATTGTTGTACATTTACAAACCTTCCAAATTTTCCAGTCATTCGTGTTCTTTGAATCTCATCAAGATTGAAAACATTGTAAAGATCACGCTTTACGAATAACAATACGCCTTTCTCGCTTGTACTCCACCTCATCTCTCTGGTGCATAATTAACAAAGCTCTCCTTACCTGGAAAATGAAATATATTAATCAGAATTAATGTTAAAAGACTAGATCTTGACAACTTAATGGAAAGTTCTCATGACATTATAAAACTTTTGGGTTTGGGAAAATCCTACAAAAAAATTATTTTAAAATAAAGAGGAAATGTTTCAAAGTACATAGATTAAATTATGATATAAAGTATATTAAAATAATTATGATACACATAAAATTTCATTAAGTACAAAGATTAAAAAATAAAAATTTGGGTAACGAGTAGAATCTCATGAAAATCACATTTGAGTATCAAAAATTTTCAAATGGATTCAATTATATGAAATATCACGATATTGTTGGGACATGTTTCATGAACTTCCCGGAAAAAATAGTGATGTTTCATGACAATGATCAGAACAATGGCATTGACATATTTTACATGTTGAAGCAAAGATGAGGAAATGATGCATCAATTCCGCACTTACAATAGACTCATTTAACCCCATCCTGGTAAGGTCATCGATCAGACGTCTCTCTGATATGTGGCTTCCAATTCCCACTCTTCTTTTTATATGCGTCTCAGCTTGCTGCACAGAAAATCACAAGAGATATGAATATTTTATTTAGGAAAAGACTTCAAAATGCTCAGTATTACAGCTGCAGTTTAGCCTAATTACAGGCAACGCCATTTGTAATTGATGAGAAATAACATCACTTGTGATTTGAAGAGTAAATGAACCCTTTTAGTACACATTCTCACAGCTTTGTCAAATGATACTTTGTAAAGTGTTGGACATGCCTAATTGCATAAAAATCTGACACACCCACGAGTTATCTTATCTGATACAAACCTTAATCTCATTTGCTATCTCAGGTGGCAAATGCACATGTTCATTGATTCCAGATCGAGCAGCATCCATAGTTGAAACATTGAAGAGCCTTAGTGCTTCTGTAACATGTTCTTCAGTTGCAACAAAGGACCTGAAATTCAAAGCTTATAAATATACAGGCACATGCATATATAATCCAGTCTAGGCTCTTGACGTGCAACTTTTATTCTCAGTAAATCAGTTTCAAGAAGATTCACCATTCTGAGTACATAATTAAAATAAAAAGTAAGAATCTTTTCAATTTCCTCAACTTTTATTCTCCATAAAATTTAGTAAATCAGTTTCAAGAAGTTTCACCACTAAGTACATGATCAGCATCAATAGTAAGAATCTATTCAATTTTCTCAACAGTTCATGTTTGATGAATCTAGTTCTCTTACACAGTTATAAATCCGACTCAGTTGAAATTTGACCCCAAGTTTAACCTGCTTATTGATCCTCCCTCTGCATGAATTTAGTGATAAATCCATCTTCATTGGTGATAACGCCACATTATCTCCTTTGGTGATGAACCTGATCGCTTGGAACCTAGGGAAGATTGCATGCTCTCCCTCTTTTCGTTTTTCCTTTTTTGAATGGGTGTGCTCTCCCTCTCACTCTTGTCTTCTCAACACTCCATTACCTGCTAATGCCCACCAGTGCCGCCACAAGGTTCTTGGGTCTGACACCAACTGAAAATTCTAAACTTCTTCAATGATTTGAGCTTTAGGGTTTGCAGGAGAAAAAAAAAATAAGAAAGAGAGGAGCTTGTCTCTGAATTCTAAAAGTCTCTTGCATCACTCAATGAATTTTAGTCTACGCTCTAGATACTCTACAACCAAGGGCTTAAAGGAATTCCTTCACCCCTAAGATACCGGCACTTGGACAATATCCTAGGAGTTTGTCTATTACAGGGTTTTTTTTTTAATTAAAAAAAAAAAAAAAAACAGAGTTTGTCTATTACTTTCATCACTCAAGCAAGAAGATATCACACCCTTAATCGAAATGAATATCTCACCACATAAATAATCTCTTCTCATGATAACCAATGGAGTCTAGAGGCTATGCACAACCATTTAATCATCAATAGCCATACTCAAAATGTTGCCCTCTCCAGCATTAGCATGGAGTAGGTGCCACCTTTATATTGATCACATAAAGTTTCTGTTTTAGCCCGTGATTTAACTGTGACTAGTCTAATGTGGGCTAAATATATACAATGTCAACCCTCCTTAATCGGAGTTGTTTAGAAATTAAAATCAATTAACCCTTCAACGAAGTACTAATTATCCTCCTAAGAAATTATGCAAGATTCTTCTATGATCTTTTGTCCACTGAGCATAATTGAAATTGAAGCACTCCTTTACATGGTGTGGTATTCAACAGGGATTACTCTTTTCACACCTCAACTTATCGAATAGCAAACTACGAAGTTGAATTTTGAACTGATAAATTAAAAATGCAACTTGGTTTTTAAAGAATTTGAATATGCTGCGTTCATGATAGAGATGTTTGAGTTTTAGGAGAACCAGTACTTACAGTCTCATCTTTGCCAAAGATTCGCTTAACCTTACTATAGCTTCTAACTGCCTCACTGTAATTGGTATTGCTGCAGACTCCCCTGATTCATTAGTCTGTTGCCTCATTTGCTGGGAAAAAAAAAAAAAACACGAAGGCTCAAGTCCAAGAAATTCAGTTAAGAAAACATGAAACTAATAAAAAAACATCAACTTCTGAAAAAAGTACTAATGCTAAATTGTTTATATTTTTCACTGGAATCTATTAGCATACTTGTCTGATTTTCACATAGTTGTTCTGTAACATGTTAGCAGCAGAATCTGAAAGTCGAGGCTTGCAGCGAACACGGCAGAATTCAATGTATCTGAAAACATTATTGAAATTCAGGAATTAAACAACATGAGTATTTGGCAAAGCAGCTTGGTGGTCACTGGATAACAGAGGAACTGCATTATACCTCTTCAGCCAGTTCTCTCCTTCGAAAGAACCAGTGTCCTTGGATGCTACCCCAGCGCTGGCATGAACTTTTATGATATGGCTGGCAATAAGCTGAAAATGAGAGAAACATTAGCCTGGTTTGAATATTACTTGAAGATGAAAAATAGATTGTCAAAAATGTGCAAGAGATTGGCTCAAAATGGATATAACAGTCACTTCTCCAACAAAATATCAAAGCCATTCCAGAAATAGACATTGAATTTAAACAGAATGCCACCTTGCTGCTCAAATCCCCATGGACTGAATAGGTAGGATATCAACAGGGATAGATATTTTATACATGGCCACCCAGATTATGGTGAGTATCTATTAAATGGTTCTGATCAACAGTACACTTGCAGGATTTTGGCTGCTGCTGCAGTTTCCACTCATTACATAATGAAAAATCTTAACTCATGACAATTATAAAAGCATGATCTATAGATTGAAGAGAATATCCTATACCTTATCCTGACCATACATTCTGATGTCTTTGACAATGAAAATAAGATCAAATCTAGAAAGGATTGTTGTCTGCAAATCAATGTTATCCTGCGCCGTCTGAAAAGACAAGACCGCTAAGTGGTCAATGTACAGACATTTCATGTGATATAGAGTTCTGTACAACAGCAACTGTATAGATTTCTGCATCGCCCATTTCAGTCCATCCATGTGATCTCATGATTCTCTGACCAGACCAATGATCCAACTGAGCATCATTGAATTCTGATTATCCAAAACTCTCAGAATTAAAGATTACAATCCTTCAATAAATGGCCAAATTAGATAGCAGTGAAGAGAATACAGTGGTCAATTGAAAAGGTCAAAATGAAAGGGGAAAGTCTTCCAATCTGAGAGATCTTAAGACCATCTCCCCCTGAAACTGTTAGGATGAACGAACCATTCAGCTGCATTTACTGAAATACGGGCACCATGCAGTAAACACATACATTTGTTGTAGCAGAAAATGCAAGAATTAATCTTTCAAGAAGATCTAAAACAGCAAAGAAGATGAAGTTGTTACTTGAATCACAGACCTTCATATCATCATAACGCCCAGAAGGGGGGTTAGCCGCTGCAAGTACAGATGTTCTAGAATTGAGCACAGTTGTTATTCCTGCTTTGGCAATGGATATAGTTTGCTGCTCCATCGCTTCATGAATGGCAACTCTGGATAAACAGGACAACAGAAGATATAATTAATGTGTAGAGACAAGCATACATTAGTAAAAGGCAGTGGTTTTTTTTTTTTTTTTTTTGGTAACCCAGCCAATGGGGCTAGGACCCAATTGAGAGCCCGCACACACACGGGAAGACAGCCCACTCAAGTGGGTAAGGAGACCGCAAACACGGGAAGAAAGCCCACACAAGTGGAAAGGAAGCCTGCACAAGCAGGAAGAAGTGGAGTACCCAGGGTTCGAACCCTGGGCAGCTAGGTGAGAACTGTCACTCCTTACCACTCGGGCAGTTGAACAACTATTTTGATGCAACTAAATAAGTCCCATAACCAAGCCATGCATCACACTGAGGCCCACCGTGCATAGATTACATGGTCCAAAACCCAGAGTAGTGAATCACTAGTATTGAGCCACCTCGTAAATTTGCATACAATCAATCATTAATCAGACACGCTTGAGGATATGTCAAAGTTTCTTCATCCATACATTTGTATTAAGTTGACACTGATAAAACCCAAACCATGAGTTTAGTGGGGAGTTATTTGTTACAAACACTTCATTTTGAAGGAAATTCTCGTCGAGAGCCTTGCTGGAAAGTAGGGTTTAAATCCTTATCTTGGCTATGAAAAGAAGATCTGACTCATTCCCTTGTTCTCTATCACGTGTGTAGTTTTTTTCTTTTTCTTTTTTTTTCCCCCACGTCCATCTTCCTCTTGGAATCAATTCAAATATGGGCGACGTAAAGACCTTGAATTTAAGATCCAGAAAGCTCAGCATACAATCCAGAGTAGAGAATTCATTCTCACATAGTTTCAATTAGAGGATTTGATCACTACTGTTGATTAGTCGAGATTTTTGCTGACCCACATATAGACTTGGTAATTGGTGTTAATGCATGTGATGCCTGTTAAAGTTCCCCAATTGCAAACATGAGAATTTGAAATATTGTACTTCAACTAACATATTTTGTAATGGTGTAATTCAGTGCTGCCATGGTTGTCATATTTGAATGGATTTTTTATGAGTAATGGTTGTATGAACCATATCTACTTTCTAAAATCTCATTTTTTTTCTATCCATTTTCTAAGATTATATGTTAAGACTTGAAGTTTCTAGAGTGTCAAAATGCAGATGTTATGTTTCTTTGAACAGCACGACTATCATTGTATTTAGGCCCATTTTAGTTGAGAACAACAGTCACTTGGCCTACATTACTAGCCCAGCACTAGTTTTGGTCCAAGCATCTGCAATGTGAGGCAAATGTGAGGGATATGATTCTGATCCTGCAAAAAGTGCACCTCCAGGCCCACAGAAAATTAGCAAAAACCTCTCTTGAAAGAAATGTAAGGAAAAAGTAAACAAGAAAAGAGGTATCAAGCTTTACTTCCAGTTACACACCTGTCCTCCACCCTCATTTTGTCAAATTCGTCGATGCAAACAACACCACCATCTGCCAAAACCATCGCTCCTCCTTCCAGATAAAATTCACGCTGAAACAGAAAAATGTATTAATTAATATTATGATGGTCAGAGAAAAATTGAATTTTAAAAGTCATGGTGCATCATACTAGAACTAGATGAGAAATCAGCCAAACGAAAATATTAAAATATCAAGGGATCTCATCTGGATCCACCCCATTTCTCTGTAAGTTCAAACACTTGGGCAGAATGGATAAGTAACCAATGGGCTGTGAACTTGGGGTGATGAGATAATGATTTGAGGCAGGAGAATATAGGAAAACAGAACCAGCATTCAACGTAAAATAATTTTCCAAGTTTCACACCAGCTTAAATGCATAGGATAATCATACATAAAACATTCAAATTCACTCTAAATAGGGACAGATCCTAACACATCCTAAGATAATGTAAATATTCTACGGAAAAGAATTCATTAAAAGACTTACTGAGCTGTTATCACGAATCACAGAAGCAGTAAGACCAGCAGCAGATGACCCTTTTCCTGAAGTATATACAGCTATAGGAGCTGTCTTCTCAACAAACTTGAGAAACTTCATAAGTAAAACATATTTCATCAGTCATCAAAGATACATTGAGAAAAATCCAACATAGTGTATGAGGGAATTAACATTTCATCATAACTTTGAGGCATGGACTGCAAACAAATGCATTAAGTCCTAACATGAAAACCAGAAAATGGAAATCGAAGAAAAAAGGACAAGGACCACGGCATATATATATAAATATATATATATATATGTATATATACACACTGTAGAAAATAATGAAGAGTCGAAGACTATCCAGATGATAAAAGTAGCTAAATCAAAGTTATCTATTTGTCAAATGTGATGCACATGAGTGTTGATTCCCCCATGTTTTGAGTAGGGATTACAATGTATATTAGACAACTTTAATCTGCTGATTGTTTCTAATATTCAATAACAAGAAAAATAAACTAGTTAAATATTCATAACAGCTATGATATCAGTTGGCAAGAGAGTTGTCAAAATGTAAACTTGAAAACCCATCCCTCTAAACCCTTTGATGCAGAAGAAAGGACTGCTATTCTAATATGTCATACCCGGCTTTCATTTTATTCTTCATAAAACAAGTTGCATTGTGGGAGTCAGCCCAAATAGATTGCCTACAAGTAAGGCCAAGTTGGAACCAATTGGGCCAGTCCTATTCATTGCTGAGTGTCAAAAATGTGTCACCTCATCTAGGATCAAGTACAAATCAACTAGAGTGCAGCCAAGATTTGATTCATTATAATAGATAAATGCACTGAATAAAGCCAGCTGCATACTAAAATTTTCACTATGCACTGATTAAAATATTTCCATCATTTGATTCTGTTGTATTAGGAATCCTACAAATTGAACAATCACCAAACGGATTGAGTAGCCATGAACATAACAACCAGGGTAGCAGACAAAGAAGCACAATACTAACCTGTGATTTAGCAGTAGATGGATCACCCCACAGCAAGACATTGATATCCCCTCTTAATCGGACACCATCTGGTAACCTCTATATTCATGAAATAAGTGATTATGCTATTGAATATCAGCATGACCATGGAAAAAGCACAACTTGTGATTTACCTTCCTCGATCCTCCAAATAAAAGACATGCTACAGCTTTCTTGACATCGGCATGGCCATATATAGAAGGAGCAATCATAGAGAAGATTTTCGCATATGAATCTGGTCTTTGAGCAAATTCTTTAAATTCTAATTCCTGCATATTAATAAGCATAGCTTTTATGGGAATATTGAAACAAACAATAATATTTCCTTGAGCTTCCAAATAAACTATAAACAATGAACAAATATAGTGCTGTGTCAGAATGTATGGTGAGAGAGTCCAAAACATTAAAAAAAAAAAATGGAGGTGCCCACCCTGCCCCTCATTGAATTGGTTCTTGACCCAATTTGAAATTGTCTAAACCATTATTAGGATATTCAAGTACCCAAGTTTTATTGTCATGCATCCAGATGGGCAACAAACTTGGGAATTCATTGAAAAACTAAACCAAGTTCTCTAGGCACCCCACCCACCCACTAACCCACACAGAGATCTTACAACTCTTACCAGCCAAGCACGGGAGGTAGCCCATGTGAACACCTGAGGCCATGATGAGAGCCTAAATGTACCATTTAGGCCCCTCAATGATGACTTTGTTACACTTTGGGATGATGTTATGTGGCTTTATTTGTGATATTTTCATGTTTGCAGGTATTTTAGGTGAAGGGAGTGAAATTTGAGGTAATTGGAGGGAGATGGCCCTAACACAGAGTAGATTGGGCAATTCTGGTTGGACGCCAGCACATTGGTATCCGGACCCAATTCCTGCAAGATATACCACTGTTGTTGCCTGCTGGTGTCCGAACGTCGGCACAGTGGTGTGCAGACGCCAGTTATGGAGAGACTCCGTTTCTTTCCGTGATTTGAAGAAAATTGGGGGAAAAAGCTATTTAAGAAACCCAAAAACTCGTTTTAGAGGATTCAGACTTGAGAAAGGCAACCGGAGGCTAGATTTTGGAGGCATTCGAAGGAGCTTCAATGGAGGTTTCATGGAGGATTCTTCACCGATCTCTCTCCAAGGGTAACTAACTCTCCATCTTAGGGCTATAATGAAGCCCTAGTCACATGCTTTTGGTAATGTATAGGTTCTAGAGTTTTATATTAAATGCTTTGATTACATGATGTGAATGCTACCCATTTATGGGATTTGTTAATTGATGATATATTCAGCTTTGGTATTTGATTATTATAGTTTTGAATATTGTTCATGTAATGGTGCTTGAATGTATGTGAAGTTTAGATCTAAGATAATCTATGCCCTAGAGATAGGTTATGCCCAAATCTAAACCCACATGATCTATTTGGTGACTCCGTGGAGGTTTGTAACCAAAATGGGTATTTAAAGCATTGATATTGAAACCCTAGGTCTATACTTGCCATTGTATGAGGCTAGGGTGGATTCATACCCAAAGACATTTCTTTAATTGAACCAAAGCTCATTTTTAATTCGATAATTTAGTAATTAAAACCCCAAACCAATCTTTTATTCCCTCTTTGGATTAATTTAGGAATTGAATTTGGAATACAATGCAACGTAGCCTTTCTATCTCAGTGGATACGACACCTGGCTAACATCATTATTCTCACAAGTAGAGACAGTAGCTAGGTTTAATTTATTTTTGCAAACCTCTCTTTTGAATGAGCAGGCCACTAATCGAGGGATAAAGGGTGATGGAAGGTCAATTCATGAATAAAGGATGCCCCAGGGAAAAGCCCAATAATATTAAAAGACTAAGAGTGAAAACAAATGAAGAAATATGATGTTTGTGTGCTACAGTGAGTGTAACTCCAATTAGGATTGAAGTCAGCCACGCCAAATCACAGAGGTAGGTGAAGGCACACACATGGGGTTTTCGGGGATTGGAAAGTGGCCCCTAAAGGAATTCTCTTATGCATGAGAAGCATAAAAAAAGATCATTATACTATATGTAGAATCCTATATATAGGGCAATGATTCACCACACATTGTTCTCACATAAACTAAGTGTGAACCTGGCTGTGGAGCCGACCTTGATGAACGACAATGATTGGGGGTAGAGAGAGAAGTAAAAAATCAACCCCATCACATCATCCTATCCTGTCGATCATTGCTCCTCAAAGTTTATTGACTTTAAAAGGCACTGATATTGGTGTTCGATGCAATGCGAGTAATAGTCAGATATGTGTCAAATCATGGCGAGTGCCAATTCATTTTGGGACACAGGGGATTGCGCAATTAAATGAGGGGGATTGATAGAACAAGACATGGGCAGTAACTATTAGTAGAAAGGGCCCCATAACATTGTCGTCAGAATCGTATGATTCATATCAAATCCCAAGGAAAAAGATCTGTATCTATACTATGAATCCCATTTACTAGTGAATCTCAGGGTTCAGGTGTGAATCTTATGATTTGGTACTTATTTTATCGATTCTTATGATTCAAGGAATTCGTCTAAGCGGGAATAGCTATAGCTAAGGCCTAAGAGTTCAATTTTAGTAAATGAAGCCTCATATGAACTTCCGCAACTATGGAGAAACTTCAGAGAATAATAAGAAATAGGCATGTGGCTAGAGGGATCAACTAGATGCAAGGGGTTTTTTCCTACATTTATTTTTTTAGTCTTTTTTATTTTATTTTTTTCATTAACACTTTTTTAACTTCAAGAGACATCCCAAACATTGATTATTTGGATTTTTATTTTTATTTTTCATTTAAAGAGAATAAAAAATCAATACAACTTATTTATTTTTCCTAGTAATAATGATTCTTAAATATATATTTAACTATTCACACATATAATTAAATGAAATACTATTGTATGTCATGGCTTTCTTCGTATGATTGTGTCCTAGTCTTATTTGTCATTATAATAATGCTACTATGGATGGATGATGAATAAGTATTAGCATTCTTTTTTTTTTAAATACATGTTTATAAGCAAAAAAAAAAACCCTATTATTCACAATATAATTCGATTCATCCCCTTAAATGATACGGTTTCAATAAAACAACAGCCCATATGACCATTTGTCTTGCTGGGCCATCATGGATCCGGGCCTATTAGGCCCGTGTGATTTTCAGCAAGCCCATTAGCACATTCCACATCTTGTTTCAGTTATGATTATACTTTTCAGTTTGAAATTAAATTCAAATCAAGATAAGAAATTAAGAATGGATCTATCCTAGCTGGTGAGGGATTAACCAATAAGAGAATGACACTTGGTATAAAAGATTTGACGCAAGTCTCTAACACTATAGCTAAAGTTCTAAGGATGATTGCAACCACTGAGGTTATCATCCTTTAGCATATTGCCTAAGAGCAGTAGAGAGAAAAATGATCGAGTCGCTGTTGGGTCAAGCTCAAGATCTAATTGAACCAAATCAATGGCTGTCCAAGACTCCAAGGTATGCATTTGTTTATTTATCACTTTGTGATAATGATCATATGCTTTATATTCTGTTTATTTTCGAATATGTTTATCAGCCACATCTATTTTGAGATTTGAGATCTGTTGAACCATGGGATTCAATGTATTACACATGCTAGGCCTTACCTCATCAAGAGTGAACGCAGATGGGCCTCCAGAATTCCCATCATGAGCTTGTTCTATACCTACGACCCTAATATAAGGTTGTCTGACTGCCACGGCTCCTTTCTGGCTGCAGAATCCCAACCAAGAGTCTCAATTCAGTAGCTTTAAAATGCACAAATCAAACGATGACCACCAACTCTCAGATTATAAATCTTACGCAGCAGAATTTGCAGCTTGATAGATACTGTAAATTCCCATGATAGTCAGCCTTGTACCAGGTGCAATTGTTTGAACGAGGTGACGATCAACAGAAAGCAGCATGTTCCGTGGAAGCTCCCCCGTTGGTACATCCTTCCATGTGGAAAGAAAGAATGTCAGAGAAACTTAGGCAGCTATATGCATTCAAGAAATACATTCTGATGTGCAAGGGTGCAGAATTAGATACAACACAAACTTGAATCACAGAAGGATAAGCCCACATATGCTTCCTGTATATTATGATGGATTCAAATATTGACATAGATACAAGGGTGTAGTTATATAAATCTGCATTTCGCAAAATCCAAGATGGCATAGGCATCCTACTTGGCATGAAACCGTTGGTCAGAAGTCAAAGGAGTTCTGTTAAACAATAGCATACAATCATCTATTAAAACTGAAACATGCAGTACCAGTATTGGTTTCACATCACATCAATACTATTAAGAAAACATATATCCAGTCGAGAACCTATTCATCGATGACTCCACCAGTAGGACCCCAGCTGTACATATAATTGTTCTCAGGTTGTACCTTCCAGTTCATATACATACAGGTTCTGAAAAGATTTCAATGTATATAATATTTCCAAACTGGTTGTTTATTGTTACATACGATAAAAAAAAAATCAAGAGGAACACTCATTGGCCAACTGATGATTGAAAATTTTAATGTACTTGGGGTGGAGACATCCTACCTCAGGATTTTCTTGCAATTTCAGTGTTTGCTGATCGACATATTTACTTTTATCTGGGACAATGATCCAAGGATCTATAGGGCAAGGCTCCTCTCCGGGCTGTATGCAGAACCAAAATTCAGGCAAAATCAAGAGAGAACAGAGAGAAAAATAGATAGTCTGTATAAGCTTTACCTGAGGGGCATGATCACATGATCGTGGAACAATCGCACCACCAAGCCCTGGACGACATGGCACCATCTTGACATTCTTACAGTTCTTGCACAGCAGAGTCACATAAGTTGCCTTAGCTTTTGTTCTCGATGCTGCAATTGTGATCCCAGAAATCTTAACAAGCTTTGAGATGTACTCAGCCTACTTGGCACCAAAAAAAAAAAGGAAAAAGAAAACAAGCATCCCAAATCAGCAAACTGAAAGAAGAAAAATAAAGGAAAATATGTGATGCATGGTCAGCAACTGTACAATTGGGCCTCACCTTTCTATAATCACAACCATTCATCTAGAAAACCCCTATGATGAATGGCTCATGCCAAAGGTCCCAAGGGGGAAAAAAAAACAAGGCCCGTGATGTGGAGTACTATCATGACAAATGTGAAATGTTGGCAGAGTCACAGAACTGTAGACTACCAATCAGACAGTTCAGATGTGCAGGAAGTATGTAAATTTTTGAGCATTGGGTTCAATCATATTTTGAGGAGCAACAATGAGGTGGCGTATTCATTGGCTAATGGAGGAGCTGATGGGATATAATATGAGTTTGGGCGCTCTATAATCCTGTTTGTTTTCCATAAAGTGGAACTTCTTTTACCTTTCATCAACGGGTCTCTTGTACCAAGCTGTTCTCTTTCTTTGTAATTCTATTGTTGTTAATGAAATCCACAGTCACTCATTAAAAAGCGAAATAAGATGTCAAGCGCCCACAGATGAAAAGTATGAACCAATGAACAGTTAGCCATGGGCAGAATCTGAGTTGCTCGACCTAAACTATAATGAAGATTAACTGCCATTTTATGACAGCCAAAAGGAGAATATCAAAAACATAAGCATCATACTAACCCCGAGAGATCGCATTGAGACCGAATTCTCCTTTGAAGAGAGAAAGATCTGAACCTCTCCAGTGACAGGCTCCTCCATTTCACCTGTTTCACCTGCAACTTTTGACCGCAAACTTGCAAGCACTTCTGCAGCTGCAGTTTCAAACTACAAAAGTGGAAGAAGAACTCTAAGATGCATGGACCCTTGAAAGGTCAATAGGACTGGACAGATTCAGATGCAGAAAAAAATACAGTTGGTTAGGATAATATCTAAGTTCAGTCTGTCCCTGTCCCAGAGAAGCATCGATTCCACTTAACATTAGAGAAAGCCATGCTATTTCCAAATTGCTAGCAAGCAAAAGGGTGGTTTACTTTTTCTTGCAATTAACCAAAAGCTTATGTGCCCACTATCTGTGGGAAACCTAAAATATTCCTTTTGGACCCTTGGTTCCTTGGAACTTGGAAACCCCATAAGAATTAAGGAATTATAATTCATATGTACGTCTTTTTTAAGAGTAAGAACTATTATTACTATAATCAACAAGCAATCAGGATTGGTTGGCTGGCTTATATAATTCCCAGGAAAAATAATTGGGTTTCCTTGAAATCCCATCTTCAAGCAATCCACATTTGGAGGGAACCCCAATACCAAAACTAAAAAATCCTCATGTTCTATGCTTTAAGAAACATCAATCACATTATCTCCATGGAAAATGAGAAGACCACTAAACATATTTACATGTATTTTCCCATAATGAAATCTCATCCAATCGCTTTCAAACAAAGTGTTAGTCTCCCTGAAATGGGTTTCATACAACAAATAAGCACTGAAACAGAGAGAATGAAACAGAGAGTACCAGAGGTAGATAGTCAGCTGGGACCTTCCGGATCTTATCAGAGAGCTCAGCGTCGAAGGAATGGAGGTCTTCCATTGTGACAAGGAGGTAATTGGGATTGTGGACAAGGCTTTCCCTGCAAGGAAAAAACACAAACACCCAATACGCCAAATTTCGATCAAAATGGAGCATGATAGAGAAATGGGACACTTTATAATGTCAAAGGGAAGTAGAGTGGTACCTGTAAGGGAAATCACCCTTGTCGCCATGGTAGCCGCGGATGAATTCCTTGAACTTGCGGAGAGCGGAGTGGCGCGTCAGCGATCCATGGTCGGGATCGCCTCCTCCCTGCGGAAACTGGGCCTGATCACTGTAGAAAACCACTCCTTCATCCCAACCAGACATCTCTCCTCCTTCTTCTTCTTCTTCTCCTTCTCCTTCTCCTCCTCCTCTCTATCTCTCTTTCTCTGAAACAGAGCAAGGGCTTTGAGGGGAGGAAATGAAGATTTCTATCATTTTAGGTTATGTGGGTTTTGGCGGGAAAGATTTGGCGGGAATTGACGAGAGATCTTACACGTGGGGAAAGTAGGTACATTCAGTTGGAGGGTAGGGTTTACAAGGGATGAAAACGGGTCACTGAATGCCCGAACTCCGAAGGACCTGATTTTGAACATGAAAGTATTGGTCCAATCGGGTCGAGGTTCGGGTTCATTGTGTGCACCCGAGTAAAGTTTGGTGTCTAGATCCGGGATGGTCCATGAATTTTTATACCCAAATTGACCGTATAATTGTATGATACATATATTTATATGTATGTTAGGTAATTGGGCTGACCCAAATACATAGCCCTTTTTCCCGATGAGAATTCGCACGGGTTGTGTAATCTTGACCTGGTTTGGGCATGGGTCTTTGTTAGTAATTCGGGTCAATACACTTATGGTTGAGTGGATTAGAGATCCACCAAAAACCAATTCTATTCGGCATAGTCAATCGCAAAACATTACTCTATAAAATTGATGGTTAAGATTAAATAAGTTTTTCTTCTACCTTTTCACTTTAAATCAAATGGGCTAGAAAATGCATTAAAAATGCCCAATAAGATGGTTTTGGTGAATTCCTCATTTTAACAAATCCGTGATGGAGCATTTGACACATTTCTAGGGCCCAACTCTAGAATCCAAATTGCTAAAAATCAAAGTGTCCTCATATATTGGCATTGATCCAAAATTTAATCCAATTAGAGTGGGGCCTGTTAGATCTATATCTTTAAAAACACATGGTTAAAATATAAAAATCATTGGGACCAAGTCACGGCTGAGTAAGTGTGCCCAAGTAGAGGATTCAAGACAACTGCAAAAGGGCTTTCTAATGTACTTGGCAGAATTCTAGATTAAAGCATAAAACTTTAGATTTAAACTAATGGGTTCAACTCAGACCTGAGACCCAACTAGACTTGACCCATAAAATTGGGTACAGGGCCGTCTTCAGAAGCCCATGGGTTGGTCTCCCATACACAACACGAGACAATGGACTTAAAATCTGTGTGAATTGTTCATTGAACTGACTGACCGGCTCGGTCTTCTTGGGGGCCCAGAAGACTGGGCCTAGTTCTTGGACTTGGACTTTAATGGTAGCTTTCTCATAGGTGCCATCATTCTGACTGTTCTAAAAAGAATTTATCCTCAAATTCAAGTTCCACATAAACAATGGGGGAGAATAAATTATGCCCCTTTAATTTCTTTGTACAAGGATCATCTTAATTTTGGAGACTCAAGCCAAACAGTTGCAAAAACAAAGGGAAATTGATGTGGGTGGATCATCAAAATAGTGAATCTTTACATGCCTGATTTCATTCGGGGCACATTTGGCCAACAGAGAAGAATCCATTATCTAGAGGATTCGTTCATGCCCCTAGAACCATGCTATCATCTCTTACGATTCCTGAGAGAAGGAATTACTGCATTCTAGGTTTGGAAAAACCTAAGAGGAGTCCCTCATTGTAACTAGGTGCTTATTTGCCTCTATGAATTTTTGAAATTCGATGGGGTAAGTGGAGACGAAGGAATCAATAGAAGAGAGGATTTTTATGGATTCGGAGGATTCGAAAAATCCTATCTCGATTTTCCTTTCTTCACCCAAATGTGGGCCAATGACGTTACCCAAACATGCTCTCATAGTATGCCGAACTTTTTATTATAGGGTAATTAATAATGCATATTCACGTACTCTAATGGACATTTAGGAAAGATTGTTAATATTGAGTGGTATTTGACTCATTATGTTTTTCATCTAAATGTTTGTTAGGTATAATTGAGTCAACAAACTTCTCTTCTGCGCATTCATCCTTATGACTATTTGGATGTATGCTGAAAATCAACACTCATATCAGGTGTTAAATCCATCACTTGTGTCCCATTCCTTCTAAACTTTGTTAAAAGTGCATGAATCAAACTTATTATCAGGGTAAACATTGTAGATTGTAGTCATGGAACAATTGGCGGACTCAAGATTTTCACTTGAGGGGGGCTGACAATGGTCAAATAAAAAAAATTCTTCACATTACCAAAATCAATTGTGTTTTGTGTTCATCGCAGCAAGAGCATAATCAATTAAGACCTTGGGTAAAGCAATGTGCAATCAAGTAAATTGTGTATTTGTGTCCATTCCTATGATATGAAAGTAATCCCAAGGGCCAATTCGTTTGCATGAGAAATAGAGTGAAATAGAATTAAAGTTTCAATTTAAACAGGAGATAGGAAAAAAACTTTGAACAAAAAACAACAATGATCTTCATTTCGTTTATTTGTTCAAATCAAATCCAAAACTACTTCCTAAAACTCATTCTAAAACTTTTTCCTAAAACCCCAATACAAATTACAACTAAAAACAACCAAATATTATATTAAAACCAAATAAAATTAGTTAACAATCAATAACATGCATAAGTAGCTAAAATCAATAATGACTGATTGGATACACCTCTCTCCCTCATCTTTAATCTGAATATTTGTCTAATTTTTGTTGTTGAAATCAAATCCAAACTCCATTAAGAAAACCAATAATGGAGATTTTTAGGAAAATCCCCCATTTTAAGAAAATCTTTCATAATCAAGAGAACCCCTTTCAAACATGAGGATTTTCAGAATATGGTAGATTTGCTGAAATTCCTTATTCTAAGGTCACTATTTCTAAAATATACTTTTGGAGACCCAGCACCTACCAAAACATCCCCTACAACACTTAAAAATTGTTTAAAACCGATATGCAAAAGGGGAGAGAGACCGCCATGCGTGTGATTTTGGAATTTCTTGAGAGAGAGTATTTTGTTCCATAGGGGCTAGTCCAAGCAGCCCATATAACCTTAATGGGTCTTTTTCCATATCTGTGGGGGCTCAGGCCCCCATGCAAGTGTACATGGGTCCGCCCCTGCATGGACCAATGATGGTCGTCGATTTAACTCTTGAGATATTGCCCATGTTATCTCGATCATACCCATTTCCCTCTCAACGTAATATCAATGTTTTTTTTTTTTTTCTTCTTACTTGGATCAGTGGCCAAGTTTTTTGCCAAGTTAGAGAGAAGTAAAGTCACCCACCAGGGATCGATTCCTTGTGGGTGGGATGAGATTGGGAGCCTTTACCACTATAGGTCATCCCTAAGTTCCCCAATTTCAATGTTTTTCACACAAAGCAAAAGATATGGGTTTCCAACGAGAAGGGAAACTTAAACACAATCTCAACCATCAAATTTATCTAATTATATTGTAACTCTTAACCCTTAAATATAATACAAAATATGATTAAAACATCCTTAGGTTGTTCATCACTTTACGTAATATCATGAACCACAACTTTCTCAAATAAAATCAGAATAGCACAAACTTGAGCTCTTGAAATGCCAAATCCATAATCATCTGGGAGATTCAATTTCATGCTATTTGGATATGTCTCGGTGTATCAAATCTTGTCATTTATTAAAAATAAATATATACATAAAGTCTAGTTGGATCCTAAAAAGCCTTGGTGGACTAGGCTGAGAAACAACAAGGGAGCCACATTGCCCCTCCTCAATTTTTGGGTTCCCTTTTATATAGGAAATGAAGATATGAGAATTTTCATGCCTCTCTTGGTCTTATCCCCTTTGCCCCTTGATAACTCTTTTTTTATATTATACTTTGAGGATTTTACTGAAAAAATCCCCCTAAATATGGTGTAGATAAAAAAGGAACCAGTAGGCTTCAATGGCCCGAAGTGATCCCAAAGGCCCTTTTTGGTTTATTTGTTTGTTGCTTCTCATGGGCAGCTCTAGCGCCACTACTTCTATAAAATGAACAGTGATAGCACCGCTCGTTTTTTCTCATATATATCTTACGGGTTCCTTTATCCTTTCTCATTCTGCCTTTTTCTAGTCAGAACGAGTTTGTCTACAACTCGTTTCTTGTCTGCAACTCCTTTCTCCTCCATTTGACTTTTTGGGTATTTAATCTATTTCACTTCATTAAAGAGGAAGTTGGACTTTATTAAACAGGAAGTTGGACTCCATTGAAGAGGTTGGTAGATACACAACCCTAGAACATAATATATGGGTTTGAGGGTTTCAAATCATTTTTTTTTTTAATTTTGTAATCAAACCTATAATTTCTTTGTTGATTAGTTGGTAGTTTATACTCCACTAAGGAGTTTGGTCAACTCCATTGGCAGCATTCCACATTGGCATGGAGACCCTGGTTTACTGATACATTTGTTCCTCTTCTGCACGCTACAAACTGAGATTCCACTATTACTGAAATATCACAACTGTCTTTCAATACCACTTCCACAAGTCTTATTATGGATAATACATCCCACTTGGTTTTCATTTGTTTTTTCATATTGTTGTAGTCGTCCCTTTTTGTGTTTCAACAAGAATATTTAATTCTACCTAAAAAATTTAGAATATGTAATTTACCATGTGGAGCAATTTTTATTTATAAAATCATAAACTCTTGATATACATAGTGACCCAACCACAATACATAGAAGCAAACAGTTTAAAGGTATCAAAAGTTAAGTTGCTAATGGTATGTCCTCATTGGTATCAATAGGATGCCAGACGATGAAGATTTGACCATATTCCACTATGATGGAGAGATTGATTATAATAGTACGCGTACTTCTTACAAAAGTGAAAAACAAAAGATGAAGTATCTATCCAATAACATGTCATATACACATCATTGCTTAATGTGGCACTTGAAGTATCTAAGTGGGAAGAACACGTTGAGAAGTCGGCTTTACAATACCTTTTTCACAATGGAATTGCATTATCGTATATTACTATAGAAGAAGATATGGATTTGAAGGCAATGTTTAGAGCATCACAAAGTATGAATGGGTTATATTTCTACATTAGCACAAGTGCAAAAGAGAAAGCAACTGATCCACCTAGAGACCAATCCAGGTACGTGTCCTCTTTAGAATCTTGATACGACTAAAAAAAGAACCCTATTTTGTCAGGTACAACTTTTAATTCTTGTGCTTTTCATCGTATTGAAAGTCTCAACGAATGGGTTTAATTTGGGCAAGTCACGATGGGTGTAATAGGTGGACAGAAAACATCAAAGAAAAGAAGGTTCATACACCTGTACGGAAATATCCTACCATAAATCTTCATGAATACAATGATATTCATTTCTCGGAAGCAAATGAGAATCGTTAGGAATCCCTTGTTCACATGCACTATCAGCAATGCAAATGAGAAAATTGAATCCGTACGATTTATGCGAGTATTAGTTCTATACATCTTCTTATCGAATTGCGTACAATGAGATTTTACATACTACTCGTGATTAAAGACAATGGGAGCATAGGTCAGATGAAAGAGTATTACCTCTACGTGCTACCAAACAGCCCGGTCACACAAAAAAGAATAGGAGAAGATCGGACCAGGCAACATGGGGGTGGTTGCTTGTTCAATCTGTAAACAAAGGGGACACAACCACCAGAGATGTCGCAATCCACCAGTTAACCCTTGATTTGCACATTTCACATATGAATTTGTATAGTTTTTGTAATATTATGAAAAAAGCAGTAGGATGTATATGGGTTAATGTGAATGCTAAAAAGCACCATTTTGCGTCAGGATCGTTTGAGCTATTTTTTGTGATTTTACTGGTCTATGTGACTCTGAACTTACTCAACGGTGGAGTTGTGAAATGTGGGTGGAGGATGTGAATTTGGAAATAGTTGTACAAATGGTGGAATGTAATTGTATAATGTGTGTGGAGGATGTGTTGTGAATACCAGATGTGAAGTGTCTAATGGTTTAACGCGAGGGGAAATCACTGATAGGTTCTAAGAGATGAAATTAGTCAGCTGGGAACTTCATCTATAATGTGAAGGGATATCCTTGCTCAATATGTGAAGTTTATATCTGACGAGCGGCGATATCTCCTTTTTATGGCGGATTTTTGTAAGGGATGAAACTACTACTTGGGAGGGGATATCCTCACTCAATATGTGAAATTTAAATTTGAGGAGCGGCGATATTCCCTCCTATCTAAGGGATGAAACAACCACTTAGGAGGGGATATCCCCACGCAATTTAGTAAAGTTTATATTTACCTAGTAGCGATATCCCCTCTCGTGATAGGTTTTTTCTTTGGATGAACACACCTAGCTAGGAGCTTCATCTATTATGTGGGGATATCTCTGTTCAATATGTGACCTTTCCATTTGAGGAAAGTGATATCCCCTCTTGTTTTGTCTCGGTTTCCCTAGGTTGAATACACCCCGCTAGGAGTTTCATCCATCATTTGAGGGGATATCGCTGCTAAATATGAGATGAGCGGTGATATCCTCTTTCGTGACATGTTTTTTTCAAGGAGGAACCCACGTATTTTATGTGAGGATATCCACGCTTAATATAAAGGACCTTTATATGGCCAACATCTTATTTCAGCATTACAAAACCACAATCACCCTACATATCACATCTAGCCTAACATTAACAGTAATCTTCTCGACATCTTCTCCACATATGCAGTCTAGCACAATGAACTTGAACATTTCATGTGTGTCACCCTCACATTTCATATATGAAGAATGTCTTATCGCTTTCAGAATTGAAAAACCTAAATCTATTAAAATACAGAACCATATCCCAACGAGCATAATAACAAACTAGCCCAATAACCCGTGCTTACACAGTACCTCCACTGTAAAATAAATAATCATATATTAAAAAAAAGTTACCTCTTTCCATAGGGCAAGTTGCATAAAATAGAAATAGAGAAATTGAAGCACAAAGGGAATAGTTACATAAAGGAACGACTAAAATATGAGTGGTTTAATGAGTGGGGTAGTTGCATGAGTCGTGGAAAGAGAATGTGGAAGCATAACTGTCGGTCAAAATTAAAACTGCCAGTCAAAATTAAATCCAAAAGCCTTTAGCTTAATAAAGTATAATTGTCATAGAACTTGATCCGTCCCATCCCTAACATCAACGCTACAATTCACCTTAATCATTCAGAATCCATAATCCACTTTCAACTAGCTAAAAAAACAAAGTCCTCAACAACCCAAATGGGAATAGATACAATTGTCCAAAAAATTTTGTAACAAAGTGACAGTGATTGAAAATCTAGATCTATTAACATACAGAACAATGTCCCAACGAGCACAATAACAAAATGTCATAAAACTTGATACCATCCAAACATCAACTATACAATTCACCTTAAGCATTCACAATCCACTTTCAACTGTCCAAAAAAAAGAAAAAAAATTCCTTAACAACCCAAAGGTTGAGATACAACTGTCCAAAAAAACTCATACGATTAAGTAATAATGAAAACACAAAAGAGACTTCATCTGTCAACACAAACAGAGCTGCGCTGACTGCTACAACTCGCTCAATAGTTTCTTTAGATCCAAATTGTAAGCCTTCTTTTCCCAACTCCTTTTAAAAATGTCTACTGATGAGTGTTAAATATTATATATTTTACCCCTCAGTAGTCCAAGTTTTATCAGCATCTCATATGCATATCATTTGCTTTATACGGAGATTTTATCTTTCTATCACATTAACAGATTATCATATATAAATCCGATTATTTATAGCGCATCTTTATGTAATTTCTCTTGTATGGGTGGACCTCACAACTAACCCAACCTTCCGGTTAGTGTCCTAAGGCATCAAGAAGAGATTTCAATAAAAGAAGTTACATGAAGAAATCTTGATGAAAAAATTCTAGGAATAGTTGAAGAATTCCAAAATAAGAGGAGAAGACTTTAAGAATAAAAGAAGTCATTTTGTAATACAAATGAGTAGTTGGTGTAGTTGTTAGAGCTTGGGTGGGTATGAAATATGTTATAGGTTCAAACCCTAACAAAGCTTGCCATAGCATAAATCCATGTAAAAGGATATGAGCTAATCAAAAGCCATGGCAAGTTAGTATTTTAACAATTTTATTTACCTTCTCTATACTTTTAGATTGTAATTTGAAGCTTATTTGTTACTAATTTAGAGAGTGTGTGTGTGTGTAATTGAAGATCATTATTGAAGATTTGAAGCTCTTTTTTGATGTTTAGTGGCTAAAGCTCTTAGATTAGGCTCTCCTTTTGAAGTTAAGTAAAGTGATGAGTTCACTTACATGTATGTTTTAGTTTAAATCTCATACTTGTGCCTTGATTGATTAGTAGATTTTAGATCTAATTGTACTAATCTCTCTCATTTCTCATGTTCTATCTCTACACTTGATACTTGGATAATCTCAATTGATGCTTTGTAGTTGGATTAAGTTCTCTCACATAGCATGCTCTAGAGCCCTTATCTTTGATATTTTGTAACTTGATTTTGATAAATTATTGTTAGGGTAGCCTGATGATGATCTAGGATCTTGGCATTTGATTTTTTTTTTACTTTAATCACTATTGTTATATCATCCAATCAAATTAGGCAAGAGATTGCTAATTGGATTATAGTTTTGGGAGTTGAATAAGCCATTTTGGGATCTTCACGTGGTTGGTAAGAGGTGAAAATAGGAGGAGGAGGAAGCATTGAAGTAGATGGGGGACTAATCCAATGGCAAACAATGGAGGAGGGAAACGAAAAGGAAGAAGATGAAAAGGGAAAAATGGGTAGCATATCGATTATAAAAAGGAAAATCTAAGCAACGATATCCCCGTTCAGGGTAAAGTAAGAAAACATACACCAGATCAGACTTGTGGGACCATTGTGGTCTATGGAAAGTTTGTGGGCCCTTTTTATCTTCAACCCATCTAAGAGGATTTTTCTGGTAAAGTCTCCTTATATTGTCCTCATCAGTTTTATTTTTCCTTTAATAAAGAATAGGACTTTCCATTTTTTTTTTTATCAAAAAGACAACTCATCAAAGTTTTCCAATTAGATTTCAATTTGAGTTATATAGGTTCAATGGTTTCTCTTTCTTCTTTGTCTACCTATTTACTTATGCGAGACCAAATACAATAAGTAGTCTCCCACTTATTTTACTTGAGTGTAAGCAGGGGTGGACGCACGTTATAAGTAGTAGGTGAGGCCGCCCCAGATAAAATGTTGAGCTCCCTTAAAGGGCCTTGGGCCACATGACCCACGCACCAGTTAGGGCCCAATCTTGCACCAGCCCATGACCTAGGAAGCCCCATTTCAATATCGAAAACTCTTCCTGATTTCATTCAAACCCATCCTCCAACTAGCAAACGTCTTGATACTAATATCCTACATCGTCTTCCCACCCTACCACATTGTCCCCTTTAACATGGATTTCGGTCGCCGATAAGGCTTCCTTTCTGATAGTGGTAGCAAATAGCATCAACTCTCTTTATCTGTTCGTTCGACTATCTCTTTGTCTATCTTTTTCTCTCTCTGCAGTAGAAACCCCCAAATCACTGCAAAGTAGAAAAAACCCAAATCACAATAGATTTTCCGTCGACTCCCTCTCTCCGTCTGGTCATTTTTCTCTCTACCAGAAAACCTCAAAGTCTCTCCATTCGGCCATCTCTCTCACTGTCTCTGACAAACAAGAGGTAGCTCTGTTTATCTCTTCCTTTTTAAATCCTATTTTTATAGCAGTTGAAGGTTATGTTTGTTTCATGAGATGAGCGAATTGGTTGTTTTTTCTTTAATTGGGTTTGCATTTTATGGAGATTTGAATACTTGTTTGTACCATTCTACCCAATTGGGTTGATTCCCATAATAAGAGTAATTTTTTTCTTAAAATTTGTTTCTCTTTCAATTAAGAATAACCTATTTCTCTTGTGAAATACTATAAAAAAATTCAATAAGCTTTCATGTTTGTAGGTAGAGTTTATTTATTAGTATAGGGCACTAAACAAAAAGTTTATAAAGAAAATCAATGATCAGTGTAATAGATAATGCATCCACAAATGAGCACTTGATAAAATAGGTGCTTCAAAACATATCTTGGTCACTGTAGAGATTCAAAGCTAATGGTTCAATGAAGGGATATGCACCTAGGAATAACCTGAACCTGGATGGTCAAACACAAATCAGTAAGTGGAATTTTAGTTGGATTGATCAGAATTTGGGAGGCTTGTTGCTAAATTTTGGTTTGGCCAATCAGAAGTATTGCTTTAATTTTGTGACCTTTCAAAAAGTAAACCAGAGATTTCAATGCCTAAAATAAGTACAATTTTAACCCAAATTGCACTCAGGTAATGAATGTTGGTTAGGGCTCAAATTAATTGTGCTTGATTTCCATTGGTTTTATCCACATATACGGTGTGTGTCAGGCTTGGTTTGAGGTAATTACGACTGTTCATAAGATGGAGAATATGACGATGAAAACATTCTTTGATTTTTCGCCCCTTCAAACAAAAATCTTGGGTCCACCAATGAGTGCAAGGAGCGGAACCCACAATGCGGCCCACTTAATGAAAACTTGAACCATTCAAAAGAATCTCCTGCCTTATTAAAAGGGTTTTCTCAAATTTTAATTAACATAATCTTATTCATTATAAAACTATCTTTAATGATATTAATGTCACCAGTATATGCATTTACAAAGGATTGAAAATTAAAATATAAATTACATATGAATAATGTGATTATCAAACCCATATTATGAAATTCAGCTTTATTAATTATAATAATATATTCGCAACTAAATCTATTAAAATCATGCAATTTGCAGTTTTTTATAGTCTTTGGGCCCATTTTTAAATTTTGTTAAATATGGAGAGCGATACGAGTTCATCATTTTATCATTTTTGGAGATAATTTATTAACATGATTTTAAAATCTTAATGTTGTCATAACTAATCAACTTATCTTATATTTTATATCCTTTCTTTGTTAGCAAAAAGATTAGTGTTTTAATATATATTACTGAAATATTTTTCTAATAACAGAACTCCCCCCGAAACAAATCTTGGCACCATTACTGAGAAATTGAGTTTGGTCCTTCATTCCAAAGTGACATAAGAATGGATGCTCGAAAAAAAAAAGAAAAAAGAGTAACTTTGTATTTTTATTGATGGACTCAAAATAAAAGGATAAAAGGTCCTCGACATCCTTCTTACAAAACCTAAAGTGGAATACGGAAAACTTGAGGGGGATCTCATGTTCCAATCTTTTGCTTCTAAATTTCAATAAAGAGCCGATAAGGTAAGGCCGGGGGGTTTTCGTGGGCTGGGCTTTAAAAAGAAGAAAGAATAAAAAATACATAAAAGGGGGGTTTTCATGGGTTGGGCTTTAAAATGAAGAAAGAATATAAAAAAATACAGAAATGAAGGTTTCAGTTGAAAACCTTTGCTCGCTAAAAAATATTAGAGGGACTCCCCATTTATAGAGTTTGGGGTCCCTAGACGCTCGTTTGGAGGGTTAGCAAACTGGTTAGGTCAAGTCAAAATGGGTTGAGTTGACAAGGTACTGATTGAAATCCAACACATATTTGACCGGTTTTAAATTTGAGGGACTTTTTTGTCTTCACTGAGTCTAAATGGATTTTTTAGTAAAATCCTCTTAATTCTTATATATAATCATATAAATAACATAAAAAAACCTCGCATGAAATGCCAAAAAATGAGAACTTTCTATAAAAATAACTTCACTTGAAACCAAAGTGTCAATGAAAAATCAGTCTCCTTCCAATTTGGAGCTTCAAATTTTCGAAATGATGTTTTGGGAAAAAATCCCAATAGTTTTTTTAAACAAAATGGGGATTAGCATCTTACTAGACAAATCATCTTAGATGCAGACTACACCAAAAAGGCTCTCTTAGTTTCCCTCGCACGGGGACCACTTTTGATTTTTTTTTGTGTGTGAAATGAGATCTGTGTTGATATCGACCCTCCCTAACCCCTCCCCTAAGGAGAG
This sequence comes from Cinnamomum chago, assembly GCA_038049695.1. Lineage (NCBI taxonomy): Eukaryota > Viridiplantae > Streptophyta > Magnoliopsida > Laurales > Lauraceae > Cinnamomum > Cinnamomum chago. Next base: position 56,360,086 of record CP142458.1, read on the forward strand.
GCTTGATATTGACCCTCCATGGTCTTTTCAAATGCAAAAAACTCTAATTCCCCCATCTTCTTCCTCCTCTCTCCCCCAAATTCAATGAGATTTGTAACTAAAAATAGGCTTCATCAAATTTGGGGTTGTTTTTTTTTTTTTCTTTCTTGAAACAGGTTCTCTTCTAAAACTAGAAGAAATGTGGCTCAGGTAGATTTACAGGGGTTTTGATTTGTGGTGAACAAGAAAAGGAAATTGGAATCCTCATCTCCAAATAGATATGGTCATTTCTTTCTCTTTCATTATCGCACTCTTTCTTAGAAAAAAAATGAATTAGGGATGTGATAAACCGGAGGAAATTAGGCTAACAAAATCGATTACAGGTATTCTGTTGATGTTTGATTTGTAACATGTATTAGGAGTGTGACAAACTGGAGAAGATTACACTATAAAAACTCATTTTAGGTTTTCATTGGGTCTTTCCCATTGGGTTAGGGAAAGAGATGAGGAGGAAGATGACGGAAAAACTAGTTTTTTTCGTGTGTGGAGGTTTGATATTGAGGTAGATCTCATTAAAAAAATCGGGGACCACTTCCGTGTGAGGGGAACAAAGAGGGCTTTTTGGTGTAGTCCACATGTAAGGTGATTTTTATTTTTTTTTGTAAAATTCTCTTTTTTCTAAGATGATCGATACGAAGAAGATAGAAGAAATTACGGAATCTAGCATTTGGAAAAAAAAATACTGAAATCTAGAGAGATTCTATGTATGCAAGAATAGGAAAAGATCCAATCTAAAGCTTTTAAAATTCACAAAGACAGTAGAAGTCGTTAATATTCTTCTACCAAAACCAATGAGGTCTATGAGTAATTGAAGCCATTTTGCTTGATATGTTACAAAAACTTAAAAACTTGGAGTTTTTAAGGAAAGAAAAAAGTCTAACAAAGCTGAATTAGAGTCCATTCCTTACAGGGAGAAACAAACTCAACACTAGAAACTAACGGTAAAAAATTCACCGAAACGTCTCATTCCAGAGAAATGTTCTCCCATGAGCTCCAACATATGTTGTCTGGCTCTGTGGGGCCCACTTGGGAGTACCTTTAACCATTACAGTCTCTTTCATACTCTCATTCCCCCATGATCTAGCATTAGGCTCAATTTCACTATCATCAAACTTTCATCCACCGTTGAATTGAATCTCAAAGATATTTATAGTTAAAAGACTATTAAAAATTAAAGCTATTAATTAAATCAAGGGTTAGGATGATTTGACATGGCTAATTTTCCTTGTTAACCCTTATTGATAGGGAGACCTTTCCATATACCCCACCCCCACCAATAAGAAGGCATCTAAGTGGGCCCTAGACCTACGTACAGTCTCCCTCCTTGTAGGAAAACATTTCCTTTCATTCCTTGTCTTTTTTTGGGGTAGCCCAGCAAAGGGGTTGGGACCTTGAGACTCATGACACAACTCACGCATGTGAGGTGATGGGAACTCACACATGAGAGGAGAGATAGACACAACTCACACATGCAAAGTGATGGAAAATCGCAATTTCGAGGAGACCTGGACACAACTCGCGGATGTGAGGTGATGGGAACTCACTCATGCAAAGAGACATAAATAAAATTACTCACACATGTAAGGTGATGAAAACTCACATATGCGAGGAGAATAAACACAACTCACACATGTAAGGTAATATAGAAACTCACACGTACGAGGAGAATAAACACAACTCACACATGTGAGGTAATAAAAACTCACATATGCAAAGAGAGGAGGCAAGGTTGAACCTAAGACCTCCCAATGAGAAGAAGGGATGCTCAAGTAAGAAGTTAAAAACTCCTCAAATTTTTTTTACTTATGTTTCAATTATCAAATGTTAAGACTTTATCATTTATTGCTGATTATTGAGCTTCTTTATGAGTTTTTTCTATAGAAAATCCCTACAATAAAAGCAAATGAGTATTAAACAAAACATTTTGAATAGTAAAAATTATAATTTCATTTACTTCAGAGATTTTAGGAACAAATCATTGAAATGTTGCAATAGTATCAGTGGGCTGGTCGGGCCTTATTTTTCTAGTGCAATAATTAAACTGGCCTAACCTGATCATATTATTATATATTATAGGTATAGGATTTTATTTTAAAATTGATTGCGAAATTGGATTCCAATTGACCAATTGATTGAGCAATTAGCTTCCAAATTTAAATTGATTTTAATTCATTCAAATTCTAATTAATCCTAACTAATCTAGAGAGTCCAATTTAGAGGGAAGTTCCTACTAAAGAGCCCAATTTAGAGAGAAATTCCTTTTGTTATTCTATCTCTTTCAAATTTCTTTAAAAAGAAAATCTCTCTTAATCTAATCAAGTTTGACGTCCTAAGTTTGGATAAAGGAAGGCTATTGTCCTAACTCTCTCTTTCAAATAATTCTCGCTTCCAAACAAGATTCATTTAAGACTATACAAATTACACATACCAGTGGGCCCACCCAACAATTCACAGACCTATCACATGTTGGATATGATACTGCCCCTTGCTTTATATCAATAGAAAAAGTCTCTGAATAGAGATATTGATAGAAGATAGTGACAAGTGTAGCTAGGACTCCTAATTGGAGTAGGAAATAGCCTAATCTTTTAGGAGTCTACCAGGTCCTATGAAGAGCACGCGTTATAAGGAAATTCATTCATAATAATTTATAAATTTTATTTTTCTTATATCTTTACTTAACCTGGTTATTAAATGACAAGTCCAAAATTTCAAGGGCTTTACAGATGTTTTTTTAGTTTGTTAAACAAAATTTGTTTTTTATTTAAATTATGTATAATAAAACATTATAATATAGTTTTGGGTGTTTTTTTCCATTGTCTAACTTGGATGGTTAGACATTGGCTTCCTATCTTTGTTTTTCATTTTTCATTTCAATTTGCAATATACTAATTGATTTATTCTTCTTTTTGTTTAGTTTTCAATTTCCAAATTCTAGCTTCCCATTTACTCATCAAATATTCTATAGCTTTTACATTCTCATCAAATATATTTATCTTAGAATTTGTTCTGCAATTCGAAAAATTCCACTAATACATGGAAAAAACAAAATACATGAAATTTATAAATTCAAAATCCATTAGCAAATTATGTGATTTTACTGCACATTCTCCTTTTAAATAAGTTTTGATATATAAAATCTCAAAACTGATAAATGGTGAATTTGTTTGTTTTGGATTTATTTTCTTTTCTCACTAATTAAAATATAAAAAAAATAGCATCAAAATTGAGTATACTTTTATTTTTGGGCCCCAGGCTTAGGGCTGGCCTCTTTTGCTAGTGTATGCTTAATGGCCCAGCCTAGCCCGGTCCGATATATTTAGGACAAGGAGTTATATAAATTTTGTAAATCATCTGGTCCTGGGCCTTACTTTCAGGTCCATGGCTGAATATGGATCTGAATGTAAGACCTGGTGGCAAACAGCTTGGTATTGGACAGGCTTCAGCACCGCCCAACCAAGCCCATAAACAACCCCTACGGGTCGGATTCTAGACGGTTTGGACGGAAGACAAGTCCATGCCAAATGCCTTTTCATCCATACCCTTCATTGTAATGGGTCAAAACTGATTTTAAAAAAATGTAAGTTTTTATTTATTTATTTTTAATTTATGTTTTGCTATGGGAGGGTTCCCAACCCTTTGGGCTGGACATATCCCTCCGGGCCCAGAGGGAAGCTGGGTAAACTCCCCTACAACCTCTGGCCTCCGGTGCAAATCGTGGTCCTAGGCTAACTGATTTAAGTTTGAGAGCCAAAAATCAAGTGTTCAGTATCTATATTTCAATTTCTCATGGCAACATTTCAGTTACATTTAGGAATAAAACATGTTTCCCAAGGTTATTTTCTAAATACCAGATGCATTGATTTGTGACAATCCACTCATCCCCTTCCAAGTGTTAGGCATAAATAGTCTAATCCAACCCAGTCCGTATAGCTATTGGGCCTACCATCAAGGCCTATCTCTTGAATTGACAAGCCAATTAATGGGGCCATCTAGTTACTCATTAGACCCTTAAAGCCCCCAAAAAGCCCTACCCACATAGATACTTTAAAAATCTTTTGCCCAGCCCAAAGCAGGGTGTGCTGGGGCCTAACTTGGGGTACCCCATTTCAAGTGCAACACTAGATAGGTAACAATATGGACTCAATTCAAATCCGGTTTCTTCCAAAATATTGTCTTCAAATTTAGATGTGAACCTGAGCTAGAAATTATTGACCCAAGCACAGAACTGGCTGGTGTGTAAGAGTCAATAAGTTAGGTTAAGCCTGGTCAGGCAGTGTTTGCAGGTTATTAGGTAGCCTGTATGGACCTAACATTTACCAGACTCATTTATTAATTGGAAAGAAAAATGTTAGCCTGGGCCCGGAATTACCAAATTGGGTTTGTGGACCCGGTGAGAAATTTAAAACAGAGTCAGTCTTTTGGTGCCCATCCATGGCGCTTTCCCTTGTGTTCATTAATATCAGCATGTGTGTCAATTCCGAGGGGTAGTTCATTTGGCTTAGGACTACGGTTTGTACCTGGAGGTTGTGGGTTCGAAACTGTACTATTACATTAAGGCTACAGAGAACTTTTACTCGCCTTTCTATTCTGGACTTGTATGGATTACTCTGGCCCAAAGGGCTGGAAACCCTGCGTTATCAAAATAATAATAATATCAGCATGTGTGCTCGGGAAGAATCTTATTTTGTTCCTGAATTGTGAGTTTGTTTCAAAATTCGTTAACTTGAGGAATTCATGTTAGAACTCCTTGCATCCTTACAAATCTTAACAAAGGGTCCCTTTGCTTGGAGGGGAATGAATTCCTATGAATTGATGGTAAAATAAGTTCCAACTAAGAATTATAGAAGCGGTCAGGGGTGAATAATATACAGCTCAGATGTAGGACTGGCCCTGGTTTTTTCCCAAAGGAACTCACCCAAAATTGGCGTATTGGCCCAATTACTTGGGTCTGAATAGAAATTAAGGTCCATTTGTAGATCCATGGGGTTCATTCTCAAGGACTTGAATATCTAAATGCCACTACCATATATTATACATGGAAAACCCACGTTCGGGCACATTTTACTCCACCCTTTGCGATTAGTCCAACCCTCAAACTGGTTTCGCATGAACTGTCACTTATCTTAGTGATTAATCTGAGTTATACTCACCATCAGATTGATTTTCATAGAAAGTGTAACTTAAGAAACTATTAAACTTTAAGGCACCTAAATCAGTGGTTGTGATGATATGATTAAGATGATTTTTTCCCCAAGATTATATCCACAATGAGATCTTTCAGTCACTCTATCCTATAGTGAGTGGCATTCATCCAAGTGGGTCCTACAAGGAACTTCGGATGTTGTCTCCACTTGCAAGCATCAAATGCCCTCATGAGATTGTGACTCATATATAGGAAAATAATCATGTGAGAACTATTATCACTGATCAAACTGTGAGAACTATGGGTGGGGCCCACTTATCACGCAATTCAAACCTTGCAATGGACATGGAGACCTATTGTAGTCACCCGCCCTAGGGTTTGGCACTCATGTAAATGAACTGGACCGTTGAATCGACTATATACCCATACGAATGGACCGGTCTTGTTGGTCATGGATAAAGGGGTTTGGAGCATGGGATTGAGGTAGATATATAGCTGGAGCCATGTTTAAAATCTAAACCGTTCAAAGCATAGCCCCACTAGTTTTTATCACTCTAAAAGAGATTTCTCCAATCAAATTTATTCCAACATAAATAGTCATAATCAAAACATAAGAAAACAATTTTTTTTCTTTATCTATGGTAGATATATCACTGATTGGATTAAGACTTTATGTAATAGTAGAACATAAATAAGAATTGATTTTGAGTGGGTCAGATTTCAAGTATGAGACCCAATGATCAAAAAGCAAAGTAATGTATAATGCATTAGTATATCTACCAATTATAAATACATAAAGCTTAGAAAAAGAATTCTCTAGATGGGCTCTTAGTTCTTCCATCCTTTCCTTATGCTTAACTTCTAAGTTAGAAGCTTTTATGCAAAAGCTCACAAAGAATTGATGAGAGGGGTCCTTATTTAAGATCTAAACTGTTTAGAAGTGTTGTCCAACCATTCAAAAAAGGTACAATCCCACTAATTTATCTCCTTAAAAGAATTTGCTATAATCAAATTTAATCTAACATAGATAATTAATTATAACCAAAACTCATGAAAACAACTATTTTTTTATCCTCAGTGGATATAATTTTGATTAGATTAAAAATATATGTAGTAGAACACAAAGAGAAAGTGATTTTGAGTGGGTTAGAATACGTAAAGCTTAGAAAAAAAATTCTCTATATGAGTTCTAGATTCCTTTTCCTTTCTTTATACTTGCAAGTTAAAACTTTTATGCTTATACTGAAAGGGAACTGAAGAGAGATACCCTAATTAAAATTTAAACCATTTACTATCCAAAAACACAACTCCATTATCTCCTTATAAAAATTTACTCCAACCGAATTTATTTTGACAAATAATCATAAGCAAATTAAACACACAAGAAAAAACTATTTTTCTTTATCTACATTAGATATAACTACAATTGCATTAAAAATTTATGTGATAGTAAAATAAAATGAGAAATTGATTTTGGGCGGGTTAGATTTCAAATATGACCCCTAATGATAAAAAAGACATAGTGATGTATGGTGCATTAGTACATTTTCTAATTGCAAATACATAAAGTTTAGAAAAAAAAATTCTCAAGATGTTTTCATTTTTTTCCCCTTTCTTCTTATCTATTTTTATGCAAAAGATTGAATCATGTTTTTTGCTCTTAGATCTGGACCCTTAGTATGGGCATGTGGGGGCAGCAAGCATGCATGTATTTAAGGTATTTAAGGATGCTTTTGGAGGTATAGGGATATTTGATAATGCTTTTGGTAAAACCCCATTTTGTTTATTTCTTCCATACTTTCTTTCTTCATTCTAAGTTTTTCCACCCAAATCAACTATGATTTTGTTACCTTTTTCTCGGAATCATAGGTTAAATTAATCACATTGCTAATAAATTTGTGTGTGTGCGCGTGGGGGAGTGGGGTGGGGGGGAACAACCTTATCTTTGTAATATTTTTAATCTGAAAAAGGGATCGACATTTCTCACTTACCTCTGCTTTGTGGTTTTTATTTGTCCAACCAATCTTATAAGCTATGAATGCTTTTCTGTCTTCAATTGCAACTTGTCCTCCTGTAACACTCCAATCCCACATCGGATGTGTGAGGCACCCGGATCCTGGCTATAAGTCCAGACCCCCACCTATTGCAGCAACGAGGCCTTTTGGGGATGCCTGTGGGTTAGCCCCAGAAACAAAATCGTGCGGGCCAAAGGCCTCGTTGCTGCAATAGGCAGGGCTCACATTGCAATTCATCACAGACACTGTTTTCATGGGTACTGCCGATAAAATGACTACTTGATAAGTTGTTGGGCATTGAACTAGAGAAGACCTTCCTCTTATACTAATTGATGTAGCTGAAAGAGCGAAAGGACTTAAGGAAGAAGATCAATCTCTTTTATCTAAGATGAAAACCCTAAATCCATAGGAGAGAATTTGGAAAAACCTCAAATAAAAATTGAAATCAGTGTTATTATTTTGAGTTTTTTGTATATACCCCCCTAAAGTTTATGGGATTTGTATATATGCCCTTGAGATTTTAGTATTTGTAAATAGGCCCCTCATTTTCCTTTTTAATATCTTTCATGTACCCCAAATCAATATTCCTAACAAGAATGGGCAGCCACCATGAGATTTGCGTTGGATTTTCATATAAATGACAACTTTAACCTTACATCCATAAAACAAAAATAAGTATATTATTATCTACAAAAATATCATTATTTTATCTCAAGTCTCAATGGTTTCTCTCAATAAATCTCTCACACACATGATCAGAGGTGGGCCCAAGTACAAGGCTTAAAGCCCTCATATATATTTGAGAAAAGTTTAAAATTCTCTCATCCCCCCCACAAATCTAAAAATAATATGTTTTTTCTTACATTTGCCCCTTCCTCCAATATTTCTTTTAGCCAAACCCACCCACCCACCCACCCCCCAAATTCTAAAAACTAATATTATTTCACAATTTCCTGTTCCCCAATATTTCTTTTACACCCCCTACACATGAAGCATAAACATGTATTTTGAAACTTTCATCAATCCAATGGCGGGCCATGTATGGATTGGATAAATTATAACCAGTTATAAGTATAGGTGTTGATTGTCATCATGATTAATTTGGATTTAACGAAATGAGCCTTGTATTGATAAGAAAAAAACAAATTTATATAGGGTTATTTTCTCTCAGTAAGTGCAATTGTTAAAGTTACATGCTTTATAAAAAAACAAAATTTGAGTCCAGGCTTTTGAAATTATACATATAAGGATAAAAGAGATGGGCAAAAGTGTCATTTTACTTTAAAAACCTATGGTGGTTGGAAGACTATTGATTTTAGGGACACGGAAGGTATTAAAATGAAGATACAGGGGCCTATTTGTAAATACTAAAACCTCAGGGGCCTATTTACAAATCCTACGAACCTTAGGGGGGTATATACAAAAAGCTCTATTATTTTATAAAAAGAAGAACAATGTCTGATATAGACTCTAACTATGACTTTCCTAAATAAAAACTTTAAATAAACACTTGTCCTCCCCTAAACAATATTAGAATAAAAAAAAATTTCAAATTATCATCTACCCTTAGCTAGTGGAAGACCTAGGATTTTTGTTTAGGTGGGGCTAAGTTTTTGCTCAACTTTGCTAACTTTTTTTCACATTAACGATACCCAAAGAGAAAATATATTGCATTAAATAGACACAAAAAAATTTTCCATGCTCAGATATCTAGCCTAATTGAAGGGGATTACTACTATCACTCCCAGATTCAAATGATCATCAATTCATCATCATCATCAAAACATACTATTTCCTTTAATCCTAAGTGTTCGGATGCCCTGAAACGATGATTTGGGTGAGCACCCAATTACCCAATTTGGATTCCCAAAGGGATTTTATTTCAATCTGAGGAATTTGGTCGCCTGCACTTACCTAGCTGTAAGAATAATTCCCTATAATTGATCATGGGCTCATGGAAAAGAAGAAAAATTGTCACTTAAATGTAACTCAAGTTATCCAAACATATGAACCTTAAGGCCTGATTTATGTATGAATTGAAGATTAAAGTGTGCCCAGTGTTGATTTGGTCATCTTCGAACTTGTAGACATGCTCAGATTATGTGATTTAGGGCTTAGGGATTGGATTAAGATTTAGGGTTTGAAATTAGGATTTGGAGATTAAAGGCTCATATATATTTAGATATGGAGTGATTATGATTATACTACATTTGAGGAAGGATGAAGATTGCTTTATTTAGGTTTATTTGGAGAGAGAGAGAGAGAGAGAGAGAGAGAGAGTAACCACGAAATGAACGGTAATGAAAAGCTCGATTGGCACAATGTGGATCTTGAGCTATTGGTAAAAAGAAGATGTCAAAAGAGAACGGCGTGAAGATGATCTAAAACTTTCGGTAATCAAGGTTTTGTGATGTGTGGTGATCACAAGATTTAGACATGGGCGATTATTTATTAAATATATGTGGGACACGTCAAGTGCATTCAAATCTCTATTAATTTCGAAATCAACATGGGGAAACCGCCCCATGTTAAGTATGTATAAGTCCGCCACTGCCCTCAGCCTACTAGCTTAATTCCGAAATTAACATATATTCTTCTTTTTATATTTTGATATCCTCCTACATCAGTAAAGTATTTGTTTGATTGATAAATAATACATATCTTGGGTCTTGCACATAGATGGTTGATGTTTAGTGCAGCTACTATCACATCATCTTCTTCCTCTTAATGATAAAACATATCCCCCCAACTCTATCATTTCCTTGTGGATGGCATCATAAACTTCTTTTATTCGTAGGCAACATCCCAATGTAGCCCTTTGGAGCATTCCAAGCCAATTTGTCTACTATACATCTAAGGCATCCTTTTGAGCACTTTTCTTTGGTGACCCAGTCAAGGGGGATGAACCCAAGAGAAAGCTTGCACACATATGGGAAGACGGCCTGCAACCTTTTGAGCAATTAAGGGTGGGAATCTTCAAAAATGTTAACATAACTAGTTTCATAGAGGCCCTTAATTTGCAAGAAAATAAAAGGAAATAAATAAATTCCTATTTGCCAATCCAATTCAGGGGTAAGGAATGCCTGTTTCATGGAGACGACCAGAGATAGATCCCTTTGGTCGTTAGGTTGGAAGTATCACTCCATTGCCAGCAAGACAATATCAAAAGAAAATTAAAACCTACTTTATGGGCTTGCATCCAAAAGCTCTTCAAATTAAGAATGCACCAAGAGAAATCCACCCCGCCTACTTAAAAATGAACCAAGAATCTCTAAGACTTGATTAATGGTTAATGAGAGTTGATGGTGATTGATATGATGTTATTGAGCCCGTTTGGAAGTTCACTTGTAAAGTGAATTCAAAATGAAGAGTTACTTTTAAGAAATAATAAAATAAGAGTAATCTTATTAAAAAGTAAAAAATTCCAAAACCCACCTTCCTCACTATTTGGCATTTTGTGGCATCTGAAAGAAATTTTTTTCTTTTTACTTTAGTGATAAAAAGAAGAGGCATTTTTATCTTTTAGTGAAATGAGGGATTGACTTTTTTGTTTAAAAAAAAAAAAAAAAAAGAAGAAGAAGAGGTGATATATTTGAAATTTTATACCTTTTGATAAGACCTCTCGTCTTTTCTTCTTTAATAAAAAGTGACATGTTACTTTAAATTCACTTTACAAGTGAATAACCAATCGGCCTTGCATTACCTGGAGTCAAGTATCAAAGTCTCATCCAGGATTTAGAAAAAACCTCTCAAGAGTCAACATCGGAACCAAAGGAGAGGTTGGAAAACTTTATATATTACCTGTGGCTAGAGCTACAGAAACCTTCATGGAACATTGGAGCCAATAAGGGATTTTTTCTGTATGGTAATTTAAACTCGTCGATAATTCCTCCTTGTTAACAAAGTGGACAATTTTACATATGCGTTCTCTGTACTATTCGTACCCATGCGCAGGCCAAAATGTATTTTTTTTATTTACGATATCACAACAATTGTTGTGATATCGCAATTTATATTTTGATACCGCAAGTTAATAAGTTGCGATATCGCAATTTATGTTGTGATTTTGCAAAAAGCGTTACGTTAAAATTAAGTCAACGAATGTATTTCTATTTATAATTTCATTATGTTCCATTGCTTTCGTCTTTGGCTTGGGTTCTCTGCTTCCTTTCTCTTCAAGTGAACCTCAATCAATTGGCATAAATAGCAAGTGAATCGATCTCCAGCCACATTCTTTGTAAGTCAACCTCAATCTATTGTCATATATGGTAAGCGAATCTCCTGCCGTATCTTTGTATATGGTATTCATTTAATGTTTCCCACTTGGTATTTATCTCCTCCTTATTTATTATTGTATTATTTTTTTCTTCTTTTGTGTCTTGTGAAGGTAGTTAGGATACAAGGAATCCCACTTGTAGAAACATTTGAAACATTCTATATAAATATTAATAGTAACCTTAGGTGGGACTTGTAGAGCCCTACTTTTTGATGAACATCTAGTTGTTGATATATTAAAAAAATCCCCTTGTTCTCATATCATGAATTACCAACAATTGGATTTGACTTGGACGTCCAGGTGCAAAAAAATAATGTGGGATGTCTTGTTGATCCCGTCTTATGGTGGGTCCTAGCACAAACTCAGAATGTCCACATATTTTTTTAACCTTTTCCTGTTATTGTGGCATTATAGACATCGTTTTGATCATTATCTTAAACTGCTAATGATTTTTTTAATATTATATATAAGTAAGCAAACGATTATATGGTTTAGATTCTTTAATAGTTATCAACGAACGGTGATATTTATTAGATGAATGGTTAAGATCTTACAATTGTACCATGCTCTATTGTTCCACCAGAACTCTGATGTTTTAGAGTTCTTCTTCTTCTTTATTTATTTTTGCCAAAAAGGGTTCAAGAGCATTTAGGATTTTCTAAACCCACAAAGAGAGATAAATAGAGAGATAATGAGGTAAAGGAAAAAGAAGACCAGAATATCACTAAAAGAGAGAGGGGAGAAGGATTATTAGGTTCAGCAGGGGCGACTGCAACAATATTAAGCTCGGGAATGCCTAAATTGTGAAACAATGGAGGCCAAAATCCCTAGTAGATGGAGGTAATGGAAACGATGATGATTTGTAGACGTCGAACGGACGTTGGGGGCCTTGTGTATTTGCAAATAGGTTGGTGAGGGAGGAGGAGGGTGAAATCGGCTGGGGGAAAGAGTTATAGCATGTGAAAATGAGGAATACTCGAAACAAGGAGGGATAAAAGGATGAAAATGGTTTTTCTAGTTATGCCATCACAATATAAATTGCGATATCACAACTTATTAACTTGCAGTATCGCAAATAAAAAAATACCTTTTGGCCTGCCCAGGGTACGTACGATATATAGAACGTGTAGGTAAAATTGCCCACTTTGATAACAAAAAGGGAGTTATAGATGAGCTTAAGTTACCGTACAGAAAAAATCTCAAATAATCAATAAAAGTTAAATAATTCTTCATGGTTAGAACCACATGAATATCTTGGGGACTCAACTGTACAAACATTAAAATGGTGTGTTCAAATCTCCCCGACACATATTGGCACAATAGATCAATGGTCTGGATCACGCTAACTTGGGGCCCGATTTTCTTGGTCTAGATTCCAGTTTAGTAATCTGTCTTTGGAATACCAGAGATTTAAATGAGACTTACTATACATGTCAAAAACTAGGATTTCTACATGACTTGGCCCACTTGATTGGACGGGCATCCATAACATGGAACATATCACTCACATAGACTGAGGAATTTCTCATGAAAGAAGGTTACTTTATTTTGAATATCAAAAAGTAAAGGACATAGGCCCATTGTCTAGGCTTTATTTCTCAACAGTTTTTTCAGGTAGAGGAAACTGATACAGCCTGAGAGACATGCGGGCCGACCATTCATAAAACAACGCCCGTTTTACTACTTTTAAGCCCATGTCAAACTTTCTGCACATCGTCCAAAGAGTAATGTTATGCCCATTTTAATTTTTCCTTTACTTGCTTTGCTTTCGTAACACCAATCAGGGTTAACCCATTGTTGTCACTCATTGGGAGTGGTGCATCTCAATTCTGGAGCAAGAATGTAACAAGTAATTTATTTAAAGAGTGTAACTTTTTTTTATCCAGCTTAAGGGGAATGGGACCCAACCCTCGAGTGAAAAAGGATAGCCATTGGGTGAGGGAATGTGACTATTCATACTCGAACTCTAGGCAATTAGATAAGAACCGTCGCCTCTTAACGCTGGAGTTAAGAGGCTTTTCTTGAAAAATGGAACTAGTTGGAGCAAGGGATGGCCATGACATCCCCAAAATCATTTAGAAGCCTTTGGGCCTTATTGTTCCCATCGAATTGAATATAAATGAATTATGGTCAAATAATCTTTAAAAATTAATTTTTAAAGAGGTGATGGGTTAAGAATATAATGTGGAGTTGGACAAGGGACCTTGACTTTCCTAGGATGGGACCTTGCTTCATTTTTCATTAGGGAGCCTATTTGATGGTCATTTTTGGACAGTCAACATTGTTTCTTCAATTTAACAACTTTTACAAATATGAATCTGGAAACTCTTAGGAACTCAATCAAATGAAATGAATGGGGCATATATTATTTTTACTTATGGCCCACCATTATTCTTACATAGTGGCCCTCTCAAGGGAAAATCTCTTGAGAACGGCCACTTACCTTATTGGTAAGTGGCGGCAGTTCTCTCTTGTTTTTTCAGGGTTTGATCTCTGGGTACGCTACGCCATCTCTTCCCACTTGTATGAGCTTTCTTTCCACTTGCACCGGCTCCTTTCCCTCTTGTGCGGGCCTTCTTACGGCTTATGTGGGTTGTCTTTCCGTGTGTGTGCAAGCTCTCTTGGGTCCCAGCCCCTTTGGCTGGGTTATAAAAAGAGAGAAGATTTCCTAATTCCATCCTTGATTTTAAGTAATTGATGAATGCCGGTATCAAACAATCGAAGTTAATAATCAGTCCAACGAGCAACAAATTCATTAATTTGTTGTCATGGGACCATTTTCTCAGAAGAATCTGCCGAACCAAAGCTAACCTATTCTACATCAACTCTACAAGAGATTTGACAATACCCATCTAGATCATGTACTTATACCAATGTCTTGGGCCCTTACTCCCCATCACAATCGGTGCGCCCATATTGCAATTCCCTTTTTCGATGGGCCCGTGCTCTAAATTCTAAAGGCAATCCCATATTGTGGTTTTTAAAAGTTGCTCCCATGTCAATGTCGTAATTCATAAAGCGTCAATGTCGTAATTCATGAAGGTGGGCTCACGCGGTAATTCCTCAAGGTGGATTCCATGTTCACAACTACAAAAGGTAAGCCCACATGTAATCTATATAAAAGTGAGCCCCATGATCTAATTCCCAAAGATTGGCCCTATGTTCTAATTTTTAATGGGGGCGACATGTACTACAATCCCTCACGATGGGTTCTATATTGTAGTTCCTAAAAATTTACGCTGGGTGTACACAATCATAAAAGTTAGGCCCACATTTCAATACCGATAAAAGTAGGTACCATGTATCACAATGCTTGTAGAGGTGTAATTCTAATGAGAAACTCCAGAAGCTATGAAATAAAGAATTCATGAAATTGAGGATGCATGAAACTCTCAAATAGAAATTTCAAAACATTAATGAAATAAGAAGTTTAGAGCCTATTTATTTGGTGCTATTCTTTACGAGAATTGTGGAGGTTAAATAGATTTTCGATGCTAGCGTAAGATGACATCGTATGAGCATATATACTGGATACCAATCACTTCTAACATTTTAAATTGGAAGATTTCTACATTTCCCTTGATGCAGGCACTGAACTGGAGTATTCAAATTTCACTTGGAGACAACACTACAAAATTTCAGATTCTCTGCCGACAAAGATTATGAGAAATAAAAAAAAAAATGGAAAGAAGGACAACAACAATAGAATTATGACTTTAGAGTATTTCAGTATATTATAATCTCACACATGATAAAACATGAATTCTAGAAATTTCAATAAAAAAACTTGGCCTTTTAAGAGTCCTACAACATCAATTTCTGGGATGTTGGAGGCAGGGGAAGTAGAACATGGAGTCTAGGACTGAGTCTTCATTCAATATCTAGGGCAAGCAATGTGACTGGGGACAGCCATCATCAACCATGTTCCCTTTTTTTTGTCTCTTGCACGCGCTATGTGGGTGGTGGGCTCCACCCCACCTCACGCGCTATCTGGGCCCCATTCCTTACATCAGCCCTTTTTGACATTTACTGACCCACCTCACCTTTTCTTCTAAAATCTGAAATGAAAGATAGATTGATAGATATAGATATATAATAGCTGTAATCCAATGGCCCAAAGAAGAACAACATAGCACACGCAAGAGCAACGAAAATCTCCCTCGTGTTTTTTTTCTACTTGTCTTCTCGTAGCGTGTAATGCTAGTTACGGCGTCAATAACGTAACAGCTGTGGCTGCGTTTGGATGCACCTGCATACATCCTTGTCACAAATCTCCATTTCTTTCTTTCTTTTTAAGGCTGTCCTCACACATACAGGACTTTTGGCCATGCACAGTAGAAATTTAGATGTTTTTTTTGCGAAGTTGTTCTTATAATAATGGTGCCATATATTATCCTCCACTAGGATATTGTATAGTGCGGTATATGTGATATCATATGATTTTAGAATATCATACCAACACCCGTATGGGGATGTATTGAATGTCAACTGTTGATGGATTAGTTTCAGGTACTATGTCTGCAATACGTGCAAGAATTGTTTATCTTTTTTGCTAATTAGATTTATTTATTTTTTCTTTATTTCATGATAGAATTGAGAAAGTGTAATGGAATTATTGGTTTTCTTTCTATTCCAATTTTTACTATGATATTTTTGTTATTTTATGATGATAGACGACTGGTGGTTTTACTTTTAGAATATTTTGAAAATGTCATGATCCAACAATTAATAAACATATATCGGGAGGGTACAGGTGGGGCCTACGTGGCAGGAACCAACTATGCAGTGGAGCCATCCTGGTTGGATTTTAGTGGAAGATCAATTCTTGGCCCCCATTACCAACCTGTATCTGACCCATTACTCAGGATTCAGGTTGACTCCTTTTGTTTTGGAGTCAGAAATAGGTTGAATTTTTTAGGAGGATAAAAAAAAAAAAAAAAACCGGATAGTTTGTCATTGCACGAGAAAGGACCCGTAGTTTGGATCACAAAAATAGGGTCCAACATGAGTTGGCGGGAGGACAGAAATTGTGTAGCCCAAACTATGAGGTCTTTTTTTGAGCAACGACCATCTATTAGGTTCTTTTCACCCGCAAAATCCTCATTTTTTAATCCAATTGATACATGAGTTGGAGTCTGATTGAGTCCATATGCTTGCTATTTCAACCACGAGCTCGACATGAATCCAAACCATGGTGGATCCAGACCCAATCCTTCCATAGATTTGGACCTGGATCCATCACAGAACCTATTTGTTGTATCCAAACCCAAGATTGACTAAAAATAAATTATATATCTAATTTCAAATCTGGATCCTAAATAATATGTGGAATGCAATAGTATAGTTGGATAAAAGGGCTTCAAATATAAGTGGAACTATTAAATGGTAAATGATTAAACCTAAATAGACGCTTACATATCAATATTAGTCAAGATATATAAGTTCTTAAAACTTATATATATTTAATATGTGGACTTAATTGTCCTCGATTCGGATCCTCAGATTGGAACATTGAAGGATCCGAATCAAGATCTGAATGTTTCGGGTCCTATGTATTTGGAATTTGGATCAAAATCCGAATTTCTCCTAGAGTCGTGAATAAACTCCATGCCCGCTTTATTAGAAAAGGCTCAGATACTTGGATGCCCATTTGCGACCACACAGACTACCAACTCATTTGAGGATGACCCATTTTAAATTTTGGATTTGGGTTTGGATGACATTTTTAATCTTATTAATGAATGGATCGGGTTCTGATATTTACATATAAATCACATTTGTGGTGTTCAAAGGGAAGGTGGACATGAGTTGTATCTGAATGAAAAGTAATGAGAATTGATGATTGAAATATCCAACGGACATGATCTTTTCTATATGAGCACATCCATGGTAAGGCCACAAACTTTTAAATGAATATTCTATAGGGTATATAAGAATTAGAGAGGATACTTTGTCCGCAAGACATACTTTTTACTGCACATCTGCCCGGAGGGATTAGTCTGGCCCAGAGGGTTGGGAACCCTCCGATAGGAAAAAAAAAGTGTAGTAGAAGTGATGAAAATATTTATACAAATGAAGATATGAAAGGCTAACAGGTCAGATGACATTGTGATAGAGGCTTGAAAATGCTTCAAAATTTTGAATGTTTCGGGTCTTATATATAAACATTTGGGATTTGGATCTAGGTCCTAATTTCTCCTGTATTAAGAAATAAATTCCATACCCACCTTATTCTAGAGAAATTGCCGGAGTTACAACCAAAGTTGTAGAGAGTAATTCTGATGGTGCAAGAGTTCTTTCGATTACTGTTGGTAGCTCAACTACCGAGTGGGTTCTTGATTCAGGGTGTTCCTATCATATGTGTCTGTATAGAGATTGGTTTACCAATTATCAATATATTGATGGTGGTAAAGTGCTTGTGGAAAATAATGCAACCTGTAAGGTTGTTGGGATAGGTGCAATCAAAATTATGATGTATGACAGTATTGTGAGAACTTTGTTAGATGTTAGGCATGTTTTAGAGTTGAAGAAAAATCTGATTTCCTTGGGTACGCTTGACTCCAACGGTTGTACCTACAAAGCTGGAGGTGTAGTTATGAGAATCTCAAAGGGTGCTCTTATAGTGATGAAGGGACTAAAGCAGAATGACATTTACTTTCTTCAAGGTAGTACAGTTACAGGTGTTGCAGCTGTGTCGTCCTCAGATTCAGAAACTACCAAGTTATGGCATATGCAACTTGGGCATATGAGTGAGAGTTGTATAGATGAGTTGACTAAACATGGTTTGCTGTGTGGTCAGAAAACAGGAAAGTTAGACTTTTGTGAGCATTGTGTCTTCAGAAAACAGTGTAGGGTCAAGTTCGGGATAGCTGTTCATCGGACCAAAGGTACTTTGGATTACATCCACTCTGATCTTTGGGGTCCCTTTCATGTTCCGTCTCTTGGTGGTGGTTTATACATGTTGACTTTCATTGATGACTATTCTCGGAAGGTCTGGGTGTATATCTCAAAGCACAAACATGAAGCCTTTGCACAGTTCAAGCAATAAAAGGCTATATTTGAAAAGCAAACAGGTAAACAAATCAAGCGCTTGAGAACTGATAATGACTTGGAATTCTGTAATAGTGTTTTTAGTGAGTTCTGCAAGAATGAAGGGATTGTGAGACATCGTACAGTCAGAAATACACCATAATAGAATAGAGTTGCAGAACGGATGAACATAACTATTCTAGAAAAGGCTCGGTGCATTCTCTCCAATGCAAGGTTACCTAGGAAGTTCTGGACGGAAGCTGTTAACACAACTTGTTATCTGATTAACCGGTTTCTATCAACAACTATAGAATGTAAAACTCTTGTAGAGGTATGGTCTGGATCTCCTGCTGATTACACCAACTTGCGGATATTTGGTTGTCATGCCTATGTTCATGTGAATGATGGAAAGTTTGAACCAAGGGCAAGAAAGTACATATATTCTAGGATATGTAGATAATGTGAAAGGATATAGGGTGTGGTGCCTAGATGAGAAATCTCCCAAATGCATTATAAGCAGAGATGTGACATTTGATGAGTCTGTTATGTTCAAACCGAAGGAGTGCCATGATGCTAAAAAAGAAAATGATGTCAGTAAAAAAGTGGAGGATAAAAATTGTGTTAATAAACAGATGGAGCTTGAGAATGAAGCTTAAAAAAACTTGCAAGATAAGATGCATACAGATGTCCCAATTCGATAGGATGTAGAGGAGATGCAAAGCTTAAACGAGGAAACTGCATTTCCAAATGATTACGTGCTTACTAGGGACAGAGAGAGGAGACAGATTAAGCAACCTCAGAGATACGAGTATATAGATATTGTTGCATACGTTCATAATACAGCTAAGAGTATTGAGTTAGAGCCGGTTACATATCGAGATGCCGTCACTAGCAAAGAATCAACAAGATGGGCTGTAGCCATGGGCGAGGAGATTGAATCTCTTTACAAGAATCAAACTTGGAAGCTGGTGAAACCTCCGAAAGGCCAGAAGATTATTGGTTGCAAATGGGTCTTCAAGAAAAAGGAAGGAACTCCAAAGGTGGAAAATGCTAGGTTCAAAGCACACCTGGTTGCAAAAGGCTATATTTAGAAGGAGGGTGTTGACTTCAATGAAATGTTCTCTCCTGTGGTGAAGCATAGTTCTATCCGGGTGCTACTTGCTACAGTTGTTAAATTGAATTTAGAGCTGAAGTAGTGATCGTGCCCTAAGTGTAGGGTCGTCACGATTGTAGTAATAACCGGTGAAACCGCGTCGATCCACAGGGAGCCAATGATCGAGATGTACCTGTCATATTGGAAAACTAGTACTAGCCTATAAAAAATCTATAAAAATCACAAATCCTACTTTAATTAAAAATTAATCACAGATCTGAATAAAATTAATTACAACCAGATTTTAAAAAAAAAATCCTAAACTAGAGACATAATCTAATAGATCTATGCTAAAAATTGCATCCACCATAAAAATAATCAGAAAACCAATTTGAGAGATAAAAAAAAAATTAGAAATAATTAAATTGAAATTCAAGATTGAATGAGAGCCTTGCAATCTAAGGGTCAGGGTTCAGTTATTTTCTAAATACCGAAAATATGGGCGATTTCATTAAGGACTCAAAATCTGAAAAATCAGATTTATTAATATTTGAGAACTTTCAGAAAGACTCTAGTCTCCTTCGATTATTTTCAGTATTTAGCGGCCTTTAAGCATGCAATATATCATTAAAAAATAAAGCATAAAAAAGACATAAATAAAGAAAATAGATTAATAAATTGAAAATCAAATTTTAAATTAAAATTGTTCACCCATAAAATCAATTAAAATAAATCAACTTACACCCTTTCTCTTTAGATTACAAGTAGCAAATCTACCCCTCCATCCTTCTTCTTCTTCCTTCACACATCAAATTTTTTTTTCTTTTGGTCTTGTATAATAAGTGAATGAGAGATGTAGAAGATGGAGAGAAAGAATGAGAGATGGAAAGTAGTAAAAAGGGGAGAGAAAGAGATGGGACGTGAGTGAGAGAGAGAGATTGGATGTGTGGGGGTGGAGATGGGAGAGAAATAAAAAACGTGAGGGATAGAGATGGTAGAGAGAAAAAGAGAAAAAATAGAGATGAGGGAGTTAGAGATTGAGAGGGAGAGAATAAAGAGAGAAAAATTAGGAGTGGAAAAGAGATTGATTCACGTGAGATATGGGAGGAGTTCTCTTTTTTTTTTTTTTTTTTTTTTTTTTTTTTGAAATTTCTCTAACTTGAACTCCTTGAATTTTGGATCTTGAAATTGGGTTCCTTATCTCTTGTTGGTGCACAAAACCGTTTGGGACTCTTCAATCCTTTTGAAACTTTTCACTTGGGCCCTATTATAATCTCCTTGATTTGGCTTGATTCTTTGTTGAAAATGGCCCCACTTGGACTTGAAATCTTGTGAATTTGAGGAGGCTTGGATGTTCTCCTTCTTTCAATTTCTATTGAAATTTCTCAAAATTGCATCTTGAGATTTTTTTTTCAAACTAGCAATAGGAATGGGTCCCACTACGCCTTGTAATGACTTGGAATGATCCCTGGGTGTGCATCTCCCTTGCGGTCCATTTTGGCCTACACATAAGATAGTTTATAAACATGATGATAGTGGTGTTAATATGGGCCCACTGAGTGGGTCATAACATGCATGGTTCACTAGAGTGTATAAATTTATTAAATTAATAATCATCCAATGTTTAAAACCCAACTTTTGGATACTATTTACTCGAACTTAAATGCAAGCGATGGGTCCAATATTATAAGTCATGTCACATGATGATTATCTAAATGCAATAAAATTAAATCCCACTGGCATTACCTAGTTAAGTTAATGATAGTGAATGAAAGTGCTCAAACAGGGTGGGGTCTACTTGTGATCAATTACATGGTCAAAACTCAAATCATTTGACAAATTTGGATCGGGTCCTTACACTATGCATGGGGCTAAAAAATGTAGAATTTGATAATTTCACCAAGACATGCATTTTTATGAGATTTTTACTTAAATCCAACCAAAAGAGTCTAACTGCATGATTTTGTGAAAATCTATGAATTCAATGCATTTTATTTTAATTAAGTCCACAAATTTATATGAATTAATTATTTAAATATGTGATATTTTGGACTTATCAAGGAACTTAATGTCAAGACTACGTTTTTACATTGCAAGCTAGATGAACAGATTTATATACATCAACCAGAGGAGTTTGAAATTCATAGAAAGGAATACCACGTATATTTGCTGAAGAAATCGTTATATGGCCTGAAGTAGTCTCCTAGACAGTGGTACAAGCATTTCGATACCTTTATGGTTAGAAACGGTTATTGCAGGAGTGCATATGACAGTTGTGTCTATCACAAGAAGCACTCAAATGACTCGTATATCTATTTGTTGGTATATGTTGATAACATGTCGATTGCTACAAAGGACATGTTTGAGATCAATAGGTTAAAGGCTCAGTTAAATGGTGAATTTGAGATGAAGGAGTTGCTGCAAAGAAAATTCTTGGAATGGAGATTCAAAGGGATCAGAAAGCGGGCAAATTGTCTTTGTCACAAAAGGGGTACCTTGAGAATGTTTTAGAGCGCTTTGGTATGCAAAGTTCAAAACCTGTGAACACTCCATTGGCAACCCATTTCAAACATTCCGCTGCTTTGTCACCACAAACTAAGGAAGAGGTGGAGCACATGTCTCGTGTTCCTTATGCTAGTGTAGTTGGGAGTATCATGTATGCCATGGTTTGCACGAGGCCAGATATGTCTCACGCAGTTAGTGTAGTTAGCAAATACATGGATAATCCCGGGAAGGCACATTGACACACAGTGAAATGGATACTCCGTTACTTGAAAGGTACTACTGATGTTAGAATAATGTATGACAAAAGCAACAACACTTCTGGAAGTGTTATTGGATATGTTGATTCAGATTTTGCTGGAGATTTAGATAGAAGAAGGTCATTGACAGATTATGTCTTCACTTTTGCAAGCGGTGCCATTAGTTGGAAGGTAGCATTGCAATCCAAAGCTATCTTATCTACCACTAAAGAAAAATATATAGCAGCTATAGAGGCAGTGAAGGAAGCTATTTGGCTGACAGGCTTGGTTGGAGATATGGGATTGGAACAGAAGCTGACTACTGTTTTCTATGACAGTCAGAGTGCGATCGATCTGACGCACAATCCTAAATATCATGAAAAGACCAAACACATTGATGTTATGACACACTTCATTTGAGATGTCATCGCCGATGGTGCTATTGCAATGATTAAGATTGCTACGGCGGAGAATCCATCAGACAAGATGACCAAGACTATTCCAGCAGTCAAGTTCAAGCAATAAGCATTGCTTGGACTTGATCATGTGATCAGTACCTGAGTGCCCTCAGCCACAGGTGGAGACGGTGATACGTGTTTTGTGCATGAGGATCAGTTTCAATGTTTGCCAATATGGAGATTTGTTAATTGGTATGGCTCAATAGAAGTTAAGAAGTCTTGGTTAACTGGGCCTCTGTATTGCCCAAGTTGTACTGTGATTAGAAGTAGGGTTTGTGTGTAACAGGATTTGTGGCTGATATTATAAATAGAGACGCAGAGTCTCTAGGATGTACACCTCTATTCTGATTGCATAGTAAACTCTTTTATCTTTCTGTGGACGTAGGCCAAAAGCCGAACCACGTAAATCTCTGTACTATCTTTATGCTTGATTAATCTCTTCTGCTAGGTCACAACACCCATAATAGTGTAAGAGTTGAAGGTTTTCACAGTCAACTGACCAGATAGTAGTACCAACCATGGGATTTTTAAGTTGTTTAGCTATCAAATGATCTGTTTGTTTATCCCATGTGCTATTTTATTTATTTATTTTATAAAGAACATGTGCTAACTTGATCTGACACGACATCTCACCAAATCACCTTAAACTTTCCTGGAAATCATAGTAAGATTTTTCCCTTTTTTTTTTTTTAATCTAAAGGCTAAAACAATCATAGAGAGAATTAGTGAAATTGGAAGTCTAGGAATGATAAAAAGATGAACTCCTTATTGGAGCTTGCAAAACTGCATAAGGATTCGTGTATGAATTCATGGTTCTCCATCTTTGCTTAATCTAAGTCACTCACATCTTATGGTTTGAATGAAAGGATAGTATATTTTTATTCACATTAATTGAAAAAATATAGATTAGATTGATGAATTAATAAAGAGATAAACTTTGAGCTAAATTTATTCTTTAAACTATACTCATCCGAATGGTGTTTATCACTCAGAACAGATGGAAATTTAAGAAGTGAATACTAATGGCTGAGCGTGCGATATAAATTGCTTGGATCAATTAATGGTGAGGCCATGTGGGTCAACTTAATCTGTCTGTGTAGTTTGTAGGATTACATTGTAACCTAAATTGTAATAGATGAATAAATTCAAAGAAAAGGAAACAAAGTAACTGAAATCACATGTTCTACGCATTATAAAATTTGCTGATTGGCTCAAATTCCAATTTGCTCTTGATCCTCTCTATGTCTTGCTCGCCCCTTCACATACTGGAAAGAGTAGAACTTCAAAGAGTGCACCTATTGAAATTTTGATCTGCTCAAAATGAATGTCCTACTGTGTTCGTGTAGGATGTCTCCAAATTTTACTTTAACAAGAGTTGATCCATTCGTATGATTGAGTATATAATTAACAAAGTGATTAATGAATATGATTACTCATGTATGAGATTATATTAGTTATATTATCACTCATATGATCAATATTACATTGGAAGCAAATCATTTTTCAAAATGTGAGCGTCACCCTAAAGATGCAATCCTTCCCCACAGAAGATGTCAAGAATTATATGGCTTGCCTGTCATTGGATTCACGTCGGATTAAATATGTGGCTAAGACTAAGTTGATCCTGCAATTAAGTTTTAATCAGTGACCCTATGAGTCTCAATTGGGATCAGACTCTTGGAAAGAGACTTGATCGACATCTACTTCGGTGAAGCTTATCTCCTCTCTAGTTAGTGATGAGTGAATCTATAATAAGGAGTAGACTTCCACGATAGCATTGACCCTTTAGAATTGCCCTATTTAATGGGGCTGGGAGCCCTTTAACAAATAATCTGCATTGAATTCGCATGATCTATGTTGAATTCACATGATCTATCTCACACCGCAACACACAGCAACATTGGAATAAATACATGTCTTAAATCCTCTAGAAATAGCTCTGAAGATGCCTTTGCGGATGCTTCCATATTCTTCAATTGTAATAAGTCAATTAAGTAGGCCCGACAGTAATCTATATTTCTGTCCATAGCATATCTCTGATCTCTGATTCCTGGCATCACAGCCTTATTGTCAGATTTGAAAAAGGGTCATATTACCACCCCTGAAGAGATGGCCATTTTCAACTCATTCCAATTACGCGTTCTTGGGTCACTTTCACTGAAATTTTGTAGCTGGACTGTAGAGATTGTATAAAGTTGGCAACAGATGGATAGCGTAACCGTGTCAATGCCAAGCTTTCTCTCAATTGGATTGGCATCACATGTGGGTCACTCATTTCACAAAACCTGTCATCACCCGCACATGGAACTAGCTTAATATCCATGACAAAACATTCTTCTCTACTTTAAACTTTCAAAGAGGACGTTTATCTGGGTCAAAAAAATTTATTTTTATAAATAAAAAAAGTGCACCCCATTTCAAATTCTCAAAAATGGGCCCACCCGATGATGACACTAAAAAAAAAAACCCTCTCACAATCAGCTCCTTAAAAAATTGAGAGACATTCCAAGTTTTAGCATCTGTAATTCATCCTTGGATCTGACTTATAATATTTTTTTAATCACATTATTGATCATATGTCAGTCTAAACAACTATACCCCGATCAACTGTGGGCTCCAACATGCGAATTCGTTCATCGATGGACAGATTGTAGGGTGAAAGAAGACGGTGAGTTGGTGATGATGGTACCACTACTATATAGGACCCTAACTTTAGTAAAAACCAACTCGACTGGGTTTTTAGAGTTGCCAACTCAACCCGACTCAAACTCAATTTGTATTTTATATCATGGATCAAAATACCAACCGTATAATTGGCTTAAGCAGATAAGGCCGCTATATTATTTTAACAAAAAGTCTACTTGGACAAACTTTTTGGCCAGAATTTTGGCCAACCCATATGGTTTCCATTGAATATCATAGTGATATTCAATGGAAACCATATGGGTTGGCCAAAATTCTGGCCAAAAAGTTTGTCCATGTAGCATTACTGTTATTTTAAAAATAGCGGTGTTTCGGTCTAAAACTTCATAGAGTGAATTGATTTTAACTTAAAACATTATTTTTCTTGTTTCTTCTCCTCAGTAGACTTTTCTAAAGTTGTCTCTATCGTTTATAGTTTCAAACCACTAAAAACCACATTATTGGCTGTTATACAAGATTTGAATTCTTTTGACTATTTAAGAAATTTAAGCCTCTATACCACTATGTACCACCACAACTACTACATAATGTTTTGGACACTAGCCGCTACATCCGCTGCAATCGCTATTTTTATCCTTATTCTATACCCTACCTTATATAGCTTTCGGCTAGCTTGGGTGAAAGGGCCCGGTTCGGTCAGGCCCAACTTAAACCCCTGAGGTGAGGAGATAATTGGGTCAGGTGCATTGTGAGTCTACATCCATTTAGTAAATGGCCACTGACCTAATGATCAAACTAAACCGATCAACAGTAATGTTATTTCAACATCAATGACGTAATTGCAAATGTTTTTTAATTTTTTGGCAATTGTACAATTGCTTGTAGCTTGTATTGACCATCCAAAAGTAAAGTTGACCTAATCAGATGATTCTAAACCGCTGATCAAATGCTATCTATATTTAACTCTTGCTTCATCGTGGCCCACCACTTTGACGGCATGGAGTGAAAGCAGTATCCTGTCATAATATGAACAGTATAGTTATTAGAATATCATTGAGTTGTATGCTTAGAACATAAATTCATGAATAGTATGAATGTTCTAAGTAGAAGAATGGAAGGGTCAAGCAGCGGAAATCAGGGCCTTGTGGTCTCTTTGGAGCAACAGATGCGTTCTAAATTCACATGGGTGAGCATCAAAACCTCCAAAAACATCCACACCATTCCTGTCTTCTCTCCACAATGACCCCATATGCATAGGTATCTTCTTCAACACCATGATGTGACCAGACACACCCCTCCCTCCATTTAACTAATGCTACAACTTAGAAAATCTTGTTTTCAAAATTCCCTCCAAGTTTTCTATAACTATAGGGAGGAATTCCCTCCAAGTTTTCTATAACTATAGAGAGGGAGGTGGGGTTGGGGAATCTTTTAATCATTTTCTTTTAAATGTAGATAGATGTTAATAGTCTTTAAATACCAGACTTTAAATTAGACTTCTGTCTAATCAGTCCGTGCGACAAAATTGGTGACTTGGATGGTCTTTTCTGAACCAAACCTGTAATTTCTCTTCATGGGATGTAAACATGGACCTAAACCCATTTATTAAGTTTGGAAGATTTGGACCCAACCTGATTTTCCGGCACTTGATTTTTCCACACCTTTATTTTGATCATGCCAGTATATTGGTTCCAGTGCATGTTTAAGCGCGTATGGAAATGTCTATGTTGAAATTGATAGTGTTGTAGTCGATCTTCCATGCAATAAAGTTGCACTGGTCAGAAAATCCTATTCGCTTGGTCTATGACCTGAAAAATGAATGGCAACAGTTTCTTTTTCTTAATATTTTAATCTTTTATGCTTAGTCCGCGAGCCCATTCCTATTGGGAAGGGATAGTAGGTCCCAAGAAGAGTTTACAGGTTTCCTATTTTCAAACTTGGGATATGTCCTACTTTTATGGCTTGTTTGCTTGTGTAGGATATGAATTTAGGTTATAAGTGGTTAAAAATGAAGATTAAATGTGCAAAAATGATCAATTTACCTCTTATTTAATGAAAATTGAATGAAGGAGAGATGTGAAATGAATACTCAACCATCACCCTAACGGTTCAAATGATAGGATATCAATCAAAGTCTTTATTACACTCCGACCTTATATCTTTCACCCCTTACCTTGTATCATTCACACCTCACCTCTTAACAATCCCTAGGGAAAGCATATTTGACCATGATGTCCTCTCTATTCAATGCAATCTAATTAGATTGCAAACAAGCAAGCCCTTAGAATAAGTCTTATTTAGTGTAGTAAATTAGTAATTGTGGACTTTACCAAGAAAAAAATAAATATAGCATGGAGGTGTGGCCCAACGAGCTTATTATAAAATGAAAAGGATTGTTATATAGATTGGTCATTTATGAAAAAAGAGAGTAAGAAACAGTCTTATCAAGTGTTAGTAGCCTTCCAATCAAAAGGAGCATATATATATATATATATATATATATATATATATATTATATGGGAGTTGCTCTTGTGAGAGTTAGGGTACTATGAGAGTAAGGGGAAACTCATTGGATCCACATCCAACCAACAGCATGGACAAAAATATGGATTTGGTTTTTAGCTAAATATGTATAAAAAGGGGGGGCATGCCCCATATTTCCTTGTCAGTTTCAGTAAGCCTGACCAGTTCCCTAAAATAAATTAATCTTGCACCATTAGGGTTTATGTAACCCAAATAAATTGCCCTATAGATGAATAACCTGAGTAATAGAAGGTCTCAAACCAAGGCCCACTAAAAGAATTTTTGGGTTGGATTCTTCAAGGTGAACATGTGTCCAATGCCATCCCTATTCTCCGCTAAAATAGCACTGTCATGTCAAGGTGTGGCAAGATTTCCTAAAACATTAAGACTAGGACTTTTATTGGTGGAACATTGGCACCAACAATATTGAGTCTCCTCCCCACAAAATAGGTGGGGTATTTGCCCCCATCAATTTCAATTATATGCCCATGATCGTCTCAAACAGTTGCCATGGTCGTTTTCAAAACAGGACACAATCACAGATTCATACCCTTCTTTTTCCAGGTATCTCAAGTGACAGTAGATTGGTGAGAGAAGTTAATGAACAAAAAAAAAAAAAAAACCAAAAGAAAGAAAGAAAGACCAAGCCTCCGTGGAGCCCACACCTAAATTGGTTGCCAGCAATGAAAAGGGCAGTATCCAACTTCAGAGGAGGATCTACAAAAACCCCTCAACCCCCAACTTCCATCCTCTACCTCACACATCCATTAATTTCCCATTCAAGACCTCCTCCCCTGTTTCTTCCCATAAACAAAGTCCATTTTTTAACAGAATTCCTCTTCAAATGGCAAGGCCTCAACAGCGATATCGAGGCGTAAGGCAGAGGCATTGGGGTTCATGGGTGTCTGAAATTCGCCACCCTTTATTGTAAGTACCTTGTTAGCTACTGATACAAAAAAAAAAAAAAAGGTTTCCTTGATAGCTGCTCAATTTGGAAAACGTGTTAAACGAAGGCCTAGAAAGAACTAA
Organism: Cinnamomum chago; assembly: GCA_038049695.1. Classification (NCBI taxonomy): domain Eukaryota; kingdom Viridiplantae; phylum Streptophyta; class Magnoliopsida; order Laurales; family Lauraceae; genus Cinnamomum; species Cinnamomum chago. The sequence goes on from CP142458.1 coordinate 56,389,078, forward strand.
TTCACGTTCAAGTAGTCCTTTTCAGGCCTTTCAAATTACTCCTATCAATACCAACACTCATTAGCAAATGTATGTCTTGTTAGTGCATATGGTAATGAAATGCGGACCTTAGTAGTCTCTAGAGTCCCATTGGTTGCGTATTCAGGGCTTCAATAATGCATTGAGAGGTCTCATTACTTCAACCGAAGTTTGGTCACTGTTTTTTATAGCATTTGGAAGATTATCATCATCATTTAGGCAGAAGTACCTAACCAATGTACTACTTGCATTGTTGATATTCTTTCTGCTGAGTAGTAATTTTTATGACTCTTTCAGAAAGACGCGAATTTGGCTTGGCACATTTGAAACAGCTGAGGATGCTGCAAGAGCCTATGATGAAGCAGCGAGACTGATGTGTGGGTCTCGTGCAAGGACCAACTTCCCTTACGACCCCAATGTGTCCCACTCCACCTCCAAGTTCCTATCGGCGGCTCTAATCGCAAAATTAAACCGCTGTCATATGGCATCTCTTCAAGTGAGCAGACCCGTTGCGAAAGAGCCACCAGTTGCTGCTGCTGCTGCTGCTGCCCCAGCACCAATCAAGGTCAGTTATGACTACCCGAAATTCGACATTGGGGTGTGGGCCAAGAAGCCCGTCGATGTACCGCCTCCACCGGAGTCCAATTGGGTCATGAAGGTTCAACTGGAGAGCAACAGTCACCAGCAATTCAATGCCATGGAAGATGACTATATACAACAGATGATTGAGGAGCTGCTGGACCCTTCCTATGTAGAGCTTCAAGTCCCTAATTTCTAAGGCAAAAGCCTCTCATATGCTAATATGACTCCATTTTTTTTTCCTTCCAGTGCTGCCTCATTACTATTCTAGCACTCTAGGGTAATTATCTAGATATATGTTTTTCTAAGTGACCCATCCTATGATGTTATATGTACAGTGAGAAATGCATCTATCTTGGTATGTTCTCTAAATGTTTTGAGTTAATTTGAGTTAAAGAGATGAACATTATTAGAAACAGAGAAATCTGATGGATGAGACTGAAAGAGATGTAAAAGTAGGGGAATTGGAAGGTTCAATACCCACTAACCTTTAAAGTGAACTTTCTTTTGCATACAAGGACAAAGGGCTGGTTTAATTGATGGGAACATTGGTGGGTTATTTGCCTGTTGGGATTAGGATGTGATGTTTAGTGGGAAGAAACTGTGGATTGCCTGGTGAATGGACAAGGGGGCAATTGTTTTTTAGTGACTTTTATATGTTGTGAGGTATAGAGCGCATGTGACTTCACATGCCTTACAATATCAGCAGTATTGGCTGATATGGGATTAATGATGATAAAGAACTTACACTAATGTTATCTCCTCTTAATTATACATTCTCATTTTCAAATCAGCTGTACCTGACTGCAATGCCCCCTGTTGTTCTTGCATATTAGTGGTGTTTGACTTGTGAGAGGTTGTGAGAGGAGGAAATCTCTCTCTCTCTCTCTCTCACACACAGTTTCATTTATATAGTGTTATTTTTACACATCCATCATCTTCTTACTCTCTCTCTCTCTCTCTCTCTCTCTCTCACACACACACACACAGTTTCATTTATCTCTCTCTCTCTCTCTCTCTCTCTCACACACACACACACACACAGTTTCATTTATATTGTGTTATTTTTACACATCCATCATCTTCTTACTCTCTCTCTCTCTCTCACACACACACACAGTTTCATTTATATTGTGTTATTTTTACACATCCATCATCTTCTTACTCTCTCTCTCTCTCTCACACACACACACAGTTTCATTTATATTGTGTTATTTTTACACATCCATCATCTTCTTAAGTGGCCCACTTCAAGATTTAGCCTAATCTGAATTCCGAATCAGATGTACTTCTCAAAAATATCATGAGAGAAGCAAGCCATCATCACAATTTCTGTAGCTTCTTTTTGGCCGTTGGTTTATCAGACCCTAATCACACCAGTGAAATCTTGTCGGATGCCCCACCAAAAAAAAAAGGAAGAAATCTTGTCGGATGCTTTAGGGCTCTCCAATCCGTTGTGAATTCTGTCGAATAGTCTTGATTCAAGGGAGCCGGGCCCACTTGACATGCACAGAAATGGGATGTATGGGACATCACTGGGTCGAAATTGCAGGAGCTTGATTTACTGAAAGAACTTTATTAAAGGGTGATGATTGTGAATTTGTGATTCAGAAACTGTTTAAAACAAACATGTGATGATTTTAAGACAAATTCCTTGAATCTTTTCATCCTATAATAACAACAAAGGCACGAGCTACGCCCGGGCCAAAGATAAAATTATATTAAAATTTAAAAAAGATGTTATTAAAAAGTAAATCTAAAAGGCACATAGAATAAATCCAGCGGAGGGTCAAACATTTTGATTCTACTAGTATCCAAAAGAAAAAAGAAAGAAAGAAAAAACACTAAAAGAACAAGAAGGCATTAAAAATCAGCAACTGCGAATAATAAAAAGAAAATTAAAATATAAAAAATTCATAAATTAAAAAAAAATGATAAATCTAAATAATTTTTTTCCTTATCTTAGTTATCTAAAAGAGAACCGATCAGATGTGAAGAAACCTGTATTAAAAGATAGTCATTGTAGAAACTTTTTATGAATATTAAGATGTCCTTCAAATAGCGTTCTCATTAACAATAACCAAATAATTTTCCGTTGAAATTCCACCTAGAAGTACCATCAAGAAGAAAGAAAATAATAATTCGGGAAAATATTGCAGCCTATTACTACTAAATTCTTCATTAATCAAATCAAAGTAGATAACAAATACAGAAACCGTTTTTTCCATACATTAAAATGCAAAAAAAAAAAAATCAAATTTTTTGAATTTCCAACAATTATATCTGCAAGCCATTAATACCAATAATAGGGGAAAAAACAAAAGCTTGGAAACAAAAATTGTGATCTAGCACTTACCTTGCCTAGTCCTTGGTTGCTACACCACTCATTTCAGTTACCATCATTAAAAGGAATTGGAGAAATGACCTTAAATGTAAAATGCAATATATTATATTGAATGCGTGAAAAAAAAAATGATAGAAACATACCTTGAAAGCTTGAATGTCAGAGAATAAAATGAAAATTATAGAGTGACTGTGTAAAAGAGAGAGATAAGACGTGAGAGATTTTTCAGGGACTTGATGTGAGAGGTCTTTTAGGGAGGAGATTAGCTAAATATAATTATAATAGGTAAGTATAAGAGATAGGCATATAAATATTATGTGATACATTTTAGGGAGGAAGACATGTAAATAAGTTGGGATGATCTAGTAAGGAATGATATCATGACATGGACGGTGCCAAGCATTAGATTGGAAAGAGACGGCCATGCAGGTAACCTGGTCCATGATTTGGATAACTATAAAACTATAATTTTTTAATACGGCGATAGAAATTCTACATTTAAGTCAGTGGGCCACATGATTGCACCATAACCATTAGATACGTGTGGCAGTGCTTCATTATTATAATTATAATACCAAAAAACAGGCAGCTAATGCATGTTTGGTTGAAAATAGTATCATATAGGGCTTGTACATTCCATGTAATTGAACCCTTGGAATTCTTAGACCTTAGATCTTAAGTGGTTAGAAATAAGGGAAAAAAGCAGAATATCTACTTGGACTTTGGTCATTTTACAGAGTATCCCCTGCACTTTAGTATTTTGCATTAAACTTACATGTAGTTCTAATTAACATGCAAAACTCACGGATTTTGTTAGTATTAACGGCATAGATCGTATAAATTGTGTTTGGTGCATACTGGCAGCAAATTACTCGCCCAAAAAGACTTATTTACCCCTGAACTTAGCTTATAAAAATGGTTATGATATAGGAGCAGCTCTCAGTCATTTTTTTCCAGCTATATCAATTGCCTTCCTCTCAAAACTCATGGTGAAATTTGTTACTGTCACTTTAGGCATAGGGCTGCTTTGAAAACTTTCCAAACACTAGAAGAAATGACTACATGAAACAGGAAAATTCTTAGTGTTTCGATTTCAAACAGAGAATTTCAATCCCATTTCAAAGACAAGCAACATTGCACAATCTTATAACCAGAAGGAAATCAAGTGATAATTCAAAGTCCCTTATAACTATAACCACGGTTGCTATTACTACTGTGAGACAACCTCCTCAAAGTGCAGAGCATGAGATTTTTCCCTACCAATATGCTCTGTAAAACGCAGATGGCCCACTGCTGCTTAATGGAATATCAACTCATGCGGTCTGCTCAACACCCAAACCAAATTGGTCATCCTGGGTTGCACAGTTGCGCACACCACCATCTCTGGCACTTGCGTCTTACTGTTCAGTCCCGTTGGTCAATTCTGTCAGTATCCAAATTGACAATCACCATTGTAAGTGCTGAAAATACCAACTCACAAGATTTGGGGAGCCTTTGAGGACTTATCCGAATGACTGGGAGAGCTTATCGCCTCAGGGACCTGAAAGGGAAGAAGAAGCAGTCAAAGGACCCTGACTGTGGGCAGCACAGGGCTCTCCGATGCCTAAGTTAGTTCAAGGGTGCTGGTCGGAGAAGAGAGAGCAGTGTTTTGATAGTTGCATGCATGTAAACGTGCGTACCCGGTTGGGTGGTAGATCCCCTTATATGAGAAAGATCTTGGATATTTGTTAGTGGACCTCCTGATTTGACTGCTAGGGACAGATTAGCCCATAGAGCAATCGATGAGGGTCCAATATAGCCCACATTGCATTAAATGAGGGTCCGATCAGCCCATGCTACATTAAATGCCAGTCACGTTGGGCCTGACCTCGCCTCGACTTGCTGGCGGCTGGGGTCCCATCGGATCCTTTCTTGGGCCCTGTCCTGATACGGCTGCAGTCATTGGATGTGACTCTATCAGAGATTTGGTGAGGGTGGACGGCTTGGATGGTGTATATGTCCCATCAGCGCGTGCCCGAACCCTGTCATGTGTCCAAATGTCAGGCGTGGCTGCTTGTGCCCGTCTCAGGCAATTGCTCATCATCTCGGCTGTAGCGGAGACGCACATCTCTTTTTGACGCTAGCCGAGACGGTGGCCATCAGTGCTGGTCTTGGCAGGCGCTCCGGTGTTCGTGCCGGGGCGCATGCGGCTGAAACAGAACACAAGTAAGAATTATTGCCAGCCTTTGCTTAACTTGCGCATTAAGAGCTGCCCCCACACAATTTCCCCTAGCTTCTGACTCCTTAGGATCTCGATCTCTTTGGGGTCGGGAGCTATAATTATGAAAGACCGCCAGAGGTTTTCGTCCTGATGTCAGCAATTGACGCGTGACGCTTATCCTGCTTCTCCTCGCACGCCAGGGGTAATTTAATTGCAGTAAATGCCATGTTTGAATCATTGCGGGAGATGAATCGCCGTTGACACGCGTCGCCATCTGGTTAGCCAGGCTGTCATACAGGGCACCCGTGCAGTCTCTGAACAGACGTTTTTTGAATTTGGGAAACGACGCCATTACGGGGCGCTTCCGTTTTATAAAAAGATGCGTCTTCATCTTCTCTCCCTTTCTTACTTTTCATTTTCGAAAGAGTGCTTCTAAGAACTAGAGCTAATACTCAGAGCGAAGTCTTCGTCTGCACGCAATGCTCCCACATCCGTTTCTGTCTTAGGCTCTTTGTGTTAGTAAGTCTCTCTTACCACCTTTCATCCTAGTTCTTCCTTTTCCCTTCTCCTCCTTTTTTCTTTTACCTGCCATGGGGATCTACAACCATTGGATAGATTCTCCCCAATTCATAGAAGGCCTTAGGTCCGCATTCGGGATACCGGACGATGTCTTCGTCCAGAAGGCCGAGCCTGTAGACCACGTACGCCGGTCATATGTTGACTGCTGGATGCCCCTCCCGCTCATAGCGGTTATAGAGGGGGGTGTCAGGTTCCCACTTCACCCATTACTTAGGGCTTGCCTTAGTTCTTGGAACCTCACTCCCTGCCAATTGGTGCCTAATGCCTATAAGATTATTATGGGTACTGTGGCGCTGAACAAGCACCTCCATATAGATCTAGGCATCCACGACATAGAGGATGTATATGACATATGTAAGACGAAGGAGGACACCTACTACCTCTGTGTCAAGCCGAAGCGAAAAGCCTTCGTCACGACGCTCGATGATTCGAACAAGTACGCGGGGGACGACCTCTTGTCTGTCTCGGGCAATTGGGAGTTCGGCGCCGAGGAGATCGGAGCGTACAACGTCCCTCGCCGCCCTGGGGTTGTTCCAAGTATGAGAGCTCCTCGTTATTTTATTTTATTTTTTCTGTCCTTTTTCATTTCCCGAACTGTGTTTCCCGAACTGACGCTTTTCTGGTCATGCAGCCGCTCGTCAGAGGAAGGCCGGGCTGGTTAGCTGGAGGAGGAACGACTCTTGGCATCAGCGAGTCGCAAAGTGCATGGACTTCTCCAACAGGGCCGCCTGGGCGCTGCTCGGCTACGAGCCCAAATACCGGGGCTACTACAAGAGGTCCGGGGTTAACTAAGAGAGGACCGAAGTCATTCCGGAGCCACCTCAGGGAAGTCTGGACAGGAGGGAGCCTGAGTCCGAGATCGCGGCAGGCCCTCCACAGATAACCCCCGAAGCGAGCAGGGTCGCATTGGGCGTTGAGGCTTCCACGTCCGAGGCGGAGTCAAGCGAGAGCCCCCTCGTTAGGCGACCTCGCCGCCTCGTCCCAGTCCGAGGAGCGGAGGAGATGCCGCCTCGCCGCCATCTCGCTATCAAGGACCTGTGCGCGTTGGCGTTCGGCAGGCCCAGCCGAGCTCCTCAGGCTCAGGCTCCTGCTGCCGACAGGGCCCCTTCCCCACCCCCGACATTGGAAAGCGAACAACAAACTGGGGCAGTTGTGGAGGAGGGAGGCAGCAGAGCAGAGAAGAGGCCCAGGACTGAGGCTTCGACCGACGAAGTCCCTAGATCCCCCGAGGCGCAGCCGCCTCGCCCCGCTCCGTGGTGCCCGGCTTTCCAGCTTGGTCCTGGGAAGCCAATCACGGTAGAGGACCAAGTCCCTGGGAGCCCCCTCGTCATGGCGGCTCTTGCCAACGCCTGCGCGCTGCTAAAAGACATGGTGAGCCACAGGGGCATCGACGACATAGGGCTGGCGATGGCACAGATGCAGGCGGGGCTCCTGGTAAGTGTCTGGAACTCAAATCCCTTGTGCATTCTGATTTCGACTACAGTTCTCTCACACAGTTTTATTCTTGTCATTTCGCAGATGGTGCAGCGATCCCACGTGCAGCTGGAGAGAGCTCGACAGCACGACACGTGGGTGGTGGAGGCAGAGGCGCATAAACGGGCCCTGGAGGCCACATTGGAGGAGTGTAGAAAGAGGGTGGCCGAGCAGGAGCAACTCAATCAAAGTCTTATCGCCGAGACGGAAGCCGCCAAGGTCGAGGTCGAAGCGTACGAAAAGAAAATGGCCGAACAAGAGGATGAGATCAAGGCCAGGTTGGAGGCCGAAACTCAGAAGGCCTTCGATGAAGGGGTGGCAGAGGCAACAACTCAATACGAAGAACAAGTCGTGGCCATCCGAGATAAAGCATGGGAGCTTGGCTGGCTCGCCGCACTTGACAAGGTGGGCGTCCCTGAGGATGACCCAGCCTACACGAACCCAGCCAAGTTCCCAAGCTTGGACCCAGGGCCAGACCCTGCCCCCACTCCAGGCCGAGCTCCTGCTGAAGACCCTCCCGTCGATGAAGCCGATGCCAACGCTGGCACTTAGACAACTGCTGCTGATGTACCCCCCCCCCTAACCCCCCGTTTTTTTTTTTTTTGGAACGATTGTAATACAATATCAACGAATCAATAAAATTGAGTTTTGTTTTCAAACTGTGAACTTCCCTGCTCTGTGATGGTTTTTACATTTTCCTTCTAGCACTTTGTTTCTATTGCTTCTCTCTTTTTTGTGCAAGTGTTTGAGTTCGGCTCGGTGCGTTCCGAGTTGGAGGCACGGTCGAACTGGAATGCCATGCGAAATAGATAGTAACTTTTCGTGGTTAACCATGCCCAGAATAGGGCTCTACCGCTTCGTGGTGCAACAAAGCTCATACACAATAAGTTTAATAATATGTTCGACACGTACTTAGGGATGATTCAGCGATACTTTAGCCTTCAGATACCGTTCCTAGCAGAAGGCCTTATATCAACCCTCTTGCCAGCCGAAACGGATTCGTGCTAGCAGGGTCAACGACCTTGGGACAGTCTAGGTGGCCGAAAAGGATTCGTGCCGAGGTGGAGCTCGGTCTGTCCTAAAGGCAATTTCGTCACTGTCCGTAGTGGCCTCACGCCCTGGTGGTATATATACCGACCCTGAGGGGATCTCACCAATGGCCGTAATGGCTTCCCGCCCGGGTGACATAAATGCCGACCCTGAGGCGATCTCATCAATGGCCGTAATGACTTCACGCCCGGGTGGCATAAATGCTGACCCTGAGGCGATCTCATCAATGGTCGTAATGGCTTCACGCCCGGGTGACATAAATGCCGACCCTGAGGTGATCTCATCAATGGTCGTAATGGCTTCACGCCCGGGTGACATAAATGCCGACCCTGAGGCGATCTCATCAATGGCCGTCGCCGAACTGCCGATGATAGTTGCCATGCTTTCTGAATAAGAAATTTACTTTCATTGAAAATCTTCTAGGTACATAGTACAATTTTCAGAAATAGAACTTCTTGAGATGCGTCGCATTCCATGGTCGTGGTAGCTGTCGGCCCTCCATATCTTCAAATCTATAGGCTGATTGTCCGACAGTAGAGGTCACTTTAAGGGGTTCGTGCCAATTTGGCGCCAGCTTGCCCTGGTTGGGATCTCTGTCGTCGGGGAGCGTCTTCTTCAGAACCAGCTCGCCCACTGAGAATCTCCTCTCTCTAACTTTCTGGTTATAGCATCTAGCAAGCTGTTGCTGTTAGGTGGTCAACCGGATTGCTGCTGCTTCCCTGCACTCATCGGCGAGGTCCAGCTCCAATGCTAGGTTCGCCTCGTTCCGGCCTTGATCAAAGAGTTCAGACCTCAGGGTTGGGAGACCAATTTCCAAAGGAATGACTGCCTCCATCCCATAGGCTAGAAAGAAAGGAGTCGCCGAAATGGAGCGCCTTGGAGTTGTTTTGTAAGCCCACAGGACGCTCGGAAGTTCTTCTACCCATCTTTACTTAGCTCTGTCGAGTCGCTTTTTTAGTCCGCCGAGTACCACCTTGTTAGAGATTTCTGCCGGTCATTGCTCTGTGGGTATGCCGGGGTGGAGTAATGGTTCCTAATGCCGAGCTCTTGGCAGAAGCTCCTAAAGATGTTGGAGTCGAACTGGGTCCCGTTGTCCGAGACCAAAGCTCTAGGAATGCCAAACCTCGTGACAATGTTCTTCCACACGAAATTCTTGGAATCTTGCTCTGTGATGGAAGACAACAGCTTCGCCTCGACCCATTTGGTGAAATAGTCGGTGGCTACAATTAGCCACTTCCTGTTCCCTGGAGCTCAGTGAAGTGGTCCCACGATGTTGAGCCCCCATTGGGCGAATGGCCATGGGCTGGAGAGAGGACTGAGATCTTGGGCTGGTTGATGGAGGGAATGAGAGAATTTCTGACATTTCTCACACTTTCTGGCGTATACCCGTGCGTCCTTCTACATATATGGCCACCAGTAGCCTTGGCTGATGGCTCGGTATGCTAGAGATCTTCCCTCAATATGGCTCTCGCAGATCCCTTTGTGTATTTCAAAGAGGAAATTTTCGACCTTGCTCGGATGAATACATTGGAGGTATGGGCCCGTGAACAACTTCCTGTAGAGCTTGCGTTCAGGAGACAACCAGAACCGGGCTGCTTTGAGCCTGATTCGATGAGCCTCGCTTCTGTCATCGGGAAGTTTGTCGTCCTTTAGGTAGGCTATGATGGGGTCTATCCAGCTCGGGCCAAGATCAAAGCACAATACTTCCCGAGGTGGATGGAGCTCTATGCTGGGCGTGGCCAACGATCCTACTTCAACTTTTCTTCTCTTTCCTGCTTCAACAGCAGAGGCCAAGTTAGCAAGGCCGTTGGCATGAGAATTTGATTCTCTGCCTATCTGCCTGATTTCGGCCGTCTGGAACTGAGAAAGCATCTTTTTCGCAAGGGCTAGATAAGCGGTCATCCTGTCGTCGCGGGCTTGGTAGTCCCCAGTTAGCTGGTTTGCCACCAGCTGTGAATCGCTGAAGACCACTAGCTGTTGAGCTCCGAGGATTTTGGCGTTGTTTAGTCCTGTTATCAGAGCTTCGTATTCGACTTCGTTGTTTGACGCCTTGAAATCCAGGGTCAGAGCCTGCTCGATGACTAGCCCTTCTGGAGACTGGATGACAACTCCTGCACCAGCTCTTCTTAAAGTGGAGGATCCGTCAACGAAGACTCTCCAAACAGGAGTTAGGGTCTGGCCTTGTAATTGTTCATCAGAGCCCGTGGGCGCTTCATGCCCCCTGCTCCCCAGTTCGGTGTCGAGTTGGGTTGGTGCGGAACTCGGTGAGAACTCCACGAGAAAGTCTGCCAACACTTGGGCCTTGATCGCTGTTCTGGGCTGATACTGTCCCAGTTCGACAGCCCATCTAGAGACTCTTCCTAAAAAGTCAGCCTTTTTTAAAACAGATTTAAGTGGGTGTTCCGTAACAACCACTATGGTGTGAGTTTGGAAGTAGTGAGAGAGCTTGCGCGAGGCACTAACGAGTGTCAGCGCGAACTTCTTTAGAGGTAAATATCTGGTCTCGGCATCGATGATGGTCTTGCTCGTATAATAAACCAGCTTTTGAAGCTTGTCCTCTTCTTTGATGAGGACTAAGCTCACCACATGATCCGAGACCGCCAAGTACAAGTACAAAACTTCTCCATGCATCGGAGTTGAGAGCAAAGGGGGGTGAAGAAAGGTATGGTCACATTCTGGGGTCCATTGAAATTTTAAATTCTTCCTAAGGAGCTGAAAGAAAGGCCGGCACTTATCTGAGGACCTGCTGATGAAGCGATTCAGCGCGGCCGCCATGCCAGTGAGCTTCTGGACTTCCTTCGCAGTGGTGGGACTCTGTACCCTGAGAATGGATGAGATCTGATCTGGATTCGCCTCGATCCCCCTGCGCATGACCAAGCTACCAAGGAACTTGCCAGAACCGACACCGAAGGCGCACTTAGAGGCATTGAGCTTGAGCTTGAACCTCTTCAAAGCGTCGAAGACTTGAGCTAGGTCTTCCAAATGGTTCTGCGCCTGCTTGGACTTGACGACCATATCGTCAATGTAGACCTCGACAGTCTTGCTGAGCTGAGCCTGGAACATTCTGGTGACGAGTCGCTGGTAGGTGGCTCCTGCATTCTTCAGCCCAAACAACATCACTTTGTAACAGTAGGTGCCTCTGGGTGTTATGAAGGCTATCTTCTCTTCTTCCGGCCCATACATCGGTATCTGATGATAGCCGCGGTATACGTCAAGGAAGCTCATTCTATCATGTCCGGCAGTGGCATCAATCATCTGGTCGATCTTTGGGAGAGGAAAGCTGTCCTTGGGGCAAGCTTTGTTGAGGTCAGTAAAGTCAACACACACACACACTCTCCACTTGCCTGTTTTCTTCTTGACCACCACCGTGTTGGCTAACCAAGACGGGTACTGGACTTCTCTGATCACCCTGGCCTCTAGCAGCTTGTCCACCTCTTCGATCACGGCCTCCGTCTGCGGCACCCCAGTCCTGCGAGCTTTCTGCATCACGGGCTTATGGTTAGGGTCCACATTCAACTTGTGGCACATGACCTCAGGGTCAATGCCAGGCATCTCGTGGGGTGTCCAGGCGAAGACTTCTCTGTTCTGTACGAAAAATTGGGCCAACTTTGACTTCTCTGGCTCCGCGAGCTTCCGTGCAAGAAGAACCGTTCCGGATCATTTGGGTCGATCCTGATTTCGGTTAGGTCCTCCACGCTCTTCGCCTCCGGGTCTTGGCCGACCTCGTCCAGTTTCTCCTCCATCTCGGCCATGTTGACCTGCTTGGGTTCTCGCTCCCCGGACACTACGGCCATCAGACACTGCTTAGCCATCTGCTGGTCTCCTCGGACTGTAATTATCTCCACTCCGCCATTCCTACTTTCCAATGGAAATTTCAGCTTCTGGTGGTGAGTAGAGGGGACTGCTTCCATACTATGGAGCCAGGTCCTGCCTATTATGGCGTTGTAAGGTGATGGCGCGTCAACCACCAGGAAGTCTGTCACCACGGATACTCCGCCGACTTTGACTCTGAGGGTCACCTTTCCTTTGGGGTACACTGGCTTGGCACTGAAGCTTATGACGGGAGTTCGAGCTTCCTGCAGATCCCTCTCCGTTAGGCCCATCCTTCTAAAGCAATCAAAATAGAGGACCTCGGATGAACTGCCGGGGTCGACGATGATCCTCTACACAGTGCAGTCCTTTAGTTTTAGAGTGACGATGAGCGGGTCATTGTGGGGAAGCTAGACCCCTTCCAAGTCTGCATCAGAGAACCAAATCTTGGGCCGCTCTCTCCGAGCCCTCTTGGGAACTGAGCCAAGTTCGGCAGCCATTACCTGCTCACTGTGGGAGGCTCGCCTGGACTCGGTGCGAGCTTGGTTACTCCCCTTGGGAGGGGGAGCTAGATGGATGACATTAATGAGTTTCTCAGACCCGTCACTGTCTTGGCTCCTCTCGTCTCGGCGCGGTGCCTGGTTGTCATCCCTGGCGCCTGCCTTGATGTATTCTTGTAGGTGTTCGTCTTGGACGAGCTTCTCCAAGTGTGACCTCAGTATTCTGCATTCTTCAGTTTTGTGCCCACCCTGCTCGTGATATGCACAGAATCTACTTTGATCCCGGGAGGATGGGTCTCCCCTCATGGGCTGCGGCCAACTGAAGAACGACTTTGACTTAATCTTGTTCATGATCTTATGGATGGGTTCCTTGAAGATCGTGTTGACTGCTCTGTATGGGTCTACGGACAGCCTAGGCTTCTTGCTTCCTCCCGAGGTGGATGCTGGAGCCTTTACCGAACTGGATGGTGTTCAGTGTTTGTCTGACTCCTCCCTTCGGAACAACCCCTTGTCCTTCTTCGAGGGCTTGCCATCTCGGTCTCTCTGCGCAACCCCGAAGCTTTCCCGAGCCCGGATCTGGTCGTCCTCTTGGGCAATATAGCGGTTCACTATGGCCATCAGCGCTGCTATGGAGGACACACGGTTCATGGCCAGATCTTGTCCAAAATCGCTTGGCGAAACGGGTGATGTTCTCCTCTCGCTTCATTTTCAAGGCCATAATATCTGCGTTCGTCTTCGGCATGATTCTATAGGCCTGAAACTTCTTCATGAAGGACTGCTGGAGCTGCTGCCAACTCGAGAGGGACCCTTCTGGGAGCGCACAGAACCACTTCAAGGGGAGGTCACCCAAACTGGAGGAGAAGACTCGACAGTTCAGGTGGCCCTCATCCCCCCAAACAGACATCCTCTGGGAGAAGTGTCTAAGGTGCGTAGCCGAATCGAGGTCTCGTCATAAGTGACGAACCTCGGGACGGTGAACTTACTCGGAAAGGGATAACTCTTAATGTCATGAGAGAAGGGGGACGCGCTGAGATCGATGGACTCGCAGGCATCCCGTTGGTCTCGGGCGAGGCCAGCCACCTCTAGGTTGCGCTGGACTGTCCGCCTGATGCGCTCTTCCAGCCACTCCTGGTTGTCATACCTGACCTCTGGAACAGTTTCTGACACCTTCCTAGAATGGCTGCAATTGGTGCTCGAGCCTTCATCGCGAGCTCGATCACGCCTCTTCTCGTTCAGATGAAGCCTCAGATCTCTCTCGAGGGGAATAGTATGTCTGCTACGAGAAACTCTCCCCTCGTTTTGTCGCTGCGACTGTTACTGCCTGGTCGAGCCTGTCACTCTCTCCAGTTGCTGCTGGAGCTGGCGGATCAGAGCATCTTTCTCTTTAATGGTGACATTCAATGCCCGAATCTCCTCAAGGGTGGGGTCAAAGTCTTCGTCAGCGTCCTCTTCGTCGTTCTCATGATGGTCAAAGAGGACTGGCTCATTGACTACTGGGGACTTACCCCGTGGGGCTCGTTCCAACAGAGCTTGACTCGGCTGAGGGCCCTCTCTAGACTGCTGCCGAGGGTCTCCTCATCGGAGGGACGCTATTACTCCCCTCGAAAGTGACTCCGAGCGAAGATTATGCTCCTGGACATCGACCGGGACGAAACCACGCTCATCATAATCGTCTGCAACAGTTTCTGCGACAGTTTTCTTTTCGCCCCTCTTTTTGGCAGGAAGGATGAAAGATGACGGCCCTGTTCGTCGTGCTTTAGATGTTTCTCTGCCTTTCACAACTCTTTTAGTCAAGGTGTAAGGGAAAACTCTGTAAATAGTTTCCCACAGACGGCGCCAATTGTAAGTGCTGAAAATACCAACTCACAAGATTTGGAGAGCCTTTGAGGACTTATCCGAATGACTGGGAGAGCTTATCACCTCAGGGACCTGAAAGGGAAGAAGAAGCAGTTAAAGGACCCTGGCTGTGGACAGCATAGGGCTCTCCAATGCTTAAGTTAGTTCAAGGGCGCTGATCGGAGAAGAGAGAGCAGTGTTTTGATAGTTGCATGCATGTAACCGTGCGTACCCGGTTGGGTGGTAGATCCCCTTATATGAGAAAGATCTTGGATATTTGTTAGTGAACCTCCTGATTTGACTGCTAGGGACAGATTAGCCCATAGAGCAATCAATGAGGATCCAATATAGCCCACATTGCATTAAATGAGGGTTCGATCAGCCCATACTGCATTAAATGCTAATCACGTTGGGCCTGACCTCACCTCGACTTGTTGGCGGCTGGGGTCCCATCGAATCCTTTCTTGGGCCCTGTCCTGATACGGCTGCAGCCATTGGATGTGGCTTTGTTAGAGATTTGGTGAGGGTGGACGGCTTGGATGGTGTATATGTCCCATCAGCGCGTGCCCGAACCCTGTCACGTATCCAAATGTCAGGCGTGGCTGCCTGTGACCATCTCGGGCAATTGCTCATCACCTCGGCTGTAGCGGAGACACGCATCTCTTTTTGACGTAGCATATTGCCGAGATGGTGGCCATCAGTGCTGGTCTCGGCAGGCGCTCCGGTATTCGTGCCGAGGCGCATGCAGCGAAAACAGAACACAAGCAGGAATTATTGTCAGCCTTTGCTTAACTTGCGCATTAAGAGCTGCCGCACACAACCATACTCCTGCTTGCCCTTAGCCGGTCCATGCCTTCACAAGTCGCTCCCCTGCACTTTTTAACCTTCACCTTCACCAGATTAGGGCACCCGGTTGCAAGGGCTTCCATCCCATGATCAGACACATGGCAACCCTTGATGCAGAGAGCTTCTTCAATGCAGAGCATTTGGCAGCAATCTATGAGATCTCCGTTGCCTATAGTGTCGCTCGCACATAGGGCCAGCCACTCCAGATTTTTGCAGTTACTGCCATTAAGCCCTAGGCTCAAGATGGTCGGATTTAAGGCAATGAGGACCAATTCCTGGAGATTAGGGCAGCGATTCGCTCCAGCCGCCAGGCCTTCATCCCCAATTTGATTCGTCTTCCATCCATCAATGTGGAGCTTCCCGAGAAACTTACATCATTCAGCGATCGATGAGAGCCCAAACTTCGGTGCAATTGGTGGTCTTGACGAGGTGCAAAATTTCCATATTTGAGCAATTTGAGATCTCATTGAGGCCGCGATCAGTGACCTGGAGCTTCTCAAAATGGATTTCCATCAGCCTCTCTACGTGATCCGACATCACTTTAAGGAGCATGTCCCAGTCACCAGAGTAATGGATGAGCTTCAAGGTCTTGAGGTGTTACTGGGCCGATCGGCTGAGAGGCAAAGCTTCTAGATGGATATGAAGATCGCTGGGAAGGAGGGGCGGTTTCTCCGTGCCAATAAAGAAGAACCCTAGCCGCAAGCGAAAGAGGGGAAAATGAAAAAAAACGCAAGAGACATGTTATATATGGAGGGGTAAATTCTTCATTTTCCATTTTTCGCCACGAGCCGTCTCTATTTGCATTATGATTTAAAATACAAGTAGGTTTAGTACAAAATACCAAAGTACATGGGGTACTCTGCAAAATGACCAATGTACAGGTAGATATTATGCTTTTTCCCTAAAAATAAAGAGTCAAAATTGATTATCCAAAAAATGACTTGGGTATCTCATCGGTAAGGCACCTCCTCCCTCTTCACAAAACAATCAGAGATCACCCTAGCTGTAATGCTAATGGTGAGGGTATTCAGAAATGTGTGTGGGTTTGGGTGTATAGTTATAAAATAATAATAAAAAAACCCAAAAATGACCATCAAATATCCTTCCATTTAACGAAATTGAATTAAGAGAGTACAAAAGAAAAATACCCAGTAATCACTCTAGTAATTCAAATCCTAAGAAGGTTAATGTCTTGTCTATATCACTCCCTTATCACTCCCTTATACCCTTCACCTCTCAACTCTTTAATGATCATTCCGTGGAACTCATTCGACCATAGATCTCTTTGTATTCAATTCCTATGTATTCCATATAAACAAACTAGCCCAAAGTAATCCAAAAATGATATGGTCATAATATGGGGCAAATAATCTTTAAAAAAAAATTAAAATTCTAGAAAATTTTGTTTTTTCTCATCTTCATATACATTTTAGATTTTCTTGATACTTTTATAAAACAAGCATGTACAAGATCCATTCCAACACGTCTCATCCATAGACCAATACATATCTTTAGAAAAAATAATTTCTAAATCAAATATTGATATTTAAAACAAGAGGAATTTTTAGGTGATATAGTGCGTAAATAACTTAGATGCATAAAATTAGAAAGACTCTTTACCTTTAACTGAGTGGTAATGAGCATTAGTTCTTACTCGACTATCTGGGTTTCGAATATCGGGTACGTCACATTTTTCTTGTGTGGGCTTCCTTCCCACTTGAGTAGGCTGCTTTTCTGTGTGTATGCGGACTTTTTAGGGTGCCGGCCGGCCCTCTTGGCTGGGGTATAAAAAAAAAAAAAAACCTAGATGCACACGGCTCACTTGAGAAAATGATGATCAATCCAAATGGGTCACACAATACCACCCTAGATGTCACCAATCTCATGTTTTTACACTAATCCGAATGGGATTTACCAATAAATTAAAATAAAAATTGATGAATTCTAAAACTATTAAACTTGATAGCCCAAGTTCAAAGATACATGATGATCTAATGGATACAAAATTTTGTATAAAGGCTAGATCTTTGAACCCCCACCTTTCCATGATTGATGTGGCTACTAATGGACCCACAAAAATATGCAAATTTGCTTAGATGAGTATGAGTGCACCTGTCTTTCAGGTTAGTGTTGCAGGTTTAGGCACGTTAATTAAAAAGAAGTGTAGGTATAACTACCGAATCTCACCAGACGATCACCAAAAGAGGAGGCTGCTGCTCCATCAGTCAGGCGCCTATCACGTGGCTCAGATCCGTACTGCTCAGCTGGTGGGCCATCCAGAAAGAACATATCACCAAATATGTCATCATAGCTGTTTGATGGTTTGACTTTCGTCCACTGAATGTTGACTAATGCTGACATTCTTTTTGACCATATTCGAGAAAGACGCGTACTACTTTCGAAATTATTGTCCCTCAAAAATGTTTGGAATATTTTTGAAGTCTAGGGTTTCTTCGGGAATATTATAGAGAAAAGGTTGCGGAGAATAAACTATTTTATACATAATTAAAAAAAAATATTACTATTAATTTTATTTTTAATTTACCCAACAGGCCTATACACTCCACGAATATAGGTGAAGCAGAAGTGGAACACAAGACCTTGGGAGGAAACGTAAGTCCTATACCAATGCACTATCACGTAGGTGTGCAACTACCGTTTTTCGTATAATTTTTTTAACGAAAACTATTCTAATAAAACTTAACAAATTTATACTTTTTTATTCTAAAAAATTCATGATATTAATGAGATATCATTCTAAAAGTATCATGATATCAAAATAATATTTTCAGAACATCAACTATACTTGTGACAAAAATCCACGTCTTAAAAGTTGGATCAGACAAGCAAATGGAACCCATTTTTCTTTATTATTATTGTTATTTTTTTTAGAAGAGTTAGTATTCATTGAAATCATTCTCTTTGCTGGTTATATATATATATATATATATATATATATATATATATATATATGAGATTTTTTTGAAAAAATTAAGTTCAAACCATACTTAAACGATTTTATAAAGAAAAATCATAAAAAATGATGAAATACTTGTTCGCATATGTTTTTGGACGAAATTACTCTAGTTAATGATGAAATAATTGTTTGTATTATTGTGTTTTGTATAAATTGTCAACCAATATAAATAGACAAACCTAAGCTATCCATCTAAATAAAGTCCTATTTTGAATATGAAACACGATCATGAGATATTACCCTCTAGTGCATGTGCTGAATCAGCGATGACTTTAACATGTTTGATTTGGGTGGGAACAGGTACCTAAATAAGTGGGATTTGTTTACTTCCGAAGGGAATAAAATTCAGAAAATATATAGTCTTTGTGTATCGTACAGCCTATTACACATATATCTGTCTCAGGATCAGTCGGGGGTGCCCAAATCAATTATGCACCTGAAGCCCAAATCCTAACTCGACCCTAATTCCATTTAGATTTAAGATATTCAAGCCTAAGATTGATCCATTTCCGAAACAAGCCCAACCAGAACATCACTGTTTTTTGTTTTTTTTTTTTCTCTGTCACGCCATGCAGTTTGGGTTTGGCCTGATGCACGTTGCACCCGTATTTGAACTCTTGGGTTGTGCTCAGATTGACATTTTCAGTGAGATTACTAAAATGGGTCGGATCTTGGGCTAAGCCAATACATGTTACTCATAGTGCTCAGCCCAAGCCCAACTCAAATCAACCTGACCTATTGCCATCCTAAATTGGCCAAAACCTTTTGAAACTTCGAGTATTCTGCCAACAAAAATTCTTTTACAGTCCTTCCAACCAAAGAGGCCCCAAGTTTCTCTAGCAGATTTTTCATTGAACATTTTTGGTTTACTAAACCAATTAGCTTCTTTTCATGGAAATTTCAATCCGTACATTGGGTGGGCCACAAGTAAGGGTAGTCATGAGATGTTGATTCTAGGCCTGACCCAAACTCATCATCTATGGGCCTGGATTTTTGTGCTGTACTATTAGGACTGGGGGATTGGATCAATCTATTCTTAGAGAGTTGACTATAGGCAAAGCCTAATACACTTAGCATAGGGATGTAAAAGATTTTCAAACAGGATGGATTTTTTGTGCTCTACTTTTAGGACTGTGGGATTGGATCAATCTATTCTTAAAGAGCTGACTATTAGCTTGATTCTCAGACCAGGGCTAATACATATTGTGGCCCACCCAATGATGGGTCACTTCACTTATATACCATTTTGATCATGTGTATGAGATGGGTCCACAGATGTGATGATTTTACAAGCACTTGCTAAACTTTCCCTCTGACTGTCATCTAGTCTAATTTCATCAAAGGCTGTCAAAATATAACGATGACGACAGAAAAAAGAGTTTTAATCATGATTTTCATCAGTCCAATGGAAAACATGTCTTTGATTGAAGATCCTCAGTTTAAGTAGGGTAAATAGGGTGGGGTGGATATTATGAACAGTATGGATCTTATAAAGGGACGCCCTAATGTTTGGATCTGATTGATCAAGGTGGACAGTCAGGGATCAGGTTTTCAAGCACTTATGGTCCTCGGCCATCAGGTGCATTTTCATGATAGGCTGTCAAATGTATCATGTCTCAAAAAGATAAGTAAAAAGATGTTTGTAAAAGGTAGCTTGAGTTTTATGCTTGTGGGGGTAGTTAGTACAACTACTAGTTCCTTTTCGTACATTTGAATTAATGCAAGTCACTATATAATTTGACATTAAATGTGTGGTCCACCATCAGAAACAGGCTAATTAGTGTGGGGGATCACCATTATTTCTCAAACCTACGTTTGTTTCTATTACACTAGAATCATGCATCACTAATTGCCTATCAAAAAAGGATCATCCATATGAATCATGTTCTTGAGTCCCACCACTTAAAAGTTGTTGGTTGATGAGTTTCATCAGATTCAGATTTTTGCATCACTGCTTAAGAAGTCTCAATATCCTGCTACCAGAAGTGGAATTACAGTGTGATAGCACTTATTTTGAATTCTGGTGGGTCATCTAAATCATTATCATCCTTGATCACAATGACATCTTTAGGTGCAGCCCGCTTCTGCCATTTTGGTGATCCCCACAATTGATTGGTCATGTATCAGATATGATTTTGTTTAAATGATCTATCCACATGGATTTTGTTGTAGGTTTGCTTGATATTCATGTAAAAAAACAGTCCCACAAGGCTGGTCAATATAGGCCTTTTTCGGATATAACATGATTTTGAGATTTAGCTATCTACCAAAAATCAAATCTATTAATGCACTATCATCGAATTGCGGGTGAAGTTTCTATTAAATCTATATGAGCTTGTAAAAAATAACCAAAGAACTAAGACACCCTCCGTTACTTAAAAAAAAAAAAAAAAAAAAGAACTGATCCGACAAATTCAATGAAATTTTTTGTTGGTTTCCTCTCAGTTGTTTTTTTTAACTCTTTTAATGAAATTTGGTTCCTACAAAAAAGAAAAACAAAAACCCCCTGACCTTACAAATTCAAACACTTTGTATTATTATTAATTTTGTTTTTAGTTTCCATTAACTTCTTCCCTTTCATCTCGTGCCAATGGCTATAACAAAACTGCTGATATGAAAAACTTCAGAGACAGATGATTTGAGAAAAATCCATTAAATCGAATGGTACAACCAATAAATAAAGATTTGGATATTAAAATCTATTGGTCATATGTTGGTGTGGAGCAAGCATTTCTTGCACCAATTGTTAGATGGAAAATTGTTTTTTCTGAGAATTTCTTGTACCTTTTGTTTTCAAGGTAAAAGTGTTTTTCTCAATTCCTGTGAAAGCATATTTAATATTAAAGATGTTTTCAAAACCAATTTTTGCAGTGTTACAAAGGAGGTCTAAAATTCTGAAAAAGAAGCCTTTGATTTTTATTTTTGCAAGCGATAAGTTTGCTAAAAATATAGTGTGCTGCAAAAAGCTGTTGCACACAAACATACCAGGGAGGAAATAGTGAAGTGTGAGATCTTCCTTAAAAAAAAGTGGTCAAAACCAATGATTATGCAAGGATCCCATATATAAATGTTGCCCCCAATCAAGCTGTTGAAGCCTCTCTCATAAATAAAAAATCATGTTTCAACGCGCTTTTGCTTTGTTTGGTATCATTTCATGTAGATATTGGTGTCAAGCCTGTTTGGCAAAATCCAAATCTTTGAATTGAAAGGCTTGAGACTTGTCAAGCAAAAAGGGCTGGGAAGATAAAGACAAGTCATAATCATAATTGTATAATGGTCACTAGCCTAAAATTCTCATTCTCTCACATGGAGGAACATGCCTATAGTGTATATGTTCAATTGTTCATCCATGTTAGTGTTGCACATGGGCCCAAGAATATGTTCATCCATGTTAGTTTGACAGATGAGTCCAAGACTGACTCTCTCTCTCTCTCTCTCTCTCTCTCTCTCTCTCTCTCTCTCTCTCTCTCTCTCTCAACTTAATAAAAATAGTACAGGGCCCTAGTCAATTCACGTATCATACAGTGTAGTATATGTCACAAGCCCAATTTTGATATCATTAGACATAAGGGAAGAACAGTGAGACCAGGGCATGTCATGTGGGTCTTTTGACTGTCCCTTGTTGAGTTGTGGTGGGCTTACATCTAACAGAGTTAACCCACACTTCCAGAGGGTATGGTGAGACTCAACAATGGGAGAGCAAAATGTCCAGATGGTCCATCAACAGAATAAATCTACTAATCTTTTTATAGAATGGCACCAAGATAATGATAGAAATGGGCCCAGATGGCCCGTCAGTAATCGAGCTAGGATATTGGGCCTGCACAAGTCAAACCAGGCCCAGCCAAGCCCTCCCTGTCTAACAGCAGGCCCTGCAGGTCGGATAGCAAGCAAAAAGGCAGCAGAGTGCTTTACAAATTCTGACAAGGCCTACAAGGCCAGATGCACTGTCAATCCAAATGAACTTGGGCGGAGTCTGTGTCAAATAATGAAGAAGGCAAACAATTCCAGCCAACCTGAAATTTTTTTTTGTTTTTCTTCCTATTCTTTAATTTTTTAGGGTTTTCTCTCTAGACATATATATTTAAAAATTTCCTATTCCAGCCGTTGACCATTCATAGGATTTCCTTCCTGTTTACTTGATCTGTGGGTTCTTACTCAAGAGTGTGAAATTACTCAATAATGCAGACCGGAAGGAAGAAGACAGAGGTTTTGGCCTGGGTCGGTTCCAGGTCAGGTTCCAGGCTCGGGTCAGTTGCGACCTTACCCAGTTTCCAGAAGCTCAGTAGCACTCCAGCAGGGCTGACGTCATCAGGTGATATCAGTGTCACATCTGTGGTGCTTTCAACTGGCAGTTTGACCGAAATCAACGGGTGAAACTATTTTTGCGATATCATGATGATCCGGAGTCCGATCGGAGATATGTTTTAATCTATGAACTCGTTGCGAGCAGGTTTACATAGTTATAGAAGGATATTGGGAGTTCAACGGTCAAGGAGGGAATTTGACTAATTGGAGCGCAGAAATTTGTTTCTATGGTATTACAGCCATCCGAAGTAGGATTTCAAATCAGTTTATTCCAGAGTGCTCATGGTGATGAGATCTACGTAGGTGCTTAAAGAGATTGTCTGAAAAAAGTCATCTAGAGAAGCCCATAGTGAAGCAGGAAATTTTGAATTTTGCGATGGCTAAAAAATTCGAAATTGAGAAATTCAACGACAGAAACGACTTCAGTCTATGGCGTATAAAGATCATGCGTTGTTGGTTCAGAATGGATTGTAAGAAGCTCTAAAGGGAAAGAATGCCTTGATTGAGACAATATCAGACGGAAACAAAGATGAGTTGTTGGAAAAGGCGTACGGTGCAATTTTGCTATGTTTGAGCGATGGAGTATTATGAAAGGTTGCTCATGAGAAAACCACTGTTGGATTATGATAAAAGTTGAAGAACCTATACATAGCAAAGCCTCTCACAAATTGCTTGTACTTAAAGAAGTGGTTGTTCACCCGACAAATGTAGGATGGTACGTCTATTGCTAACCACCTTTATACATTTAATAAATCTGTCATGGATCTAGAAAATATAGATGTCAAAATTGACGATGAGGACAGAGTTATTATGTTGTTGTGTTCGTTACCACCCTCATATGAACATTTTGTTAATACCATGATGTATGATAAAGAAATTCTATCCAAGGAGGATGTAGAGACAACTTTAAACTCTAAAGAATTGAAGAAAAATGTTGCAACGTCTAAAAAAAATTATGATAGTTCGTGGTGCAAATGAGAAAGAACTGTCTTGAAAGGTAGAGGAAATTGAAAGAAATAAAAGATTCCTCAAAGAAATAAAAGATTAGTCATCTGATGATTCAATGAATGTTGTAGAGGGAAGATCATATTATGATTCGGACAATGCAATTTTTGTGATTGTAAATGGTATTCGTCATCATAATGAATGGATTCTTGATTCAAGTTGTTCCTACTATATGTGTTCCGATAGGGATTGATTTACCATTTATAGAGAAATCAACTGTGGTAGTGTCTTGATGGGTAACAATATTGTATGTAAGTCAGTCGACATTGGAACAATCAAAATTAAGATGTATGATGGGATCGTCAGAATATTGGTAGAGGTTCGGCACGTTCCTGATCTGAAAAAGAATCTTATTTCTTTAGGTGCCTTGGACTTCGATGGTTGTAAATTTTCAGTTGAAGATGGAGTTATGAAGGTTGTGGATGGTGCTCTGGTTTTTATGAAAGGCAATAGAGTTGGAAACTTGTAGATTTTGTTTGAAAATACAGTTTCAAGTGGAGTTGCAGTATCTTCCTCGGATGATCATGAATCTGTCTCAATGCATTTATGACACTTGCGCATGGGCAGGGATTGACAATGCTGAGCAATCGAAATTTGTTATATGGCATAAAGACAGGTAAATTGGGTTTCTGTGAGAAAATGCATCTTCAGAAAATATCGTAGGGTCAATTTCAAGAGAGGTATTCATTGCACGAAATATATCCTTGAATATGTTCATTCAGATGTGTGGGGGACCTTCTAAGGTTTATTCCAAGGTTGGGTCCCGGTTCATGTTGACTTTTATTGATGGTTATTTAAAGAAAGTCTAGGTTTATACACTGAAGATGAAGGATCAGACCTTTGTTATAATCAAGCGATGTAAGGAAATGATTAAGAAACAGATTGGCAGGAAGGAAAAGAAGTTGAGGACAAATAATAGTAAGGAGTACAAAGAGACAGAGTTTGAGAACTATGTTAAGGAACATGGCATTGTTCGACACTACACCACTACAAGAACTCCACAACAAAATGGAGTTTTAGAGAGGATGAATATAACGATCTTGCAAAGTGCTCGTTGTATGTTGTTTACTATAGGATTGTCCAAGGTATTTTGGGCTGAGGCAATACACGCGGCATGCTGCTTGAAAAACAAGTCTCCACACTCATGGATTGGTTGCAAAATACCGAAAGAAACGGGATCAAGTAATCCAGCTGGTTATTCTAACTTAAGAATCTTTGGTTGTCCATAGGGTTGTAAATGGGCCGGTTCTATTCTGGGTCCAGGGTGGAACCGGAACCATTTTTTAGTAGGGAGAACCGGTTCCAATAATATTAATGGGAATTGGAACTGTATGCGAGGCGGGTCTGGATCCGGTTTCGAGTATGGTTTCGGGTCTGGACCCTAATAACTGTATTTTTCCTTTTTTCACAAAAAAAGAAAATGTCCATTTTCCATAGTTCAATTGCGTCACCTGCATAAAAACATCTATAAGAACAATCATATATAATCAAACAAGTCTAAACTTTTCTCTATCAGTAACCTGACTTTTAGCCAAAAATTCAGAAATCACATCCAAACTCTTGTTCTCTGAACCATCAAAATCTCAAATATCACATAAAATCTTACTCTTTAAACCATCAAAATCCCAAACATCACATCCAAAGTCCAGCCATCACTAATCAAAAGCTTACAAAACACATTCAAACTACAACCAATAACACATCAACCCATAAACTTCTATTCTATTGTTCACATCAAACTATCACACCAATTACAATCCATTCTTCGCAAATACACTGTCATTAGTCCATGGCATGCTTCAGCTAAAAAGAAAAAAACATGAGTTAATAAAATTATCATACAATATGACCATTCAAAGAAAAATTAAAAATAAGCAAATGTGTGACTCACTAATCATTTCAAAAGGAAACTGTAACCATCATTTGAGATTATAGTTGCAGTCTCCTCTTCATCAAACTTGGCTACATTTGTGATTGTGTAGTGATAAGATTGAAGATCTGAAAATTAAACTTAAATGTTAGAAATTTGAATGAATCTGAACCCGAAAGAAATTATATAAAAGTAAAAGAAAAAAGTTACCTTTTCTTGGACTTCTCAACCAATCTTGACAACACATCAAACTCTTTAATGAAATTGGGAGTAAATTGCTCCAATAATCATCAATTGCTCTGCCACAAGTACTAAATGCTGACTCTGATGCAATGGTGGATACCGAAATGGCCAAAATATCACGAGCCATTAGAGCAACTTCACGGTATTTGGTTGCATTGTTTTTCCATCAACCTAGGATGTCAAAATCCTCATCATCAGGCCACAGTGCTTCATCCAAATACATTTCCAAATCCGACTATCTTTGAATGGATGAATTTTCTTTGAGAAACCCCTGGAGGCCAAGTTGCCATTTAACAAGAGAAACAAGTGGAGAATCATCACTTGATGAACATGTTGTCCCAAAACTATTACTAGCACCACCACTGATACTTCCAACATTGGTTGAAAGTATTCCATCAAAATCATTCTTGGTTGACTCAGTGGCATATTCATTGTAAAGCCTTGTTAAGGCAATCCTAACATCTATAATCCTTGCATCAGACTCATAACCATAAGTCAATGGAAATTAATATTCAGTTACTTTAAACTTGAGTCGAGGATAAAAAAAATGGCAGAAATTGATAACTGTGTGGGGATGATATTCCAGTATTTCTAAACTTCACAATCATTTTCAAGGCCATATCTTTGATAAAGGATTCTGAACCAGTGCACCATTCTATTAGATGCAAGCGAAAAATGCTAACATCTAGAAAATACAAATTCGTTGTCGGGTACTCAATGCCTGGGAATTTTTTTGTCATCTCAAAAAATACTTTTAAACATTTAAATATGCTTTTCACATTTTTCAATTCCTCATAACTTGGTGCAAATTTATATCCACTATTAGGATCACTTAAGTGTTCGAAGGCCTTCTGTAACGCCCCAATTCCGGATACCGATAAAGTCGTTCGAATACCTAAAGTTGGCGCGCTACTTCCCGGAAAATCCGAGAACTTCCAAAATCGTAGGCCCGCAGCGAGGTCCAATTTAAAATTTTTGAACAATACAATAACAACGGTTAAAATTATGGAAGCTTGACAAGTAAAGCGGAAGCAATTTGGTATTGATATATATATCAAGTAGGAGCGGAACTGTGGTCTAGTTTAAAAGTGTCAGTTGTTAAACAAAGTTGATTACATAATTGATTACTACCCGGCTCACTTACAAAATTCTCTCAAAACCCAAAATAAAGTAAACTCTCAAAACCCTGGTAATAGCTCTCCACCCTCCGGCTCGACATCTGGGTCGGCCGGGCCCCACATGTAATCTCCGACGACAGGCGCCTCTACGAGCGCAAGCGCATCCTCTGCGATCTCTGGGTCAAGGCCTAAGCACCAAAGATGGGTCAGATCTAAAGATCTGGCAAGTTACAGTATACAAGTAGCATAGGACATATGTATCAAATGAGTAGAGACAAGTATATAATTTAAAGAATAACAAGGTAAATGAACTAGGCAGTTGAGCAAGATAAGCATAAGGAATCATAATAAATATACAACATCTAATCTACTACAAAATGACACATTCACACGAGCTGGAATACCGCGGGATATTATGCCGCGGCCCTCCCATATTGAACACAGTTGTGGCGGGGAAATCTCACCAGTGCTAGGAATTACTAATCCCTTAAATCACTCATCAATCTCATCACACTCATCACTCAAAGACCGGACACGGTATCACACCGTCCGTCTTAACAACATAGTTCATCATGATAGCTCCTCAACACTCATAATAGCTCTTACCGGGGATGATCAGTCCATAGGCTGAGCTTAAATCAACCAAGTGAATGTCTATGCCGACTCGAGAAACTCTAAGGGTCTGTGTCTGTCTAGGCTTTGCCTTGCGTGAACAAGGTCCTAACCAAGTCTCTAAGAGGTTCATATATATAAATCAGTCCATGGATTATAATCCAAGTCCAAGCCCACTCGTTGGATCCATACCAAGGCCCATCAACACATGGCCTGGTCTAAAACAGTCCAAACGAGGCATCATAACCATATTTGCTGATAAACAGCTCCTTCTAATCCATAAAGAGATATAATCCCAATATAAACTACCTCTCCAATCTAAGGGTACCCATCTCCACACTTAGGCCCAATAAGGACCCGCCTAGCCACAGACACGGGACATTGTTCTCCAAATCATACTATCGGGTCACCTCTAAGATATCCTAGGTTCAGGTCCTCCATTTCTTTTTAATTAATAGTTAACAGCTACACTAAAGATATAAGAGCGACAATAAATAAGAAAGGTGAAGTATGAACTTCAACAAGAGAATCAACGGGGAAATAACAACGGTCCAATCCTAGGTAATGGACCACATTCAGGTCCAGGCCCATCTCAGGTAATTTGATCCCTAAATGAAGTCTCAGATGCCAAGGGATACTGTGTTTGGTGCTCCTGAAGTTACGGGCATCATCGACAACATTTATTGATCGAATCATCTTAGATTGAACGACCAAAACCCTACTTGGTGGTCCCCACGAGTCAAGGTTGAGCCACACCGTTGACTCGGGCTTAGTACATTGATAAATGTCCATTTGGATGGTCAATGAGCCCCACAAATGATCAAAACTACTAATGACTGAAAACTGGAAAATCAGGGTTTCCAAGTGTGCTCGGTCGACCTGGCAGCAGGCCGGTCGACCGGGTACACTGGGGGTTGACCCCCAGGTCGACCTGGTGTGCATTGTGCTCGGTCGACCTGGCTGCCTGGTGGGTCGATCGAGTGCACTGAAAAAACTGTATCAGGCCTCCTGGAAGACTTAACTTGTTTCCAATGGTTTCCAATGTGTCCGGTCAACCTCCTGGCCTGGGTGGTCGACCGCATACACCAAAAACCTTGGTAAGAGTGATGCCCTAGCTTTCAGACATTTTCTTCTGCATTTCATGTGTGCTCGGTCGACTTGGAGCAGGGCTCGGTCGACCTGGCACACAGGAGGTCTAGATCTGATGAAAATTGCATCTCCCAGCTATTTCCTGTAAAAACAGTGTGCTCGGTCGACCTAGCACAGGGCCTGGTCGACCTGGCACACAGAAGTCTCAATCTATAGTGAATTTAACTGAGACTGGGTTTTTTCCTAGTTTTCAGTGTTCCTGGTCGACCTGAGCAGGGCCCGGTCGACCGGGTACATTAAAAACTCTGTCTGCAGAAAATTGTAACTGGGACTTGCATTTTCAAAATTCTAGTGTTCCCGGTCGACTTGGGCAGGGCCAGGTCGACCTGGTACACTGCAGAATCTGCAGAACCCAGTTTTTGGGATTTTACCATTTTCAACTCGATTTTCCACAAAAACACCTTCAATCACTCCCAAACTTCACCAAATCAATGAAAAACTCAAAACCACTACAATGCCCATCATCCAACACCAATTAGGCCCATTGATCTTCCAAATGGGGTGAAACCCATCCATCAATGCCATAAATCCAAAACAACTAAGCTCATGGGTACTTCTAGCATATAAACATCAACTGAAATGAAATACAGAATCAAGGAAAACAGAAAACACATGTTCTATGTTAAATCAGTATATTGTATCTTGCCTTGCTTGGAATAGAAGGTTTGTAGAGAGAGAGAGAAGAAATCCAATCCAATCCAATGAAGAAGAAGAAGATGTAGCAGCCTCTAAGTATTCCCCCAGCACAATAACAGTAGCTCAATCCTAAGTCTAGAAGAGAAATGAGAGAGAGGAAGAAGAGGGAAATGGAAGAGAGGAATAGTAGCTAAGGGTTTTGGGGAAATGTGTTATATTTATAGGATTTGGGGGTGGCTAAAGACTGAAAAGCCCTTTAGGGTTGCATAGAATTAGGGTTAGGGTTGGGGGCAAATAGGTCTTTAGGTGGGGAAAGTTCTAGAAATGTGCTTTTTAGGAAGACCCCCCTATAGTTAATTCTAATCCCTAGCTAAGGCCTCCCCTCACTAATAAACCCTAGAATTACAAAAGACTCCCTAAAAACCCTATTACTAATACAACTAGGCTAATCTAACTCAACTAAGCTAGTCTAACTAAAACTTAGGAAAATCTATCTAATTACCCTCACTAACCTACTAATTAGCATAATTAGTTAATAATCAATATTCAATAGTATTTAAAAATACAATTAGAGGGCCCACAAGGGGTGGGGCCTCACATCTTCTTAAACTGTATCGCTATTTCTAGCATCTCAAAAGTAGAGCTCCACCTATTCAAAGTATCAGGTTGAATTTTCTTTGTTGGAGCTTGTACTTGCCGTGAAATTTTATTAAATCCTTGTTCTCTTAACTGTGAAGCTTTGATATATTTAACACTTTCACGCACTTAAAAAATTACCTCATATATGAAATCCCTGCCTTCTTGAACTATCAAATTTAGAAAGTGTATGAAAAAACGCACATGAAACATATCTCCATTGGACAAAAGCATGCCCTTAGTCATGAGCTTTGATTTGAGCTCTTGAACGACAACATCATTGGTAGTTCAATTATCTAAAACAATAGCACACAATTTTTTATCGATGTTCCAACTATATAATTTGTCTAAGATGCAATAATAAATTACTTCGCCGGTGTAGGGAGCTTCAAGAGAGCTAAATACAATGATCTCCTTTTGCAAATTCCACTCATCATTAATAAAATGACATGCTAAATACATCTACTCAAGATTCTGCTTAGGGGTCCACATGTCAATTGCTAAATACATCTACTTAGGATTCTGCTTAGAGGTCCAATGTCAGTTGTCAAACTTATCTGACAACTTAGATTGTCCAAGAAATCATAAAGCTTGTGTTTCTCCTCATTGTAATTTTTTTTATAATATTGGTCTTCAAAGTATTTTGTGACACCATTCTAAACATCGGTTGAAGCCCTATTGTGAAATTCTGAAACCCCTCATTCTACAGAGCGAAATGGCAATTCATTCAATATGACCTTGCGTGCGACATCATGCCCACTTTTTTCTTGATCAAATTTGAAACTTTGAGTCGCATTGCCCTCGCTTCTTTAGTTTGTAAACAACGCAATGTTTTAGATGTTTCATCAAATGTGAAGCTCCGTCTTTGTTGTTCCCATTCAGTAATTTTTTACAATGGTTACAACTCACCTTTTCAGCTCCATTTTGTCTAATTTTTTCAAACTCAGCCCAAACCGGAGATGTTAGCTTCCATTTTTTATGGAGTTACGCTAGAAACTTCAATGGAAACATGGGTTTCCACGTCGTCAATATCAATGGGGGGCTCTCACAATTTATCTGCATATAAATAATTAAAAAATCTATTATAATTATATGATTACATGTATTAACTTACATGCTGAAACCATCTAAGAACATTACAAAAATCTATCAAACACATGTGGGGTGACTGCTTGTGAGCTACAAGGGCTAATCTGTTGTACCTCATGGATTGAATGACCATTAATGTCCACTACTAGATGCAAACATGCATTCTATTATGAACTACCAGTTTAGAAATAATGTGACAATCTACAAGACATCAACTTACGGATGTAGCTTCATCTTAAACACAATGAAAATGATAAGATTGGTTGTTTTAATAGAATGTAAGCAATAAAAGAAACCCAAGACACATGGAAACACCCTTAGAATCCAATCAACAAAACCACACAATCAAGAATAAGAATAAAAAGTTGTGATAACCTAACTCAATTTCATCAAAGATCATTTCCACTGAAATACTCTGTATTTAAGTGAATATATTTGTATAAGTACATCTCTAGAAATAGCGAGATTTCTTTGGATACCACATCTATGATATCATCCCATCACACATCTGATGTCATCAATCATTCCACAAAACAGAAATGGCAAAACAAAAGTCTCATCCAATAAGAAGATTTAAAATAAAAGGAGATAAATACATAAGAAAAATGGTGAAAAAAATCTCATCCAACCATAAAACAGGTGTTATGCTTTGGGCTTATAGGTGGCCCAATAGTTGCTCAAATAGAATGAATCTGGCAATTAGGTCTTTTTGTTGTTATTCAATCTAATGCTGGAAAAATGATAGAATCATTCCTATTCATTAATGGACGGCCTAACTACTGTATTTCTATAGTCAAAGGTGGTTTCGTTGTTGTATTTAGACAACAAACTAAATATGAAGGACTGGTAATCGCCATTTGATAAAAAAAAATAAAATGAATTGGCTTGAAAACCTCCAGTTTCTAAACAAGGGAGTTCGTTCAGTTGTCTAGATTCATCATCGTTATCCCTAGTTGAGATCTCTTTGGGATAACATTTTGCATGATTATATTTATATCGAGAAGACGATTTCAAATATAGAGAAGATGATTTGATTCATTAATGTGTAGAAGAGATTGGGGAGAAATTGAGAAAGAGATCTGTTGTACCTCACAGAGAAGGCCGTAGCCTGAGCGGGAAAGAGGGTCAGAGACGTACCAAGGAGAGAGGGAGGCAGTAATCGAGCTTCTCTACTAGCTAGGACTCAGAAACGATGTGGTTTGGGAAAAAACCCAAAGGAATGGAGGGGTTCTCACATAACCTAAAGTATTTATATTGATTATTGGGGCCGGGTCCCGAGTCCACGGCTTTGAAGCTATGTGGATCTAAAACCAGACTCGTTTAGGTCCTGGGTCTAAAAAAGGATCTGGCACCGGACCTATTTGCTTATTAGAACCTAAATAAGGACCCAGACCCAATTTTTAATAGGTCAAGACATCTGGGTAATCGGAGAATCGGGGATCCATTTATGTCCCTTGTTCTCTAGTTCATGCTAACGTAAAAAGCAATAAGTTAGAGTCAAGGGCTGTAAAGTACTTGTTGGTGGGATATGCTTCTAGGGCGAAAGGATATAGATTGTGGTGTACGGATAAGGACTCACCCAAATTTATCATCAGTAGGGATATTAATTTTCATAAGGATGTTTTACTTGATGCGAGAAAGCAAGTGAAGACAAAGACATGAAGTAGCAGTGACACTGTTTAGATGGAGTTAGACATTCTTGTAAGGAAGGAGAGTACATTCGGCTCCTCTTGGGATACAGGGGATAGTTAGACTATGTAGTAGACGTAGCAGACAGAGCAGCAGATACCACAAATAGGTAAACCACAGAGAGAAATGAAACCGCCAGTTAGATACAGCTTTGAGGATATGACGACATATACAACAACATCAGACAATGGTTGTGATGATATGGTTGTATATGCATTGACGTACGGTTGAGCCATCCACATCTCTGGAGTCAGTGGAAGGGCAAGAAAGTGGCAATGGATAACAACTATGAACGAAGAGATGGAGTCTCTTGATGAGGGAAATCACGCCATCGGATGCAAGCGAGTCTACAAGAAAAGGAATGAACTCCCAATGCAAGTGCAGTGCAGTTCCGAGTTCTTAATCATGTCTGCAAGTCGAAGAAATCATTGTATGGGTCGAAGTGAGCTTCTGGGCAATGATACAAGAGATTTGGTGCGGTCATGAAGAAACGAGTCAAAGACAAGTTCGAGTCTTGCTTGGACTTGACCCTCCACCTAGTTTGAACGGCTACCTTTGATTGGGGATTTACTACACTCCTCCACAATGACCTTTCTACGTGATCTTGATGGGGGCAATCAGTGTAGAGAGGAGATGTAACCCCTAAACCCTATTTATAGGTTTTCTTAGACAACTCCTTACGCATCTTGGAGTCCAAATTAAATTAGGATTTAGATTTCTCTTAGCGTAGGAAATCTATTAGGTTAGCAACTTTCCTTAGACACCAAAGATATCTCCATATATAAGGTGACTTACCAATATATGAATCTTTGAGTGAGTTGGTCATCTAAAGTGGGGGACCCACTTGGGTGTGTGGTCATTGGGCCGCACTTAAGCCCAATAAATCTAACATTCTTTTACTTGGTCCACAAGCACTATGCCATTATTCTTTGGTTATCGTGATCACAAAAAATTCTCAAATGTGACTAACTAGTCATATTTGCGCTAAGCTATTATACAATGATCAAAAGAAAAACTGTCAATGCGAATCATGGCGGTTTTACATCATTATTTCGATATGCTTCCTTCCATGTATTACACTCGTCAACAATCTTCACTTGACCAAGAATTTCATAGACGTAATAGGATCAATTTCATGGTCATCCTACTAAATTGGTTACACTGAAATCTTCATATCTTATATTTTTTTTTTCTGTATTAACCATCATCACATGTAGGGGTGAAAGTGGGCCGGGCCGTCCTAGGGCCGCCCGCGGACGGCCCGTCATAGGCTCGGCCCGAGCTCGGCTCAAAAGACAAAAGAGCCGAGCTAGGGCCTAGTAGGAGGCCCGTTTGCTTAAAGGGGCCGAGCTCGGGCTTGATGAAGCCCGGCTCGTAAGCCCTAGGGCCTACATATATTATATATATGTAGACTATACAATATATAATACATATATGATATAACATAATCCATAAATCCTAAACCTCAGTTTTAATCGATATAAATAATCTCTAAACCCTAAAAACTAAATAATCCATAAATCCTAAACCTAAGCAGTAAGCCATAGGGCCTACATATATTAATCCATATATTATATGTATGTGTACACTATACAGTATATAATACATATATGAATCTATGATACTAAATAATCCATAAATCCTAAACCTTAGTTTTAATTCAATATAAATAATCCCTAAACCCTAAGCACTAAATAATCCATAAATCCTAAACCTAAGCACTAAACCTTAAACCCTAATTTTAATCCAATATAAATAATCCCTAAACAACCTTGAGGATGCATGTATATTAATGGTCTAGAAGTCATTTTTTAAAGTCTTGTAACTCTGGAACAACCTTTCTTTTGTTGTTATTATTATTTATTAACAATGCTCTATTATTGTTGTTATAGGTGATGCTGGTGATGCTAGAGACTTTATTTTATGATGCTAGCCGAATACTTTATTTTATTCTATGATGCTATTGAAGTTTAATTTGATTTGTATTATTGTTGGAGTTTGATAATGCTATTGAACTTTATTTTATTCTATTAAGGAGTGTTGGAACTGGGCTCCCTTTGCTTTTATGGAGTCTTTCTTATTTTAGTTAATTTTATTGCTGCAATCCAAATTATGGGAATGAGAATATGGGATGAATGCATGCATTTGACCATTTTTTGTTCTGGTTTGCATATGTAGATTTCTTTGAATTCCTACAGGAATTTTTTTTTTCCGAAAAATATTTTCTTTCAGCTAGTGTTATATCATTAGCCGGGCTCAAAGGGCCGGCCCTAGGGCCTCATAACTTAATAAGGGCCGAGCCCGAGCCAGGGTTTTTGAGGCCCTTTAGGGCTAGGGCCTACTGAAAAATACTAGGGCCGAGCCTAGGGCCTGTCAAAGCCCGGCTCGGCCCGGCCCACTTTCATCCCTAATCACATGTGCATAAATTAGATAAAATAAAGCAAGAAGACAAAATCGTCAAACAAGAATTTCATGATATCAACTGAAATTTGATCAATCTCAATTAGTGTCTATAAAGAAACAATCCTTATCACGACAAATTTACAAGCACTATGTCAATGGCATGTTTCTTAAACTCTTTTAGCACTAATGCCTTGGTCAAAGGATATGTAATTATGAAATTTGTAGAGATCCCCTCAATAGACACTAGATGATTTTGTACATTTTCTTTCACGACAAGATACTCAACATCCAAAAATTTGGATTTACTTGAATGCTTGCCATTCCTAGCAAATCTTGTAACTACAATATTATCACAAAATATCTATTGTGGCTTTGCATTGGAACCCATAATTTGCAACTTTGAGATGAAATTGTGCAACCACAATGCATAAATCGTGGTTTCAAAGTATATCACATACTCGGCATCAAATGTAGATGAAGTAACGGGTGTTTTCTTAATACTATTTTATGCAATTTCACCTCCAACCAATAGAAACACATAACTAGATATAGATTTCCTAGTATCGAGGCAACTCACAAAATCTGCACATGAGTATCCAATCACTTGCAAGTGATAAGGTCTTCTATATGTGAGTTTATAGCGCCATTCAGATACTGCAAGACTTTCTTAGCTGCTCTCTAGTTTTCTAAACCCGGGTCACTTTGATGCTTGTTGAGTACATCAACTGCAAATTTGATATCTGGTCTTGTACATATTTGAGCATACATGAGGCTTCCTACAGCAACGGCATAAGGAACACTGTTCATTTGCTTTCTTTCAATTTCATTTTTTGGACATTGATCTTTATTAAGCATATTTCCTTTAGAAATAGGAGAGTCTTGTGCTATAGATTCTTCCAAATTAAATATTTTGAGAATTGATTTGATATAGGTGATCTAAAATAATCCTAGTAATCCTTTACATTGATCCCTATATATCAAAATTCCGATTACAAACGATGCTTTGCCCATTTCTTTCATATCAAAATTCTCTTCGAGATATATTTTAGTTTCACGCAAAATTGCCTAATTATTACTAGATAGCAAAATATCATGCACATATAGCACTAAAATCATAAACTTGCTCCCACTAATCTTCAGATATATACATTGATTGATAATATTATTCATAAATTCGAAAGAGGTAATGATTTTGTTAAATTTTAAATACCATTTCGTGGAAGCTTGTTTAAGTCCATATATGGATTTCTTTAATTTACAAGCAAGTTTTTCATTTTCTTGTTTCACAAAACCTTCGAGTTGCTTCATGTAGACTTCTTCTAGGTTTCCATTTAAGAACACAGTTTTAACATCCATTGATGCAACTCAAGATCAAAATGAGTCACCAAAGCCATAATGAATCTTAAAAATTCATTCTAAGAAACTGGATGGAGAAAATATTTCCTTATAATCGATACCTTCTCTGAGTGAATCCCTTGGCAACTAATTTGGCCTTATATCGTTCAACATTTCATTTGGAGTCCTTGGTCTTAAAGACCCATTTACAGCCTTGGACCCTTTTGGAAGCTTTACTACATCCTAGACTTCATTAACAACCACTGACTTCATCTCATGTTTCATGGAGTCGAACCACTTTTCATAATCTACACTATCTACGGCTTCTTTGAACGTTAAAGGATCTTTAATTCCAATGTCACCATCTGCCTCTTGCAGATACACAATGCAATAGTTAGGAATTGTCAATGATCTCCTTTGACAACAGAATCTCCTTATCATTTCCAACCGTATGTGTAACCACTGGTTGGATCACAACATTCTCATATGGGAGTGGTTCCAAAATGTCAGGTTGTTGTTCCACAATAATATCATGTGGAATAACAAGTCCATCTCCAATAATAGGCGTTATATCCTGATTTTGAATTTCTTTGTGTGTAAGATTACACGATTTGATACACCCACTAATTCTCATACTATGATTAGGACTGTAAAACCTATAACCATTGGACCTTTCTTGATAACTAATAAAATATTCACTAACAGTTCTAGGGTCCAACTTTATTTTTTGTGGGTTGTAAAGCCTAATCTCATATGGACAACCCCAAATGTGTAAATGTGCCAAACTATGTTTCTTATCGGTCCATAACTCAAAAAGATATTTAGGAAGTGTAAATGTGCCAAACTATGTTTCTTATCGGTCCATAACTCAAAAAGATATTTAGGAACGACCTTACTAATTACCCGATTTATAATATACTCAGCTTAAAGCTTCACTGCAAAAGGATTTAGGCAAATTAGTATTACCTACCATACTCCTAACCATATACATAAGTGTTCTATTTCTCCGTTTTGCAACTCTATTCTGTTATGGCCTTCCGGGCATCATATATTGAGCTATAATACCCTCTAGCACATGGGACAGGGTTTCGACCCATTTCATCATATCTACTATAATATTCACTACCTCTATTAGATCTCACAACTTTGATTTTTATATCTAGTTGATTTTCCACTCATGCCTTAAATACCTTGAAGGTATTCAAAGCATCTGATTTCTCACGTAACAGATAGATATAATGGAAACGTGAGAAATCATCGATAAAGGTGAAAAAATATTCTTCACCTGAAATACAAAGAATATGCACTTTACCACAAATATATGTGTGGATAAGTCCCAAAAGTCCAAAACTCCTTGTGGCGATTGTCTTATTAGATCTGATAGGCTTACCTTTAATGCAGTTAATGCAGACACAAAAGTCAGTGAAATCAAGATTCCAAAGAACCTCATCTGTCACCAACATATCTATTCTCTCTTTTGAGATGTGTACATGTCTTTTATGCCGCAACATAGATGAGTTCTCATAAATAATTTCTCTTTTAATGCCAGCGTGCAAACTAATATTTGTGTTTAGAACTACCAAGGATTGTGCAAATGTTGAACCAACTTTAGCTTATAGAAACGATCACATGCAGAATCATTTCTAATCAGAATATTATTCTTATAAATACTCAAGATTCCATGTCCAAAATTAAACAAAAAACCATTATTGTCTGATTTTGACAAGGATATTAAATTTCTACTAATGGAAGGAACACAAAAGGTCTCGGTGAGGTTCAATTGAAATCCAATGTCTAAGATAAAATGGTAAGTTCCAATGGCTTCGACCTTAGATTCCTGTGGATTTCCCATAAAGATAGAGTTTTATCCATCACTTGGACTTTGTCTTAAAAGGAAGCCATGCACACAATTACACATATGAATCGTGGCACCAGAATCTATCCACCAGGCACTACAAGGAAAAAAGTTTTTTTCCGCCCCTAAAAGTACCAAAACCTTTGCTAAAAAGAATTGTGACTGAAAATAAAAAAGCGTCACTATGTAGTACAACCTATAGCAACAAACATTTAAATCCACTGCTAAAAAAATTAATAGGACACAAAAATCCACCACTGTTTATTTATGAATCCTCCTCAAATGGATTCAATAGCGGCGGTTTTTTTTATCCGCTGTTAAAACTCTTTTTATGAAAAAAAAAGAAAAGAAAACAATGCCTAGGAGTTGAGAAATCTCACTTGATCAAGGTCTTTCCTTTCCATAACAAGCAACCCATGAAGATCTACTCCAGCTCTGGAATGCAGATGACTCGGCAACAAGAGGTGAGCTCGTCAAAACCGACTGCACAAAGGCACCCCTCAAAGCCTTTAACTGCAGGGGGACATGAATTAGCATGATTCAGTGGAGTCATCAAGTTAACTACATGACATGGCTGAGTAATGTGTTGGAACACCATTTAAGGTGGGCCACATGACCACCTAATACTTTCTCTCTCCATATCAAAGGACACATGCATGAATGTTGGTTTGTTTTCTGTGTTTTTTCATTCATCCTCCTTCACTGCCATTAAGGAAATCTAATGGCTAGTGTCCCTTGATGGAAGGGATGTCTTTGGAAAAGCCTATGAAGGAGAACACCGTGGGTAACTCTCTGTATGCGCGGGGGGCGGGGGGGGGGGGGGGTCAAAATGGCCCTCCGACTCAAATCACTAGCCCCTATATATAATATGCTTTAATTAGTTTATATATTATTTTTATAACAAGTGGCCCCACCTTAATTGTTTGCACAAAGTAAAAAAAGAAAAAAGAAAAAAGATCAAATAGGAATAAGAAATCTATAACTTGAATATGAAATCTATAATAAATATGATTTTTATTTGATTTGTAGATGGGAAAGTCATCTACAATTGATGAAATTTTCAAGAGAAAAAAATCCTTCAAACTTAGATGCTGATGGGCCATCGCCCACCTCTAACATTCAAACTCCAATTGTTGAAAATCATCCTATAAAACTTCAAAGAACTAAAATCAATATTGATGATGATATTGGTTCTTTGGAGTGGGATCCAGGATTGCATCGCTAGATATGGGAGTATGATGTCAGTCAATGCGATGAAATTCGACGAAAGTACATAAAGGTTGGTCCATACCAACCAAAGCTCTCAAAGTATCCGAAATCTGGATCAATGGCTCACCCTCATAGCTTTCAAGAGTCTTGGTTTAGTTTATTTCCTTCGTGGTTGGAATATTCTCCAGAGAAAGATGCAACCTTTTTGTCTTCCATGTTATCTATTTCATAACCCAATCGGACATGCTGGATAAATTGCATTCACTATTGACGAATCTTGGGATTGGAAGAAAGTTAGGGATGGAAGAAATTGTGCTTTGTTAAATCATATGGGAAAAGGTCCTAATACTTTTCATGAAGATGCCGAGAGATCATGCGAGGACTTGATGAACCAACCTCAACACATACAAAAAGTGCTTGACAAGTTCACTTCTGAACAAATTGCAAAGAATCGATTACAACTTAAGGCCTCGATTGATACAGTCCGATGGCTTGCATTTCAAGCTTCTGCTTTTAGAGGATATGATGAAAGTCATAGTTCAATCAACCGTGTAAATTTTTTGGAGATGTTAAAGTTGTTGTATCCTTATAATGAAAAAGGTTTAAGAAGTTGTATTAGATAAAGCTCCCAAAAATGCCTCATACACATCACCAACAATCCAAAAACAAATTTAGTTAGAGATATGTCCAGAAAAAAAATATAAAAAAATATTAGCTATATTGATTTGTTAAAAAATATTTATTTAAGTTTGGCACTACCCCCCCAAAGCTGAAACCCTGGGTCCGCCCTTGTTTGTACTTGAAATCCTTATAAGCAACCATCACCGAGACTTGTAGGAAGGGAAGTTGCAGAGAGTTATAAACCCCACCAAAGAGAAGATTGTAATGGAAGAAAACTTAAGAAAATTATGGATTTAGGTATGCCTTTATATATTGGATTCAAGATTATTGATTTGTGTTATTCAGATTAAACCCCTTACATTTTTATCCTGACAAATGAAAAAGGTTATCAATTGGTATCAGAGCATCTGATTTTGGTTTTGGGTTTTAATCTCAATAAACTCTCGTTAGTTTCATTTGGGTTCTTCCTCTCAAAGTCTATAAAGTGATTTTCTAGAGATATTTCTTATTCTTGATCTCTGGGTTTATCGTTAAAGTTTCTAGGATTAACCCAGAACATCTCCAGAATTAGAATTAAAGAGAAACCATATTCATGAAAGATGGCAGCCACGCTCAGCATTTTCTCTTCTCTATAGCAGACTTGAAAGAAGTTGCATACTGGTTTGTACTACAGTATGAACCACTATTTTGTGTCCATTCTTGAACCAATATGACAGATCTGAACCGTTAATATTAACAAACTAATATTTCTAACTTATTGATGTGACTGACCAACACCCAGGCTGACCAAATCAGGAAAATTTTTTTATTGCTGAAGTTTTATTTTCATGATTACGAACTCATTTGGGCTCAAATTTTGGTATGTTTTCATCTATAGGTTCATTTCAATGAGATCTTCATGATTAATAGTTTGGATCAGTCATAAAGTGATTCTAATTTTTGCGCATAATTTATAAACTTTACTTTAAGTCATTAAAGTTATATTTCCGCACTTAGTTTTAACTTGATTTTTATGATCATAGTTAATATTTTCTTTTATATGCATGTTTATATAATTTATGCCAAATGTGAGGAGAATCAATGGTTGGATTGAATGAATCCATCAATTTGATAAATCAATTAAAGATATTACGCATTGATTAATGGCTAAATTAAAGTTATTTTGGACCATTAATCATATAAAGGGTACCTATAAAGGAAATGTGATCTAGCAAAATAAAATAAGTCAAATGATCATCATTTGGATTCATTTTGTGCCTAGCTAATTTGGGACATTCAATGATTTATAAATCCATATTACTTATGATGATATAAAAGGACTTATGAGATCACACCGTGTTGTTGTATGTATTAATTCAAATGCACAAATTTTGATTAATTTGGTAGTCACCAAAGTGGCCCGGTTATGATAAAATTCTGTTTTTGATTTTATAATTATATAAATCACTAATCTAATTGTGTGATAAACAATGACACTATATGGCAATTTCATTTATGAGATTGAGTATCTGCCCAGATGTTTGATAATCCGCTTCATAATTTGAAAATTGGAATAAGACATGCTTAATAAACATATTGACGGTTAATTGTTCTATGACCCAAAAGTAAAGTCAATTAATTTGAGACATCCGGGAATACATTCGGGATCTCATCCGGAAATACATCTGAGAACTCGCATGCTACCGGAACAACAACTATTAATATGCACTACAAAACAATTAAAATCAGGTCCTATGAGACTCAATACTAGCATGCAAACTAATGACGGCAAAATCAAAGCTAACAAACTGTTAAAACTAATGAAATCCTCACACGCATCCTATGGTTTCTATGAATTTTTCCCTGAGAAACCATCCACTGCTCTGATACCACTCTGTCACGCCCCTAGACCCGATTAGTGGTTAAACCAGATCGAAGGTGTAAGATTAGGGCTAATTAGAAAAATTCACCCTTTTATGCCCAAGGATCGTAAGCCCGTCGTGAGGATTAAATAATATAACTCATTTGTAACCATAACCTATGGGACTTGGCATATTATGACATAAATAAATCTTGTACAAGTATCGGTGCATAGCATATATTTCCTTCCCATTTACATGTTTAAAATTTTAAAACAAAGGACATACAGTTTATGAACAACAATGCAATCCCAAAAACCTAAGCCTGAACAAAGGATATACAAGATTGAATAAGACAATCCAAAAGATAAAAAGACAAGATAAAATAACAAATGATCCCTCGTGTAGCCGCTCATGTGCCAGGAATGATGACACTATACTACGTCATCAGCACACCACTCTTGTTGCTCTGCTTCATCCGGCTGTAGATCCTTCGGGATCACCTTATTGTCCAGGTCGAGGTAAAGACTGTGTCAACTGCACACCAAGGAAATCAAAGTAATCAACATGTTGGAGAGAAGATAAGCAATATATAAAGGATATAACATATTTTAATATAGAATATGGACAAGTAAATAATCATAAGAGAACAATGATGCGGAGGTAGTCATGTAAGCATGAGTAATATATGAGAATCAAGTGAACAAGTAACCTAAAATCATCTAGCAAGAGCAACCACCAACTCATGATATGCAATGCACAAGAAAGGGAGACTCTGAGGGCATCCAAGCTACCTCTCGGGGTACAAGTAACAATCCTATCTAGACCACTGATACCAAAGTCTAGCTGCAGCGAGATCTTAGCTCTCGGTCTTGGTAATAGCAACACAGTCCTAGCCTGATCCCAACTATTCTGCGCCGTGGACACCGTCCAAAACCGATTGCCCACGAATGTCCTAGTAACTGGCCCACCTAAAACCCCCAAACTGTAGTTGGCCATGAATGCAATCCTCCCTATAGTTGATCATACCGTGGTTGGATAAATATAGTTGTGTGGTGCTTAACACGGAATCCAAGACAAGTACATCTGGCTAGTTTCCCAAGATACATTCCAAGCAAGCTGAGGAATGAGGACTACTCCAAGTCAAGCCAAGTTCTAAGACAAGTACAAGCATTCCCACCGAGTAGTCCACCAATGATAATTGGGCATCAATACAAGCTAGCCACACATGTCCATCAAGTACAAGCAATGTACCTTGGGATACACTCTAGGTTCGGTCAAGTAACCCTAAGTCTAAGCAAGATATGTTTATCAAGTTATACAAGTGTTTATGGATAGAGTGTACAAGGTACAACAAGCAACGGATACAAGATTACGAGTCAAGGAAGAAAGTACGAGCCAATCCTAGGTCAAGGGTTGTCCATCATGTATCGTACATGTTCCCAACGGAGTGCGTATGGAAGTTGAGTCAACAATGCCATATTTGGTGAGCCCTTGGTCTATGGAAGTTATTGGGCACCAATCGACTCAATTCCACACGTATTTGGCAAAGTCACGA
Source organism: Cinnamomum chago (assembly GCA_038049695.1). Classification (NCBI taxonomy): domain Eukaryota; kingdom Viridiplantae; phylum Streptophyta; class Magnoliopsida; order Laurales; family Lauraceae; genus Cinnamomum; species Cinnamomum chago. The sequence continues at coordinate 56,432,464 of CP142458.1, forward strand.
TCAATACACGAAAATTCTAGACAACCGATGTAGCACATGAAGCCAAACGTGCTCCGTTTTCATTTCCATGTGTTTGTCATGCAAATGTAGGGTCAAAGGTTCCCACATCAAAGTTCGAACTAGGTTTAAAGTCCTCTTTCTAAAAAAGGGGACAGTAGTTATGCTCGCTCGACCCAAACCAACCTGAGTCAAGCGAGCAAGCATGCTACCTGGCTGTTCCCGAGCCAGCAGATTAGTTTGCTCGAGCGTGGGGCAAGCCCAGGTCGAACGAACCTTCAGGTTCCACTCGGGCTGAAGCGGGGGTTCCATCCTCTTCTTTCCCACTCTTCTCCCTAGCCATTACCTACAAGAAAAGAGCCCCATGCTCTCCCAAAACCACATTCCATTCTCATCAATTAACCATCAAACCCATCCATCCAATAGAGTCCAGTTTACCATTTAACACCTAATTAACTTGTGAAATTCAATAAAACCATGTACCAGCTTGGAATTAGGTGTATCTACAATATAATTTGCTAGGTCATGCATCAAGGAAACACCACATGCACGTCAATGACACATCGCAAATCTACTTTCCTTAGTCAAAGAGGAGAGGAATTTGAGAGAATTAGAGAGGAAAGAGATCCTCCACACACCACCAACAAATCCACTTCCCAACGTAGCTCTCCACCACTCCTAGAGCACAAAGGAAGAGAAAGAAAATAAATTGAATGACATGCAAAGAAAGAATTGGATAAATGAAAGAATTTGGGGAAAAACTCACCAAAATTGGGTCTTTGGAGAGAGAAGATTAAGAGGAAAAAGATGATGAGCTTGGATTGGCTTCAAGTAGTGTCTAGATGCCACATGCAAGAGGAAGAAGGAAGGAAGAAGAAGAGCCCCAAAACTCTCTCTCTCTCAAAGAAAAGAAATGGAAATGAAAGAGAATCTACTGAAATTGGGGTTTATATAGAGGTGGGGAGGTGAAATGACTAGTTTGCCATTCTTTTGAGTGAAATAAGTGAAATCTGATTATTCGAGGGGCTCGGGGCATAAAATCGTGATGATTCAAGAATGGAAGATGATTAGCGCGATGAGATCTTTCCAACAAACCCAAATTCAATGAAAACTGAATTTCTTTGGCAAAACACCCAATTTTCTATGAACCACACGCTACCCCTTGCTAGGACTAACTACACTTGGAATCGCACAACTTTGCGTACATCTTCCTAATGGTAAAAGAAACTCCGCATTTACTAAACCCACTTAATCCACTAACTTGGCAATTAATTAAGCTAAATGCGAAATTAGAAAGCTAAACACACTAGTTTGGTTGAGGGCCTTACAACAGTTATACGTTTAGAGTTTTTGTCCTATTCTGCTACCACTCAAGGAAGGGTGTGAATCGCTAATGGTTCTTATGCTCCAGTATTTCGAAAAGAGACTGTCTAAGCCACACCTGACCTTTCTTTGTCATCAATTCTCCATGTTCCTTGATTTTTTTTTAATCTTATGTCTGTTAGTCTAACCAAAAAACTCAATTGCCATGTCATTTTCTATATTTCTTATTGTTTTTTAGGATCTAAGGACGGGACAAATGACTGGTGGTAGTGAGAACAATGGTCCTTATACCCTGGATCCGAAGTGGATAAAGACTAAATTGTTACAAGCTGATGCAATTGATGAGAATAACATGCTATTGTGGCATCATCGGCCATGCACTAGCACAGTGTCTTAAGAATTTTTCATTTTTGAATATTCAAAATAAAAACGATAGTGTTTTGAGGTGTGATGCGTGTCAGTTTGCAAAAAAATAATTAAAAGAACTGTATATCTAGTGAATCTTAATAAAAGAAATAACAGTCCATTTGATTTAATTCACTCTGACGTGTGATATGCTCCTATTGTCTCTATTTATGGGCATCATTATTTGTTACTTTTATTGATGATGCAACTTGGGTCAGGTGGGTTTATTAATTTGATGAAATCAAAGAATGAGGTTTTCGATATTTTTAAAACATATTATAAAATGGTGGAAGTTCAGTTTAATAAGCGAATCAAAGCTCTCAGATCAGACAATCGGGGAGAACATACGTTACAAGACTTTCAAATATACTTAAATGAAAATGGAATTGAATCTCAAACTTCATGTGCGTATACTCTAGAACAGAATGGGGTGGCTAAACGTAAGAATAGACACATCTTCTGGAGGTTATCCAAGCTGTCCTATTTGAGATGAATGTTCTAAAATTTTTTTTATCAGATGGTGTCTTAACTGTTGCATATCTGATAAACAGAATCCGTTCAAGGATACTAGAAGAGAAGAGTCCAATAGAAGTATTATGTCCTAGTGCCATTGTTCCAAGTTCTATTAGGGATTTTGTGTTTTGCAATTTGATGGACGCATTATCATTGTAGCATCATTCGAATTTTCACATCAAATTAAAACTTGAAACCTTGATTTACACGGGCATTGTTTTTAAGACTTTTACAAATATTGGTTCATGCATATTTTGATTTTAAACTTGGATGCTTTAAGTTTTGAAAGAAAGATTTTCGAATCAAGCAAGCTTTTGGACCTAGATTTTTAAATCATCTTAGGCATTGATAGGTTCATGTTTTGGAAAACACCTTTTAGATTGATTTAAACATGAGTCTAAGCATGATTTTTATGGCCCAGAGCTCCCACTAGAAAAATACTTTGGAGTAGCTTTTTGCTTAATCTTCTAAGAAGGCAAAACTTTTTTTTGTGCTACAGTACTATTGCTACAAAACTTTTTTTTTTGTGCTATAGTACTTTTGCTACAGTGTTTTGTTGCTGTGTTTTTGCTACAGTAATTTTGCTGCAGTGATTTCGGTCAACCAAACTTAAGATGCCGGTTAACCGAACCTTGATCAAACCCACTTCAGTTCGCGTTCCAAAATGGTTAAAACTAGCCATTTTTTAACTATTGGGAGTTCGGTTAATCGAACCTGAAGTTGGTTAACCAACCAACTAGTCGTTGGACAACTTTTTCTATATAAACAACTCATTCCTAGGCCAAATGTGTGGATCCAAGAGACTATTCTCGAGGTGTTTAGAGGCCAAACAAAGGGGAATGAGCTAAATAATGTTAGGGGGTCATAAAGGGAAGCTAAAGCTTGGAATCATGATTAAATCATTTAAGTAAGCTTAGTTTTCCTTATCATATGTTTTCATGCTTTGTTTAAATATTTGAAAAATCTATTTTAGCATGCTAACTATGATTTGATGAATTCATTACATGTATTTCACTTTGAATTGCTTTGTTCTTTTGGATTCTTCATTTAGATTCAAACCAAGTTTGTTTTAACTTTCATATGAATGGTTTCATGCTTTGTTAAAGCTTGGATTTCTCTCATAGCATGAATCTCATACTTGATTGGATCTCTAGCTAGTTGTTTTCATTCCTTGAACACATAGGCTGATTAATTTATTTTGAAAACAACTATGCTTATGCATCACATGTTTTAGATTTGGAATTTCAGTACAACTTGCATTACTTGAATCATATCTTTACAAGTTGGTTATTTAGAGAACATGTGATCAGCATTCTCACTTTAATCAAAACATTTGTGTTTTAAACCTTCAAAAGCTTTAAGCATAAATTCATTGAGCTATCTTTGTTAAACTTGATTGAAGTTTCTTATGCATACACATAGAGCATATATCTTTGCATTCATAGAGTGTATGTGTTGAGTTAGATTTACACTTTTATATCTGCCTATTTAAGAGGCATTGTAATTGAGCTTAAATTGTATCTCCATCAAGTGTACTTTAGACAATAGTTAAAGAGAAAGCATTTTGGTTGGATAGGTTATTAATTGCTTAGCTTTAGAAAAGCATCAGTGTATGGTTAGGGGTGAACCATAAAACCCAAGAGGTTATTGCTAAACCTTAGAAAGCATATTGTAAGGTTATTGCTTATCCTTGAAAAGAATTTTGTTAAGGTTATTACTTAGTCTATTGAAAAGCATAGATAGTGAAAATCTGGTGGGGTGTGGTTAGATTGTATGGTCTCAATCCATCAGTTGATGTAATAAATTGATTAATTTCTTTATGTATCAATAAAATCATGCTTTCCTTTCATGAGATGAATGGTGTTTTATTACTTAATGCACATGACCAATACATATGACATAATGGTTCATGAGATGAACCGGGTCCCATTAGTATATTAGATGTGATATATGTAAATGGATGAGATCCAGATACGGGAGACATGTGTCACAAATCTTATATTTAAATATCTTCACAACCAGTGATGAGACTGGGCATCTCATCTGATAAGGTTGCAGCACTTTGATCACTATGAGATAGTGTGATTTGTCTCAATCATCAGAATGTAAGATTCTGGATCATGGTGTTGATACATTGGATGTATTGAAGGACCATGAGAAGCACCTTATAAATATTGTCTCGATTTTAAGGTACGCTCTCATAATTCCCTAGCAATAGGCTCTCAATCCTGAGACATTGATGAACTCAAGTTTCTATCTTTTCATTTGCTTTGAGTCACCAATGAGTGAGGTCAACTGTAGGTTAACATCTAGGTGTCTTGGGTACGTGGTAGTAGGACTGTGGGAACATCCAATGGTCAAGATGAAATCTATCTATATTATCTCGTTCTGCCAATTAATGAATTTGTCATTAGTAAGTGCGCACTCATCTCGATTAAGAGTTAACTGGATGGTACTGATGATCACTATGATTAATTGAAGCTCAACGATAATAAGATGTGGATCTAAGATTGGAATGCCATATTTATTCCAATTGATCCATGGATATTGATAGAGGGGCATACTTGTGGTAATTGGAAAGCTTAGAGTCTTCTTTGTAATTTATTCCAAAGACTAGAGTGCAATTGCATTTATATAGTGATATTATTTGCAATTAATTGTGGGCCCAAATTGCACATGAGATGTGGGGTCGCAGTGTCCCAGTTGGAGCCAATTTTCTATGGAATCCCTAGTGGTCCCCATGCTAGCCCAAGATATTAGAAAGATACTAATCCTACTTGAACTCTAAAATGAAAGGAATTAAAAAGTTACTATTTCTATTTGAAGTAGGATTTCTAATAGTAGTAATAGTATACTTACTAATTGTTGTGGAAGTAAGACTTATATAATAATTAGAAAGGAGAAAGCTACCAAATATTTTGGAAATAGGACTTCTAGTTAATTAGCAACAAGAGGAGGCTTGAAAGCTATAAGTAGAGGAGAAGAGAGGGTTGGACGTCCCATACTATTGGAGTCCACGCCCAACCCTCTCAAGTGCAAGTGTTGCATAACTCTTCTTCTTCTCCTCACTCTTCTAGTTCCTTGGAGTTTCTAGTAGGGTTTTCTATTGAAGTTTCCACCAATCTTCTTGATAAAAGAGATCTTATAGCGGGTCATAGCGTGGAAGACAACAAGGTCTTGGAGATCCCAAATTGCTTTAAGAAGAGTTCTTGATCAAGTTAATCTACTTCTCTAATTGTTGTGGATTATTTTTGTAGCATGATGTTTGCTGATTTCTATGTTTTAGATAGGTTTTATTGCTGTACTTGTTTCATGAGATGGAGGGATTACATCCTGGATATGGTTTATGGCCTTATGGGTACTTGATCCCTGAGTCAAGTGGGTCAAAAATTTTGAAAATCTATCCACGAGGCCCACCTACTTCCAACAGGTGTAGGATCACAAGCCGGTAGTGGATGTATGCATTGAGGCTGAACCACTATAAATCATTGTGTCATGGTAGATGCTTTGTGATGATTGTTTTTGTCAACTTCCATACTTTAGTTCTATATCATTACTTGTGACTAATTGAATTAAAAATCTTTAAAATTGGGCATTGTTGGTCACTAAGTTGTAGCTCACCCTATTTAACACCCCCCCCCCCCACCACCACCACACACACACATACCCACCCACCCACCCACCCACCTCTAAGGTAAAGATCCCGGACTTTCAAGTTCCACCGAAGGTGTTTGGGTGTACTTGTTTTGTACATGTCCCAAAGCATCATCAGGATAAACTAGATCCATAGGCTATTAAATGCATATTTGTGTGGTATCCCAATGGTCAGAAAAGTGCTATGCTCCTGGAAAGAAGGGTTGAATCTATGTAACAATAGATGTGAGTTTCTGTGAAGAAGTTCCTTTCTACAAGCGAGGAAATATATATGAGAAAAGGGAAGACAATAGTGTGCCTCTACTTGATCTAGTCACCCCTTCGGCATATCCAAGATCAGTAAGTGAGATGGATACAAAGTTACAGAGTGCAGAAAGAGAAGAGAAAACCAACAAGTTCAAGGAGCCATTGCAAGTTTACTATGGGGGAAGTACAAAAGGGGGACCAGTGTTCTCATTTATACCCTCATCGTCTGATGTTCCAAATCTGGATCCCTCGTCTCTTCCCAGTCGTCCACCTCAGTCAGAGATTTCCCTCACCTAGGTACTTCCTTTTCTGGTTTAGATATTCCCATTGCCTTGAGAAAAAGCATAATATTGTGTGTTACCATCCTCTACAAAACTTTGTTTCATATCGTAGCCTATCACCTATTTTTCGTGTATTTGTCTCTAACCTGGCCATTGAATGTATACCTAAACATGTTTCTGAGGCCTTCTCACATCCTAAGTGGAAAGAGGCAATGATAAAAGAACTAAATGCTCTAGAGAAAGACCATACATGGGAGCTTAGTACTCTTCCTGAAGGGAAACGTACAATTGAATGCAAATGCGTTTATACCCTTAAATTCCAAATGGCCCAATTAATAGGAATGAGGCAAGACTTGTAGCTAAGCTATTTACTCAGTCTTATGGAGTTGATTACTTCGAAATGTTTTCTCCAGTAGCAAAATTGACTTCCATCTGCGTAATTTTATCCCTAGCAGTGAACTTTAATTGGCCTTTATACCAACTGGATGTGAAAAATGCTTTTCCCCATGGGTACTTAAAGGAAGAGGTTTATATGGATTGTCTACCAAGATTTGTTGCTGGAGGGCAAGAGAATAGAATGTGTTTTCTTAAAAGGTCTTTATACGGACTGAAACAATCATCACGAGCCTGGTTTGAGATATTCAATAGAGTTGTAATCAAATTTTGGTTTACAAGGTGTCATGCAGATCATACCGCATTTATAAAAAGGAGAGACATGAAAGTTGATATGCTTGTGGGTGTATGTTGATGACATAGTTGTCACGGAGATGGTGATGGTGAAATTCTCAAATTAAAAAAATTCCTTAGAACAGAGCTTGAGATCAAAGATCTAGGATTATTGAAATATTTCCTAGGAATTGAAGTGGCAAGGTAAAAATATGGAATTGTCATATCTCAAAGAAAATGTCCTCCATATTCTTGTGGAAATAGGAAAACTTGGTGCAAAGCCTGCAGATACTCTAATAGAATAGAATCACAGTGTACAATTAGAAAGTGTGGGATTGCTTGAAGACAAGGGGATGTATCAAAGATTGGTGGGAAAGCTTATTTATCTCACTATTACATGGCCTGATATTTCCTAAGCTATCAGTTTGGTAAGCCAGTTTATGCATGCTCCTAGGACTGATCATTTAATAGTAGTCCATAGGATTCTAAGATACTTGAAAGGATAACCAGGTCAAGGGATTTTGTACAAGTCTCATGGTCATGCTATAGCAATAGCCTTCACTGATTCTGACTGGGTTAGATCATTATTAGATATAAAGTCAGCAACGAGCTATTATACGATGGTCAGAGGAATTCTAGTATCATGGAAAAGAAAAAAATAAGTTGTTACTGCCAAGTCTAGTGTAGAAGCCGAGTACAGAGCCGTGGCTCATGGATACTATGAGTTATTGTGGCTAAGGATATTGTTGGAGGAGTTAGGCTTCAAGCAAGGTGGTCCAATGTGTATTTACTTTGATAGTACATAAGCGATTAAATTAGCTAATAACCCTATCTACCATGAGAAAACAAAACATGTAAAAGTGGATTTCCATTTTATCCATGAAAAAATTGAGGATGTGGTACTGGTACAAGTTCCTACTGAAGATCAGCTAGCAAACTTTTTCACCAAGGCAATAAATAACTTTCCAAGTTGGGCATAGTAAATATTGATGCACCAGCTTGAGTGGGGGGGGGGAGGTGAGTCACAGAATACGTTAGGGACTTTTATGTAAATAATAGGAAAGGTCAGGGACTTTCATGTAAATCTTAGGAACTTAAGGCCTTTTTTTTTGTAATTTACAGAAATAATGGAATAACCACATTAAAAGGATCGACTTACCTAGTTAGTGAGTTAGTTCTTCTATGGCATATCGAAATTCCTCTTTCTTCCTTTCTCTTTCCTTTTTCTTTTATTTTAAAATCTTTTTTTATATCTTTGAATAAAACCCTAGATCAAGGAAGATCTAGGCTTGTAACTCTTGCTGGAGACCTAAAACGACACCTTGATCACCAAAGGTCATTTAACTAAGAGTCTGTCAATCTCCTATTTAAATGAGAACCTGAAAATAAATCTTCTGCTGTTGGTCATCGAGACTTTGGGTTTAGCAAAGCCATTCCAGAAACTCTTGACTTTTGTTCTGAATAGTATGTCGAATCGGGTAACCGAACATTGAACTGCTCCCCTCTCACACTCTTCACCATCATCACCACTGGGAGGAAGATCATGTTTTTTTTGTTTCTAGGGATAGTCTCCTCGGTCTAGCCCTATCTCCTGCCTCATGTCATCGCTGCCAAAGACCTCCAACTGCTGCTGGCTGAGGATTCTTCCTTAGGGGCCGTTTAGAAACTCTAATCTAATTAATAAGAGCTAATTAGATAAATGTTTAAAATAAAAGGTCTTATTTTTAAGTTCTAATTTACAATAAGTGTGTTTGATAAAAATTAAAAAAAAGAACTCTTATCTCATAAAGTAATTGGGGCCCATCTTTAGGAATTGTGATAATTGGGGCCTAATTTTTAAAAATTACAATATAGAGCCCGCCATTTGCGTCATTTTGAAAACTTCATCCGACGCGCGTAAGTTACCTCATCCACTTTAGGTAAAAAAAGGTCTAATAAAAGGCAGCCTCCCTTGGCTTTTATTTATTTATTTATTTATTCTCAATGGGAAAAACTCTAACTTGTAAATAAGCTTTAAGCCTCACATTCTCATATTTAAAGAAGCTGAAAAAAAATAAGAGCTTATTTTTAGATTTACCAAACGACACTTAATAAAGTGCGTCTTAGGTCTTGCTTTAGACTTTGGCGTTTCCATACCCAGGACTGAGGTGTTGAACAACCAAGAGTCAAAATAATCTAGAGCTGGAGTAACCTTGGAATAGAGGAAACCTGAGTCACAACAGGGTGGGTGTTAGACCCCGTCTTGAGTTAATCTAGATTAACTCTGATTAATTGGAGATAGAGCTAATTAACTGTGTTTAATTGAACTAATGATGGTTTATAGCCAAATGAGATTGAATTAGCCTAAAATGAATGATTTGGGCCTAATGAAATGATAATGAAGGAGATCAAATGAATTGGATGGGTTTTAGGCTTAAGCAAGGAGAACTAAGGGCTTTTTCGTAATTATGGATTTTCACGTATTTTGTCGAATACGGAAACTCTTGATACCAACACGTGTATCTTGATGAGTACGTTAACTTTCGTATAAGACATGAAGTCATTCGACGAGTATTGAACCAAATGACCCTTCATTTGACTCGAATTGTAATTAAGAGAAATCAATGGACTTGAATGCAATTAAGAAGCTTATATAAGCTAAATGAGCTTCAATGAGCTCATTCATCTCATTCCAAACCCTAGGCACCTTCATTTTCATTTTTCTTCTTCTTCCTTCCATTTTCTCTCCATCAAGCATCAAGATTGAAGCTTTGTGGGTGACTTTAAAAGGGATTTCATCCACTTCATCTTCTTCACCATTTTCCTTGAGTTTCTTTAGATTTTGAACTTGAGAGAAGACTCAAAGCTTCTTTTCATAAAGCTTCAAGTAAGTAATTTTAACTCCTTGTAGAGATTTCAAGTTGATTGAGTGAGTTGGATTGGTTTGTAGCACAAATAACTCATAGAGGTTCTATTTCGAATTGATCTTGATTTAGGTTGGAAAGAGATTTCAAGTTGAGAAGTTTCATTCTCAATCCAAACTAAGCAAAAGGGTTTTTTGTGGATTAATCTTCAAATAGAGGTAAGTGTATGCTTTTCTATTGATTTATGATGTTGTAGGACTTGTAAGAACTCAAGAGTTCAAATTCTAGGATTTTACTTCAGAAATTCTGAAGCTCTGTAATAGAGTTCTGGGAGCAGTTCGGTCGACCGACACCTGACCGAATTGCTGACCGAACCTATTTGGGTTCATTTATCAGTGTGGTTCAGCTTCTGGAAAGCTGACCGACACCTGACCGAACCCACTAGGTTGAAATGTATAGAAGAATTAGCTTCTGGAAAGCTGACCGAGTAAGTTCAGCTAACCGACATTGTGATGTCGGTCAGCTGAGGGCCGACCGACAGGTCGACCTAGTAATCCTTGAAGTGTCAAAAATTCTGAATTGCAAGTTGGAGTCGACCGAGGGGTCGACCGGCAAAGTTCGGTCGACCGAATGGCCGACCGAGAGTTAACCAAGTGTAAATGTCGGTCAACCGACAACTGACCGACAAGATGACTGAACTTGGAGGAAATTTCAGATTTGAAGTCTGATTTTCCTGGGTAAAAGCCTAATACACGTGGGTTGATATTATTGATATCTAAACCTTCATAGGTGCTAAGGTTATTTTAACGTACAAATTACTAAATAAAGTGATGTTCATCGAGGATAACACGTACATTGGATAACGAGCGCTTCACTCATTTGTTTGGTTTAGAAATCTAGATTAAGCAATAGATTGAATAGATTTCTTGAGTCTTGGCACTACATAGTGATTTCTCAACTCGTTGTCAAACCGAATTGATTAATGTAATGAACGTGTACTAAATGTAATAATGAATTAATGAACATTCCTGCTGCAGCAGATGGACTGGGGGTGTTCTGGAGCTTCGTGGCGATGCCAGTGATCTCTGATCAAAACACTAGTAGATCCCACACATATATGGACCGAAGAGTCCCACTTGATAAATCATCTAAAAGACATAGACTAAAAAGTTACTGAATTCATAAGCCATTTAATAAATATTCAATGAAATCAATGAATGGAATGCAAATGAATGAACATGAAATGAATGACTGCTTCTTTTAGGAAGAACTAAACTGAGTTGAAATAAATGTTATTGTAGTTGCCAATTAGTAATTGATATTGCTTGACTCATATGCGTAGTTACTGTACTGAATTGCATTGTCTAGAATAGTTAAATTGATGAATTAATAGGGTATTGTATATGGTAGCATGAACTATCATAGAATTGTATATACATTGTTGAACCGTTGTGTTCATGGTGTTATTGATGAACATTACAGGCCTAGTTGCTCGTGCCGGTCATGCTGAGGCCGCACCGCCAGTGGAAGAGACTCATCCGATACCTTCAGGAGGTTTAATCGAATGGACGTGAATCGGAGTGCCAGCACAAAGGATATTTTGGGGAATGTTTTGATAGATGCCTTTGTATATTCATTTTGTTTAGTAATTAGATGTCATCTGTATTGTATTTGAATATGCAGTGGTTGACTTCAATAGGAAGTGAATTATGTATATTGGCTTTACCTTATGTAAAGAACTTGTTCAATTTTTAGTAGTTGTCAATGAATACATATATCTATGTCCGCATAATGTACATTGACAGGTACGTATGTAAGATCCCTTTTGGACTTCGTCTTAACTTTGGTTAATTCGGGGTTTACGGGAGTAAGTATGATTGGATTCGCGACCCGGGGTTAATCCCAATTACTCTGATCTCAGGCTCAGGTCATGATAGTGGGCAAGACAGATGCAGAGCAAAAACCAAAGAGAAAGCCATCGCCAGCAAAAAACCGCACCTTTTCATGTCCTGAGAGCTGGAAGAACGCCTTAAAGTTGAAAGAGAGAAGCTTGGCATAGATAGAAAGCTATGTAGTAGTTTGGTGTTACAGTTATTTTGTCGCTTACTACTGTGCAGATTGATTTCTACTGGGATAAAAAGTACCATGACATTGCATTTTTGCTTTTGTTTACCCTCTGGCCTTCTGTTTTATGGAAGAACCTCTGATGTGGTTGGGTTGCAATTGACATTTCCAACTCAATATATTGATTGGGTTTGGGTTGAGCCCATAAATATGGCCTATAGTTGTCGACCGATCTGAACCCTATCTAAGTCAACACATTGCCACACCACCTATATGCTGGTCAGATTAGCCATGACAGGCCAGTGGGCACAACTGAGGGGTGTCTGGTTTGTTTAATTAGTTTTGAGTTTTGGGGGCAACCAACTAGGTCATGGTTTGCCGGTCTAGTTCGAGGCAGAATGGGCTCAGCTTGTTTAGCAATTCATAATGCCCATTATTACTAGACAATTGATTCAGGCCGGGCCACCTTGTCAGGCCTTTAGCGGAACATTTATTTTAAGTCCACTGTGTTTACTTATCAGACCATAGCTTATGTCCAGGACCCAGCTTATGTCCACATAATTTTGTTTCTTCATATTTCTTAGTAAGTTAGGGATTTAGCTTTAATGAATTACTTTGATCCTCAGATGTACAGATCTAGCCAAATGTCCTTTAAATTGGGATATCTGTTGTATAATTATAGGAGGGATATCTCGAGGGCTAATCTTCACGAAGATTCAGGGTTGAGAATTATTCATCGTGATCTCACAGCAAGCAATATTTTTTTTTCAGACATGAACCCATATTCGGACTTTGGCATGGCAAAGATATTAGGGGCAGACCAAAATCAAGGCAGCAGTAGTGGAATTGCTGGAACATTGTAAGTTTGGTACCTTGAAGCACTTGCTTATTCCCTTGCTTATATTGTTTATCTAAGACTATATCCCTAGTAGAATTGGTGGAACATTGTAAGTTTGGTACCTTGAAGCACTTGCTAATATTGTTTATTGTAGATTATATCCCTACTCTGATGAAAACACACACAGACAAGCACATTCCATTTGTGCATGGAATGTTGTAAGGTTCCATACCAACTCTATTTGAAACTGAATACTTTAGATACTCAGAAAATCGGATACCCGATTGCAACCCTACTTGTCACGGGTTTTCCAAATTAGATAGTGAGTGTACTTGGAGGTTATGGGATCATAGATGTATGCATTAGAGAATCTTGACGGAACATTTTTTTTATTATTTATCTTCTCAAAGCGGTTTATCAAACTAGAAAGCGGGTGTGCAATTGTTCGTTTTGCACTTCCACACCCCTTCTCTTTTATTTCTCAGTGCATAATTTCCCAGTAAAACCAAATATAGTACATGTCTTGAAAGAGAAAGCAGTTAGGGAAAGTCTCATTAGTGGGTTAACTAGGTTTTAGGTTCACTAAATGAACTAGGAGAAAGTTGATTTGAAGTTATCAATAGAATACAATAAAAAAAAAAGAAAAAAAAGAAGCATAGGTGTGATATTTATTGGAAGATTCAGAGGATGGTTTGGTTGTGGCTGTAGACAACTAACAATGATTAACTTCAAACAAACAATATGTGAAATAATCTCTTGTTAGTGTTTTTGACAGAAGAAAATGATCTGTAAGGTTGTTTTCCCATGTATAGACCTATTGGAGTTAACTTTTTGGTGTGAATTTACCATCGTACTCTCCATGTATAAATGCTATACTAATGACAATAGCATCAAATTTCAAACATTTCACATTAAATATATATATATATCTCACTGGTGGCATTTATTTAGACCAATATCTCTTAGAATATTACATTAACATGTCATATGACCCCTTCTGTTGTACGAGTCACCAATACATTCAAATTTAGATACATATATCAATATAAATTAACGAGGTTCTAATTCAGTAATTGACACCTCATTTATGGATGCTACCGGAAATTTTCTTGAAGATGGATCCGAATGATTTTCCATTGAAGAATCTTGAAAAGTAGGTTCCACGGTATTGCTATGGAAAAATGCAGGCGCTGAAGGCGCTGGCATAGTGAGAGAAAAACTAGTCAGCATCATAACAACTGAAGACATGAAGGGTCTTGAAGTTACATCTTCTTGAACACATAGTAAACCAATATGGATGCATCTCACAACTTCAGTTCTCGAACAATGCTCACTAATGCTAGAATCAATGATCTCCAAAATAGTTCCATCATTCCATGCTTTCCAAACCTACAACAAATCAATGCTTCAATTATCTATAAATTTATAGGGTTTCGACATGTGCGCTCAAGATTCTAAAGCACATAAAATTTTCTTATAGAGCTCATACTTACATAGCTTAGAATGTCCCCACCACGATCTGACTCATATGCATTCTTTAGACCAGTTATGATTTCTAGGAGTAGCGCACCAAAGCTATACACATCTGATTTAACTGGGAATTGCCCATGCATAGCATACTCTGGGGCCATATATCCGCTGGATTTCATTATTGTGAAAAGAGCATTAGAGATTTCTAATAGGATACACTTTGTAATTTAATTGCAATTAATATAAAAAAAATGTGATATTGGAGCATATTATTTGCACGACCCGTAAGTCAATCTAATGCCAATTTCGATGGTCCTAACTCCTGAGCATTGAAGAGAGAGACATTATCATCGTCAGAGATTTCCCAAAAGATTCCACTATTGGATCAGTTTATCATTTGTGACGTTTTGATTTATACATATATATATATATTATTTATTTATTTTTATTATTATTATTATATAGTTGATTGTATTTTAATTAAATATGCTATTAGTCTAAGTGGGGACCATGTTAGGCTTAGGTTTGGTGAGTTAGGCTTGTTGGACAGGAGTCTTGACCCATAGTTAACCGGGCCTAGTTTAGTGGTATAGTCATTCTCAAACCAAAACTCTAATTCTTCTCTAATCCAAACTCCTTTCTTTTTAGAACCCAAACTCTATACTCTTTAGAATTTAAGTTAGACAACAACTCTTATTCTTATTTTCTATTTATACACCACCACACTCTTTTATTTTCACACACAACTCTCTCTTCCAACTTTTCTCTGGGTTAGTGTTTTGGGCTTTTGCAGTAGGAATTCTACATCGTCTCTCTCAACAGTGGACCTCATGCAAGTACCTAACCATAATTTGTTAATTTAATGCTTGTGTTCTTCTTGATTCGTATGTAGCCCTTTTTTTTTATGCCCTCGATGTTTGATTTTCTCTTTTGGATGGAACCTTGCACATATATGGCCACGATCTTTTTATTCTAAATTTTGCGGTATGAGTTATCTTGAAAATATTTTAATTGTAGTTAACCACCCACTGGACGATCCGATCATGGATTTGGTCCGGGCATTCAGCCGTCTATGGCTGGGTGATAGTGTGGTGAAGTTAATCCAGGGTGGGGGCCACTATCCGAATACCCCTTGCAGCGTCTGACGTGAAGCCTGTTCCAGGATGGGTTTCTGTGTGGCGGTTTACAACTTGGACATGAAGTGGGAATTAGTGGTCCATGAGTGCATGGAAAAAGTGAGGGATTTTTGTGAGGATCTCGATTAGTGATGTGTGAGGATAATAAAGGTTGGTGATGACCTGATGATGTTATCCCATGTGAGGTTAATACAGAACCTGATGTGGTTTGGGAGTATATAAGAGAGAGATTGGTGATGACGTGGTGGGGTAAAGAGATGAGTCATGTTATGACAACGTACTTTTAACACTTGGCCCATTAGATTTTAGAAAAATAGCCCATTGTAATTTTCATGAAACCAATTAGATCTTGGGCCCGTTTTATAAAAAATTGAATTTAGAAAAATATTATAGATGGAATCCTTAGGTTTTCTAAAATTATACATTAAGGTTGTTATTTACAAATTAATATTTAAGTAATGTCTTTGGGGTTAAATTATATTTTTGTACTTTATTAATTGGATCATTGAACCGAGTAAACACCGTCCGGCCAAACGGTATCTTACCAACGTGAGATTTAGTACTTCATATGACTTCGGGGAAATCCTAATGGATTCGGGCTCAACCCATCTCTATTGGAAAACCCTTAACTGGGTCTATGCACCATTGATTGAGAAGGAGTGCGTTGATATTTTATCTATTAGAGATTCTTGTGGTTATTGGGTACGAGACCTTATGTTTGACCTTAGGATTGACTTGTAATTATTCATTGACCTTCGAGTTTGCATACATGATTGAGTTTGATATTGGTCTATTAGCTGCATACCCTATGTTGATTGGATATGGACCGTGATGTGGCGTGGCAATCGATTGAGATATTGTAGAGGTTTATTCGAATGATTTGTTTGGTATTCGATTATGGATTATTGTGCAGTCAGCCCTTCACTTTGACTTAGGCTTTTGTGTCAGAGCTTTACAGATCATTAGGTCTATTATACTATGATATGCATATATATATATATATATATATATATATGTATATTGATTGGGTCATATTCGAACGATTGCAGTTGTAATTGGACGGTTGATTACCGATGTGTACGGACACTGTAATATCTAAATTTCGAACCGGTTTATCTGGCTTACGATTTCAATTACGAACGGTTTATGACCGCCGGCCTTTCGAACGAGTTTTCCCGCTTTATAATTAGGACTGACCACCCAAATTAAGCAGTAGCAGTGCTTCTGTGTGATTATCGTATTGATTTGTTGCGTAGAATGGATTTAGGTTATACGTTCTTTTTATTATTGTTCCATTGTTAATCTCTTATGATCATTATATGTCTTTACTCTCATTGATCTTGTGTTTTATTTATGAATTATGCTTTTGTACTTGTTGTTTACTTTGTTTATTAGTGCATAGGTACCGACCCCTACCCTACTGTGGAGACGGAGATTGGTCAAGCGTTTTAAGCGTTTGAACCAGTTGACGAACCTAAGTGGAGAGCTGGAGATGGCTACGGAGCCGTCTGAGCCTGCCTGGGAGATAACGTCATCTTAGAACTTCTTTAGATGAACTTTCTTTAATGATAAACATTTTCTTAGTAATTGTTTGATTTATTCTGCAACTTTAATTATTATTTCTTCATCTGATGATTGTGCTGGATCTTAATTATGAACCTTGAATACCAATTGAATAACGCTTCCATCGAATTTAATGAAATTTATTTTGACTCACCACGGTTTGTTATGTGAGTCCACTTTTGGAAGCTTGTGTTGTATTAAACACAAAAAAATAAATATTTATTCTTATTTTTCATGTTATCCCATGGTTGTATTTTTTGGGATGTGACATCATTGCTAGTAACAATCAGACCATTTTCGATCTACTCCTTCCCATCACTAACTGGTGCCACAAAATATTAACCAGAGCCCACTTGGAGGAATTGCAGATCATTTGTTTATATCGTTGCCAATTCAAGTGTTTTGTTTCTCTGACTTTTTTAAGAATCAGATCATTTGTGGGGCTAAGGGAGTGAGTTTCCTTCATGTGAAACCTTCCCCTGTTCTCTCCTTTCTGAGTTTGCACTTTTTAGTTGGGTTTAAAAGTAAGTTCTCTAAGTTCTTTGTTCAATATCCATTCCCTCATCCATTTGCTCTCAATCCTTTCTTATTCCTCCATATACTTCTCTTTCTCAAGAAATTTGAGATCTGACACATTTAACCTTTCTACTACCCACACCCTTTCAAACTAGAACAATAGTTTTTCAACCTTCACTTCCCATTCAACCTTTGTACCTACTCACATGTTTCTAGACCCCTACCCATGCACTCCCTTCTAAACAACAATCATAGGCCCTCAAATTTGATCAAGCCTTAGGGCTTATTTGGATAAATGAAGAATGGAATAAAATGAAGTGGATTTCATATGTAAAGTGGAGTGAAGAAAAGTAGGTTGAAGTTAAAGTAGAGTACTTCACTCCACTCCATTTGAATGCTTATTTTGAAGTTAAGGTTTGGAGTAGAATTTACTTTTACTCATGGAAATTGAAGTATTTAGAGTTGAAGTGAAATAGAGTACATGTGAGCCACAACATTACTTAATCTATTGAGCCAGACTCATCCAAACGGGGTAGAGTTGAAATTTTAGACTGTTAGTGCCCATTTAACTTCACTCTACTATATTTTTTGCCTATCCAAACATGCCCTTTTAAGATATAAAAACTTTACTACCTCCAACCTCATTGTTATTCAAGATTGACAACGATGTCCTTTAGCCACAAGAAACCTACGAAGAAAATCAATCCTATATCAGGGAAATTTCCACCATCAAGAAACTTGTAGGTGCCACTCTTTGGCCGACAGGGAAGATGGATCCTAGTTTTATCTTAAAAACACTTTCCCCATTCCCGGTCTACAATGCTGTTCTATTCTTTCTGCCAAAAAAAAAAATCACTTAGGTTATGGGAACAAACCATATGATCACACTATAGGTTCATCTACATATGATGCTTCGAAAAAGGACATGAAAATCTAGAGTGGATATTTTTGAAGCTACATCGTTTAGGAAGTCCTAAGAATCTCGCCAATAAGGATGCATATAAGACCCCGACCCCGCCTAAGTTTGATTAGCGCTTAATTAATTTTAATTAGGTGCCTAATATGTGTTTTGGTTGGTTTTATGATGGATTAGTTAGATTAGTGGGGTTTGACCTTAGTTAGGTAGAGTTATGGCCTTTCGATAGTTTTAATTTTGTGGGTGTGTATTTCTAGTATGGGTGGGTCTTCATGTGCATTTCATCAAGCACTTTCTCTACATCAAATCCTATGTGTGGACCCAAACCAATTGGATCCAACCCAACTCAAATCCAAGCCCAAATCAAACCAAAAGCCGCTTTTTCAAGATTCATCTAAATAGCATGGGCTTGCATGCAATGGCCAAACTCAACTCCCATTTAAACAACCCAACCAGCCACGTTTTTTCCCCTCATTCCTTCCCTTCATCTGAGAGAGAGCTCTTCCTCTCCTTCCTTTCTCCTTCAATTTCTTCATTCTCTTCTCTCCATCTCTCAATTCTAACTCAGAGAGTGACTGCATGTGAGGACTTCCAGCCCATCTGCTTCTTCAACATCATCTCTAGTTCCTACAAGCTCTCATACACATCTTCAAACTCACTACACAGCCCATTGGTAAGCTATCATTCTCTCCTAATTCATCTCATACACCTCTTCTAACTCACTACACAGTCCATTGGTAAGCTATCATTCTCTCCTAATTCATTTATCTTACTTGAAATGGTAATTAGGATTGTTAAGATGTACATGCGTCTCCTTCCTCCTCATTTTAGTTGTGAATTGTGGTTCATTGTAGGATTTTATCTCTTACTTCATCATCATCATCATCTTCTTCTAATCATAATGATAAGATCTCTTTTACCTAATGATTCTCCAAACTTTGAATTGGCTGTTTGGATTCAATTAAACTACGTGCATATTACATAGCTATCATCTCTTGCATTCTTTATTGTAGGAAATTCATGTGAGCATAGAAATTGGGGGTTTTTACATAAGTTGAATCTAAGAAGAGATTAGAGTGAAAAGCACCAAAAAGAGGCAAGTATGAGTAAATTAGATTCATGTATGTTAATTGGTTCACTGATTGGGTATTGTTATTCCTTGGAATGTTAGTTCAGCCTTTTCATTTGAATGAAGTTCATAATGTGAAATGGTTTATGTATATATGAGTGTTAATGGATAATGGAATGGATGTTGATTGATAAATAGCTTGTACATGGAGCTTTGGAGGCTCAAATCATATCTAACATGGTCTATGGATGATTGGTAATTGAAATGGGATAATGAATGGCTGAAATTGGACATTTTCAGACTGAGAAATTGCCCAGAATTCAGCCAGGCGGATTGGGCCAACTCGAGCGGGTAGGCCCATTGAGACCAATATTGCCAACTTTGAATTGCCATAACTTTTGATTCGTACATCGGATTTTGGAGTTCCAAATATCATTAGAAAGCTCTTGGAACATAGAAATTAGTAGTCCAGACATCCTACTGATCAGAGATTGGAATTGGAAGTTGACATGTGGCCCATTGAGCCGGGCCCTATCTCTTTTGGGAAAAGAGACTTTATATGTAGTTTGGACCTTAGATTGGAACCCATGGACTAAAATCTTCATAATCAATTCCTAAAGATGATTGTGACACAAATACTAAACCAATAAGGTTTTTAGGTTGTGAAAGGATTGACCTTGTAGGTCCCTAGAGATAGAAGTCCTAACCGATTAACTAAGTCCAATGGAAATTGTAACACATGAGAAGTCTTGGGCTGAGATTATCTCATGTGCATGTCCATTTGTCTAGCACTTTACCATGGGTGTTGGTTTAGTAATTTCGATGCATCACGCACATAAACAAAGTGACACCATTAAAATGTAGCATGTGCATCAAGTTACCTAAAACTACACCGAAATGGACAGTTCGAGATGATGGATAATTAGATTAGGATTGGCTAGTAAACCTCATTGATTCCATTAATCACATTGCGTTTGCATATTGTTATTGACTTTATCTCAATGATTATTTTATATAGTATTCGTGTTATTCTCTTATAGTATTGCTATTATTTTTCAATTGTATCATGCATGGACTTGATAAACTATAACGTCCCACGAACACAAGATCCTATCCAGAGGAGGTGAGACAGAAGGTCAAGATCCTATCCCAATGAGATGGGACGGAGTGGAAGCGAATGACCAACCGATGTCAAGATCCTACCCAGAGGATGTGAGACCCCGAGTCAAGATCCTACCTTGAGAAGGTGAGACAGAAGTGAGTGTACTTGATTAAATTGAATGAGTCGGCACTACTTAGTTTCGACCGGATGATATTCGACGGGGTTGAATCTTGGTTTAGAATTGAACGTCGCTGTGCAGTAGACAGTTTAGAGCACCGGAACTCCACAACCCGGGTAGCCAGGAGGACCTTTGGTCGGGCCCCTAGTGAAATCCCACGTGCTCTCTATTAAGGGAGGATTGAGCAAAAGTAGTAGCCAACTAGAATGAAGTATGTATTTGATCTTGATTCAATAAAGCATGAATTACTCATAAGCACAATGTGCCAAGTTTCTGATTATTTGACATCTTTTAATCTTCTGTCAATAATTCAAATTTGATATTATATGTGATATATCTTAATTGCTCATACATGTTTGACTCGTCATATTCATGGTGCTACACGGTGTCACAGGGATCCAAATTACCAAAGAGGATAGGTAATAACCTTCATATTAGAGACTTGACTGGTAAGGTTAATGGTTAGCTTTGACCGCCGGAGTACGTATAAGTGTGGTAATTATGACTTGAAACTAGATAGTTAATCTTGCACTTAGTTTAAGTATGTATTGAAGGTTTAAATTATTGGCTTGTTAAAGAAAATTGTAATATAATAGATTGGTCAATAGACTTCTCATGGCTTTGTTATTGATGATATACATGCTTCCACAAATAAATGTTCTTTGACAGGTGTCTGTGGGTAATCCTCTCACGTAAAATGTGGAATTTTCTCCTTCGTGAATTTCGAGTTGTTCCGGAATAGGTGCGAGTTCACGAGAGTACGCAATGTATATCACACTTTAGGAACCACCCTAATTAGGGGATTCACCGGTCCGGGATGTGACAATGCATGCATCTTTGCCCTGCACTATGAAAATATAAATGTATGAATAGCAAATTTACGTTGTTGTAGAAGCTTATCTCTTTATCTAGTCTAATAGAAGTTTATCCCAGATCCGATTGGCCAAATGGGAATGGTACTCTAGGGGGTTATAAATTCTTTGTATGACAACTCGGAGACTAGAAGTATTTACATTGTTAATGTTTTCAAGGTTGAGCTCAATAAGCTCCATTCCTCTTGCTAGTATATTGTCAATCTTCTATAAACTAGTCAAAAGCAAAGCCATTTTCAGTCTTGATTTTCTCTTGGAATCATATGTCTAAGACCTTGCGAGAGACTGCCCTTTAGTTAGAGTGTGTTCCTTCACCTTTTTAAAATTTTTTTTTTATTAGCAACTGTAAGCTATATTTAAGAAAGAACTTGAGTATAAGCATAGCGCCAAAAAAAAAAAAAAAAAAAAAAAAAAAAAAAAAAAACAAAGGTACTGGTATAAAAGCCTTATACCAACACTATAAACCAAAATAAATCACCCAATAAGAGCTACAAAAGGCCGAACCTTATGAACCCCTTGTTTGGCCAAAAGGGTCTGCAAAACCATTTGCCAAGCAATGAACATGAGAGAAAGAAACCTGAGTTGAAGAAGATAAAGCCTTGATTTTTTTATTATTTTACCCAAGTTACATGAAAAGTTTTCCCGCTTTACTTTAGTTTCACACTATTACTGTAGGTTTGTGTTTGTTCAATAATGTTTTTATTTTTTTATAAATTATAAAGTTTTATTTTTGTTGATCAATTCCATATATTAATTGTACATTCATTTGGGTTTAGTTTTATTGTATAATAATTATTTCAAAAGCTTGAATACCGTATTTCAAGTACAACGTATAAGTATGAGAAAATAATAACAACATTATTTATTGTAGGAAATTGTGTGGCCCGCATGTCACGGGTCCCACGTTAAATCAAATAGGGCTGATGCTAACAGCGAATACAACCCCACTTAATGTAAGACTGGATCTGATCCCACTAATAAGACTCCCAATAGGATTAGTGGATATGAGTTTCTTAGCGAAGAAGTCTCTAGTAAGTGTGACTCTTTGAGACTTGTCTATATAAGTTAAGGGAGCCTTAGGGTTGGTATTATTCCATCTCAAAAGAAAGACAAGAGGCGAAGAGATCCGTAAAGCTTCCCAATCGCCAGAACAAACATAGATCTCCGACCGCGTGTCGGAGTCTCCGCATCGAAATCCATCAATTGGTATCAGAGCTTGGTAAAGTGCGTTTCGACGATTTAGATCGCAAAGTTACTATTTAGATCGGTCTAGATCTAAAGTTTTCGTTGAAAACCCAACCTTCTTCGTTTTTCTCTGCAAACTGAAATTGGGAAGATGAAGATGAAGTTGTGTTGCCTCAAGTTTCGCGCATCATTAGGAAAGGAGAAGACAACCACGTGCATGATACCATTCCTTTGGTGGAAATCAAGATCACCAAAGCACTCGGTTCCATGCACTCACGCCTTGAGGTTCCGGCATGCACTCTCTTTTAGTTTTCTTTCTTTCTAGCGGAAGAGAAGAGAAGAATTGAGCATGTGCTTCCATTCCTTCTTATCTCGAGAGGCATGCCAGAAAGGTACAAACGGCTGGTGCAAGCATGTGACGTCAACAACAACGCATAGACCGTACGGCTGACGCAGGGAGGGTGATTTTTAACCATCAAAACTTCGCACAGCAATATCTAGAGCATCTGGACTCCGATTGATGAACGGTTTGGTTTTGCGGAATCATTGAGGGCAAATCTATGCAGTTGCAGCAAGAGGAAGACAATCCAGCAGTTCAGAAAAAAAAGAGGTGATTTTTCTCTTTTAACGGTCAGTGGTATCTGAACCTCTTTTTCAATTTAATAATTATGTCTTCTAAATAAGTTTTTGCATGATCTTGTTTAGGCCGATATTTTAACGACAAGAAGTTAGCCATGTGGAAGCGTCAGATAGACGCATTGCTACACTTTGATGGATTAACATATGTGATTGAATCCGATCCGATCTCCAAACCCGCTAATGATGCCCCTAAGGAACATCATGATGTATATGAACAATGGGTACTTGATAACAAATCAGTGAGGCATCTTCTGGTCAGATTCGTATCCAGCGATTTGGTAAAGCAATTTGAGCATTTTAACACTGCTAAAGAAACCTATAACTATGCTATGGACAAATTTGATGAGACCTCCAAATCTCACCTGATAGAGGCATTCAGCGCATATGTTAACTATAAGATGCCAGATGGATCGTCTATAAGGGATCACATTGACCAAATAGTGGTCCATATAGTAACCTCGTAGCCTTAGGAAAGAAAATGGACGAAGATTTTCAAATCATGTACTTGCTGATGAACCTTCCACCTTCGCGGGAGAATGTATCTCAAACCCTTAGCCTCCGAAAGGATATAACCCTCAGTGAGGTTGAAGCTAGATTGCTTGCTGAAGGACAAAAGCAGGCTGCCCGCACTGTAACACTTACAAACTCTGTCATGATTGCTAAAACTAAGAATAATAACGGTGCGTTAACCGTACGTCAATATGAAAAATAAAATGAAATTCATAGGCAATCAAAAATGGAAAAGGGCCTAAGAATGGTGTTTGCTTTAACTGCAGGAAGCCTGGACACTCTAGTTCTCAATACAGAAAGAAAAGGGGTGAGAGTAGCTAGCAAGGTAAAGTGACCAAAGAACATGGTGATTATGTTGAGATGGTCACAGAGTCCATGATGATGGACACCAATGATAAGAATTGGTGGATTGATTTAGGAGACACCAGGCACATATCAAGAACCAAGGCTAGATTTGTCAAATTCAAAGAGATGAAATCGGGAGATCAGAGTATTTACATGGGGAATGAAACATTTTGTTATGTGTTGGGTGTAGGAAAAGTCAAAATTCCCTTACCAACTGGAAAATCCCTATATCTCTTTGATGTTTTCTTTGCTCCAGCCACGAGGAGGAGCGTCATCTTTGTAAGACAGTTGGCTATGAATGGATTCGAAATCAGATTTAAAGCTAAAGAGGTTACAATTGGCATGCGTGGTCAAGTTTTAGTCAATGGCTTTCTTTCAGATAAATTATATTTGCTGGACACTCTTAATGATGAAATAAAATCTAGTTTCCATTCTTCTGTGTGTATGAATGTGTGCATGGATGGTTTGGCAATGTTATGGCATTTGAGATTATGGCACATTAACAAAAACAGAATAAGTAGAATGGTTAGGGATGGACTCTTACCAGATTTAGGTAAAGTGGAGTACCCTATATTTGAACCATGTCTAAGTGGAAAAATGGTCAAGAAACCATTTCCAAAGGGAACTAGAAGTTCAAAAATATTGTCCATAATTCATTATGATATTTGTGGACCATTGAATATCCAAAATACGAGGAGACATTTTCTTCAATCGTAAAATTTCAACCCATAAGAACCTTAGCGGCATTGGTAGCATGTCGTGACCTTAAATTGCACCAGATGGATGTGAAAATCGCATTCTTGAAGAGTAAATTAGAAGAAGAAATTTATATGAAACAAACTGAGGGGTTTGTGGTGCAAGGTCATGAAGACAAAGTGTACAACCTTAATAGGGCATTATATGGATTAAAACAAGCCTCGAAACAAAGGTATAGAAAATTTCACCAGGCCATAGGAAACTGCATATAGTGGGATGCATACACATATCCACACACATGCTCATGCAGTATTGTAATATAGGAAACTTGTAGGAAATTCTCTTTCTTGTTTTTATTCTTTGGTAAAAATAAAACTTGTAGAAGTTATGTTCCCTTCTAGTTGGATTTCGCAGTTGCTTGGTCTCTGTCACCATCACTTTCATAGGATTTAATTTAGCAAATAAAATTAAATTACTATTATGATAATTTGGTACCATTTTCTTTTAAAAGGAAGGACTGTTGGGTGGCCCCTTGTGGATCTTCACCTTTAATCCTCCACTCCACTTTTTGCCCATTTCTTAGATATCCATTGAATGGAAATCTTAACCATTAATAAATGAGCACTAAGTGGGCACAGATGATATAGCTGTTTCAAGTATATGCATGAAGTTTTGTGTGTTCACCCCTCTTTTTGTGAGTGTACACACATACAACAAGTTTTTGTGTGGCTTTTTTTTTTATTGTTTTCTTTTTTCAAAGTAAATAATATTAGCATAGATAAACAAGATGAGCAAGTGCTACAAGGTACGAGGACTTACAATGTTCCAGCGATTCTACGTGTATTGCCACTAACTTGGTCCCCTCCAAATATCCTTGCCATGCCGAAATCTGATATCTTGGGAATCATGTTTTCATCTAATAGAATATTGCTTGCTTTGAGATCACGATGAATAATTCTTAATCGTGAATCTTCATGAAGATAAAGAAGCCCTCTAGAGATTCCTCCAATAATTTTAAAACGGCGTTCCCAATCCAAAGAGGGGCGTCTGTCTGGATCTGTACATCCCAAGATTGCATGATTTTATAAGGTAATTCATCAAAGCTAAATACCCAAATCAAAAAAATAATAATAATAACAATAATAATAAAATAAATGAAATGAAACCTATGCACCACGATACTGGGCCAGTCAGGGGGCCTTTAAGCAAAGGCCCAAGCCACCCATCCTTAAATTAGGTCCAAGTTCTAGCCCATGGGCCTAAAAGAACAGCTATATTTCAGCACACTGCAGGCTCGTCTGGTTTGAGCCCCCCTGGCTCATCCTATAAGCACTCTTAATCTTAACTAATCCATGGATCCAAATAAGATCCAACTAATTGGCAGAAAGCATATTGCAGGTTTGCACCAATTGAAATTCTCTCTCAAATAAAAATGAGCTAAGGTTTCACACATGTAGGCTGGATCCTGGACCGATGAACATATTGAATACATTGAGCTAGAATTAATGTTTCACCAAAGCCCCCGAAAACGTGGCCTCAAGAGATTTGGGCCTATCCCTGCTGCTCAGGCATATGAGCCGGACCAGCTAATTAGGGATAATTGGTTTCCTCGAATTCAAAACTAAACAAGCTTGGCTACGACAATCCATGGTCTAACCCACTGGCCCATTTGCAGCCAAGACGACCTACCTAGAAGTGGTCCCTACTGCGGCTGTGTACACTTCCAACTATATCATATCATATGACTGCAAGAAATCTCATAAACTGTCCACTTTCAACAAAGACAGTTGGCCCATGTACTATGGGGCCCATTAGATGGAAGATCCAGTTCATTGGACCTTTGTACCATCCAAGTGAAGCCAAGTAGACAGGCCCCTCCTGGAAGATGTAATTGAAGAAATAGAGCCATACCAAAAAGAAAGTAGTCGAGGCTTCTGTTTGGAATGTATTCATAAACGAGCAACTTCTCTTGTACTTCCACACAGCACCCATAGAGTCGAACCAAATTTTTGTGGTGAAGCTTTGCTATTATTTCTACCTCATTCATGAATTCATCTAGACCTTGTCCTGAATTTATAGACAACCTCTTCACAGCTATTTCTTTCCCATCTGGAAGACTACCCTGCAATTAGGTAATAAATGATTCGAAAAAACCTCTTTAAATTCAACAAGGATGGTAAAGAAAACAAGGTAAAATAAATATCCACTCTCAAGATATCTTGTTATCAAAGATAGTTGTCAATGTTAAGGATATTTACTGGGTCTTACATTTCAGTGAATGCTTGGTCTCCAAAAGTGGTTTTTTTTTTTTTTTTGGTACATGTTCATGTGGTCCACAGAAAATAGCTCGATTTTCTATTAGCACAAAATGTTTGCTAAAAAGAAAAAGTTGAACAAACTCTTCTCAATTCCGTAGAAATCCATTTCCCCGGCATCAGGGAAGTGGGGTCAGAATTCTGGATATATTAGATAATCAGGTTTGGTCGAAATCATATTAGATCACTTTAACGTAGGCACTCCATATAGTAGACACCAAATATATGGCTAAGAAATTCATAATTTTTTGTTGTATTGTAATTAATTATTAACTTTAAACATGAGATAAACTCTATCCTCTTCTACTTTTTTTTTATTTTTTATTTTATAGCTGTTTCAATAGGATAACTCTATATATACCTTGAATGGTATTGACCGAAGAAATCAGCTGATTTAATCTCTGTGGAGTGCATCTTCATTTGATCCAAATGGCCTGTGTTAGGCACCATCCTAAGGTTATTGGATCACATTTCCCCGGTTGAGTTGATTGCACTATTAGAATGATATGCATGACATACATAGCTATATTTCTCACGCATGATCAATCTAATGGTCTATTATCACTACACCAAAAATCGGAAATTGGAACGGAAAAGCGTTCCTAATCCTTCCGTTCCTAATCCGTTAAAGTGTTCCAATTTCCGTTCCAATTTGGATTAGGAACGGTTGGTACCAAATTGGAACACTTTAACGGATTAGGAACGGAAGGATTAGGAACGCTTTTCCGTTCCAATTTCCGATTTTTGGTGTAGTGTATTAAAGTCTATTCATAAGATAGGAGCAATTTGCACCAAATAACAGTGGGACAATAGATGTCAAATCAGGTTTTATAAGCCATCAGCACCATTATTGTAGCATCATAGGATCATTTCACTTTTTAATACATTAATTAGTTTTTTTTTTTAAATACATTAATTAGTTATTACCTTGTAAACTATGCCAAATCCACCTTCTCCGAGCTTATTTTCGTCTGAAAAATCATCAGTAGCAACTCTAATCGTCTCAAAATCAATTTGTAAGAGTATGGCACTTCCATCTAGTTGATCTACACAAATAAAAGGCATTTGAATCAAAATTCATGATTATTTTCAAGAACTTGAGGAATTCAATAGAATTCTTGCAGTAGAGGAGTATGAGATGGAGACCTACCCATGGCTGAGGTGTCAGTCCTTTTCTTTTGTGAGTAAGTCTTTTTCTTCCAAATTCGTAAAAAAACAGCAATAATAAACAAGATAATTGCAACAGCAATTGCTGGAATCAAGATAACAATGATTCTAGATGAATTATTATTTTTGTCTGCACACATTAGAAATATTTAAGTTAGTATTTAAAAAAAATTGCTAGATTAAAAAAATTGTAAGCCAATAATCATCAAATAAAAATGACTATAGTTTCCAAGCACTTGTGTTTTTTCGAAGCTCTTCTTTTATTATTATTATTATTATAAATAGAGAAAATGATCTGATTATGATGTCCATCTTAGAATTACAATATTCGTATTGTTATTCTAATTAGGGGAGGGAGGGACATGCAACAGTACCAATATAAGGATATCAGGATATCTTGACCATCCACCTTCTAGTTCTTCAATCAAGGTATTCATCCTATCCAGATTGTGTGAAGTGAACTAGAAAAAAGTGGCTTCTCATAGACAAATTTAGGTCTTCATGAAGATTGCTCTCTCCCAAAATGTGTTTCGTTTATCATAATTGTTGCAGATCTAGTTCAACTAATCTAAAACTTCCAAAATGAGAAACGCTATCGCTAACATAATACAAATGGGCTTCACATTTGCTTGGTCTAAGTCATTCATATATTTATCATTTCTCTCTCCTCTTTTTCCAAAATGAATAAGCATGCAACCCATATTTCAGTCAAATTGAATTGATTAGTACATTTCTATTTGATAGGTCTAAATCAATCCGATGAATAGCAATGACAGAAACAACTCTTAAACAGATGCCATCCATTTCACTGTTAGAGGTGTTCATGAGACAGACAGGTCTCTGGTGATATATCAAGTGAGGGATTTCCTCACCATGTGTGGTGAGGGACTCCCCTTTTTGGAGAAGTTTTAAGTACAAAAGGGCTTTTGTACTTGAAGGGAGTACATCCTTTTGTACTTGAAATTTCCTAAAAAGAGGAGTCCCTCACCATGTATGGTGAGGAAATCTCTTACTTGAATACCCCTATATATATATCCAAGCTCGACCCCAAACGCATCACCATATCTGGGCCGAGCCTGAAATGGACTATAGGTGCCTAGCTCGAGCCCATCATGCCTCAAAATGGTCAGGGATGAGCCCATCTATTTAGTCATTCAGCCTCAAGCCCAATTAGTACTCACAATAAAAAGTGACAGATCTCATATTCAAATAGAAATATACGAATAACAGTAAACAAAGAAAGTTTAATATTTGTGGCTATTCTCGGTTCCTGAAGAGCCCCCCGGTCCGGGCTTATGGATTTCTCTCACATAACCCAAGCTTGCCAAATATAAGTTTCATGACTGACATGAGTACTGTAAATTGTAAAAGATAAGGCCCAAACCGGCCCAATGCAGGCTGGACCCGGGTAAGGCATGGAATGGCCCAGCCCATGAGCATCCCTAATCATACAGTAAATAATATGACTGTAGATGATGGGGTCACATTCCATACGTTTTTATTTTCTTTTGCGTTCAGTCCTACGGCATGAGGAAATTTTAAGCTGAGTGGTGCACAACTTGGCTGGATTGATTTGGGTTCCCAGCTGGATATCAGCACAATATGAACCCCACGAGACTCTGAATTAAAGCCGGGTTGAGAGTCAAGCTTAGTTTACTCGACACTAGTTAAGCCTAGAATTTGATATCTCAACTTAATAATAAATTTGGTTTCCTGAGTGATTGGAATATGGCACTTAAATTTATCACCGAGACCTGACTTGATGGTAGGGATGTAGATGGGATCTCGATTCTTCGATTATCTGAAGATTTCGACCTGTTAAAAACTGGGTATGTGTCCTTATTTAGACATTAATAAGTAAATGAGTCTAATTCCACCTACGTTCGGACCTGTAAATCTGATACCCGACATATTATCTAAATTTTAAAAAATCTCTCCTAAAAATTGTATTTGTTTTAATGTCATTTTCTACTTAGATCACTTTTTTCTTAACGGCTCTGGATCCACCGTGGATCTGAACCGAACCGACGCATTTATATATTTACGGAAATTGTTTATTTTTAGCGACCACAGGAAGTGGAACACATACATACTGACTCTGACATGGTGTGAATTACAGCTAATTTGAAATTGACATCGGCCCATTTGGACCTTGCCCATAGGCCAGCCTAAAAGCATATTGACACTCATTTGGACCGTAGCGACCATTGGGACCAATTTGACATCCATGCCAGGGCGCCCCCTCCATCGGGGTCAAGTCACGCAATTACTGTGTATGAAAATCACTATCCGCTTCAAGTGCTTGGAGGCCCACTGGGCATCACCAAATTGCCCAATTTAACTCTCACATGGGTCATGCTAACCATTGGATCTAACATCAAAACTTTAATTTGATGGCATATATATGATCAAGATCACCAATTTAATTAAATATAATTGGCTGACCTCTATCCATGATATTGGGAACCAAACAGGGGATCCCTGTTTGGACATGGGGGGGGGGATCCTTATCCATGATATTGGTGTAACAATGAGACTGGCCACTGTAACTTGGGATTAAGTCTAGTCGGGTTGGAGAGAAATTTCTAGTCTTACGATAAACAAAGGTAAACTGTAAACCCAAACTCCTTACCTCTCCCTGGGTTTGTTGGATTTGTAGACGAACGGGGAAGAGTCGGCGAGGGAGCCGGCCCTCCAACAAGCGAGTCCCCAAAGAAATTTCTATCCTCAAACCTTAGACTACAAACCTCCCCAATCACTCTCCCCCCTATCCTTGAATCACAACAGGTCGGAATAAAACCAATAGCATCTTGTAAACACCTGTTGCAAGCAGCCCCAGATATAACAGGCTTGCACTGCACAAGACCATACACATTATTAGTCGACGAGTAGTTCAACTCTCCTGTGGCAAACATCCCACGCCATGGCTGATACGCAGCTTTATTCGCAAGATCACGCATCAAAGTCCCCCGAGATGCCTTGAACGGTTCTACTTGTGAGTCAGTCATATTATTCATGCTCCACACCCAAAACCACCATATGGTGGTGGAAAGGTTGAAGAAGTTGGTGTCTGAGTACTGCAGTTGGCAGAGGTCATACCATATGGCCGAACTCCTGCTTTTGCACAGGCTGAGGATGCCATCACTGGCAAAGGCGGTGCAGTTTCTACAGGCCTCAGGCGTGGCGTCACCGCGGCAGAGGACGAGGCCGTAGACTCTGTCAAGGCCTTGTCCAATAGAGGTGTTGTAGAAGCCTTTGGTGAGAGAGACATTGGAGGAGAGAGAAGGGAGGAGGATTTTGAGGTTGGTGTGGAATGTGCTGTTGACGGTGTAATTTGCTGCGGTTATTCCATTATATGTGTTGTTGCATTCCACTTTCAGAGGGTTCTTGATGAGAGCCTAAAAGATACATTTTAGGCTCCTTAATGAGGACTTGGTTATACCTTAAAAAGAGATTAATTAGATTAATTATGTTATTTTATTGTTTGTAGGTATTACAAGTGCAAGGAGAGAAATTCATAGCTAAAATGGAAGAAATCACAAAGCATGACAAAGAAGGAGTTGCAAGTAAGAAAGATTGCCAAATATGGGAGGAGACTCAAATAAGAAAGCAAAGCAAGAGTCCAAACATTCCTTGGATATCCAACATGGGTCCCACTCATCCCATAGCATGCCAACATGGAAGGTCTTCTAATTGTACCATGATTCTCGGAATTTTCAGAGGCAGCAACTTGAAATGGTCATAACTTTCAACTCGAGTGTCGGATTCGTGAGCTCTACGTACCGTTGGAAAGATATTTTCGAGTAGATATCCGTGGAGTCCAAGATTGTATAAATCGGAGCTATATCGAGGGAAATATGACCTCGCGAAGTTCGCTGTGATGACCAGTGGGCCCGGACCCGACGGGAATCCATCTCCTACCCGAATTAAAGATCCTTTTTCACCCCAAAACTTATATATAGGAGCCCTAACTCGTTTTGGGGGATATTCATACTTTGGGAGAAGGTCTGGAGCAAGCTTTTGGGAGCGGAGCCATGGCGATTTCATCAGAGATTCTTTGCCAATCATCTTCCATGCGTAACTAATTCCTCATCTTTGGGTTGCGATGAAGCCCTAACCTTTTGTTTATGGTGATGTATAGGTTTACGGTTTATTTTAAACGCTTTTGATTATATGACAAGATGCTAATCCATTGAATGGATTTTATGAATGCAATATTTCTTTCTTTGGTATTTTAATCTTGTAGATTTGAATACTAAGTCATATAATGATGCTTGAATGAATGTGCTTGTTAGATTTAGGATAATCTATGCCATAGAGATAGGTTATGCCCTGATTTACACCCACATCCTTTATTTATTGACTCTGAAGGTTTGTAACCAAGACGAGTCTCTATAGCGTTGACAGTAAAACCTGAGACCTATACTTGCCATTGTGCGAGGTTAGAGTGGATTCGTGCCCTTAGATCTTTTCTCTGATTGAATCAAAGTTTTCTTTAATTTGTTAATTTAGAAATTGTTAATTTAGAATTTACAAACCAATCAGCCCATTACTTCGCTTTCTAATAGGATAGTTTAATAATCAGCACTTTGTCTTCTACTAGAATTAGTTTAGGAATTTAGGAAATAACACAACTTAGCCTTTTTGTCCCAGTGGATACGATACTCGGTTAGCATCTTTGCTTTTTCAAGCAGAGATAATAGCGGAGAATAAATTATATTTGAAACCCTATTCTAGGATTGATCAGTTCTCTGCGTTACAAGTGGGGATGTGGAAGAAGAGGAGGAGGAAGAGAGCGGAGAAGTAGAGGAGGAAGGGGCTCATCGCTTACTATTAGGTTTTCTCTCAGCTAACGGTTTGTTGCCTGAAAGTAGGAGGAGAGGAGGGGAGTGTCTTCTTTCTTATTACATACGGAGGGAAGCGTTGACTAGTGGTCTACCAGGTCTTCACTTTCCTACCTACCATCCAGGATATCATGATTCATAACTATTCACCTGTGTCGAGTCACCATGGGTAGATTCATTTGGATAATAATTCTTTCACTTTAAAGTTAAATGCTGATATAAAAAAAAAATTCTAAAAAAAATCCTCAATTATGTCCTTAGGAGAAGCCACATCAACTTATTATGGCTCATTTGTGGATATGTCATTTCAAAAACACATAACATGTGGCTTTTCAATAAAATATGTCTCTTGGGATAAATATGTGCCTTCAATAAAATGTCTCTTGGGCCCATTTATGTAGATGTAATCCAATTTAAAGGAATGCCTTCAAACTCTAAAAATTAATATTATTTTTAAAGTTCTTATTTAGTATTCAAAATGAGCATAAATGCATATGAATCCTTTATTTTGTGTATATTTGCGTGGATTCAGCGATAAAATGTTTGGTTTTCATAGTTTTTTGGTTGATTTGAATTTTTTAATTATTTTGTTATAAATAGATTTATAAAAATGAGTTATTAGTTTTAAGATATTATTCAGGACTTACCCCGTACATGGATGCACAAGAGCTTCATGCTAGTAACACATTAAAGTAGAAAGAACCTGGGCTTACTCAAAGTGGTCCTGAGCGTTCTTTCCTGTACACGGTGCTAGGGGTTCAGACTGAACCCCGTAGACCACGGTCTATAGTGTTTTCAGGCGGATTAGATTTAATAAATTAGTGAAAAACATCTTGTGGGGTGAAGGGTTTGAAAAGGTGCGTGTTTTGAAAAAAGGTGTTAGTAAGTGGACTTTATCTTGGTAAGAGAAAAAGAAATATCACCGTGACTATTGATCAATTATGTGTATAGAATACATGAA
The DNA here is from genome assembly GCA_038049695.1 of Cinnamomum chago. NCBI lineage: Eukaryota > Viridiplantae > Streptophyta > Magnoliopsida > Laurales > Lauraceae > Cinnamomum > Cinnamomum chago. The sequence goes on from CP142458.1 coordinate 56,466,778, forward strand.
CAAACATGTGAACAAAATATATATTTTTTCTACATGCAATTCAATCGTATATTTTATGTATGATCAATTTGATATGAGGCCCAACTCCTATTATGTGAAAATTGACTTGTTGAAAAATAAAAACATAAAGTTAAAGAAAATTTCTAACATTAAAACAACATATCAATATTTTTAAAAGTAAAGAATAAAGGATTTTCTCTTACCTTTCACCAAATCCAGTATATCCAACTTTTATCAATATTCGTAAAATATCACGAATGATATTCTCAAAATATTGTCTGAATTTAAAATATCGCGAGAATATTTTTGTGGAATCTTCTCACAACATCTTGAGAAAAATCCTCTGTTGAAAACTAATCCCGGCAATTTCTCAATGCGATAATTCTCTAAGTACAGAGTAATCAAGGGTTTGAGGTGCCACACAACCCCATTGAGTGTGAATGGGGTCTTGGAAGTGCCGGGGCCACAAGAACGTGTCTTGACAAAATCCAATCTCGGGTCAAAGTTTCCAACATGAGGTGGTGGGTGGTCCTGAGGAATCTTTTTAATCAAAGGCAAGGGCATGAGATATTTATATTACCTTCGGACAAAATAAATGCACCCCTCTTGTATTAATTTTGGACAATTTTCAGTCTAATAAAATCTGGCTCACAATCAAATTGATAATGGATAGAAGAGATAATGTTTTTTTGAAATATTTATGATTTTGTCAAACCCAAACACCCCCCCCCCCCCCCCCCCCAAATTTTGGACAATTTTCAGTCTAATAAAATCTGGCTCACAATCAAATTGATAATGGATAGAAGAGATAAAATTTTTTTTTAAATATTTATGATTTTGTCAAACCCGCCCCCGCCCCCCAAAATTGATAATGGATAGAAGAGATAATTTTTTTTGAAATATTTATGATTTTGTCAAACCACCCCCCCACCCCCCCCCCCCCCCCCAAAGTATTAATTTTGGACAATTTTCAGTCTAATAAAATCTGGCTCACAATCAAATTGTTAATGGATAGAAGAGATAATTTTTTTTTTTAAATATTTATGATTTTGTCAAACCCGCCCCCGCCCCCCAAAATTGATAATGGATAGAAGAGATAAATTTTTTTTGAAATATTTATGATTTTGTCAAACCCCCACCCACCCACCATGTCAACCCTTCAAGAAATACAATACACAACACTCATAATAAAGTACAATTTATCCATAATTTATATCAAGAAAGATTTATTCTTATTTTAAATTGTGTTTTTAATAAGCGGGCCCCACCAGCTGGCCTCACCAATTTTTGGTGAGACTGAGCTGTTGAGGATCCAGACCGTGACATTCAATGGAAGTCACGACCCACGACGCTTTGTCGCTTTCATTGGTCCTCCTCCGAGCCAATCCCCATGACTAACTCATCGTCTAGAAGCACTCAGAGCTGTGACACCGCCCCGCACTCAAAAGATTCTCCACATAGTCATGAAGAAGAATCGGATCCTCTTAAGGCGATTTTCTAATGGGCCATGGAGAGGCCAATCAAGCCCTGACACGTCGCTGTGGGGAGCCTCCCGTGCCACAACCCCCTTGCATGGAGATTTCCCACGGTGACCATGGGGAGGCCAATCAGGCTCCGCCACGTCAATCGTACACAGGTGTAGGGAGGCCAATCAGGTTTGCTCGGTCCCATGGTCACTATGTGGAAAAGTCATAATATTATTATTATTATTATTGGTGATTAGACGGTTGGATCGAGCCATCATCTTGTGGATCACATTCAAGTTAGCCATTCTCAAGTTAAATAAGTAATAATACAATCTTGCTCTATTTTCTCGAATGACTAGGTCCACTTTACTCCCGAAGAAGGCTGTCAGCTTGCTGCTATGGGAAGGAGAATGGGAAAAGATACAGTCTTTAATAATCATTGAGAAGATTTTTACATCATAAGCAAATGTGATTATCATATAAACATCTTATTAATAATATTTATATTATCATAGATATAGTTGGCATGCACAAAATTATCTCAAGCAAATTGACCGTGGATAATTAATAGATGACATCATCACAAGAAGAAGAACGCCTTTTGTCTCACCCAAATTCCATGCCAGACGAAGTTGTAGCCAAAAGAGCGAAAAAAAAATCACAAAGTCGGCCCCCACAAAAACAGATTTTGATGAGGGGCCGGATGACGTCTCAAAATCACACCATTGGGCAGTCCTCATCACAGCAAGAAGTTACTTTTCATCTCCTTCGCATCCAAGTGAGTCGTAATGAAGCCATACCGACCAATACAGTGAATGTTATCACGAAGACTTAAGTCATCAACATCATCATTCATTAATGTCTTCCCCCAATTATGTTGAAGTATGGCTACTGAAATTATATTTCTTCATTTTAATTTATCGCAAAATCTTTAGTGGACTCTAATAAATTAGATTTTGATCGGCACTATCTACGGTTCGAACTCTGGATATGCTATCTCTTCCTGCTTGTGCGGGCTTCGTTTGTATGAGCATTTTTCTCATGTGTGCGGGCTCTTCTCCTACTTATATGGGATTTCTTACCGTGTGTTTGCGGGCTCTCTTTTTTGTCCCAGCCCCCTTCAAAACTGTAAAAAAAAAAAAAAAAAAAAAAGGCTCAGGTCGCCAAGTGGTTTCCACTAATGGGCCCCACTTGTCACACAAGAACAACCACCCGGTGGCCGTGCCTACATGAAAACTTGTCATCGTGATGTGGCAATTCAGGTCCAAGTCTGCGTCCAAGCTAACCCATTTTGCCCTCATCCAAGCTAGCTAAAACCATGGACCGCCTCCCATGTATGGCAGCCATGGGCTAAGACCTATGAGCCGTCCCCATGTTCGATCACATAGGTCCATCTCAAACCCATCTTTTTGAGTCCAAACTCGATCCTTTTGGCCAAGCCCACCTTTACAAGCCCATGTTTTCAATCCAAGTTAAACCCACTTGCCAAACCCATTTTCAATTTAAATTGGGCTCAGCCTCAACCCACTTAACCTGTCTCCACCCAACTTGAGTCCAAGCCGGGTCTAAACCCCTTCCATAAATATCCAAGCCTAGCTGTGGACCCCATCTTGTCAAAACCATAGGCCCCACAGTGGCCGCGGGTCTCAAAGCTCCATAAATGAAGCTCTCATTCATGCCCATTTGACCCAAAACCAACCCAAACCAACAACCACCTAATGACCCATGCACCAAATAACTACCGAACCCACCTATAAATACCCCATGTCTCTCTCATTTTTCACGTAGTCTCAAAAACCAAGTCCTAAGCACCAAGTCCAAGTTGAAGCACAACAGCCAAGCACGGGCAAGGGTGAAGGAAATGACCTTTTGCCCTTGTAATAGTCTTTATATAATTAATGTATTTCTTCTAGAAATTCATTTCAGCCCCTCTTGTAAATGAGATCATTGAAAGAATGGCCGGGGGAATCGCATCACAATACATCACTCCCATATTCGCTTGCTATGTAAAAATGCTGAGAGAAAAAAAAAAAGTTCAAGGAAATTAAATTAAATGGAGTACTTTACCATGGATCTAGAAAATATAGATATCAAAATTGATAATGAGGACGAAGTTCTTATTATGTTGTTGTGTTTGTTACCACCTTCATATGAACATTTTGTTGATAAAGAAACTCTATCCATGGAGGATGTAGAAGCGGCTTTAAACTCTAAAGAGATGAAGGAAAATGTTGCGACTAAAAATAATTATGATAGCTCGTGTGAGGGTTTGGTAGCACAAGGAAAAACAAAATACTATAGAAGTAAGGTCCATCATATATCTAAGTCTAGATCCAACATGAAAAGCATTTAATGGTATTATTGTCACAAGAAATGGCACATGATCAGAAAGAACTTATTTGAAAGACGGAGGAAAGGGAAAGAAATAAAAGATTCGTCAACGAAATAAAAGATTAGTCATCGGATGATTCAATCAGTGTTGGAGAGGGAATATCATATTATGATTACAGCAGTGCACTTTTTGTGAATGCAAATGGTATTCATCATCAAAATGAATGGATTCTTGATTCAAGTTGTTCCGAATATATGTGTCCCAATAGTGACTAGTTTACCACTTATAGAGAAATCAATGGTGATAGTGTCTTATTGGGTAACAACATTGTATGTAAGTCGGTTGGCATTGGAACAATCAAAATCAAGATGTACAATGGGATGGTCAGAATATTGGTAGAGGTTCGGCATGTTGCTGATCTGAAAAAGAATCTTATTTTTTTGGGTGCCTTGGACTTCGACGGTTGTAAATTTTCAACTAAAGGTGGATATATGAAGGTTGTGAAGGGAGCTTTGTTTCTTATAAAAGACAATAGAGTTGCAAGCTTGTGTTTTGTCCGTAAACACAGTTTTAAGTGGAGCTGCAATATCTTCCTCGAATGGCCATGAATTTGTTTCAATGCGTTTATAGTACTTGCGCATGGGCAACAATTGACATTACCAAGCAATCAAAATTTTCTATAGGGGCACAGAGACAGGCAATTTGGATTTTTGTGAGAAAATGCATCTTCGAAAAATATCGATGGGTCAGTTTCAAGAGAGGTATTCATCGCACAAAAGGTATCCTTGATTATGTTCATTTATATGTGTGAGGACCTTCTAAGGTTTATTCCAAGGTTGGATACCGGTCTATGTTGACTTTTATTGATGATTATTTAAGGAAAGCCTGAGTTTATACACTAAAGACGAAGGTTTAGACCTTTGTTACATTCACATGATGGAAGGAAATGATTGAGAAACAAACTAGCAGGAAGGTAAAAAAGTTGAGGACAAATACTAGTAAGGATTACAGATCGACAAAGTTTGAAAACTATTTGAAGGAACATGATATAGTTCGGCATTACATCATTATAGGAACTCTACAGAAAAATGGAGTGCTAGAAAGGATAAATAGAATAGGCTTGCAAAGAGCTCGTTGTATGTTGTTTACTGTAGGATTGTCCAAGGTCTTTTGGGTTGAGGCAATACACGCGACATGCTTCTTGATAAGTAGGTCTCCACACTTAAGGATTGGTTGCAAAATACCGAAAGAAATATTGTCAAGTAATCCAGTTAATTATTCTAACTTAAGAATCTTTGGTTGTCCATAGGGTTCTAAATGGGTCGGTTCCGGTCCGGGTCCAGGGTGGAATAGGAACCGGAACCATTTTTTAGGAGGGGGAACGGTTCCGATAATATTAAAGGGAATCAGAACGGTATGCAAAACGGGCCTGGATCCTGTTTCGAGTATGGTTTCGGGTCTGAACGCAAATAACTGTATTTTTCTTTTTTTACAAAAAAAAAAAAAGAAAATGTCCATTTTCCATAGTTCAATTGCGTCACCTGCAAAAAACGTCTGTAAGAACAATCATATATGCTCAAATAAATCTAACATTTTCTCTATCAGTAACCTGTACTTTTAGCCAGAAATTCAGAAATCACATCTAAACTCTTGTTCTCTAAACCATCAAAATCCCAAACATCACATAAACTCTTACTCTCTAAACCATCAAAATCCCAAACATCACATCCAAAGTCCAACCATCACAAATCAAAAGCTTACAAAACACATTCAAACTACAACCAATAATACATTAGCCCATAAACATCTAATCTATTGTTCACATCAAACTTTCACACCAATTGCAATCCATTCTCCACAAAAAACGTTGTCATTAGTCCATGGCATGCTTCGGCTATAAAGAAAAAAAAAAACATGAGTTAATAAAATTATCATACAATGTGACCATTCAAACCAAAATTAAAAATAAGTAAATGTGTGACTCACTAATCATTTAAAAAGGAAACTGTCACCATCATTTGAGATTATAGTTGCAGTCTCTTCTTCATCAAACTTGGCTTGATTGTGTAGTGATAAGATTGAAGATCTGAAAATTAGACTTAAATGTTAGAAATTTGAATGAATCTGAACCCGAAAGAAATTATATATAAGTATAAGAAAAAAGTTACATTTTCGTGAACTTCTCAACCAATCTTGACAACTCATCAAACTCTTTACTTTAGTTAGGAGTAAATTGCTCCAATAATCATTAATTGCTCTGCCACAAGTACTAAATGCCGACTCCAATGCAATGGTGGATATCAGAATGGCCAAAATATCACTAGTCATTAGAGCAACTTCACGATATTTGGTTGCATTGTTTTTCCTCCAACCTAGGATGTCGAAATCCTCATCATCAGGCCACAGTGCTTCATCCAAATACGTTTCCAAATCCGACTTTCTTTGAATGGATGAATTTTCTTTGATAACTCCTTGAGGCTAAGTTACAATTTAACAAGAGAAACAAGTAGAGAAGCAGCACTTGATGATCTTGTCTCTAAACTATTGCTAGTACCGCCACTGATACTTCCAACATTGGTTGAAAGTCTTCCATCAATAGCATTATTAGTTGACTCAGTGGCATATTCATTGTAAAGCGTTGTCAAAGCAATCCTAACATCTATAATCCTCGCATCATATTCATCACCATAAGTCAATGGAAAGTAATATTCAATTACTTCAAACTTGAGTCAAGGATAAAAAAGGGCAGATATTGATAACAGTGTGGAAATGATATTCCAATATTTTCTAAACTTCACAATCATTTTCAAGGCCATATCTTTGATAAAGGATTCTGAACTAGTGCTCCGTTCTATCAAATGCAAGTGAAGCATGCGAACATCTAGAAAATAAAATTCATTGTCAGGTACTTAGTTCTTGGGAATTTTTCTATCATCTCAAAAACTACTTTCAAACATTTACGTACACTTTTCACATTTTTCAATTCCTCATAACTTGGTGCAAATTTGTATCCAGTATCATGATCACTTAAGTGTTCGAAGGCCTTCTTAAACTGTATCGCTATTTCTAGAATCTCAAAAGTAGAGCTCCACCTATTCAAACTATCGGGTTGAATTTTCTTTCCTGGAGCTCGTACTTGCCATGCAATTTTATTAAACCTTTGTTCTCTTAACTGTGAAGCTATGATATATTTAACACTTTCACGCACTTGAAAAACTACCTCACATATGGAACCCATTCCTTGAACTATCAAATTTAAAAAGTGTGTGAAAAACACATATGAAACATATCTACATTAGACAAAAGCAAGCCCTTGGTCATGAGCTTTGATTTGAGCTCTCGAACCGCAACATCATTGGTAGTACAATTATCTAAAACAATGGCACACAAATTTTCATCGATGTTCCAACTGTATTATCTATCTAAGTTGCAATTATAAATTACTTCACGAGCGCAGGGGGCTTCAAGAGAGCTAAATACAATGATCTTCTTTTATAAATTCCACACATGATTATTAAAATGACGTGCTAAACACATGTACCCAAGATTCTACTTAGAAGTTCACAAGTCAGTTGTTAAACTTATCCGACATCTTAGATTGTCCAAGAAATTATAAAGCTTGTGTTTCTCCTCATTGTAAACTTTTATAATATTGGTCTTCAAAGTATTCCGTGACACCATTCTAAACATCGGTTGAAGCCCTTTTGAGAAATTTCGAAACCCCTCATATTCTACATAGCAAAATGGCAATTCATGCAATATGACCTTGTGTGTGAGATCATGCCTACCTTTTTCCTCATCAAATTTGAAACTTTGAGTCACATTGCCCTCGCTTCTTTAATTTGTAAACAACACTGTTTTAGATGTTTCATCAAATGTGAAGTTCCGTCTTTGTTGTTCCCATTCAGTAATTTTTTTATATTGGTTACAACTCATTTTTGAACTCCATTTTGTTTAATTTTTTCAAACTCAGCCCAAACCGGAGATGTTGGCTTCCTTTTCTTTGGAGATAGCCTAGAAACTTCAATGGAAACTTTGGTCTCCACATCGTCAATATCATGAATGGGCTCTAGCATTTTATCTGCATATAAATAATTAAAAAATCTTTTATAATTATATGATTACCTATATGAGCTTATATGGTGAAGCCATCTAAGAACATTATAAAAATCTATCCAACATATGTGGGGTGAATGCTTGTGAGCTACAAGGGCTAATCTATTGTGCCTCACGGATTGGGTTATCATTAATGTCCACTATTTGATGCAAAAAAGCATTTTATTATGAACTACCACTTTAGAAACAATGTGGCAATCTACAAGACATCAAATTACAGATGTGGCTTCATCTTAAACACAATGAAAATGATAAGATTGGTTGTTTTAATATAATGTAAGCAATAAAAGAAACCCAAGGCACACAAAAACACCCTTAGAATCCAATCAAATCAACCAATCAAGAATAAGAATAAAAAATTGTCATAACCTAACTCAATTTCATCAAAGATCATTTCTATAAGGATTTTATTGGCTAATTCATTGGGGTTTGGACAAAACTGGGTCTCTTATCATCTTGTATTGAGTCTAGGAATGGACTGCAAGTGCACTAAGCAGAAGGAGATCTTAAGAGTTTGGATTCTGTCAAATTGAGCTGGTCGCTCGAGCGATCATACATCCGCTCGAGCGAACCAAACAGAGAGCTGAACGCTCGACCTCTCAATTCGTGCGCTCGACCGATCAAGGTTCTGGATTGGAAGGTTTGAGTTCGCACGACAGTCGCTCGAGCGAACTTCTCACAGAGAGTTGGTCGCTCGACCGCATTTTAATATCCGCTCGACCAAAGAATCCTTGTGCTGTCCGGAAGTTACCAAAGATCGAGTCGCTCGAGCGAACCATCATGACCGCTCGATCGAACCTGGGATTTCTATTTCCAGTAGAACTCCTACTTCTATTTTCAAGGAAAGAAGTTACCTGTTTTGTAGAAGCCTTTGTTGCACGAAATTCTTTCTATTTAAAGGCCATACATCTCTCCTCTCCACAGATCTAAAAAAGAAGAAGAAATCTAAGAGAGAGAGTTTTGAGAGATTCATTTTCCTGCCCCAAGGCTGCCATTACAGAAGCTGTGCTGCATGTTCTAGTCTTGGTCTGATTTCCATCAATTCTCTTGAAGACGTTGTTGTTCAAGCACGGTGAAGGTGCACGGCGAGTTGTCGGCAAGTTCTTTGCAGTCCTTAGGTTGAGTCAGCAACTTGGAAAAAGGGTTGTGAGTTCTCTTGTAACTTTCAATTATCATAGTGCTTGGTTGTCTGTTGGTCTAGACGGTAAGACCCGTGGTTTTTTCCCGAGTAGGGTTTTCCACGTAAAAATCATATGTCTTTATCTCTCTTGTGGTTTGATTGTTTTAAACAGGATTAGGGTTAATTACTAGTTTAATCACTAGTCATTGATATTCATCTGAGATCATATAGGTGGGACCTCTGCCTGTGTTAAGGCAAGTTAATTTGGTTTTTCAATTGGTATCAGAGTAGGTTACACTAAGTTATTGTGTGATCAGTTTACTGATCTCTCATGGATATCATCAGAGAAGGAACCTCGACCAACAAGCCCCCCCTTCTAGATGGATCAAATTATGCTTAATGGAAAGGTAGGATGATAGCCTTTTTTAAGGCAATCGATATCAGGTTTGAGACATAGTGGCTGATGGATACACTGAACCCACTATGACAGTTGAAGGTCAAACTAGACCAAAACCTAAAGCACAGTGGACTGCTGATGAAAAGGCCAAACCGAACTACAATAATAAGGCCATTCATGCAATTTACAATGGTGTCACTCAAACTGAGTTTCATAGAATTTCAGCGTGTACCACTGCAAAAGCTGCGTGGGATTTGCTCCAAACTGTCCATGAAGGAACAGAGATTGTCAGGCAAACCAAACTCCAAAATCTGACAACAGCTTTTGAAACAATTCGAATGAAAGATTCAGAATCTTTTGATGATTTTAACACAAAATTGTCAAAAATTGTTAATTCCTGCCATACTCTGGGAGAGCCGGTACCTCCATCAAAAGTTGTTAAAAAGATCTTGAGGTCTCTCCCAGAAAGGTTTCGTCCAAAGGTTGTTGCCATTTTAGAGCATCAAGACTTAAACTCCATATCTGTTGAAGAATTGGTTGGAAACTTACAGACTTTTGAGGCTAATCACTGCCCACAGAAAAAAGGTAAAGACATTGCTTTAATGTCTACTAAGTCAGTTGAGGATCCTGAATTAAGTGATCCAGGCAGTGATACGGATGATGAAAAATTCGAGGCTTATCTTGCTCGAAAATTGAAGAAAATCTGGAAAAACAGGAAAAACTTCAACAAGAAAGAACCATCAAACCAGAATGCCCCTTTCAAAGGAAAATTTGTACCCAAAACAGAATTGATCAAATCAAAGGGAACAAATAAGCAGATTAAATGCTTCGAATGTCAAGGTTATGGACACACAGCTGCTAAGTGTGCCAATCGCAGGGAGAAAAATAAAGGCAAAGCTTTGAATGTTGCCTGGGATGACGATTCAGATGAAGATGAATCTGATCCTGAATCACCATCGAGTGAGTCAGGAAAATATGTTGCCTTTTTAGCTATGTCTAATGCGTCATTTGTTCAGGAAACCAAATCAGAAGATGATTTAGAAATTAACGATTTTTCTGATGAGGATTTGGAGGGCGATGAAAACTATCATAAGCTGTTTCTAGAATCCCTCCGAATGTCAAAGATCAGTGAAAAAAGGGCATTGAAAATCAAGGCGATGGAAGAAAATATCATGTCTCTACAGACAACCTTGACAGACTCTCAGTTAAAGGTAAGTCAATTAGAAGAACAGAGAGCCATTTTTTCTAACAAATTAATTCTTGCAGGAGAAGAAAACGCTCAGCTTCAACAGCGTTATCTAAAAGCTGAATCTGAATTGGAAAATCTGAGAAAAGAACTAATTGCTTGCAAATCTGAAAGAGATAACTCGGCCGGAAAGTTGAAGATGGTGCTGGTTGAGTTAGAATCAGCTAAAGCCTCAATCCATAGGATGAACATTGGATCAACCAAGCTGAATCAAATTTTGGAAAGCCAATTACCTCCAAAGTCGAAAGCAGGTCTTGGATACGTTCATGAAGAATCCACATCTAAAGACAAAGGTAAAACAATTTTTGTTTCAGGACAAACCATGACATCTATACCTCTTGTCTATTCTAATGCCACATCCTCAAAAACTTTCAAGTCAAACAATGTGTCTAGGCCAAAGTTTATTCCCATTTGCCATTTTTGTGGAATAACTGGACACATAAGACCACATTGTAACAAATTGCGAATTTTTCTTAGAAATCAGCGCAGAAGGTTAAAAAATTCTTCTTCACAGATTCGGACTAAACCATTCTGGGTCCGTAAATCTGATCTGCGCTGTAATGTGGTTCTTACAGCATTAAGTGCTACAGACTCAGATGTGTGGTATCTAGACAGTGGATGTTCAAGGCACATGACAAGAAACGAAGCCCTGTTTACCACCCTTGAAGATTACAACGGCGGTTCTGTTCGATTCGGAGATGGAGGTAAGGCCAAAGTTGTTGGAAAAGGAACTGTCTCCATACTAGGTATGTCTAAGCTAAATGATGTCTATTTAGTAGATGGCTTAAAAACAAATCTGTTGATTATAAGTCAATTGTGTGACAATTTTCATGAAGTGCATTTCTTTGCACAAGAATGCACAATTGTTGATAAGAAAGGCAAAACAGTAATACATGGCATGAGAAATTTGGGAAACTGCTATGTCGTCTCCTCAGACAAAACTTTGTCTTGCAATTCAGCAATCATAAGTGACATTGAGCTTTGGCACCAAAGACTTGGACACATGAATTACAAAGATCTTGAAAAGTTGTCTACACACGAGTTGGTTCGTGGCCTCCCGAAAATCAAAAAGGTTCTAAATGCTGTGTGTGGCCCTTGCCAACTTGGAAAAAAATCAAAGTTCCACATAAAAAGATTGATTCCCTTACTACCAAGAGGCCACTGGAAAAACTCCACATGGATTTGATGGGACCCACAAAGGTTGAAAGTATAGGCGGTAAAAAATATATATTTTTAACTGTTGATGATTTCTCTTCCCTCACTTGGGTTTGGTTTCTACGTGATAAATCAGAGACGTTTCTTGTGTTTACTGATTTGTGGTCTCTTCTTATTGCAGATAAAGGCCAAGAATTTGGAGGAGTCTCTAGAATTAGATCAGACCATGGCACTGAATTTCAAAATTCAGAATTTGCTGCCTTCTGCCCATCACATGGAATCAAACATGAGTTTTCTGCACCTAAAACACCCCAGCAGAATGGAGTTGTTGAAAGAAAAAATAGAGTGGTCCAAGAGATGGCTCGAGTGATGTTACACAGCAAAAACATCATTCAAAGATTTTGGGCTGAGGCTGTTAATACAGCAGTTTATGTCATAAATCGGGTTTATCTTCGCCCAGGGTCTAAGTCAACTCCATATGAATTGTGGACTGGAGTCAAGCCAAACATTAAATATTTTCGAACTTTTGGCAACAAGTGTTACATCCTCCGTGATAGGGAACACTTGACTAAATTTGACTCCAGGAGTGATAAAGGAATCTTCCTCGGTTACTCCTCCACCAGTAAAGCTTATAGGGTGTTCCATTTGAAGAATTTTGTTGTTATGGAATCCATTAATGTTGTGGTTGATGATGCAGGAATTTTTGATCATTTATCCGATGATGAAGAGGGCCTAACCTTTTCTCCATACCCTACACAGGTTGAAAACTCAACAAAAAGCCATGAAGAACCTGACTCATCCAAAACTATTGATGCCACTGAATCTGCTGATCCAAAAAGTCCAAGCAGAAACATCGCTGAAAGCAGTGTTCCAAAAATCATTAAGCATTTTGAAGAGAAGAGCGCATCTCCTTTACCTGTACACCTGCGATCACAGAAAGGTCAAGTCATCAAGGATCACCCCCTTGACACAGTCATAGGTGAGGTCTCAGCACCTATGAAAACTCGCAAACAGGTACGCAATGAGGTAAGTAATGTTTGTTATGTCTCTACTCTTGAACCGAAAAATGTCAAAGCTGCTCTTAATGATGATTCCTGGATAAATGCTATGCATGATGAACTTGCTCAATTTGAAAGAAACTGTGTTTGGGAGCTTGTCCCTAGACCCACTGATTTAAATGTCATCGGTACCAAGTGGATCTTCAAAAACAAGACTGATGAATCTGGTTAAGTTATCCGAAACAAAGCTCGTCTAGTGGCCCAGGGTTACACTCAAGTAGAGGGAATTGAGTTTAATGAAACTTTTGCACCGGTTGCTAGATTGGAATCTGTGAGATTATTACTTGCCATTGCTTGCTTTTTGAAGATAAAATTGTTCCAGATGGATGTGAAAAGTGCCTTCTTAAATGGATTCTTGAATGAGTTAGTATTTGTTGAACAGCCAAAAGGGTTTGAAGATCCTCATTACCCTGATCACATTTTCAAGCTGAAAAAGGCACTGTATGGGTTGAAACAAGCACCTCGAGCATGGTATGAGAGACTCACTGTCTTTCTCATAGAGCATGGGTTTTCTAGAGGCAGCATGGATAAAACACTGTTTATCAGCCATGACAAGAGTGATATCGTCATTGCACAAGTTTATGTTGATGATATAATCTTTGGTTTTACCTCTGAGATGTTAGCTGAAAAATTTGCTTGTAGAATGGCAAATTTGAAATGAGCATGGTGGGAGAGCTATCTTTCTTTTTGGGACTTCAAATCAAACAAACCCCGTTAGGGATCTTTGTTTCTCAACCAAAATATGCCAGAGAATTATTGAAGAAATTTGGAATGCAATCAGTGAAGCATGCAAGGACACCGATGAGTACAACCGCTAAAATAAGTCTTGATGCAAATGGACAGGACTCTGATGAGAAAGCCTATAGAAGTATGATAGGCAGTCTACTCTATCTTACTGCGAGTCGTCCGGATATTGCTTACAGTGTTGGAGTGTGTGCAAGATTTCAATCCAAACCTAAACTCTCACATGTTAATGCTGTGAAGCGCATTTTGAAATACATTGGTGGCACAACTGAATTTGGAATCTGGATGTCTAAAGATACCAACACGACTGTGGTTGGTTTTTCGGATGCTGATTGGGCTGGTTGTGTGGATGATCGAAAAAGCACTTCTGGTGGATGTTTCTTTGTGGGAAATAATCTTGTGGCCTGGCATAGTAAGAAGCAGACTTCGACCTCTTTGTCAACTACTGAGGCTGAATATATCGCTGCTGGGAGTTGTTGCACACAACTTCTTTGGATGAAACAAATGCTGCAAGATTATGGAATTGAGCAAGAAACCATGACAGTTTACTGTGATAATCAAAGTGAGATAGACATTTCCAAGAATCCAGTCCAACACTCACGCACAAAGCATATAGACATTAGGCATCATTTCATCCGTGATTTGGTTGAGGAAGGAACTATTTCACTTTATCACATCTCCACCGACGCTCAACTTGCGGACATCTTCACCAAACCCTTGGATGCGGCACGGTTTGAATCTTTGCGTAAATCGTTAGGGATTTCGTTAATTCCCTACACTCCATCATAATTTTTACTTGTCCATGTGCACACTTCACTTTCACATTTTCTTTTGCACGATGTTATTCTCTCACTTCTACTTTATGGCCAGTCTTTGAGAGATGTTGCATTTCGGCTAAACCGGAGGAAGAGGGCTACCTTCGATTGTGTGTGAAAGCTAATAATTGTCTGGTAATTTTCAGTTGGAGAAGGCTACCATGATCGCAAGCGTGAAAGTCACCAATGAAGGTTTAGCCCGTCCCCGTTGCAAAAAAAAAAAAAAAAAAATTGTGGCAATTTCTCTCTTACGGTCATTCAGAGTATTTTGCAAAAAAAAAAAAAAAAGGGGGGGGGGGGGGAACTCATTTGCTCCACTGTTGATAGATGGGTGTGCTCCTTATGCTAGCAATAAGTGCATCTTAAGGAGATTGACATGGAGTAGGACTCACAATTTTTTCTCTGTTCACTTTTTCACTGTGTGTTTAGGCGTGTGAAATTTTCTACAGTAGCATCCTGTCATTGTGTATGGAGAGTTTTGACCAATTGAGACGTTGAAGAGTTTTTGCCGCGCTGCATTCAAAGAATTGGAACCCTTGGCAGTTCGCTCGAGCGACCTTGACTGACCGCTCGAGCGAACCCCCGCATTAAAAACTCACACGATCTTCTCTTCCTCATTTCTTCTCCATCTCATTCCTGCAAACCCTAGACGCTTCCACTGTTTTTTTTCCCCTTTCTCGCGCACGCTCCTTATCTTCCTCCAAAGGTATTTTTTTTAGTTTTCATTATTAATATTTTTTTTCTTCTTTATTCATGTTCTTTTCTATGCCTCACTTCCACGTTTTTTTTTTCTTTATCTTTTCATAGAAATCTGATTGTATCCTTGTTTTGGTTCTTAGATCTAGCATTTTTTTCTTCATGCATTTGCTTTTCCTTTTTCATACATTTTCACACTCTAGACTGATGTTATGGAAATGCTCATTCCTTCATAGTCAATGGTTCTCTCGCACAATTCCTGTCTATGCATTTGTCTGATTTACGCTAACTGGGATTGAAATTTCCTTTTGTGAATTACTATGAATGTGATGGGGAGTTTTTGTGCGAAATGGTAGTGCTTGTCTATGGATTTTGGCAGGATGGTTTGAAAATCTGTTTGCTATTGTAGATAGCAAACCACTAAGTGGTTTTGGACAGTGGTGGTCTATGCTGGAGAATGAGTAATTGGAGATATGCTTCTTTTGATTCGTAGCACTTTTGTTGGAATTTCAAGTAGTGTCCCATTGTACGTGGGATGATCCGTAAATGGTGTTGATGATTTTAGTGGAAGTGTTGGTGATGGATGGAGATTATTGTTCTGATGGTTGGAAATTCCTTGGATGTGAATGTGGGGTTGGGTGGCTATACCCAAATTTTTTTTGCAGGTTATGAGCAGTGCTTGTGTGAATTGAGATTGGACAGGGTACTTTTACTAACTGGATTGCATGATTTACCTGACAGTTATGGCTCCGAAAAAATGCCCTCATACTGAGGCTTCTTCTTCTTCGTCTTTTGATCATAACCGATTTCCAAGCCTTGCTAAGTCCAATCAGTTTTATGATAGGTTTGCTAATCGTAATATTGAATCGGAGAGGGAAGTCGCAGCAGAATTAGACGACAAGGCTGTTTGTCGGAGTTTGGCCAATAGAGATTGGTTCCCTCTGATGAAATTTGACTCCAAGCAAATCCATGTCGACCTAGTTAGGGAGTTTTACTGCAATATGGAGGTATTGGAGAGTGGTTCAGTAAAAACGTATGTGAGGGAAAAGTGGATCACAATTTCGGTTGCTGACATTGCCGATTTTATAAATATTCAAGAGGAGGAGGGTGCTGATTATCCTATTCCAGATGAATTGCATGCCCCCATTGATTATGATGTCATTGCCACCACTCTCTGAGGTGTGCCCGTGGTCACACATCTGATGTGGCTCAGAAGAACGGGTATCTTCTTTATTGCATCGGCACTGGATGGTGTGTCAACATCCCTCTGGTATATCTGCATGTCCTCGTCAGGACTTTAACGGCCAAGAGAAACTCTCTGCTACCCTTTGGAGTTTTCATCACCGAATTTCTCGCATATAAGGAGATTCAAGTCCGCCAGAATGAACCTTTTGTAAAAGTGAAGAATCCCATAAATGCTCGAACAATTGCTCAATCCTCAGCGCATGTAAATCCGGCGCAGCGAGCGGATCAAGACAATCAAGGTGAGGAGGCTGCTCATGTTGAGGGGGAGCAACTTGGTTTGCATCACAGATTTGATCAGTTGCAACTACAAGTTCAGGATCTCTCGGCCAGGGTTGACTCGGGTTTCAATCAAGTCAATGCAGCTCTTGCAGACATTCTTGCACGGATGGGACAAGGCCGTAAGGATCTTCTTCCTTTGCTACATCTTTTTTGGTGGCTACTTGGTCATTGCATGGACCATTTATGCTCTCTTGATGCTCCTTGGTCACTTTTGCACTGTTATTATGACTTTCTGTTTCGGATATCTTTTATTATGCACTTGTTAGCTTTACTGATGACTTTTCTCTATGATATTGTCTATTATTCTTAACTTCTCCCTTTCTTTTACTTTGATCTCTTTGCCAATTTATGAACAAAAAGGGGGAGCAGTGGTTTCATTTTCTGTGATTCTCTTCATTTGATCTTGATGTGGAAGTCACTGCAGGCACTTCTTTCATAAGCAATGCTGAAGTCTCGTCTTGAGTTAGTCTTGTTTTTTGTTTTAGTTGCTTAGTGGGGTAGAATTTTCATGTATTAGGGGTTTTGTCCATGAATTGCCAAAGGGGGAGATTGTAAGGATTTTATTGGCTAATTCATTGGGGTTTGGACAAAACTGGGTCTCTTATCATCTTGTATTGAGTCTAGGAATGGACTGCAAGTGCACTAAGCAGAAGGAGATCTTAAGAGTTTGGATTCTGTCAAATTGAGCTGGTCGCTCGAGCGATCATACATCCGCTCGAGCGAACCAAACAGAGAGCTGAACGCTCGACCTCTCAATTCGTGTGCTCGACCGATCAAGGTTCTGGACTGGAGAGTCTGAGTTCGCACGACAGTCGCTCGAGCAAACTTCTCACAGAGAGTTGGTCGCTCGACCGCATTTTAATATCCGCTCGACCAAAGAATCATTGCGCTGTCCGAAAGTTACCAAAGATCGAGTCGCTCGAGCGAACCATCATGACCGCTCGAGCGAACCTGGGATTTCTATTTCCAGTAGAACTCCTACTTCTATTTTCAAGGAAAGAAGTTACCTGTTTTGTAGAAGCCTTTGTTGCACAAAATTCTTTCTATTTAAAGGCCATACATCTCTCCTCTCCACAGATCTAAAAAAGAAGAAGAAATCTAAGAGAGAGAGTTTTGAGAGATTCATCTTCCTGCCCCAAGGCTGCCATTACAGAAGCTATGCTGCATGTTCTAGTCTTGGTCTGATTTCCATCAATTCTCTTGAAGACGTTGTTGTTCAAGCACGGTGAAGGTGCACGGCGAGTTGTCGACAAGTTCTTTGCAGTCCTTAGGTTGAGTCAGCAACTGGGAAAAAGGGTTGTGAGTTCTCTTGTAACTTTCAATTATCATAGTGCTTGGTTGTTTGTTGGTCTAGACGGTAAGACCCGTGGTTTTTTCCCGAGTAGGGTTTTCCACGTAAAAATCACGTGTCTTTATCTCTCTTGTGTTTGATTGTTTTAAACAGGATTAGGGTTAATTACTAGTTTAATCACTAGTCATTGATATTCATCTGAGATCATATAGGTGGGACCTCTGCCTGTGTTAAGGCAAGTTAATTTGGTTTTTCAATTTCCACTGAAACGCTCTGTATTTAGGTGAATATATATGTATAAGTACATCCCTAGAATTGATGAAAGTTCTTTGGACACCACTTCTAAGATTTCATCCCATCACACATCTTATTGTAAGTCCATGGGGATCCGAACCCTAGAGGGGGGGTGAATAGGGTGAGCTCCTTTTATGACCAATTTTAACAATTTTAACTTCTTTAAAACAAACTAGTCACAAGTGATGATTATCAAACAATATGCGGAAGCTTAAGGAAAACAATCACCACAAAGCAAGCACCATCACACAAGTATTTATAGTGGTTCGGCCTCAATGCCTACATCCACTACCGGCTTGTGATCCAACACCCCACCGGATTTCCACTATTTATGCTTTTCAATAGGCTAAACAATAACCTTTACAATATGCTTTCCAAGGCTAAGCAATAACCTTACAATGATGTTTTTCAAGGCTTAACATCAACCTATACAAGATGCTTTTAAAGGCTAAGCAATAACCTCTACATTGATGTTTTTCAAGGCTTAACATCAACCTATACATTATGATTTTATAGGCTAAGCAATAACCTCTTCAACCATAAGGTTGGTTATCTCACTAAGTTAGTGTCTTACATACACTTGATGGAGATTCTATTAAGCTCATTACATTGCCTCTTAAATAGGCGGATATGGAAGTGAAATACAAATACACACTCACACTATGAATGCAAAGATGAAAACAAATGAAGTGTGTGTGTGTGATCCTCAATCATTTTGAAAATGAAAGTTCATAAATGTAAGCCTAAGGCTTTTGAAAGTTTTAGCTCAAAAACATTTATGATTGAGGAAGCAATGCAATCACATGTTAAAAGTAACAACTTGTTAATGATATCAAAGTTACACAAGTTGTATAAAATGGATTAGCTCTAAACATGTGATGCATAGGGATGTCAATCAAATCATCAATGAAGCTCAAAACATAAAAATTGATTTGATTGAAATTAGGGGACAAATCATATGTAATTATAAATACAACTTGAAAATGATTTACCTATCAAAGTGAAGCAAGTTGTGAAACATTAAAACAATAATACACATATGATTTGTAAACATGTTGAATCCAAAACATAAGATACATTTGAAAAAGATTTTCTTATGATGGAAAAACAACACCCAAAGATTCAACAAAGTATATGAATCATGTTACATATTTCATTAACATGATCTACTTAGATTTTCCAAAGTTAAGTACTACTTTGATGAATCAATGGTGATGTATCCAAAACAATAGATCTATTCAAAATATAGAATATGCTAAGGATACAACAAATCATAGATTAACATGTTACAAAGATTTACCAATGATAAAACAAAACATGAAAACATATGATTTGTAAAGAAGTTGAATCCAAAACATAAGTTAGTTTTGAGAGAGATGTTCTTATGATGGAAAACAACAACCAAAGATTCAACCAAGTATATGGATCATGTTACATATGATTTACCAAAGTTCTTTCATTAACATGATCTACTTTGATTTACCAATTTAAGTACTACTTGGATTGAATCATGTGATGTTATATCCAAAACAATAAATCAACTCAAAACATAAAATATGTTAAGGACACAACACAAACATAGTTTAACATGCTAGAAATGATTTACCAAAAATAAAACAAGAGCATGCAAACATATGATTAAGAAAGGAAGAGCCTACTTGGTGGTTTAACTTCATTAATCCAAGCTTTAGCTTTCCTAATCATCCCCTTCATCCCTTGGTTCTCTTCCCTTTTGATATGCCTCAAATCCTCTCAAGGAGGGGTTAAAAATTCCCAACTTTTGGCAAGGGAAAGAACTCATATTTATAGGGAAAAGTGGCCAACGGCTAGTTCTCGGTCGACCGAGAAACAGGCCTCGGTCGACCGAGAACACACAAAGGTCATATTTCTGACCGTTGGTGCTCCCAGGCAATTTTTGCCTGCAGTTGTCTCGGTCGACCGAGACCTGCCTCTCGGTCGACCGACGACACTGCCGGGACAACCCCCCTTTTGACAAAAAATCCAACTTTTGTCATTTCAAAGTTATTTCTTTGGGGGACCTTTTGGCCACTAAATCAAGCTTGGAAAACATGTTTTAAAGATTCTAATGGTTTTTAAAACATGACATAAAAAGCCTAAAAAGATTCAAAACTTTTAAAACAAAGGCTTGCTTGATTTCTTGAAAACTCTTTTCTAAATCAAATGCATCCAAGATGAAAAAACAAATCATGCATAAATCAATACTTTTACAAATCTTAAAAGCAATGCATGAATAAAACAAGATTTCAAGTTTATTTAAAACCAATGCAAGTGTGTAAATCAAATGATGCTTTGAATGATATGCATCCATCAAATTGCAATCTAGAAAATTCCTAACACTTATGTCATCGATCATTCCATAAAATAGAAATGGAAAAAAAAAGTCTCATCTAACAAGAAGATTTAAAATAAAAAGAGATAAATACATAAAAATGGTGGAAAAATCTCATCCAACCATAAAACAGGTGTTATGCTTTGGGTTTATAGGTGGCCCAATAGTTGCTCAAATAGGATGAATTTGACAATTGGGTCCTTTTGTTGTTATTCAATCTAATGGTGGAAAAATGACTGAATCATTCATATTCATTAATAGACAGCCAAATCTATTATATTTCTATAATCAAAGGTGGTTTCGCTGTTGTATTTAGACAACAAGCTAAATATGAAGGAATGGTAATCGACATTTGATAAAAACAATGTACTAGCTTGAAAACCTCAGTTTCTAATGGAGGGAGTTCGTTTAGTTGTTTGGATTGATCATTGTTAGCACCAATTGAGATCTCTTTCGAGATAACATTTTGCATGATTATATTTATATAGAGAAGATGATTTCAAATATAGAGAAGATGATTCAATTCATTTTAATAGGTAGAAGTTGGGGAGAAAATGAGAAAGAAATCTCCCGTACCACACAGAGAAGGCCGAAGCCGAAGTGTAAAACAGGGCCAAAGACATACCGAGGAGAGAGGGAGGCTGTAATCGAGCTTCTTAAGTAGCCATGACCAGGAAATGATGTGTTTTAGGAAAAAACCCGAAGGAATAGAGGGGTTCTCACAAAACCGAAAGTATTTATATTGAATATTGGGTTGGGTCCTAGGTCCATGGGTTTGATCCTATGTGGATCTAGAACCGGACCCGTTTATGTCCCGAGTCTAAAAAATGATCCGGCACCGGACACATTTGCTTATTAGGACCTAAATAAGGACTCAAACCCGATGTTTAACAGATGGGACCTACGGGTGATTGGAGAATCAGGAACCCATTTACTCAATGGCTATAAAACTCAGTTGCCATTTCATTTTCTATATTTCTTATTGTTTTTTGAGGATCTGAGGACGAGACAAAGGATTAGTGGTGGTAGTGAGAACAATGGTCCTTATACCCTGGATCTGAAGCGGATAGAGCCTAAATTGTTACCAGCTGGAGCAATTGATGAGAATAAAGTGCTATTGCGGCATCGTCGTCTCGGCCATCCACTAGCACAGTGTCTTAGGAATTTTTCATTTTTGAATATTCAAAACAAAAATGATAGTTTTTTGAGGTGTGATGCATGTCAGTTTGCAAAAATAAAAGAACTGTATATCTAGTGAATCTTAATAAAAGAAATACCAGTCCATTTGATTTAATTCACTTTGATGGGTGTTATGCTCCTATTGTCTCTATTTATGGGCATCGTTATTTGTTACTTTTATTGATGATGCAACTCGGGTCACATGGGTGTATTTGATGAAATCAAGGAATGAGGTTTTGGATATTTTCAAAGCATACTATAAAATGGTGGAAGTTCAATTTAATAAGCGAATCAAAGCTCTCAGATCAGACAATGGGGGAGAATGTACGTTACAAGACTTTCAGATGTACTTAAATGAAAATGGAATTGAATCTCAAACTTCATTTGCGTATACTCCAGAATAGAATGGAGTGGCTAAATGTAAGAATAGACACAGCTTCTAGAGGTCCGAGCTCTCCTATTTGAGATGAATGTTCCAAAATATTTTTTGTTGGATGGTGTCTTAACTGTTGCATATCTGATAAATAGAATGCGTTCAAGGATATTGGAAGGGAAACGCCCAATAGAAGTATTATGTCCCAATGCCATTGTTCCAAGTCCCACTGAAGGTGTTTTGGTGTACTTGATTTGTACATGTCCCAAAACATCATCAGGATAAACTAGATCCAAAGGCTATGAAATGCATATTTGTGTGGTATCCTAGTGGTCAAAAAAGTGCTATGCTTCGGGAAAGAAGGGTCGAATCTATGTTACAATGGATGTGAGTTTCTGTGAAGAAGTTCCTTTCTGCAAGCGAGGAACTCATATATGAGAAAAGGGAAGACAATAGTTTGCCTCTACTTGATCTAGTCACCTCTTCGGCATAACCAGGATCAGTAAGTGAGACGGATACAAAGTTACAAAGTGTAGAAAAAGAAGAGAAAATCAACAAGTTCAAGGAGCCATTGCAAGTTTACTCTAGGGGAAGTACAAAAGGGGGACTAGTGTTCTCATTTATACCCTCATCGTCTAATGTTCCAAACTGGATCCCTCATCTCTTCCCAGTCCTCCACCTCAGTCAGAGATTTCCCTCACGTAGGCACTTCCTTTTTTTGTTTAGATAGTCACATTGCCTTGAGAAAAAGCACAAGATCGTGTGGTACCATCCTCTACAAAGCTTTGTTTCATATCGTAGCCTATCACATGTTTTTCGTGTATTTGTCTCTAACCTAGCCACTGAATGTATACATAAACATGTTTTTGTGGCCTTCTCACATCCTAAGTGGAAAGTGGCAATGATAAAAAGAACTAAATTCTCTAGAGAAAAAAGACATGGGAGCTTACTGCTCTTCCTCAAGGGAAATGTACAGTTGGATGCAAATGCGTTTATACCTTTAAGTTCCATATGGCCTAATTAATAGGAATAAGGCAAGACTTTTAGCTAAGCAATTTACTCAGTCTTATGGAGTTGATTACTTTGAAACTTTTCTCTAGTAGGAAAATTGACTTCCATCCGTGTAATTTTATCCCTAGTAGCGAACTTTAATTGGCCTTTTATACCAATTGGATGTGAAAAACGCTTTTCTCCGTACGGACTTAAAGATAGAGGTTTATATGGATCGTCCACCAAGATTTGTTGTCAGAGGGCAAGAGAATACAGTGTGTTTTCTTAAAAGGTCTTTATACGGATTGAAACAATAATCACGAGTCTGGTTTGTGATATTCAGTAGAGTTGTAATCAAATTTGGGTTTACAAGGTGTGATGCAGATCATACTGCATTTATAAAAAGGAGAGACATGAAAGTTGTTATACTTGTGGTGGATGTTGATGACATAGTTGTCACGGGAGATGGCGATGGTGAAATTCTCAAATTAAAAAAAATCCCTTAGAGCAAAGTTTGAGATCAAAGATCTAGGATTATTGAAATATTTCCTAGGAATCGAAGTGGCAAGGTAAAAAGATGGAATTGTCATATCTAAAAGAAAATGTCTATGATATTCTTGTGGAAACAAGAAAACTAGGTGCGAAGCCTACAGATACTCCAATAGAGCAGAATCACAGTCTACACTTACAAAGTGAGGGACTGCTTGAAGACAAGAGGATGTATCAAAGATTGGTGGGAAAACTTATTTATCTCACTGTTACAAGGCTTGATATTTCCTATGCTATCAGTTTGGTAAGCCAGTTTAAGCATGCTCCTAGGACTGATCCCTTAATAACAGTCCATTGGATTCTAAGATATTTGAAAGGATCACCAGGTCCATGGATTTTGTACAAGTCTCATGGTCAATAGCCTTCATTGATTCTAATTGGGTTGGATCATTATTAGATATAAAGTCAACAACGGGCTATTGTATGATGGTCAGAGGAAATCTAGTATCATGGAAACACAAAAAAATAAGTCGTTATTGCCAAGTCTAGTGTAGAAGCTGAGTACAAAGTCGTGGCTCATGGATATTGTGAGCTATTGTGGCTAAAGATATTGTTGGAGTTAGGATTCAAGCAAAGTGGTCCAACGTGTATCCTCTTTGATAGTTTATTAGCAATTAAATTAGCTAATAACCATGTCTACCATGAGAAAACAAAACATGCAAAAGTGGATTTCCATTTTATCCGTGAAAATCTTGAGGATGTGGTACTGGTACAAGTTCCTACTAAAGATCAGCTAGCAGACTTTCTCATCAAGGCAATAAATAACTTTCCAAGTTGGGCATAGTAAATATCGATGCACCAGCTTGAGAGGGGGGAGAGGTGAGTCACAGAATACGTTAGGGACTTTTATGTAAATAATAGGAAAGGTCAGGGGCTTTCATGTAAATCTTAGGAACTCAAGGGATTTTTTTTGTAATTTACAGAAATAATGGAATAACCACATTAAAAGGATCGACTTACCTAGTTGGTGAGTTAATTCTTCAATGGCATATCGAAATTCCTCTTCCTTCCTTTCTCTTTACCTTTTCTTTCATTTTAAAATCTTTTTTAGATATTTGAATAAAACCCTAGATCTAGGAAGATCTAGGCTTGTAACTCTTGCTAGAGACCTAAAACGACACGTTGATCACCCAAGGTCATTTAGCTAGGATTTTGCCAATCTCCTATTTAAATGAGAACCTGAAAATAAATCTTCTGCTGCTGGTTATCGAGACTTTGGGTTTGGCAAAGCCATTCCAGAAACTCTTGACTTTTGTTCTGAATAGTATGTTGAATCAGGTAACCGAACAGAATGAACTGCTCCCCTCTCGCACTCTTCACCATCATCATCACTGGGAGGAAGTTCATGCTTTTCGTTTCTAGGGATAGTCTCCTCGGTCGAAGCCTATCTCCTACCTCATGTCATCACCGCCAAAGACCTCCAATTGCTGCTGGCTGAGGATTCTCTCTTAACGGCCGTTTAGAAACTCTAATCTAATTAAATGAATGTTTAAAATAAAAGCTCTTATTTTTAAGTTCTAATTTACAATTAGTGTGTTTGATAGGTAGCCTCCCTTGGTTTTTTTTTTTTTAGTGGGAAAAGATCTAATTTGTAAATAAGCTCTAAGCCTCACACTCTAATATTTAAAGAAGCTGTCAAAAAATAAGAGCTTATTTTTAGAGTTACCAAACGGCCCTTAGTAAAGTGCGTCTTAGGTCTTTCTTTGGAGTTTGGCTTTTCCATACCCAAGACTGAGGTGTTGAACAGCCGGGAGTCAAAACAATCTGGAGCTGGAGTAACCTCAAAATAGAGGAAACCTGAGTCACAACAGGGTGGTCAAGACATATGCAGAGAAAAATCCAAAGAGAAAGCCATCGCCAGCAGAAAACAGCACCTTCTCAGGTCCTGAGAGCTGGAAGAACGCCTTAAAGTTGAAAGAGAGAAGCTTGGCATACATAGAAAGCTATGTAGTAGTTTGGTGTTACAGTTATTTTGTTGCTTACTGCTGTGCAGATTGATTTCTACTAGGATAAAAAGTACCATTATATTGCATTTTTGCTTTTGGATACCCTCTGGCCTTCTGTTTTATGCAAGAACCTCTGATGTGGTTGGGTTGCAATTGACATTTCCAACTCAATATATTGATTGGGTTTGGGTTGAGCCCATAAAAATGGCCTACAGTGGTCGACCGATCTGAACCCTATCCAAGTCAACACATTGCCACACCACCTATATGGTGGTCAGATTAGCTATGACAAGCCAGTGGGCACAACTGAGGGGTATCTGGTTTGTTTAGTTTTGAGTTTTGGGGGCAACCAACTAGGTCATGGTTTGCCGGTCTAGTTAGAGGCAGAATGGGCTCAGCTTGTTTAGCAATTCATAATGCCCATTATTACTGGACAATTGATTCAGGCCGGGCCACCTTGTCAGGCCTTTAGCGGAACATTTATTCAAGTCCACTGTGTTTACTTATCAGACCATAGCTTATGTCCAGGACCCGGCTTATGTCCACATAATTTTGTTTCTTCATTTTTCTTTGTAAGTTAGGGATTTAGCTTTAATGAATTACTTTGATCCTCAGATGTACAGATCTAGCCATACGTCCATTAAATTGGGAGATTTGTTGTATAATTATTGGAGGGGTATCTCGAGGGCTACTATATCTTCACGAAGATTCAGGGTTAAGAATTATTCATCGTGATCTCACAGCAAGCAATATCTTTTTTCAGACATGAACCCATATTTAGACTTCGGCATGGCAAAGATATTAGGGGCAGACCAAACTAAAGGCAGCAGTAGTGGAATTGCTGGAACTTTGTAAGTATGGTACCTTGAAGCACTTGCTCATTACCTCGCTTATATTGTTTATCTAAGACTATATCCCTAGTAGAATTGCTGGAACATTGCAAGTTTGGTACCTTGAAGCACTTACTTATATTGTACGTTTATCTTAGATTATATCCCTACTCTGATGAAAACACACACAGACAAGCACATTCCATTTGTGCATGGAATGTTGTAAGGTTCCATACCAACACTATTTGAAACTGAATACTTTAGATACTCAGAAAATCGAATACTCGATTGCAACCCTACTTGTCACGGGTTTTCCAAATTAGATGGTGAGTGTATTTGGAGGTTATGGGATCATAGGCGTATGCAATAGAGAATCTCAATGGAACATTTTTTTTTATATTATTTATCTTCTCAAAGAGGTTTATCAAACTAGAAAGTGGGTGTGCAATTGTTCGTTTTGCACCTCCACACCCTTCTCTTTTATTTCTCAGTGCATGATTTCCCAGTAAAACCAAATATAGTACATGTCTTGAAAGAGAAAGCAGTTAGGGAAAGTTTCATTAGTGGGTTAACTAGGTTTTAGGTTCACTAAATGAACTTGGAGAAAGTTGATTTGATGTTATTAATAGAATACAAAAAAAAAAAAGAAGCATAGGTATGATATTTATTGGAAGATTCAGAGGATGGTTTGGTTGTGCCTGTAGACAACTAACAATGTTTAGCTTCAAACAAACAATATATGAAATAATCTCTTGTTAGTGTTTTTGACAGAAGAAAATGATCTGTAAGGTTGTTTTCCCATGTATAGACCTAATGGAGGTTATTTTTTGGTGTGAATTTACCATTGTACTCTCCATATGTCTACATGCTTTAATAATGACAATAGCATCATATTTCCAACATTTCACATTATATTTATCACTGGTGACATTTATTTAGACCAATATCTCTTAGAATATTACATGAACATGTCATATTAGACCCCTTCTGTTGTACCATTCACCAATACATTCAAATTAATTAGATAAATATAAAAATATAAATTAACGAGGTTCTAATTCAGTAATTGACACCTCATTTATGGACGCTACTGGAAAACTTCTTGAAGATGGATCCGAATTATTTTCCTTTGAAGAAACTTGAAAAGTAGGTCTCACTGTAATGCTATTGAGAAATGCAGGTGCTGAAGGCGCTGGCATAGTGAAAGAAAAACTGGTCAACATCATAACAACTGAAGACATGAAGGGTCTTGAAGTTACTTCTTCTTGAACACATAGTAAACCGATGTGGATGCATCTCACAACTTCAGTTCTCGAACAATGCTCACTTATGCTCGAATCAATGATCTCCAAAATTGTTCCATCATTCCATGCTTTCCATACCTACAACAAATCAATGCTTCAATTATCTATAAATTTATAGGGTTTCAACATGTGCACTCAAGATTCTGAAGCGCATAAAAATCTCTTATAGAGCTCATACTTACATAGCTTAGAATGTCCCCACCACGATCTGACTCATATGCATTCTTTTGACCACTTATGATTTCTAGGAGCAGCACACCAAAGCTATACACATCTGATTTAACTGAGAATTGCCCATGCATACCATACTCTGGGGCCATGTATCCGCTGGATTTCATTATTGTGAAAGGAGCATTAGAGATTTCTAATAGAATACACATTGTAATTTAATTGCAATTTATATAAAAAATGTGATATTGGAGCATATTATTTGCATAGCCCCGTAAGTCAATCTAATGCCAATTTCGATGGTCCTAACTCCTGAGCATTGAAGCGAGAGACATTATCATAGTCAGAGATTTCCCAAAAGATTCCACTATTGGATAACTTTATATCATTGCTAGTAACAATCAGACCATTTTCTACTCCTTCCCATCACGAACTGGTGCCGCAAAATATTAACCAGAGCCCACTTGGAGGAATTGCACCATCCTCAAAAGATTTCTGGCAGTTTCATTAAATAAGTCATTCTATAATTAAATGAGAATTTTTATTTTTTTCTATTGATTTTCTTAAGTTACAAAGTACGCCTCTTAAGAAAAAAAAATGCGAATATGCCTAGGATTCTTTTGTTTCTACGGGCTACAGGGCTAGGACTAGATACTTGAATGTCGAGCAAATTGTTCAAGTGTTCTGTTGCTCTGACTTCTTTAAGAATCAGATCGTTTGTGGGGCTAAGGGAGTGAGTTTCCTTCATGTGAAACCTTCCCCTGTTCTCTCCTTTACGTGTTTGCACTTGTTAGTTGGGTTTAAAAGTAAGTTTTCTAAGTTCTTTGTTCAATATCCATTCCCCCATCCATTTGCTCTCAATCTTTTCTTATTCCTCCACTTACTCCTCTTTCTAAAGAAATTTGAGATCTGACACATTTAACCTTTCTACTACCCACCCCCTTTCAAACTAGAACAATAGTTTTTCAACCTTCACTTCGCATTCAACCTTTGTACCAACTCACTTGTTTCTAGACCCCTATTCTTGCACTCCCTTCTAAAAGACAATCGTAGGCCCTCAAATTTGATCAAGCCTTAAGATTTAAAAGCTTTACTGCTCAAACCTCATATTGTTATTCAAGATTGACAACGATGACCTTTAGCCGCAGGAAACCTGTTAAGAAAATCAATCCTATATCAGGGAAATTTCCACCATCCAGAAACTTGTAGGTGCCATTCTTTGGGCGACAGGGAAGATGGATCCTAGTTTTATCTTAAAAACACTTTCCCCCTTCTCAGTCCACAATGCTGTTCTATTCTTTCCGTAAAAAAAAAAAAAAATCACTTAGGTTATGGGCACAAACCATTTGATAACACTATAGATTCATCTACAGATGACACTTTGAATAAGGACATGAAAATCTAGAGTGGATATTTTTGAAGCGACATCGTTTAGAAAGTCCTAAGAATCTCGCCAATAAGGATGCAAGCAAGACACCGACCCCACCTAAGTTTGATTAGCGCTTAATTAATTTTAATTAGGTGCCTAATATGTGTTTTGATTGGTTTTATGATGGATTAGTTAGATTAGTGGGTTTTGACCTTAGTTAGGTAGAGTTATGGCCTTTCGATAGTTTTAATTTTATGGGTGTGTATTTCTAGTATGGGTGGGTCTTCATGTGCATTTCATCAAGCACTTTCTCTACATCAAATCCTATGTGTGGACCCAAACAATTGGATCCAACCCAACTCAAATCCAAGCCCAAATCAAACCAAAAGCCCCTTTCAAGATTCATCTAAACCGCATGGACTTGCATGCAATGGCCAAACTCAACTCCCATTTAAACAACCCAACCAGCCACGTTTTTTCCCCTCATTCCTTCCCTTCATCTGAGAGAGAGCTCTTCCTCTCCTTCCTTTCTCCTTCATTTTCTTCATTCTCTTCTCTCCATCTCTCAATTCTAACTCAGAGAGTGACTGCATGTGAGGACTTCCAGCCCATCTTCTTCTTCAACATCATCTCTAGTTCCTACAAGCTCTCATACACCTCTTCTTACTCACTACGCAGTCCATTGGGTCCATTGGTAAGCTATCATTCTCTCCTAATTCATTTATCTTACTTGAAATGGTAATTAGAATTGTTAAGATGTACATGCATACCTCATTCTTGTTGTGAATTGTGGTTCATTGTAGGATTTCATCTCTTACTTAATCATCATCATCATCTTCTTCTTATCTTAATGATAAGATCTCTTTTACCTAATGATTCTCCAAACTTTGAATGGGCCGTTTGGATTCAATTAAACTACATGTCTGTTACATAGCTCTCATTTCTTGCATTCATTATTGTAGGAAATTCATATGAGCATAGAAATTGGGGGTTTTTGCATAAGTTGAATCTAAGAAGAGATTAGAGTGAAAAGCACCAAAAAGAGGCAAGTATGAGTAAATTAGATTCATGTATGTTAATTGGTTCACTGATTGGGTATTGTTATCCTTGGAATGTTAATTCAGCCATTTCATTTGAATGGAATTCATAATGTGAAATGGTTTATGTATATATGAGTGTTAATGGGTAATGGAATGGATGTTGGTTGATAAATAGCTTGTACATGGAGCTTTGGAGGCTCAAATCATATCTAACATGGTCTATGGATGATTGGTAATTGAAATGGGAGAATGAATGGCTAAAATTGGACATTTTCATACTCAGAAATTGCCCAAAATTCGGCCATCCGGATTGGGCCCACTCGAGCGGGTAGGCCTATTGGGCCCAACATTGCTAACTTTGAATAACCATAACTTTTGATCCGTACATCGGATTTTCGAGTTTCACATATCGTCAGAAAGCTCTTGGAACGTAAAAACCAGTAGTCCAAATATCCTAATGATCAGATATTGGAATTGGAAGTTGATATGTTGATCATTGAACCGGGCCCTATCTCTTTTGGGAAAAGAGGCTTTATACCTAGTTTGGACCGTAGATTGGAACCCATGGACTAAACTCTTCATAATCAATTCATGAGGATGATTGTGACACAAATACTAAACCAATAAGTTTTTAGGTTGTGAAAGGATTGACCTTACAGGTTCCTAGACATGGAACCCTAGCCGATTCACTAAGTCCAATGGAAACTATAATACATGAGAAGTCTTTGGCTGAAATTATCTCATGTGCATATCCATTTGTCTAACACTTTACCATGGGTCTTGGTTTAGTAATTTTGGTGCATACACAAAGTGACACCAATAAAATGTAGAACGTGCATCAAGTTACCTAAAACTACACCAAAATGGACGGTTAGAGATGATGGGCTAGGATTGGCTAGTAAACCTCATTGATTCCATTAATCACATTGCATTTGCATATTGTTATTGACTTTATTATTGCCCTCAAATATCTCAATGATTGTTTTATATAGTATTTGTGTTATTCTCTTGTAGTATTGCTATTATTTTTCAATTGTATCTTGCTGGGACTTGATAAACTATAACGTCCCACAAACTCAAGATCCTACCCAGAGGAGGTGAGACCGAAGGTCAAGATCCTATCCCGATGAGGTGGGATGGAGTGAAAGCGAATGACGAACCGATGTCAAGATCCTACCCAGAGGAGGTGAGACCCCGAGTCAAGATCCTACCCTGAGGAGGTGAGACGGAAGTGGGTGTACTTGATTGAATCGAATGATTTGACACTACTTAACTTCGACCAGATGATATTTAATGGGCTTGAATCTTGGTTTAGAATTGAATGTCGTTGTGCAGTAGACAGTTTGGAGCACCGGAACTCCATAGCTTAGGAAGCCAGGAGGACCTTTGGCCAGGCCCCTGGTGACAACCCAAAATGCGTGCTCTCTATTAAGGGAGGATTCAACAAAGGTAGTAGCCAACTAGAATGAAGTATGTATTTGATCTTGATTCAATAAAGCATGAATTACTCATACGCACAATGTGCCTAATTTACGATTATTTGACATCTTTTAATCTTCTGTCAATAATTCAAATTTAATATTATATGTGATATATCTTAATTGTTCATACATGTTTGACTTGTCGTATTCATGGTGCTACACTTGGTGTCACAGGGATTCAAATTACCGAAGAGGATAGCTAATAACCTTCAAATTAGAGACTTGACTGGTAAGGTTAATGGTTAGCTTTGACCGCTGGAGTACGTATAAGTGTGGTAATTATGACTTGAAACTCGATAGTTAATCTTGCACTTAGTTTAAGTATATATGTATTGAAGGTTTAAATTATTAGCTTGTTAAAGACAATTATAATATAATGGATTGGTTAATAGACTGCTCATGACTTTATTATTAATGATATACATGCTTCTGCAAATAAATGTTCTTTGGCAGGTGTCAGTGAGTAATCTTCTCACGTGAAATGTAGAATTTTCTCCTTCGTGAATTTGGACTTGGTTCGGAACAGGTGTGAGTTTATGGGAGTATGCGTATCACACCTTGGGAACCACCCTAATCAGGGAATTCCCCAGTCCGGGATGTGACAATGCATTCATCTTTGCCCTGCACTATGAAAACATAAATGTATGAATAGCAAATTTACGTTGTTGTAGAAGCTTATCTCTTTATCTTGTCTAGTAGAAGTTTATTCCAGATCCGATTGGCCAAATGGGAATAGTACACTAGGGGGTTATAAATTCTTTGTATGACAACTCGGAGACTAGAAGTATTTACATTGTTAATGTTTTCAAGGTTGAGCTCAATAAGCTCCATTCCTCTTGTTGGTATATTGTCAATCTTCTCCCAACTCGTTGAAAGCAAAGCCATTTTCAATCTTGATTTTCTCTTGGAATCATATGTCTAAGACCTTGCGAGAGATTGCCCTTTAGTTAGAGCATGTTCCTTCACCTTTTTTGTTTTATCAGCAATGGTAAGTTATATTTAAGAAAGAACTTGAGTATAAGCATAGCACCAAAAAAAAAAAAAAAGCAAAGGTATTGGTATAAAAGCCTTATACCAATGCTATAAGCCAAAATAAATCACCCAATAGGAGCTACAAAAGGCCGAACCCTATGAACCCCTTGTTTGGGGAAAGAGTCTGCAAAACCATTTGCCAAGCGATGAGCATGAGAGAAAGAAACATGAGTTGAAGAAGATAAAGCCTTGATCTTGTTAGACGGTTTTCCGGTTTTTTTTTTTTTTTTAATTTATACCCTTAAATTACATGAAAAGTTTTCCCCCTTTTCTTTTGTTTCACACTATTACTGCAGGTTTGTGTTTTTTCCAATAATTTTTTTATTTTTTTTAGAAATTATAAATTTATTATTTTTGTTGATCAATTCCATATATTAATTGTGCATTCATATGGGTTTAGTTTTATTGTCTAATAATTGTTTCAAAAGCTTGATCACCGTGCTTAAAGTACAACGTATAAGTATGAGAAAATAATAACATTATTTATTGTAGGAAATTGTGTGGCCCACATGCCATGGGTCCCGCATCAAATCAAGCAGGGCTAATGCCAATAGAGAATACAATCTCACTTAATCTAAGACTTGATCTGATTCCACTAATAAGAATCCCAATAGAATTAGTGGATGTAGGTTTCTTGGCAAAGAAGTTTCTAGTAAGTGTGACTCTTTGAGACTTGTTTATATAAGATAAGGGATCCTTAGGGTTGGTATTATTCCATCTCAAAATAAAGACAAGAGGCAAAGAGATCTACAGAGCTTTCCAATCACTGGAACACACATAGATCTCCGGCTGCATGTCGGAGTCTCCGCATCCAAATCCATCAATTGGTATTAGAGCTTGGTAGCGTGCATTTCGACGGTTTAGATCGCAAAGTTACTGTTTAAATCGATCTAGATCTAAAGTTTTCGTTGAAAAAGTTACTGTCTAGATCGGTCTAGATCTAAAGTTTTCGTTGAAAACCCAGCCTTCTTCATTTTTCTCTACAAACCGAAGTTTGGAAGAAGAAGACGAAGTTGTGTTGCCTCGAGTTCCACGCATCATCAAGAAAAGAGAAGACAACCACTTGCATGATACCATTCTTTTGGTGGAAATCAGGACCACCAAAGCACTCGATTCTGTGCACTCACGCCTCGAGGTTCCGTTCCTTTCTTCTCCTAGGTTTCTTTCTTTCCAGTGGAAGAGAATAAAAGAACTGTGCACGTGCTTCCGTTCCTTCTTCTCTTGAGAGGCGTGCCAAAAAGGTACAAATGGATGGCGCAAGCATGTGATGTCAACAACGACACAGAGACTGTACGACTGACACAGGGAGGGTGATTTTTAACTGTCAAAACTTCGCACTACAATATCTAGAGCATCCGGACTCCGATTGACGAACGGTTTGGTTCTGCGGAATCGTTGCGAGCAAATCTATGCAGTTGCAATAAGAGGAAGACAATCCAACGGTTCAGAGAAAATGGTGATTTTTCTCTTTTAAGGGTCAGTGGTATCTGAACCTCTTTTTCAATTTAGTAATTATGTCTTCTAAATCAGCGTTGCATGATGTTGCTAAGGCTAATATTTTTAACGACAAGAATTTAGCCGTGCGGAAGCGTCCGATAGACGCATTGCTGCACTTTGACGGATTAACATATGTGATTGAATCCGATTCGATCTCCAAACCCGCTAATGATGCCTCAAAGGAACATCATGGATGTGTATGAACAATGGGTATTTAATAACAAATCAGTGAGGCATCTTCTGCTCGGATTCATATCCATTGATTTGGTAAAGCAATTTGAGCACTTTAACAGTACTAAAGAAATCTATGACTATGCTATGGACAAATATCATGAAACCTCCAAATCTCACTTGATGGAGGTATTCAATGCATATGTTAACATAAGATGCCGGAGGGATCGTCTATAAGGGATCACATTGATCAAATAGTAGTCCATATAGTAACCTCGCAACCTTGGGAAAGGAAATGGACGAAGGTTTTCAAATCATGTACTTGTTGATGAGTCTTCCACCTTCGTGGGAGAATGTGTCTCAAACCCTTAGCCCCCAAAAGGGTGTAACCCTCAGTGAGGTTGAAGCTAGATTGCTTGCTGAAAGACAAAGGCAAGCTGCTCGCAATATAACACTTACAAACTTTGTCATGATTGCTATAACTAAGAATAATAATGGTGCATTAACCATCAATACGAAAAATAAAAGGAAATTTATAAGCAATCAAAAATGGAAAGGGCCTAAGAATGGTGTTTGTTTTAACTGCAGGAAGCCTTAATACTTTAGCTCTCAATGCATAAAGAAAAGGGATGAGAGTACCCAGCAAGGTAAAGTGACAAAAGAACATGGTGATTATATTGAGATGGTCACAGAGTCCATGATGGTGGACAATAATGATAAGAATTAGTGAATTGATTCTGGAGCCACCAAGCACATATCAAGAACCAAGGCTGGATTTGTCAAATTCAAAGAGATGGAACTGGGAGATCAGAGTATTTATATGAGCAATGAAACATTTTGTGATGTGTTGGGTGTAGGGAAAGTCAAAATTCCCTTACCAACTGGAAAATTCATATATCTCTCCATTAAGAGCGTCATCTTTGTGAGCCAGTTCGCTATGAATGGATTCGAAATCAGATTTAAAGATAAAGAGGTTATAATTGGCATGCGGGGACAAGTTTTAGTCAATGGTTTTCTTTCTAATAAATTGTATTTGCTGGACACTCTTAATGATGAAATAAAATCTAGTTTCCATTATTCTGTGTGTATGAATGTCTGCATGGCTGGTTTGGCAATGTTATGGCATATGAGATTATGGCACATTAACAAAAACAGAATAAGTAGAATGGTTAGGGATGGACTCTTACTAGATTTAGGTTAAGTGGAGTACCCTATATGTGAACCTTGTCTAAGTGGAAAAGTGGTCAAGAAACCATTTCCAAAAGGATCTAGAAGTTTAGAAATATTGACCATAATTCATTTTGATATTTGTGGACCATTGAATGTCCAAAACAGAACGGGAGAGGACTATTTGATCAGATTTATTGATGACTACATCATATGTGGTTATGTACCTGATTAAACACAAACATAAGGCCTTAAAAATGTTTCAAATATATGCTGCCGAGGTCCAAAGTCAAAAGTGCAAGAAAATAAAACGGATTAGATCCGATATGGGGTGAATATACCTCGGTACTGTTCAAAGAATACTAAGCACATGAGGGAATCATTCATGAATATTCGATTCCATGTACCCCACAACAAAATGGCATGACTGAGAGGATGAATAGGATCTTAATGGATATGGTAATGTCAATGATCAACCACATGAGACTTCCACTGTGTTTGTGGGGAGAAGCATTAAATACGGCACAATATATTTTGAAAAGTGTTGCCATTAAAAGTCAACTTTCTTGTGATATATCTTTAGTGGCAATATAAACTAGCCACAAAAAATAGAACATACGGTGGCAAAAAAATATATTGCGGCTAAATGTAAGAATCTAAGAAATTAGTGGCGAACATAAAAAGTTGTCACTAAAACCGTACACCATTAGTGGTGATAAATTAAGACTTGCCACTAAATCTTTTTCCCTCCAAAATCCCATGGTGCCAAAAATTCCCGCCAAGGAATTAGTGGCGAAATTTAGCTACAACATATAAGTTGCCACTAAATGTGGGCATTATAATGCCTTCAGTGGCAACATCAAATATTTGCCACTAAATGTAGGTTTTTAGTGGCGAAAATTAGACCACGGCAAAAAAAGTCGCCACTAAAAGCCAACTTTCTTGTAGTGAGAGTACCCTCCAAGAGTGTACCCAAAACCCCGTATGAATTATGGATTGGTGCTAAACCAAAATTAGAACATGTGAGAGTTTGGAGCTCCCATGTACATGTCTTGCTACCACTACAGGAAAAATATAAACTGCAAGAAAAAACGAAGAAAAAATGTTCTTTCATTGGCTACCCATTACATTCTAAAGGATATCGTGTGTATGATCACGATAATAGGATAATCATGGAATGTTGAGATGTGTCTTTCCTTGAGGATCCGACTAGAGTAGAACCATAGTGTATGGACTTATATGAAATTTCTAAGGGCAAGGGGATTCAAGCAAGTGGGGGTTCTGACGAAGAGGACGTTGAACCTAGAATTCCTGGTCAGGACCCACTTGAGGTGATTGAACAACCTGATGAGCCGATTGGTAGGCCGATTCAGGCGAGGAAAACAATCGGCATATCTTGACGATTATTGTAGTTTATTGGAAACCGTGCAAAATTTGGATCCAAACTCCTACTCTCAAGCGATCAAAGCGCAGGATGCGCAGTATTGGTTAGAGGCTAGGAGGAGATAGAATCAATTGAAAAGAACCAAGTATGGCAATTGGTTGATCTTCCAAAAGATTGAAAAGCCATTAGATGTAAATGGGTTCTTAGAAAGAAACTAAAGTCGGATGGATCATTAGATAAATATAAAGCACAGCTGGTAGCTAAGGGATTGACACAAGTGGAAGGAATAGACTATAAGGAGACATTTTCTCCGGTCGTAAAATTTCAATCCATACGAGCCTTGGCGGCATTGGTAGCATGCTGTGACCTTAAATTGCACCAGATGAATGTGAAAATCGCATTCTTAAACGGTAAATTATAAGAGGAAATTTACATGAAACAAACCGAGGGATTTGTAGTGCAAGGTCACGAAGACAAAGTTTTCAAACTTAATAGGGCATTGTATGGATTAAAACAGGCCTCGAGACAATGGTATTGAAAATTTCACCAGGCCATAGGTGAAATAGGATTTGTCCCCAATAATGCATACACATGTTTCTATATTAAACTCAATGGGGGTAGTTACTTATATTTGTCATTATATGTGGATGATATTTTGATTGCCGGTGATCAATTGGAAGCCTTAAATGAAATCAAACAATGGCTAAAGTCAATATTCAAGATGAAAGACATAGGTGAGGCAGAGTATGTACTTGGCATTGAAATAACTCGTGATCGTCCGAATAGGCAATTAACTTTATCACAGAGATCTTATTTGGAAACTGTATTGAAACGGTTTGATATGGCTATGTGTAAACTAATTGACACTCCCATCTGCAAGAGCATAAAATTGTCCAACGATTAGGGACCCACAAACAAGCAGGATAAGGAAGCGATGAGAATGAAACTTTATGCTCAAATTGTGGGCAGCATCATGTATGCGATGCTATATAAGAGACTAGACCTTGCATTAGCCATGGGTCTCATAAGAAGATTCCTAAGTAATCCAGGATTACAGCATTAGTATGCGTTTAAGAGGATTCTGCAGTATATCAAAAGAATAGTGAATCTACACCTATGTTATCAAGGTGAAGTCTTGGAACTGCGCGGCTACTCAAATGCAGATTGGGCCGATGATTTAGAACAGAGAAAGTCAACAACGAGTTATGTGTTTACCCTCGGAGGAGGTGCAGTTTCTTAGGATAACAAAAAACAGATCTCTATGGCTATGTCAACAGCCGAAGCAGAGTATATAGCCTGCAGTACAACAGTCCAGAAGGCTCTTCAGTTAAAATATTTCCTAAATGTTTTGGAGATAATTGGAGAAAAAGAGTATGTCCCAATGAACGTAGAGAGCACATCTGTTATATCCATGGTGAATGAGACAAAGTTCAACAGCCGATCAAAACATGTTGAGATAAAGTATCACTTCATCAAAGAGAAGGTTGAAAAGAATGATATAGAAATTTTTTATATGCATTCAGAGGAATTGATGGCTGATGTTCTCACCAAGGCTTTGCTTGCAGAGGTTTTTGCAAGGCATGTGATGCGCATGGGACTGAAATATATTTAATGTAGATGGCATTTGTGCCAAGTGAGAGATTGTAGGAAATCGTGTGGCCCGCATGCCACAGGTCCCATGTTGGATCAAGCAAAGCTAATGCCAATAGAGAATACAATCTCACTTAATGTAAGACTTGATCCAGTCCCACTAATAAGACTCCCAAATGGATTAGTGGATGTGGGCTTCTTAGCAAAGAAATCTATAGTAAGTGTGACTCTTTGGGACTTGTCTATATAAGATAAGGGAGCCCTAAGGTTGGTATTATTCCATCTCAAAGGAAAAACAAGAGACGAAGATACCCGCGGAGCTTTCCAATCGTCAGAACGCACATATATCTCCGGCCGCGTGTCGGAGTCTCCGCATCCAAATCCATCATTTATAGGGGTCATAAGTCTAAAAATATAGTTACTTTTATAAACACCACGCAGAATTGCTAGTCATTGTTCCAAAGTAGTTTTAATACCCTATGTGGTTAGGGTCTTTTGAATAAATGTTTGTAAGAATGAGTTACGTGGTGCATTGTTTAAGTTGGCCTCCTTTACAAGAAAATGGTCTTCTTGAGTTCAAGCCCATATGTAATGGTAACTTTTTACCATTATAAGAAGGAACTGAAGTCTTAATAAATCAAGTTACACGAGTCAGGTGGGGTCAACCCAGCATAACCGACATCTAATGCAGGTTAGATGGGCTAGCCCGACTTGAGATTTAATGAGTGTGGTTCGCAGGCTTGTAGCCCGTTTCAGAAACGGGTCGGTCACGGGTTGGGAGTTCAAAATATGTGCTCCGCCTTCGACCTAACCTGACCTGTTTTCCAACCCTACATACAATTACCTGCTTTTATGGGCCCAGTTGAAGATCAGTTCGAAAAGCATTTCTTCTGTCTGCTGACTCATATTCTCAAAGATTTCTAAAATTAAAAGAGAAAAAACGAGCAGGTTTTCATGATGGAAACTATCATTTGATTTGATTTTTTTTTTCTTCTGCATATAGTGGGATGCATACACATATCCACACACATGCTCATGCAGTATTGTAATATAGGAAACTTGTAGGAAATTTTCTTTGTTGTTTTTATTCTTTGGTAAAAATAAAACTTGTAGAAGTTATGTTCCCTTCTGGTTGGATTTCACAGGTGCTTGCTCTCTGTCACCATCACTTTCATAGAATTTAATTTAGCAAATAAAAATAAATTACTATTATGATAAGTTGGTACCATTTTCTCTTAAAAGGAAGGACTGTTGGATGGCTCCTTATGGATCTTCACATTTAATCCTCCACTCCACTTTTTGCCCATTTGTTAGATATCCATTGATTGGAAATCTTAACCATTAATAAACGAGCACTAAGTGTACATGTGCACAGATGATATAGCTATTGCAAGTATATGCATGAAGTTGTGTGTTGACCCTCTTTTTGTGAGTGTACGCACATACAACAAGCTTTTGTGTGGCTGTTTTCTTTATTTATTGTTTTCTTTTTTCAAAGTAAATAATATTTGCATAGATAAACAAGATGAGCAAGTGCTACAAGGTACGAGAACTTACAATGTTCCAGCGATTCTACGTGTATTGCCACTAGTTTGGTCCCCTCCAAATATCTTTGCCATGCCAAAATCTGATATCTTGGGAATCATATTTGCATCTAATAGAATATTGCTTGCTTTGAGATCACGATGAATAATTCTTAATCGTGAATCTTCGTGAAGATAAAGAAGCCCTCTAGAGATACCTCCTATAATTTTAAAACGGCATTCCCAATCTAATGAGGGGTGTCTCTCTGGATCTGTAACATCCCAAAATTGCATGATTTTAGAAGATAATTCATCAAAGCTAAATACCCAAATCAAAAAAATAAATAAATAAATAATAACAATAATAATAATAAAACAAAATGAAATGAAAATTATGCACCATGATATCGGGCCAGTCTGGGGGCCTTTAAGCAAAGGCCCAGGCCACCCATCCTTAAATTAGGTCCAAGTTCCAGCCCATGGGCCTAAAAGAACAGCTAGCTATATCTCAGCCCACTGCAGCCTCGTCTGGTTTGAGCCCGCCCTGGCTCATCCTATAAGCACTCTTAATCTTAACTAATCCATGGATCCAAATAAGATCCAGCTAATTGGCAGAAAGCAGGTTGCTGGTTTGCACCAATTGAAATGCTTTCTCAAACAGAAATGAGCTAAGGTTCCACACATGTAAGCTGGATCCTGGACTGATAAACATATTGGGCACATTGAGCTAGAGTTAATGTTTCACCAAAGCCCCCGAAAAGGTGGCCTCTAGAGATTTGGGTCTATCCCTGCTGCTCAGGCATATGAGCCGGACCAGCTAATTAGGGATAATTGGTTTCCTCAAGTTCAAAACTAAACAAGCTGGGGCTACGACAATCCATGGTCTAACCCACTAGCCCATTTGTAGCCAAGACGACCTATCTATAAGTAGGGGTAGCAACATGTTCATTTGGGTATTGTTCAGATTAGGTTGACCGCAGCCCAATTAGTAATAGAGATGGAAATGTCGCTCCGATCCCTACCTAAATGTCGAAAAAGCTTAATATTGACCCATTTACTAACCCAGATTGAAATCTCAACCCTAACCTAACCTGAAGGTGAAAAGGCTCATTTAAAAACCTAATTACTTTGCGGGTTTTAGGTTGGGATGAAAGGCTGGCTCAAGAATTGCCATTCCTACCTAGAAGTAGTCCCTAGTGTGTCTATGTACGCTTGCAACTAATTTTTTTTTATTTTGTATTTTTTGTTGTGGCTCAGTGGCTATGAGAAAGGAAACCTCCCTCCAGGGATCGATCCCTGGCGGAAGGAATGGGAGTGGGATGCTTTACTAACAGGCTCTCCCTATATCATATCATATGACTATAAGAAATCTCATAAACTATCCACTTTGAACAAAGACAATTGGCCCATGTACTATGGGGCCCATTAGATGGAAGATCCAGATCATTGAACCTTTGTACCATCCAAGTGAAGCCAAGTAGATAGACCCCTCCTATGTTAGATATTAGGTTTAGGTTGTTAGAAATTCTAGGGATAGAATTTGAATTTAAACTTATTATCTCATCAGTGTATCTCTCTTGCATAAATTGAGGAGTCTAGATGTCAATAAATTCTAAGGTGAATTTATCTAGAAGTCTTTATGGTAGATGATCTTACGATCAAACTGGGTACAATCCTATCTTCCGCAATAATCACCGTCAATTTTTTTTTCAATAAAATGAATCAAATGCCCTCTCTTTCCTCCATCCATTCAAGCATTCAAGCCTTGTGATCTCATTATCTTCATCAAATCTTCATTGATCAAAGCTTCTGGAGTCGCGTTAGATCTGATCTATTGGACCACATGTACCGACAGACTCGAGATGAGTAGGTAGCGACAGTGATGGATCCACATACAGACGGCGATCCTCATGAAGACTTAAAGATCGTTTCTATTAAAAAGTTCTCAGAGATAAAAAAAAATGGTTTTATTTTATTTATGTTAACAATTAAAGATCCTTTTTTTAGTAAGGACCATCTAATTGAGGGGGACTGTTAGTGATTAAGATTAGGTTGTTAGAAATTCTAGGGATAGATTAAGAATTTGAATTTAAACTTATTATCTCATCGGTGTATCTCACTTGTATAAATTGAGGAGTCTAGATGTCAATGAATTCTACGGTGAATTTATCTAAAAGTCTTTATTGGAAGATGTAATGGAGGAAATAGAGCCATACCAAAAAGAAAGTAGTCGAGGCTTCCGTTTGAAATGTATTCATAAACGAGCAACTTCTCTTGTACTTCCACATAATATCCATAGAGTCGAACCAAATTTTTGTGGTGAAGCTTTGCTATTATTTCTACCTCATTCATGAATTCATCTAGACCTTGTCCTGAATTTATAGACAACCTCTTCACAGCTATTTCTTTCCCATCAGCTGGAAGAACACCCTGCAATTAGAAAATAAATGATTCGAAAAAAAACCTTTTTAAATTCAACAGTGATGGTAAAGAAAACAAGGTAAAATAAATATCCACTCTCAAGATCTTGTTATTAAAGCTAGTTGTCAATGTAAGGATATTTACTGGGTCTTACATTTCAGTGAATGCTTGGTCTCCAAAAGTGTATTTTTGTTTGTACATGTTCATGTGGTCCACAGAAAATAGCTCGATACTATTGGCACAAAATGTTTGCTAAAAAGAAAAAGTTTAACAAACTCTTCTCAATTCCATAGAAATCCGTTTCCACGGCATCATGGAACTGGGTCAGAATTCTGAATATATTAGATAATCGAGTTTAGTCGAAATCATATTAAATCACTTTAATGTAGGCACTCCACATAGTAGATACCAAATATATATATGGCTAAGAAATTCATGATTTTTTGTTGTATTGCAATTAATTATTAACTTTAAATTAACATGAGATAAAATCTATCTTCTTCTACTTTTTTTTATAGCTGTTTCCATAGGATAACTCTATGCTAACCATGAATGGTATTGACCGAAGAAATCAGCTGATTTAATCTCTGTGGAGTGCATCTTCATTTGATCCAAATGGCCTGTGTTAGGCACCAACCTGTGGTTATTGGATCAAATTTCCCCGGTTGAGTTGATTGCACTATTAGAATGATATGCATGACATACATAGCTATATTTCCTATGCATGATCAATCTAATGGTTTATTATTAAAGTCTATTCATAAGATAGGAGCAATTTGCACCAAATAACAGTGGGACAATAAATTTCAAATCAGGTTTTAGCAGCCATAAGCACCATGATTGTAGCATCATAGGATCATTTCACTTTTTAATACATTAATTAGTTATTACCTTGTAAACTACTCCAAATCCACCTTCTCCGAGCTTATTTTCCTCCGAAAAATCATCAGTAGCAATTCTAATCGTCTCAAAATCAATGTGTAAGAGTATGCCACTTCCACCTAGTTGATCTATGCAAATAAAAAGCATTTGAATCAAAATTCATGATTATTTTCAAGAACTTGAGGAATTCAATATAATTCTTGCAGTAGATAGAGGAGTATGAGATGGAGAGCTACCCATGGCTGAGGTGTCAGTCCTTCTCTTTTGCGAGTAAGTCTTTTTCTTCCAAATTTGTAAAAAAGCAACAATAATAAACAAGATAATTGCAACAACAATTGCTGGAATCACGATAACAATGATTCGAGATGAATTTTTATTTCTTTCTGCACACATTAGAAATATTTAAGTTAGTATTTAAAAAAATTTGCTAGATTAAAAAAAATTGTAAGCCAATAATCACCAAATAAATGGAAATGACTATAGTTTCCAAGCACTTGTGTTTTTTCAAAGCACTTCTTTCATTATTATTATTATTATTATTATTATCATAAATAGAGAAAATGATCTGATTATGATGTCCATCTTAGAATTACAATATTCGTATTGTTATTCTAATTAGGGGAGGGAGGGACATGCAACAGTACCAATATAAGGATATCAGGATATCTTGACCCATCCACCTTCTAGTTCTTCAATCAAGGTATTCATCCTATCCAGACTGTGCGAAGTGAACTAGAAAAAAATGGGTTCTCATAGACAAATTTTGGTCTTCATGAAGATTGCTTTCTCCCGAAATGTGTTTCGTTTATCATAATTGTTGCAGATCTAGTTCAA
This sequence comes from Cinnamomum chago, assembly GCA_038049695.1. Taxonomy (NCBI): domain Eukaryota; kingdom Viridiplantae; phylum Streptophyta; class Magnoliopsida; order Laurales; family Lauraceae; genus Cinnamomum; species Cinnamomum chago. Next base: position 56,511,112 of record CP142458.1, read on the forward strand.
CTAATCTAAAACTTCCAAAATGCGAAAGGCTAACTGCTAACATAATACAAATGGGCTTCACATTTGCTTGGTCTAAGTCATTTATATATTTATCATTTCTCTAAGTCGTGCAACCAATATTTCAATCAAATTGAATTGATCAGTACATTTCTATTTGACAGATCTAAATCAATCAGATGAATATATAGCAATGACAGAAGCAGCTCTTATGCAGATTCCATCCATTTCACTGCTAGTGGTGTTCATGAGACAGGTCTCCGGCGAAGCCGAGGTGTGTGTGTATATATATCCAGGCTCGACCCCAAACGCATCTTCATATCTGGGCCAAGCCTGAAATCGACTATAGGTGACTAGCTCGAGCCCATCATGCTTCAAACTGGTCAGGGATGAGCCCATCTATTTAGTCAATCAGCCTCAAGCCCAATTAGTACTCGCAATAAAAAGTGACAAAGATCTCATATTCAAATAGAAATATACGAAAAACAGTAAACAAAGAAAGTTTAATATTTGTGGCTGGATTTCTCTCACGTAACCCAAGCTTGCCAAATTTTAGATTCATGACTCACCTGAGTAATGTAAATGATAAGGCCCAAACCAATGCAGGCTGGACCCGGGTCAGGCATGGGATGGCCCGGCCCATGAGCATCCCTAATCATAGCAGTAAATAATATGATTGTACATGATGGGGTCACATTCCATACGTTTTTATTTTCTTTTGCGTTCAGTCCTACGGCATGAGGAAATTTTAAGCTGAGTGGTGCACAACTTGGCTGGATTGATTTGGGTTCCCAACTTGATATCAGCACAGTATGAACCCCACTAGACTCTGAGTTCAAGCCGGGTTGAGAGTCAAGCTTAGTTTACTCGACATGAGTCAAGCGTAGAATTTGATATCTCAACTTAATAACAAATTTGGTTTCCCGAGTGATTGCAATACGGCACGTGAATTTATCACGGAGAGAATTGACTTGTAGGTAGAGATGTAAATTAATGGGTTCCGATTCTCCGAATATTTAGAGATTCCGACTCATTAAAAATCGGGTATGAGTTCTTACTTAGGCCCTGATAAGTTAATGGGTCCGGGTCTAGTTACACCTTGATTCGGACCCGCAGACCCAAAACCCGACGTACTACCCAAATTTTTGAAAATCTCTCCTAAAAATCATATATATTTTTTTTAATGTCATTATTTACCTAGATCCGAACCCGTTATATATATGGTTTTGGTTCCAGGTTCGGAGCCGGTTCCTTCTTTTCCCTTAACGGTTCCGGATCTTCCATAAAATCATACCAAAACCGACTCGCATACAACCCTACTTGCAGGAAATAGATGCCTCGGCAACTGGGCCTGAATAAAGGGACTTCAAATACTTATAGAGGGCTGCTCTCCTACACTGCAGCCCTCCTTAATATCAGCTGCAGGCATGTGAACCATGCCTTCACATGCCTTACAGTGCTCCCCTCACATGCCTGCAACTGATATTAAGGAGGGCTGCAGTGTAGGGGAGCAGCCCTCATACTTATATATATATATATATAAAATTTATGGCAAAATTGTTTATTTAAATTGACACTCATGTGGACCATAGCAACCATTGTGACGAATTTGACATCCATGCCACCGCCGCCCCACTCCATGGGGGTCAAGGCACGCAAATTGCTGATGGACCCTATTTGTCTCGAGGCGTCCATATATAGCAATTACTGTGTATGAAAATCACTATCCGCTTCAAGTGCTTGGAGGCCCACTTGGCATCACCAAATGGCCCAATTTAACGCTCATATGGGTCATGCTAACCATTGGATCTAACATCAAAATTTTAATTTGATGGCATATATATGATCAAGATCACCTTTGTAATTGGCTGACCTCTATCGATGATATTGGTGTAACAATGAGACTGGCCACTGTAACTTGGGAATAAGTCTAGTTGGGTCGGAGAGAAACTTCTAGTCTTATGATAAACATAAGGTAAACCGTAAACCCAAACTCCTTACCTCTCCCTGCGTTTGTTGGATTTGTAGACGACGGGGGAAGAGTCGGCGAGGGAGCCGGCCCTCCAACAAGCGAGTCCCCAAAGAAATTTCTATCCTCAAACCTTAGATTACAAACCTCCCCAATCACTCTCCCCCCTATCCTTGAATCACAACAGGTCGGAATAAAACCGATAGCATCTTGTAAACACCTGTGGCAAGCAGCCCCAGATATAACAGGCTTGCACTGCACAAGACCATACACATTATTAGTCGACGAGTAGTTCAACTCTCCTGTGGCAAACATCCCAAGCCATGGCTGATACGCAGCTTTATTCGCAAGATCACGGATCAAAGTCCCCCGAGATGCCTTGAACGGTTCTACTTGTGAGTCAGTCATATTAATCAAGCTCCACACCCAAAACCACCATATGGTGGTGGAAAGGTTGAAGAAGTTGGTGTCTGAGTACTGCAGTTGGCAGAGGTCATACCATATGGCCGAACTCCTGCTTTGGCACAGGCTGAGGATGCCATCACTGGCAAAGGCGGTGCAGTTTCTACAGGCCTCAGGCGTGACATCACCGCGGCAGAGGACGAGGCCGTAGACTCTGTCAAGGCCTTGTCCAATAGAGGTGTTGTAGAAGCCTTTGGTGAGAGAGACATTGGAGGAGAGAGAAGGGAGGAGGATTTTGAGGTTGGTGTGAAATGTGTTGTTGATGGTGTAATTTGCTGCGGTTATTCCATTATATGTGTTGTTGCATTCCACTTTCAGAGGGTTCTCTGCGTTACAAGTGGGGATGTGGAAGAAGAGGAGGAGGAAGAGAGAGGAGAAGTAGAGGAGGAATGGGCTCATCGCTTACTATTATGTTTTCTTTTAGCTAATGGTTTGTTGCCTGAAAGAAGGAGAGAGAGCAGGGGAGTGTTTTGATGTCTTCTTTCTTATTACATAAGGAGGGAAGCGTTGACTAGTCGTCTACCAGGTCTCCACTTTCCTACCGACCATCCAGGATATCATGATTCATAACTATTCACCTGTGTCGAGTCACCATGGGTAGATTCATTTGGATAATAATTCTTTCACTTTAAAGTTAAATGCTGGTATAAAAAAAAATTCTAAAAAAATCTTCAATTCTGTCGTTGTGAGAAGCCACATCAGCTTACTAAGGTCCATTTGTGAATATGTTATTTCCAAAACACATAATATGTGGCTTTTCAATAAAAGATGTCTCTTAGGATAAATATGTGCATTTAATAAAATGTCTCTTGGGCCCATTTGTGTGGATGTAACCCAATTTAAAGGAATGCCTTCCAACTCTATAAATTAATATTATTTTTAAAGTTTTTATTTAGTATTTAAAATGAGCATAAATGCATATGAATTCTTTATTTTGTATATGTGTACGTGGATTCAGCGATAAAATGTTTGATTTTCATAATTTTTTAGTTGATTTGAGTTTTTTAATTAGTTTGTTATAAATTGATTTATAAGAATAAGATATTAATTTTAATATATTATTCAAGACTTATTCTATACGTGCATGCACAGGGGCTTCATGCTAGTAACGCATTAAAGTAGGAAAACCCTGGGCCGTCTCAAAGTGTGGTCCTCAGCGTTCTTTCCTGTATACGGTGCTAGGGGTTCAACCTGAATCCCGTAGACCACGGTCTAAAGCGTTTTCAGGCGGATTAGATTTAATGAATTAGTGAAAAACATCATGTAGGGTGAAGGGTTTGAAAAGGTGCATGTTTTGAATAAAGGTGGAAGTAAGTGAACTTCTATCTTGGTAGATGCTATACAAATGTCACCCTAATTTAACCGGCTAAAGGTAGGCCTAGGTCTTACATAGACCATTAAATAAAACTAGATTTCTTTTTAATATTTAAATCTATTTTAACTTAAGCTGTATTATATTAATAAAAATAAAGTTTGTGTCTGAAATCTAAATAGGCTTCAATTTGAGTAAAAACTCATTTCTCATATAAAGCATATACAGTTATACACAATATAGAGTTTGGCAGGTTTAGTGATCCATTTCATCCTAAAATCATCGTGGAGTCGACTAGGTATATGTTTCGAAAAGACATGGGAATATCCTGACCGTGCAAAACACGGACTGTCGCTATCCTTAATAATGGTGGGTTTGACCTAAATATTCTCACCCATGTACTATCGAATAATTGAATCTTGAAATCCGACTATGGAACTAAAGAAATCTCATTGCCGCAGCAGGTACATTGCCCCTGGACCAAATCTTGCTTAAGAGGAAAAGAAATCTCACAGTGACAATTGCTCAATTATGTGTATAGAATACATGAACAAACATGTGAACAAAATATATATTTTTTCTATATGCAATTCAATCGTATGTTTTTATGAATGATCAATTTGACATGAGGCTCAACTCCTATTATGTGAAAATTGACTTGTTGAAAAATAAAAACGTGAAGTTAAAGAAAATTTCAAACATTAAAACAACATATCAATATTTTTAGAAGTAAAGAATTAAGGATTTTCTCATACTTTTTCACGAAATCCCGTATATCCAACTTTTATCAATATTCGTAAAATATCACGAATGATATTCTCAAAATATTGTCTGAATTTAAAAAATCGTGAGAATATTTTTGTGGAATCTTCTCACAACATCTTGAGGAAAATCCTATGTTGAAAACTATTCCCCGCAATTTCGCAATGCAATAATTCTCTAAGAATGGAGTAATCAAGTGTTTGAGGTGAAAATTCAGACCACACAACCCCATCGAGTGTGAATGGGGTCTTGGAAGTGTCGGGGCCACAAGAACGCGTCTTGACAAAATCCAATCTCGGGTCAAAGTTTCCAACATCAGGTGGTGGGTGGTCCTGAGGAATCTTTTTAATCAAAGACAAGCGCATGAGAAATTTATATTACCTTCGGACAAAATAAATGCACCCCTCTTGTATTAATTTTGGACAATTTTCAGTCTAATAAAATCTGGCTCACAATCAAATTGATAATGGATAGAAGAGATAATTTTTTTTGAAATATTTATGATTTTGTCAAACCGCCCCCCCCCCCCCCCGCCCCCCTGAAATATTTATGATTTTGTCAAACCACCCCTCCCAAAAAAAAAAAAAAAAAACAAAAAACAAAAAAAAGAACCAATGATTTTGTCAACCCTTCAACAAATACAATACACAACACTCATAATAAAGTACAATTTAGCCATAAGTTATATCAAGAAAGATTTATTTTTATTTTAGATTGTGTTTTTAATAAGCGGGCCCACCAGCTGGCCTCACCAATTTTTGGTGAGACTTAGCTGTTGAGGATCCAGACCGGGACATTCAATGGAAGTCACGACCCACGACGCTTTGTAGCTTTCATTGGTCCTCCTCCGAGTCAATCCCCCGTGACTAATTCATCGTCTAGAAGCACTCAGAGTTGTGACCTCCCCACACTCAAAAGATTCTCCACGTAGTCATGAAAAAGAATCGGATCCTCTTAAGGCGATTTTCTAATGGGCCATGCGGAGGCCAATCAGGCCCTGACATGTCACTGTGGGGAGCCTCCCTTGCCACAACCCCGTGCATGGAGGTTTCCCACGGTGACCATGGGGAGGCCAATCAAGCTCCGCCACGTCAATCGTACACAGGTGTAGGGAGGCCAATCAGGTTTGCTTGGTCCCATGGTCACAGTGTGGAAAAGTCATAATATTATTATTATTACTATTATTATTATTATTATTATTATTATTATTGGTGATTAGACGGTTGGATCGAGCCATCATCTTGTGGATCACATTCAAGTTAGCCATTCTCAAGTTAATAAGTAATAATACAATTGTAAGTGCCTAAAAATTACGGACTTAGTTAAGAGATGATTAAACCTTTGATTTGATGATCTTGGGATGATTGGGGGAATAAATCAGGTCTCCGGCAATCTGAAAGAGAAAACAAAAGTCAGAGCCCCTGGCTATAGGCAGCCGAAGGCACTCCAATGCTTAAGTTAGTGTGGTAAATGGAGAAAGAGCAATATGAGGGGAGGACTTCTTGCATACCTCATGTGGTTTTCCTTCATGCAATATATAGATGTGAGAGTCATCATCGGACTGGACTCCGGGGGGAGACGGAAGTCTCATCAGTATGTACTTTTCTCTCCTGAGTGTGGGTAGGGAAAAAGGGGACGTCCCATCGTACCATCCTCCTACGCCTATGGATGTGACCTTGAGATAAGGCGTGCCTTTTATCTAGGTCTGGCGCCCACTCTATTTATTAGTTTGCCGTCCCCGTCACGGCAGCGCATTTATGACTGTAGTTATGGCTGAGTGACAGGAGGCCGAGATCGGGCTTAAGGCCGAGACCTAGGTGGATGCTCATGAACGTAGCCACCTAGATGGGCTCCATGCTCCCCCGAGATGGTGCAACTGTCGAGCTTGGACAATACCGAGACTAAGGATAGTCCGAAATCGGGGAGTGGCCCCACATAAATCTGTGATTACAAAACGACCCCACACAATTGACCCCTAGCCATTATGACATGCAGCCAAGGTACTGCCTCCATGGCATGCAGCCATTATGACATTGTAAGGAGATGGCGCGACCACTACCAAAAACTCGGCCATCTTCGTGGTGCCTCCTATCCGGACTTCAAGCGAAATCCTCCCCTTGGGATACACCGGCTTGGCGTTGAAGCCTACCAAAGGGACGTGGGCTTCCTACAGATCGGATTCGGTCAAGCCGAGCTACTTGAAACAACTAAAGTAGAGGATCTCGGATGAGCTCCCTGGATCTACAAGGACGCGCTTCACAGTATAGTTGTTGAGCCGCAGGGTGAGGATGAGGGCGTCATTGTGGGGGAGCTAGACCCCTCCCAGGTTCTCGTCCGAGAACCGGATCTTGGGCTTTTCCTTCCTAGCTCTCTTTAGAGCACTCTCTAACTTAGCTGACATCACTTGTTTGCCATGAGCAGCCTTCCTGGCCTCTGACCGAGCTTGGGCACTTCCCCCATTTGGAGCGGGGGCTAGGTGAATGACGTTGATGATACCTGCCGGTTCGTCGCTGTCCTGATCATCACTGGGTGGGGCGTGCCGCTGGGCTTAGTTGACCCTCTCTCCCTCCTTGACGTACTCCCGGAGGTGCCCATCCTTGACGAGCCTCTCGAGGTGGGATTTCAGAGCCATGTAGTCCTCGGTCATGTGCTCATGCTGCTTGTGATAGGAGCAGTTCTTACTTCGGTCTCGGGTGGATGGATCGCCCCTCATCGGCTGCGGCCACTGGAAATAGGGTTTGTTAGGGATTTTCTAGGTTGCAATTTGATGGATGCATCTTCATTCAAGCATCATTTGATTTACACACTTGCATTGAGTTAAAGAAAACTTGAAATCTTGTTTTAAACATGCATGGTTTTTAAGAGTTGTAAAAGTTTTGTTTTATGCATGTTTTGGTTTTTATCTTGGATGCATTTGTTTTAAGAAAGAGTTTTCAAGAAATCAAGCAAGCCTTTGTTTTAAAAGTCTTTGAATCCTTTTAGGCTTTTTGTTTCATGTTTTTATACATCTTAGAATGATTTAAAACATGTGAAAATGCTTGATTTTAATGGCCCAAAAGATCCCCAAAGAAAATCTTCGAGAAACCCAAAAAATGGGAAATTCTGGGCAGGCCCGGTCAACCGGCCATGTGTGGCCGGTCAACCGGCCAAGAGGCCCGGTTAACCGGCCACACAGGGCAGGTCAACCGGGCTGGCACAACGGCTCTTTTTATGACCGTTGTGCTTGGCCGGTCAACCGGCCTGTCATGGCCGGTCAACCGGCTAAACTAGCCGTTGGGGCTGTTTTGGCTATAAAAAGGAGTTCTTTCCCTTTCCAAATGTTGGGATTTTTAAGCCCCTCCTTGAGAGGTATTGAGGCATAAAAAAAAAGGGAAAAGAACCAAGGGATGAAGGGGAAGATTAGGAAAGCTAAAGCTTGGATTAATGAAGTTAAACCACCAAGTAGGCTCTTCCTTCCTTAATCATATGTTTTCATGCTTTTGTTTTATTTTTGGTAAATCATTTCTAGCATGTTAAACTATGTTTGTGTTGTGTCCTTAACATGTGTTATGTTTTGAGTTGATTTATTGTTTTGGATACAACACCATATGATTCAATCCAAGTAGTACTTAACTTTGGTAAATCTAAGTAGATCATGTTAATGGAAAAACCTTTGGAATTATATGTAACATGATCCATATACTTTGTTGAATCTTTGGTTGTTGTTTTCCATCATAAGAACATCTCTTTCAAAACTAACTTATGTTTTGGATTCAACTTCTTTACAAATCATATGTTTTCATGTTTTGTTTTATCATTGGTAAATCTTAGTAACATGATAATCTATGATTTGTTGTATCCTTAGCATGTTCTATATTTTGAATAGATCTATTGTTTTGGATACATCACCATTGATTCATCAAAGTAGTACTTTATCTTTGGTAAATCTAAGTAGATCATGTTAATGAAATATGTAACATGATTCATATACTTTGTTGAATCATTGGTTGTTGTTTTCCATCATAAGAAAATCTCTTTCAAATGTATCTTATGTTTTGGATTCAACATCATTACAAATCATATGTGTATTATTGTTTTAATGTTTCACAACTTGCCTTACTTTGATTGGTAAATCATTTTCAAGTTGTCCTTATAATTACATATGATTTGTCCCTCTTTTCAATCAAATCTATTTTTATGTTTTGAGCTACATTGATGATTTGATTGACATCCCTATGCATCACATGTTTAGAGCTAATCCATTTCATACAACTTGTGTAACTTTGATATCATTAACAAGTTGTTACTTTTAACATGTGATTGCATTATATCCTCAATCATAAATGTTTTATAAACTAAAACTTTCAAAAGCCTTAGGCTTACATTTATGAGCTTTCATTTTCAAAATGATTGAGGACCACACACACACACTTCATATGTTTTCATCTTTGCATTCATAGTGTGAGTGTGTATTAGAATTACACTTCCATATCCGCCTAATTAAGAGGCAATGTAATGAGCTAAATAGAATCTCCATCAAGTGTATGATAGACACTAAATTAGAGAGATAACCAACCTTGTGGTTGAAGAGGTTATTGCTTAGCCTTTAAAAGCATAGTGTATAGGTTGATGTTTAGCCTTGGAAAAGCATCATTGTAAAGGTTATTGCTTAGCCTATTGAAAAGCATAAATAGTGGAAATCCGGTGGGGTGTTGGATCACAAGCCGGTAGTGGATGTAGGCATTGAGGCCGAACCACTATAAATACTTGTGTAATGGTGATTGCTTTGTGGTGATTCTTTTGTTAGCTTCCGCATCTTGTATGTTTAATCATCACATGTGACTGGTTTGTTTTAAAGAAGTTAAAATTGATTAAAATTGGTCATAGTTGAAGCTCACCCTATTCACCCCCCCTCTAGGGTTCGGATCCCCATGGACTTACAAGTGGTATCAGAGCGGGTTACTCCATTTTAGGGCTTAACAACCCGGAGTTGATCCTTGCTAGATTTGAACCCCAGTGTTGTGTTTTATTGCATATCTTTTTAAAGATTTCCACTATGATTGAAAATGAATTTTTCCCTAGCCTCTATGCACCACTCTAAGACTTTCTCAAGTTATATCTTCTAGAGTTGGTGAGTCCTCAAAGTGATCTTTCAAGGACAACCTTTTCAAGGCTTTAGGTGAATTTTCAAAGGTAGACTATTTGAGTAACCTTAGGCCTTGATCCCACTAGACCAACCTTTTCTTTTTAGTTATATCTATTTGTTGGTCATGATACATTTGCATTTTGTTTCTTTTTAGTCACATCTTTTAAAATGCAATGTTTCTTTGTGATCATTTGATTTTGTCTTCATGAACTTTTATAGTTATATCTCATGGTTTTCAAAATCCTTTGATTGCAACATTTTCATGATGGATTTGCATTTTGATCATATAGTTATATTTCTTGTAGTGCATATCTATTCATGATCAATTGATTGTGATTACAAATGCTTTCATAGCTAGTTTTTCATGATCAATTGATGTTGGAAAATCATTTGATGTTTGTCATAGTTAGATCCTTTTTGGAAATCAAATGATTTGAAGCAACCTAAGTTTTCCATTGTTTTTCAAAGTTATATCTCTTGGTATGGAAACTTTGTGAGTGTCTATTGTTTTACAATTTGAAAATTTACAATAGTACACTTCTTGTTTTTCAAATTCACTTGCTCTTATTTCTAAATGATTCTTTATTGGAATTTCATATATTGAAGTGATTTGAGAAACTTTGGAAAATGTTCTATGCTTTATTGGTTTTATTTTTAGAAGCATTTTCCTTGAATTTATTTCCTTGTGCTTGATTATGATTTTATCATTTGAAAGGAAATAATTTTTACAAACAATTTGCATCTTTGCTCATTAAGTTACATTCTTTATGCAAATTGATTTTGTTGTCTTACATTGCATGGTTGGATATGGTTTCATTGATTTGCATGTTTGTGCCTATTTTGGTATATAGTTTCATTAAATGCAAATTAATGAGTGTTTATGTGCTTTATAGTAAAATCTTGTTTTTGAGCTTTATAAGTACATATGTGATTTTATGTGCTAAGTTCATTTGGTATAAACCTCATATCTTTTTCCATTGCTTTGTAAGCTTAGTACATTTGCTAAGAGTGGAAATGTTACATGATAGATTGATACCTTTAACTTCATACCTTCTTGTGCTTAAATAGTTATATTCTTTTTTGATGATATGGTATGGTTAGATCTTGAGTGTTGATTGATCCTCTCTATGCAAATGTCAAATTGTTCTATGTATGGTTGTGTTATTTATTTTATTTGTAGAAACCATACTAGAACCCAAATCCATCCTCTATGCCTTATAGTCGTATCTTTATGGATGGTTATGATGTTGATTCATGTAGATTTTCTTGGTGTCATCTTTATACATGTTTCAACTTCATAAGTAGTGTTCTTAATCATATGAAACTCTTTGAAACCCATTTCTCATATTTCTATATGTTTGATGGATATCTTAGATGTTGAATTCATATGATTTAGACACTTTGGAAATTGCATGCTTTACCAAGTCATATCTTTTTGCATTGCAATTTCTCTTGTTCATCACTATGCTCAATAGTCATATCTTTAAAAGTGATGAATATGCATTTATGATGCTTGATGGAATTTTGTCACATTCTTGCTCTTTATCATGTTATCAAATTCAATTGGATTCAATTGGTATAATGGTTGATTGATTTGATTTCTTGTGAATGTGATAAATCATGTGTGCATTGGATTGAACTTGATAAGTAATATGATTGTTCCATGTCACACACCATTAGCATCATAATGCTCATGTTGCCACCTCTTTTGCTCATATAGGTATATCTCATGACCACCATGTTTATGTGTTCATAATATTGGTTGGTTATTAGTTGAGGTTGGCTTCATGTTTGAATTTCATTTCACTCTTTCATGCACTTTAATAGTCATATTTATTGATTGAATGAAATGATTTTCAAAATCTTACATTGCATTTGAGTTTCATAAGTAATATTGATTGATGCTATGTTTGAGTAAACCCCATATCATGGATAGCTCTAATTTGGATTTCTCATGATAGTTATACTTTTAAATCCATTTTAGAGTGATTGATTTTTTAAGTCATATCCTAAATCTCAATTGGTATTCTTTGTCTTTCCAATTGATATCCATGATTGCTTTTCCCATTGACCTAGCTCTCTTTTGGTAATTTGATCATATTGAGCTTTATAGTTAAATGAATCTAATCCTTTCTTTGAAGTTGACCCTCACTTGGTTAAACCATCTTCTTCTTGTACCTAATAGTTAAATCTTTGTCAAGAGTTTGACAAAAGAAGAGAATGGATTGAGGGGGAGTGTAAACCTTCATAGGAAGTATTAGTTTTGATCAAATTGACCCTTAGATTGCCTTTGAGCCCTTAGAGACTACTACCTCACATGATAGCCTGTTATGTATTTCATTTTCGATTTCATTTGTTAACAGGTGCTACTAAAGGTATTTTCTTTGTTTCATGTGTGTAGGTACCTTTGCAATTTAATGGCAAAGGGGGAGAAATTATGCAAGTTCTCAAAAGGGTAAAGAGAATATCCAAGCTTCCTAAGGGGAGAGTTGTGTATGATCTTCTACAAGGGGAGAGAATACATACCTTGCCAAAGGGAGAAAGAGGCATGGTCAAAGGGGGAGAGCTAATAGAAGAAAGAAAGCTTGGAAGCTAAAGAAGATGCTTGGCTAAAGAAAGAAAGATTGAAGAATGATCAAGCTCCAAGCATCATGAAGAATGAAGAGAAGAAAAGAGCCCAAGCTAAGAGAAGCATCCAAGAAGATTTCAAGACTTGTCCAGCTGAGGGGGAGCTGAAGACTAAGTGTGTAATCTCAGTGGTGAGTGTGTTTGCCATCAAATTGCAAAGGGGGAGATTGTTAGGGATTTTCTAGGTTGCAATTTGATGGATGCATCTTCATTCAAGCATCATTTGATTTACACACTTGCATTGAGTTAAAGAAAACTTGAAATCTTGTTTTAAACATGCATGGTTTTTAAGAGTTGTAAAAGTTTTGTTTTATGCATGTTTTGGTTTTTATCTTGGATGCATTTGTTTTAAGAAAGAGTTTTCAAGAAATCAAGCAAGCCTTTGTTTTAAAAGTCTTTGAATCCTTTTAGGCTTTTTGTTTCATGTTTTTATACATCTTAGAATGATTTAAAACATGTGAAAATGCTTGATTTTAATGGCCCAAAAGATCCCCAAAGAAAATCTTCGAGAAACCCAAAAAATGGGAAATTCTGGGCAGGCCCGGTCAACCGGCCATGTGTGGCCGGTCAACCGGCCAAGAGGCCCGGTTAACCGGCCACACAGGGCAGGTCAACCGGGCTGGCACAACGGCTCTTTTTATGACCGTTGTGCTTGGCCGGTCAACCGGCCTGTCATGGCCGGTCAACCGGCTAAACTAGCCGTTGGGGCTGTTTTGGCTATAAAAAGGAGTTCTTTCCCTTTCCAAATGTTGGGATTTTTAAGCCCCTCCTTGAGAGGTATTGAGGCATAAAAAAAAAGGGAAAAGAACCAAGGGATGAAGGGGAAGATTAGGAAAGCTAAAGCTTGGATTAATGAAGTTAAACCACCAAGTAGGCTCTTCCTTCCTTAATCATATGTTTTCATGCTTTTGTTTTATTTTTGGTAAATCATTTCTAGCATGTTAAACTATGTTTGTGTTGTGTCCTTAACATGTGTTATGTTTTGAGTTGATTTATTGTTTTGGATACAACACCATATGATTCAATCCAAGTAGTACTTAACTTTGGTAAATCTAAGTAGATCATGTTAATGGAAAAACCTTTGGAATTATATGTAACATGATCCATATACTTTGTTGAATCTTTGGTTGTTGTTTTCCATCATAAGAACATCTCTTTCAAAACTAACTTATGTTTTGGATTCAACTTCTTTACAAATCATATGTTTTCATGTTTTGTTTTATCATTGGTAAATCTTAGTAACATGATAATCTATGATTTGTTGTATCCTTAGCATGTTCTATATTTTGAATAGATCTATTGTTTTGGATACATCACCATTGATTCATCAAAGTAGTACTTTATCTTTGGTAAATCTAAGTAGATCATGTTAATGAAATATGTAACATGATTCATATACTTTGTTGAATCATTGGTTGTTGTTTTCCATCATAAGAAAATCTCTTTCAAATGTATCTTATGTTTTGGATTCAACATCATTACAAATCATATGTGTATTATTGTTTTAATGTTTCACAACTTGCCTTACTTTGATTGGTAAATCATTTTCAAGTTGTCCTTATAATTACATATGATTTGTCCCTCTTTTCAATCAAATCTATTTTTATGTTTTGAGCTACATTGATGATTTGATTGACATCCCTATGCATCACATGTTTAGAGCTAATCCATTTCATACAACTTGTGTAACTTTGATATCATTAACAAGTTGTTACTTTTAACATGTGATTGCATTATATCCTCAATCATAAATGTTTTATAAACTAAAACTTTCAAAAGCCTTAGGCTTACATTTATGAGCTTTCATTTTCAAAATGATTGAGGACCACACACACACACTTCATATGTTTTCATCTTTGCATTCATAGTGTGAGTGTGTATTAGAATTACACTTCCATATCCGCCTAATTAAGAGGCAATGTAATGAGCTAAATAGAATCTCCATCAAGTGTATGATAGACACTAAATTAGAGAGATAACCAACCTTGTGGTTGAAGAGGTTATTGCTTAGCCTTTAAAAGCATAGTGTATAGGTTGATGTTTAGCCTTGGAAAAGCATCATTGTAAAGGTTATTGCTTAGCCTATTGAAAAGCATAAATAGTGGAAATCCGGTGGGGTGTTGGATCACAAGCCGGTAGTGGATGTAGGCATTGAGGCCGAACCACTATAAATACTTGTGTAATGGTGATTGCTTTGTGGTGATTCTTTTGTTAGCTTCCGCATCTTGTATGTTTAATCATCACATGTGACTGGTTTGTTTTAAAGAAGTTAAAATTGATTAAAATTGGTCATAGTTGAAGCTCACCCTATTCACCCCCCCTCTAGGGTTCGGATCCCCATGGACTTACAGGGTTCTGCCTTAATTTTGTTCAGGAGTCTGTAAATGGGCTCCTTGAAGACGACATTGACGGCCCTATAGGGGTCCCCTGCCGACTTGATAGGTTTGAACTTTGGTCTCTTGCTGCTACCCGAGATAGAGGTTGAAAAGGTTGTCGAACAGGAGGCTGTCCGGCTTTTGTCTGTAGAACACTCCTTCTCCTTTGGAAGTTTGGTTCTTCTGCGGGAGTCGGAACCGCTCCTTGCCATGAGCTTCGTCCTCTTCCTGCTCAATGTACTGATTTACCCTTGCCATCAGCGCTTTCATCGTGGTCACTAGAGTCCGGACTAGGTCCTTCCGAAGTTCGTTTCCTGGGAGTAAGGCCTACCGGAAACACATGATAGCGACGTTGTAGACAACTCATTTTGGCCCCCTATGAGAGTCTTAAACACTTATCATATATGATGATGCCCCCATTTCACCCATAATTGAATGGTTAATGGCATAATTAAAATTAATTAATGACGATGAAGATGCTTGTTGATAATTTTAGACTTAGTTCAACAATTCGTAGAAATTGTGAGAGAAAAGGCCGAATCGCGTTGAGATCTCGAGTTCAACCCACTACTCATACCAGGCATGGACTACAACACTATTCCAAACCCTTTCAAGACTAAATAGATGACACTTAGGTTATTCTTAGAGAAACTACACATAGTTTGCCTAAGTACGATATGATTAACATGAATTAAGAGGTTGGGATCATTGATCCAAGTATCCCTTATTTTCCTGACCTCTGACCATTAGGATTTACAGCCCACGAGATTCTACGCTCCGAGAGCTTTCCGACCATATATAGAGCATCCAATTCCGACCAACGGGTCGAAAGTTATGAACTTCCGAAGACAAGAAATGACGAAATCCGTTTAGGTGGCGCCCCACCTACTGAAAACCACATTGGCGCCCTGGGCTGGGCGCCCACAGCTCCCAGAATCACATAGGCACCCTAGGCTGGGCGCCCACACTTATCAAACCCTAATTTGCCCTAACGTCACCCGATTAGCCTAAGTTACGGAGCCGGTTCCATTGGTCCATAGGTTCCCCCCTTCTTTCTAGCACCTAATCATCAGGACATTTGGACCATTGGATTCTTGACTCCGAGAGCTTTCCGACGATATATAGAATGTCCAAATCCGATAAGCGGGTCAAAAGTTATGAGCTTCCGAAGTTTGTCCCAAGAAGATGTCAAAATCACCTAGGCACCACCCATGTGGCGCCCAGGCTGCTGAATTCCACACATGGGGCGCCCATACTGCCCAGGGCCACCTAGGCACCTCATGGTGGGCTCCCACCCTCCAAATTCCACTAGTTGGGCTGAAAACGGACCTGGGTCATTCAACGTAGGGACCGAACTCCAAAGATGAATCGACTCCACTTAGGCGCCACCCATGTGGCGCCCACCCTACTGAACTCCACGTAGGCACCAGCCTTGTGGCGCCCACACTGTTCAAGTCATCTAAGCACCTCATGGTGGGCGCCCATCCTCCAAATTCCACTAGAATGGCTTGAAAGTAGCCCGGGACCACTCAAACATAGGGACCATGCACCGAAGACGAACCGAACCACCTAGGCGCCACCCATGTGGCGCCCAGCACTGAGTTCCACCTGGGCGCCACCCTGTGGGCGCCCAGACTACGCAGACCATGTGGGCGCCACCCCATGGGCGCCCACCCTCTCTCTCAAACCCTAGTTCACCCTAAAATGACTTAAGCCGCATTGGGATGCATGAGACCTTCTAGAAGTACGAATTAATGAAGCCCTAGCCCTCCTAAACTCGTCCCAAAGCCTCTATATAATCCCTCTTAACCCCATTTGCAAAGGGAGCTACCCTAAAAGAAAAAAGAGAAAATAGAGAATAAGGAAGGAGAAGAAGAGGTAGCCACCATTAGAGAAAGAGTTTAAGATCTATAGAAGAAGAAGAAGAGGCAGAGAAGAAGGCTTTCATATCTTCAACTGGGGCTATGGGACTTCGCGAAAGCTTCGTTCTAGGAACTTGAGAAACGCGTCATATACCGGTATTCCTAGATCTCCCCTTTCTTTTACTTCATTCCATTGGCATAAATGCTTAGAAATATATTTAGGATCATTTGAGCATCATAGATCTACATTAGCTTGTGTTAAAAACTGATATTAGCATCTCATCAAACTAGAAACATTTTTAGGTTCATTCTAATATAGTGGATCTGCATTGATTTCGTAATTCTAATTGCATAACTAGGTTAGATCTCGCATTAACGATATCATTATTATCATTTATATCATGGAGATCGCGAAAAACCTTTGGCAGAAAGGTTGGGCACCACCCCCTGGGCGCCTGCCCTCTCTCGGACAGGCTGGGCGCCACCCCCCTGGGCGCCTACCCTTTTGAGACTGGGTCCGGGTTCTAAATCTTCGCCCGTTGCATCGTTTTCTCGTGGATTTGCTAGCTGCATCATTAACAATTCGCATTAGGAATTCGCATCAGTCGCTGAATATCGGAAATAGTGTTGAAAATACTAAGTTTTTTTGTGCATTCATTGTGATCCATTGAAAACCCTGACTGAGCAGGGTTGGCACCACAGGTGTGGCGCCCAAGTGGATTTTTTTCCACCTTCGTGCATAATTTCCGATCTTCCGCATTTAGTTTACTTAGAAACTGTTTGATAATGATATGCTTGGCTGTTTGATGTGTTCTGAACTCCGAATTGCCGTCTTTGTCACACTTCACATCATATCATTCGAATCGTAGAGTCATACAAAAAAACCCAAAAAAATATCATAAAACATAAAATCACTTCTTCTCTTTCCTTACTCTTTAGTAAATTAGAGGGGAAACCAAAAACAAATTAAAAAGATATCCAAAAAACCAAAAAATAATAGTTAGATAGTCTAGGTTATCGAATTTAGAGCCTAAGTAGGATAAACCCTAAGATTAATTAGAACATCATAATTAAGCAACTTAAGAACCATCAAATCATTAAGAACACCGTTAATCTCTTTAAGGGCCTAATTAATTTGGATTAAAAGCAACTAAGAACATAAAACACCTAAAACCCAAAACACAGTCACCTGGGCGCCACCCCCTGGGCACCCATCCTTCCACAACCACTTGGGCGCCACCCCCTGGGTGCCCAACCTCTTCATTCTCTAAGACACCCCGGTTAAAGCTTAAACCAATTAATTAAAACCTTAAATTAATCTGAATCAACACAGTAAAACATTTTAAACCTGAAATAACTAAAACCCTAATCAATTCGAACTCGAATCATCTTAAAAGCACAAAACCAACAAAACCAAAAACCAGACACCTGGGCGCCACCCCCTGGGCGGCCATCCTTCCGAGACATCTGGGCACCACCCCCTTGGCACCCATCCTATCCCATCACTAAGGAACCCTTAATTACAACTTCTAATTAATCAGAACCCAAATTTAATCCTAATTAACATAATAAAACACTTTTAAACTTAAGAAACCTGAAACCCTAATCAATTCGAACTCGGATCAACTTAAAAGCACAAGACCAACACGAAACCAAAAACCAGACACCTGGGTGCCCAGCCTATCAATCCGCTTAGGCGCCACCCCTGTGGCGCCTATCCTACCCCATTTCCTTGGAGACCATCAATTGAAATTAAAACTTAACTAATCAGGCCCGAATCAATACATTAAAACACTGTCAATTTAAAAGACTTGAAACCTCAATCAATTTGATCTAGAATTCACTCGAAAACGTAAAACCAATTCCAACCATAAAAATAGTCCACCTGGGCGCCACCCCCTGGGCGCCCATCCTTCCTAGACACCTGGACGCCACCCTCTTGGCGCCTATCCTACCCAATCACTAGGAAACCCCACTTAAAACTAAACCCGAATTCAATCATAATCAACACTTCAGAATTCCATTAAATTTAAAACGATTGAGGTCAGAAGTCCGACTTCAAATTAACTTAAAGATCATTGAACCAACTCAAAACTTAAAAGACTATCTGCCTGGGCGCCACACCTTGGGTGCCTATCCTGCCATATCCACCTAGGCACCACCCTCTGGGCGCCTAGCCTCCCGAATCACAAAGAGACCTAATTAATTAGAACCTAATTTAATCCTAACAACACAGCAAAACACTTTGATTTTAGAATACATCAAACCATAAAAGTTCAACTTCAAATCAACCAAAAAGATACGAAACCGACCCGAACCACAGAACAGTCCACTTGGCCACCCCCTGGGCGCCCATCCTCCATTTCCACCTGGGCACCACACCCGGGGCGCCCAGCCTACCTGTTTTCATAAAAACCCCAACCAATAACTTAGCCTAATTAATTAACATTCAAACCAATCCCAATCCACATATGAAAACACTTTTAACTTAAAATACTTAAGACTTTAATCGATTCGGACTTAGCACCCAAAACCTTTACAAACCAACAAACAACCACCTACGCACCACCCTTGTGGCGCCTATCCTACATTTTCACCCTGACCTACTACCTCGACCAAAAACAAACAACTAAACACCTTATAACTTAAATTAACTAAAACCAGAACCCAACACAATCTCTAGATCCCAAAAACCGAAAACTTGATCCCATCTGGAATACCTGAAGATCGCAAGCTATCACCTAGGCGCCACCCCCTTGGCGCCTATCCTTTCATTTGCACTAAAACGCGAATTCTTGGTTTTGTTTCAAAATCCGGATTCGAATAATTTTGACATTTGAACACCAGAGAATTAAAACAATTTGGAACATTAGAATTCATCAAGTAAGAATCCCCGGGATTCTGAAGATAACAACGATACCACCGCCACTAGCCAAACTACCAAGAAACAGCCACTTGGGCGCCACTGCCTGGGCGCCCAAGTCACTAGAGTCACCTAGGCGCCACCCCCTGGGCGCCCAAGTCCTCCGCCAACCCTGTTCGTCGGTTTTGACATCATTTCACTTCTCGAATTAAAACTTGAAATCCCCGAGCCTTAAACAACTTAAGTAGGACCTTAAAACATCCCTATATCACTCTTAATCAACTCATAACTTAAAACAAACCGAATCGACTAAAACCTTAATTAACAAACTGTTTAGGCGCATGAACCATCAAACTTAGGCTATTTGCACCCTAGGATTAGATCGGATTTCCCCGTTAGGTAGCTTAGAGCATCAGGCTTCGCTCCATCACTTTTCCTGTTCCGTTAGGGGACTGGGAGAGCTGATGTGGACGGTCTAGGACCTTAGGTTAGGGTTAATCCGATGATCAGTAATAAAACATTAATCACATAAATCCAAGTAAAATTCCCTAGGTAGGCCCTTCTAGCCCCAATATAAAAAATCCATAAAAACTATAAAACCAATAAAATAAACCCAAAAAGATTTTCCCTTTCTTTTTTCCTCCACCTCAGGTGCCAAATATTTAATCGAACTTAATGATAAAAGGGAATAAAGAACTGACTTCTAAAATTGAATAAATGAGAATAATTAGATGAGATGAGTGATTTCACACACTTTGCATATTTTTATTTCGGCCCATCGGCCACCCTAAATCAATCACGGCCCATCGGCCATCTAAAACAAATACCGGCCCATCGGCCACCTCCAATCAATTACAGCCCATCGGCTTTTCACTTTATCACTCGTGTATCGCACACGAAAAACACAGAAATCACAAGTCAAAGTCTCATTTGCATCATCATTTTGATTTAAAAAGTCAGCCTTTAAACCCTATTTTGCCAAGGGATTAGAAAGGGGGTACCCGGGAACGGGGCCGATCCTCTTCTTAAATATTTGGCACCACCCCCCTTTTTATTTTTCTTATTTTTCTTATTTTGTTTCACTTGGATACACCATGATTATGCTATGCGAGGATTAACCGTATTTGGACTTTTACTCATAACCCTGAATTGACCCAATATTAAAGAGACCCAAATTAATGTGACAGGAAAACCGTCGTGTGTTGCCGGCAGCACATTAGACGAGAGAAGAACCCACCCTTTTATTTTCTCCCATTTTTCTTTGGCTTTTGTCAAAGAACAGTGTTACGGCCGTTACCGTAGCTGGCGATCGTGATCCGTCGATTTTGAGAGTAGTCGGAATCCTCATTTTCGATGTAAAAATTTAAATAGCACATATAGATGAATGGTGATCTCCCTCCCCTAGGGGATAAAAATTCACATCCGACAGACGTCATCGTTGGCGTCCGTGATCTAGCTATATATTGTCCAGAATCTCCTGGCGAATGCAGTGATACTTTCATCATCTTTCATCTGAATCGCCATGAGGTTGCCACCTGTCTTCGGGATGACACGGTGCGCCTGAAACTTCTCGATAAAGGAGTTTTGGAGCTGCCGCCAGTTTGTGATCGTCCTAGAAGGGATCGCGCAGAACCATCGGACCGGGAGGTCGCCTAGGCTTGAGGAGAAGACCCTGCAATTCAGATGGCCGACATCCCCCCAGACCGGCATCCGCTGAGTGAAATGCCGTAGGTGCGCTTCTGGGTCCGAGGTCCCGTCATAAAGGACAAACCTCGGGACGTTGAATCTCTCAAGGAGAGAGAAATCTTTTATCTCCTGTGAGAAGGGGGACATGCCTTGGTCGTCGTCTCCTTTGCGGTCCTCCATTTGGCCTCGGGTGAAACCGACCTCGGCCAGCCGGGCCTGGACCTCTTCTTTGACGTAGTGGTCCAGCAGTTCCTTCAGGCCCGTCGTGCTCTCTGGCCTCGGGGATCCTGGCTCGCGACGCGATCCCCCGAGGTTGCTAAGTAGGTGGCTACTGCTCGAACCTTCCTCTTCGCAGCAATCTCTCGTTCTATTGTTGAGGACCTGCCACAGATCTCGGTTGCCCGGACGGTTCTGCTGTCGCCTGGGAGGCGGAACACGAGACCTCCTCTCGTTTGCCTTGAGCCGCTCTTGGAGATGACGAATCAACTCCTCTTTCTCCTAGAGGACCTGATTCTGGGCATCGAGCTCTTTAAGTAGGGGGTCGTCATCTCTTGCTTCATGGGCCTCGTGAAAAGACTGGCCGTCGTCGTGAGTGCGATGATGAGAGTGGTGGGATTTTGCCCCGACAGGGGTCTTGCCCTGTCGTCGAGGATCTGACGAGGAGACATTCTGCTGTAGGCCCCTGGGTGGCTGGTTACCTGGGTGGCGAGGAGCCTCCTGTGGTCGTCACGATGGGGGGGGGGGTGCCGTCAGAGGTCGGGATGAGGAGTCCGACTGGACAACACCTTCCATGTACGCGGGACCGGATTTTCCTTTAGACTTTCTCTGGCGGGGAATCCCCGACAGCCCCTGCAGGATAGGGGGACCCCCGCTGATCCCGGAGGGGGAAGGAGAGCAGAGTGAACGCCAGCTGGAGGTGCCAACTGGAGCGGCTGAGGCTGTGAAAACGATGGGAATGAGGGTTGTTCTGGCGGAGGAAAGGACGATGCTCTTCGGGACTTCGATGACCCTTCGCCACCGTATCTGGTTTTTGGAGGCATGGCTTTTACTGATCCAATTTTGGTAAAGATCCTATTCCCACAGACGGCGCCAACTGTAAGTACCTAAAAATTACGGACTTAGTTAAAAGAGGATTAAACCTTTGATTCGATGATCTTGGGATGATTGGGGGAATAGATCAGGCCTCTGGCAATCTGAAAGAGAAAACAAAAGTCAGAGCCCCTGGCTATAGGCACCCGAAGGCACTCCGATGCTTAAGTTAGTGTAGTAAATGGAGAAGGAGCAGTATGGGGGGAGGACTTCTTGCGCACCTCATGTGGTTTTCCTTCATGCAATATATAGACGTGAGAGTCATCATCGGACTGGACCCCAGGGGGAGACGGAAGTCCCATCAGTATGTACTTTTCTCTCCTGAGTGGGGGTAGGTAAAAAGGGGACGTCCCATCGAACCATCCTCCTATGCCTATGGACGTGACCTTGAGATAAGGCGTGCCTCTTATCTAGGTCCGGCGCCCACTCTATTTGTCAGTTCGCCGTCCCCGTCACGGCAGCACATTTATGGCTGAGTGACAGGAGGCTGAGATCGGGCTTAAGGCCGAGACCGAGGTGGATGCTCGTGAACGTAGCCACCGAGATGGGCTCCACGCTCCCCCAAGATGGTGCAACTGTCGAGCTTGGACAATACCGAGACTAAGGATAGTCCGAAATCGGGGAGTGGCCCCACATAAATCTGTGATTATAAAACGACCCCACACAACAATCTTGCTCTATTTTCTCAAATGACTAGGTCCACTTACTCCCGAAGAAGGCTGTCAGCTTGCTGCTATGGGAAGGAGAATGGGAAAAGATACAGTCTTTAATAATCATTGAGAAGATTTTTACATCATAAGCAAATGTGATTATCATATAAACATCTTATTAATAATATTTATATTATCATAGATATAGTTGGCATGCACAAAATTATCTCATGCAAATTGACCGTGGATAATTAATAGATGACGTCATCACAAGAAGAAGAACGCCTTTTGTTTCACCCAAATTCCATGCCAGGCGAAGTTGTAGCTAAAAGAGCGAAAAAAAATCACAAAGTCGGCCCCCACAAAAACAGATTTTGATGAGGGGCTGGATGACGTCTCAAAAATCACACCATTGGACAGTCCTCATCACAGCAAGAAGTCACTTTTCATCTCCTTGGCATCCAAGTGAGTCCTAATGAAGCCATACCGACCAATACAATGAATGTTATCACGAAGACTTAATGTTAGGTATTTTGTATTTGCAATTTGATGGATGCATTTGCACTTTAGCATCATTTGATATTTCACACATGCATTGTTTTTAGAAACATTGAAATCTAGTTTTATACATGCATAGCTTTTAAGATTTGGAAAAGTATTTGTTATATGCATGTTTTGGTTTTAAACTTGGATGCATTAGTTTTGAAACCCAAACTCTTTTGAAAACCTATATCCTTGTGCATTATATTTGGAAAATCATCTTGAGTTTGTAGGTTTGAGCCTTGCATACATTCTTCACAAAAAGAATCATTTTTGTATGCATTTTCATTTGAAAAGAGTTTTATCAAATCAAGCTAGCCTTTGGTTTTAAATCTTTGAATCATTTTAGGCTTTGTGTGTTTCATGTTTTTAAATGTTTTAAAACATGTTTTTAAGCTTGGTTTAGTGACCCACAAAATTCCACAAAGAAAATCTTCAAAATGTAAAAGTTGGAATTTTTGGGGGTGTCCCGGCAGTGTCGTCGGTCGACCGAGACCTGGGTCTCGGTCGACAGAGAACACTGCAGGGCAAATGGGCTGTTTTTTGAACTGAAGCCCCAACGGTCAGAAATCTGACCGTTGTGCCTTCTCGGTCGACCGAGACCTCTTTGCCGGTCGACCGAGAACTAGCCGTTGGCAACTTTTTGGCTATAAAGTCCATTCATTTCCAACCTTCTTCAAGGCTTGAACTATGAACTTTTGAGAGCATTTTGGAGCCAAAGAAAGGGGAAGAAGTTGGAAAGGCTAGAGGGCTATTTGGAAATCAAACTCATGAGTTTTTAAAAGGTACATCTTCTAAGTTATTTTGATTTCCATTCAAATGAAATTCATGCATGTTCAAATCCTTGGTATTTTCATTTATGCATGATTTCAAGCCTATAAAGAGTTGTTTTGCAAACTCAATATCTTCCTTGGTAAATTAGATTAGTTTGCAAACTCTCTTAACTAAATCACATGCTTTCTTAGACTTTTACATTCATACAACTTGTTTAGTTCATTTATTAAAGTTGTTTGAATTTCACATGTGATTAGTTTTCTCTTCAATCATCATTTTATAAGCTTTGATTTTAAAATGCATCATGCATTCATTTAAGAGCTTCTTTGTTAAGATTGATTGAAGAAACACACTCATACACTTGTGCACACACTTTAGCTTGTTTTAAGTGTATGTTTGTAATTTGTATTAAACTTTCATATTAGCCTATTCAAGAGGCAATTTCATATGAGCTTAAATTGTAATCTCTTAGAGTGATCTTTTGGAAAGACACCTTCTTTGAGAAATCTACTTTGTAAAGGTTATTGCTTAGCCTTTGAAAAGCATCTTGTAAGGTTATTGCTTAGCCTTTGAAAAGCATCTTGTAGGGTTATTGCTTAGCCTTTGAAAAGCATTTTGTAAAGGTTATTGCTTAGCCTATAAAAGCACATTGAGAGGTTGTTGTTTAGCCTTGAAAAGCAACATTGTAAGGGTTATTGCTTAGCCTAGTAAAAAGCATAAATAGTGGAAATCCGGTGGGGTGATTGGATTCACAAGCCGGTAGTGGATGTAGGCATTGAGGCCGAACCACTATAAACATTGGTGTTGTGGTGCATGCTTTGTGGTGATTGTTTTTGTTTAGCTTCCGCATTTTATTTGATTAATCATCACATGTGACTAATTTATGTTAAGAAATTAAAATTGGTTTAAATTGGTCATAGTTGTAGCACACCCTATTCACCCCCCCCCTTTAGGGTTAGGATCCTCGTGGACTTTCAATTGGTATCAGAGCCAAGTGCTCTAATCCCTTAGGATCAAGTGTTTGGAACTCTTGATTAGGTGTAAAAACCTAGAGTTAAAACCCTAGAGTTGTCCTTATATGAAAATCATTAGAATGGACTCCACTATGCTAGACCTTGTAGATTCTTCTAGACCCCTCATTCTTCCATCTTATGGAGATTCAAAAATTGAAATTAAAGAATCTCAACTTGAATTAAAAGAAGAAGAATATGATGAACTTGAAGCCTATGAGGAATTGTACACATGGTCCTTAGAGGTTTCCAAGAAAAATAAAAGATTAAAAGAAGATTCTATAAGGCTAAACCAAGAATTAGACTCTTCTAAAAATGAACTTAGAGAAAAAGATGAATTTATAAATTGTGTAGAATCTAAGTTCATGATCTCTTTAAATAATCTATCTAACATTCAAGATGAACTAAGAGAATTAAAGATGGATTATGATAATGTCAATAAGGAAAATTTAATTCTAAGAGATCAAATAAAAAGGCAAGATAAAGACTCTAACAATCTTGAATCTAAATTGACTATCTCTAAGGAAAATTTATCAAATGCTCAAGATGAATTAAATGAGATTAAGATAAATTGTGATGAGTTTAAAAATGAAAATTTAAACCTAAGAGATACAATTAAAAGACAAGATAAAGACTTTAACAACTTAGAAGCCAAGTTGATCAAAAGTAAGTTAAAAACTCAAGAGCTTGGAACTAATGTTGTTAATGACCTTAAACATAAATTACAACTTGCCAATGAAGAGCTAATCAAATATAAGGAACTTGAAAATGAACTTTCAAAAGTTAAAAATGAAAATTCAATCCTTATAACCAAAGTCACTCAACTTGAAACCTATAAACAAAAGTATGAGTGCAAGTTTACCCAAAGTGAAGAGAAACTTGGAAAATTATTCAAATTGGGTAAATCTCATGGAGATAGGACGGGTCTTGGATTTAATAGGAATATGACACATGACCCTAAATTCACCAACACATTTGTGAAAGGTGAGTCCTCTTTCTCTAGCACTCTTTGTCACTTGCCTAAAACAAAATGTGATTATTGTGGCAATGAAGGACACTTTAGGTTTGAGTGCAAACTAAGAAGAAGCAATGTGTCTAATCCCTTCTTTAAACCAAAGAAAGTAAAATCATACTTGAAGGGTAAGACACTAAAATCCAAGGAAGACTCCATAAAGCTTAAACAAGTTAAACCAATTAACAAGGAGTCTCCCAAGATAGATTCTAAAAAGCTTAAACAAGTTAAACCAAGCTTGAAAGAATCTAAGAACAAAAAGCTTCTCAACCTACCTCCCTTATATGAACCCATGAAAGAACTTTTGAAGAAAGTTGCTAAGTTAAATCTAAAATTCAAAAGTCAAGTAAAGGGAGAAAGTAAGAAGAAAAGAAAACTGAAACAATCCCCAAAGAAACAAACTCACCAACATCAAAAGACTAATCACCATTCTAAGCCAAATTTAGTAAAATCTAAATATCATTGTGATAAGTTCAAATTGAAAATTTATCAAGTTAAATCTCCTATAGTTGGTGAGAAGTCCAAAATAGACCTCAAAGTTCAACCCTCTCAAGACCTTAGGTGGATTCCTAAAGTTATTTACCTAGACAAACCTTAGGGCCTTGAACCTCATTGACCAACCTATGCTTTATGAGTTAAACCTTTTGTTGGTCATGATTACATTTGCATTTTGTTTCTTTAAAGTCACATCTTTTAAAAAAATGCATTGTTTCTTTATGATCATTTGATTTTGTTTACATGCACCTTTCTAAGTTACATGTCATGGTTTTCAAAATCTTTTGATTATAATTTCATCATGTTTGATTTGCTTTTTGCACACATATGTCTTGCATTGCATTTCTTTACATGATCAATTGATTGTGTTTTTAAAGGCTTTCATAGCTAATTCATTCATGATCAATTGTTGTTGAATCATTTGTGTAGATGTCATAGTAAGATTTTTTTTTAACAAATGATTTGAATCAATTCAAGTTTTTCCATGGATTCCTAAGTTATATTTTCATATGGAAAATCATTGTTTTGAAAAATCAACTTGTATGTGTTTCAATTAAGTTATATCTTTTAAAATACAATGTTGAAAATTGATCTTCAAAATCATTCTTTTTATGCTCATTGTTGGATTTTGTTTTTCAAAATGATTTGAAGATTATTTGAATGGAAATGCCTATAACATCATTAGTTATATTCATCTAAAGCATGTTCCATGTTTTCATTTCCTTTTCTTTTGGTTTCATTATCTTAGAAATGGAAATGTATGTTGTTTGCATCCTTGCTTGTTTATTTACATTCTTTTTATATGCAAATGACTATAGGTTCCATGTATGGTTGTGATCTTAGTTACATTTGTAGAAACCATACTAGAACCCAAATCCATCCTCTATGCCTAATAGTCATTTCTTTTTGGATGGTTATGATGTTGATTCATGTAGATTCTCTTGGTATCATCCTTATACATGTTTCAACTTCATAGTAGTGATCTTAATCATATGAAACTCTTTGAAATCCATTCCTTACATTTATGATGGTTGATGGATATCCTAGTAGTTGAATTCATATGATTATGTCACTTTGGAAATTGCATGCATTTCAAAGTAATATTCTTTTGCATTGCAATTTACCTTGTTCATCACTATGCTCAATAGTTATATCTTTAAAAGTGATGAATATGCATATATGATGCTTGTTGGAATTTTGTGTTTGTCACATCCTTGCTCTTTAACATGTTGTCAAATTCAATTGGTTTCATTTGGTATAATTTAAGATTGATTTGATTTCTTGTGTATGTGATAGACCTTGTGTGCATTGGTTTGATCTTGATAGTTATATGTTTAAATTCCATGTCACACACCATTAGCATCATAATGTTCATGTTGCCACCTCTCTTGCTCATATAGGTATATCTCCTGACCACCATGTTTATGTGTTCATAATATGGGTTGGTTATTAGTTGAGGTTGGCTTCATGCTTGAATTTCATTTCACTCACCTTGCACATGATTAGTCATATTTATAGTTTGAGTGAAATGATTTCAAAACTTTCATAGCATATGATTTTCATAAGTAATATTGATTGATGCTATGTTTGAGTAAACCCCATATCATGGATAGCTCTAATTTGGATTTCTCTTAATAGTTATACTTTTAAATCCATTTTAGAGTGATTGAGTTTATAGTCACATCCTTTAATCTCAATTGATATGTTTATTTCAATTGATATCCATGATTTCTTTTCCCATTAGACCTTGCTCTCTTTTGGTAATTTGATCATATGAGCTTTATAATTAAATGAATCTAATCCTTTCCTTGAAGTTAACCCTCACTTGGTTAAACCATCTACTTCTTGAATCTAATAGTTATATCTTGTCAAAAGCTTGACAAAAGAAGAGAATGGATTCAGGGGGAGTGTAAACCTTCATAGGAAGAATTAGTTTTGATCAAATTCACCCTTGGAATGCTAATGAGCCCTTAGAGTTAACTTCCATACATGATAGCCTGCTATGTATTTCATTTTCGATTTCATTTGTTAACAGGTGCTTCTAAAGGTATTTTCCTTATTTCATGTGTGTAGGTTCCTTTGCAATTTAATGTCAAAGGGGGAGAGAGTTTAAGTACTCAAAGATCTCCTACTCATCAAAGGGGGAGAGAGTTCGAGAGTTCAAGTACTCGAAGAACTCCTATCCATCAAAGGGGGAGAAAGCTTTCAAGTTCTCAAGAGGAGAAAGAAGCATGGTCAAAGGGGGAGAGCAAATAGAAGAAAGAAAGCTTGGAGCTAAAGAAGATGCTTGGCCATAGAGAGGAAGATGATAAGAAAGCTTGAAGAATGATCAAGCACCAAGCATCAAGAAGATTGAAGAAAAGAGCCCAAGAGCCCAAGCTAAGAGAAGGAGCATCCAAGAAGATTTCAAGACTTGTCCAGCTTAGGGGGAGCTGAAGACAGAGTGTGTAATTTCAATGATGAGTAAGTTGCCATCAAATTGCAAAGGGGGAGATTGTTAGGTATTTTGTATTTGCAATTTGATGGATGCATTTGCACTTTAGCATCATTTGATATTTCACACATGCATTGTTTTTAGAAACATTGAAATCTAGTTTTATACATGCATAGCTTTTAAGATTTGGAAAAGTATTTGTTATATGCATGTTTTGGTTTTAAACTTGGATGCATTAGTTTTGAAATCCAAACTCTTTTGAAAACCTATATCCTTGTGCATTATATTTGGAAAATCATCTTGAGTTTGTAGGTTTGAGCCTTGCATACATTCTTCACAAAAAGAATCATTTTTGTATGCATTTTCATTTGAAAAGAGTTTTATCAAATCAAGCTAGCCTTTGGTTTTAAATCTTTGAATCATTTTAGGCTTTGTGTGTTTCATGTTTTTAAATGTTTTAAAACATGTTTTTAAGCTTGGTTTAGTGACCCACAAAATTCCACAAAGAAAATCTTCAAAATGTAAAAGTTGGAATTTTTGGGGGTGTCCCGGCAGTGTCGCCGGTCGACCGAGACCTGGGTCTCGGTCGACCGAGAACACTGCAGGGCAAATGGGCTGTTTTTTGAACTGAAGCCCCAACGGTCAGAAATCTGACCGTTGTGCCTTCTCGGTCGACCGAGACCTCTTTGCCGGTCGACCGAGAACTAGCCGTTGGCAACTTTTTGGCTATAAAGTCCATTCATTTCCAACCTTCTTCAAGGCTTGAACTATGAACTTTTGAGAGCATTTTGGAGCCAAAGAAAGGGGAAGAAGTTGGAAAGGCTAGAGGGCTATTTGGAAATCAAACTCATGAGTTTTTAAAAGGTACATCTTCTAAGTTATTTTGATTTCCATTCAAATGAAATTCATGCATGTTCAAATCCTTGGTATTTTCATTTATGCATGATTTCAAGCCTATAAAGAGTTGTTTTGCAAACTCAATATCTTCCTTGGTAAATTAGATTAGTTTGCAAACTCTCTTAACTAAATCACATGCTTTCTTAGACTTTTACATTCATACAACTTGTTTAGTTCATTTATTAAAGTTGTTTGAATTTCACATGTGATTAGTTTTCTCTTCAATCATCATTTTATAAGCTTTGATTTTAAAATGCATCATGCATTCATTTAAGAGCTTCTTTGTTAAGATTGATTGAAGAAACACACTCATACACTTGTGCACACACTTTAGCTTGTTTTAAGTGTATGTTTGTAATTTGTATTAAACTTTCATATTAGCCTATTCAAGAGGCAATTTCATATGAGCTTAAATTGTAATCTCTTAGAGTGATCTTTTGGAAAGACACCTTCTTTGAGAAATCTACTTTGTAAAGGTTATTGCTTAGCCTTTGAAAAGCATCTTGTAAGGTTATTGCTTAGCCTTTGAAAAGCATCTTGTAGGGTTATTGCTTAGCCTTTGAAAAGCATTTTGTAAAGGTTATTGCTTAGCCTATAAAAGCACATTGAGAGGTTGTTGTTTAGCCTTGAAAAGCAACATTGTAAGGGTTATTGCTTAGCCTAGTAAAAAGCATAAATAGTGGAAATCCGGTGGGGTGATTGGATTCACAAGCCGGTAGTGGATGTAGGCATTGAGGCCGAACCACTATAAACATTGGTGTTGTGGTGCATGCTTTGTGGTGATTGTTTTTGTTTAGCTTCCGCATTTTATTTGATTAATCATCACATGTGACTAATTTATGTTAAGAAATTAAAATTGGTTTAAATTGGTCATAGTTGTAGCACACCCTATTCACCCCCCCCCCCCCTCTAGGGTTAGGATCCTCGTGGACTTTCACTTAAGTCATCAACATCATCATTCATTAATGTCTTCCTCCAATTATGTTGAAGTATGGCTACTTAAATTATATTTCTTCATTTTAATTTATCGCAAAGTCTTCAGTGGACTCTAATAAATTAGATTTTGATCAGCATAGTACCAAACTTAAAATCTATAGCATTGAATAACCGTGGTCGTTATGAGAGGACTGCACTTTGTCTCATCAAATTTCAACTTTGGATAAAAATAGCTCCTTACCTGGGTGGTAAGGAGTGACGGTTCTCACCTGACTATCTAGGGTTCGAACCCTGGGTATGCTATCTCTTCCTGCTTGTGCAGGCTTCGTTTGTATGGGCATTTTTCTCATGTGTGCGGGCTCTCCTACTTATATGGGCTTTCTTACCGTGTGTTTGCGGGCTCTCTCTTTTATCCAAGCCCCCTTCAAAACTGTAAAAAAAAAAAAAAAAAAAAGGCTAAGGTCGCCGAGTGGTTTCCACTAATGGGTCCCACTTGTCACACAAGAACAACCACCCGGTGGCCGTGCCTACATGAAAACTTGTCATCGTGATGTAGCAATTCAGGTCCAAGTCTGCATCCAAGCTAACCCATTTTGTCCCCATCCAAGCTAGCTAAAACCATGGACCGCCTCCCATGCATGGCAGCCATGGGCTAAGACCTATGAGCCGTCCCCATGTTTGATCACATAGGTCCATCTCAAACCCATCTTTTTGAGTCCAAACTCGATCCTTTTGGCCAAGCCCACCTTTACAAGCCCATGTTTTCAATCCAAGTTAAACCCACTTGCCAAACCCATTTTCAATTTAAATTGGGCTCAGCCTCAACCCACTTAACCTGTCTCCACCCAACTTGAGTCCAAGCTGAGTCTAAACCCCTTCCATAAATATCCAAGCCTAGCTGTGGACCCCATCTTGTCAAAACCATAGGCCCCACAGTGGCCGCGGGTCTCAAAGCTCCATAAATGAAGCTCTCATTCATGCCCATTTGACCCAAAACCAACCCAAACCAACACCACCTAATGACCCTTGCACCAAATAACTACCGAACCCACCTATAAATACCCCATGTCTCTCTCATTTTTCACCTAGTCTCAAAAACCAAGTCCTAAGCACCAAGTCCAAGTTGAAGCACAACAGCCAAGCACTGGCAAGGGTGAAGGAAATGACCTTTTGCCCTTGTAATAGTCTTTATATAATTAATGTATTTCTTCTAGAAATTCATTTCAGCCCCTCTTGTAAATGAGATCATTGAAAGAATGGCTGGGGGATTCGCATCACAATACATCACTCCCATATTCGCTTGCTATGTAAAAATGCTGAGAGAAAAAAAAAAGGTTCAAGGAAATTAAATTAAATGGAGTACTTTACCATGGATCTAGAAAATATAGATATCAAAATTGATAATGAGGACGAAGTTCTTATGTTGTTGTGTTTGTTACCACCCACATATGAACATTTTGTTGATCAAGAAACTCTATCCATGGAGGATGTAGAAGCGGCTTTAAACTCTAAAGAGATGAAGGAAAATGTTGCAACTAAAAAATAATTATGATAGCTCATGTGAGGGTTTGGTAGCACAAGGAAAAACAAAATACTATAGAAGTAAGGGCCATCATATATCTAAGTCTAGATCCAACATGAAAAGCATTTAATGGTATTATTGTCATAAGAAATGGCACATGATCAGAAAGAACTTATTTGAAAGACGGAGGAAAGGGAAAGAAATAAAAGATTTGTCAACGAAATAAAAGATTAGTCATCGGATGATTCAATCAGTGTTGGAGAGGGAATATCATATTATGATTCCAACAGTGCACTTTTTGTGAATGCAAATGGTATTCATCATCAAAATGAATGGATTCCTGATTCAAGTTGTTCCGAACATATGTGTCCCAATAGTGACTAGTTTACCACTTATAGAGAAATCAATGGTGATAGTGTCTTGTTGGGTAACAACATTGTATGTAAGTCAGTCGGCATTGGAACAATCAAAATAAAGATGTACAATGGGATGGTCAGAATATTGGCAGAGGTTCGGCATGTTCCTGATCTGAAAAAGAATCTTATTTTTTTGGGTGTCTTGGACTTCGACGGTTGTAAATTTTCAACTAAAGGTGGATATATGAAGGTTGTGAAGGGTGCTTTGTTTCTTATAAAAGACAATAGAGTGGGAAGCTTGTATGTTTTGTCTGGAAACACAGTTTTAAGTGGAGCTGCAATATCTTCCTTGAATGACTACGAATCTGTTTCAATGCGTTTACGGTACTTGCGCATGGGCAACAAATGACATTGCCAAGCAATCAAAATTTGCTATAGGGCACAGAGACAGGCAATTTGGGTTTTTGTGAGAAAATGCATCTTCGAAAATTATCGATGGGTCAGTTTCAAGAGAGGCATTCATCGCACAAAAGGTATCCTTGATTATGTTCATTTATATGTGTGAGGACCTTCTAAGGTTTATTCCAAGGTCGGATAGCGGTCTATGTTGACTTTTATTGATGATTATTTAAGGAAAGCCTGAGTTTATATACTAAAGACGAAGGTTTAGACCTTTGTTACATTCACATGATGGAAGGAAATGAATGAGAAACAAACTAGCAGGAAGGTAAAAAAGTTGAGGAAAAATAATGATAAGGATTACAGATCGACAAAGTTTGAAAACTATTTGAAGGAACATGATATAGTTCGGCATTACATCATTATAGGAACTCTACAAAAAAATGGAGTGCTAGAAAGGATCAATAGAATAGGCTTGCAAAGAGCTCGTTGTATGTTGTTTACTGTAGGATTGTCCAAGGTCTTTTTGGCTGAGGCAATACACGCGACATGCTTCTTGATAAGTAGGTCTCCACACTTAAGGATTGGTTGCAAAATACCGAAAGAAATATTGTCAAGTAATCCAGTTGATTATTCTAACTTAAGAATCTTTGGTTGTCCATTGGGTTGTAAATGGGCCGGTTCCGGTCCGGGTCCAGGGTGGAATAGGAACTGGAACCATTTTTTAGGAGGGGGAACCGGTTCCGATAATATTAAAGGGAATCAGAACGGTATGCAAAATGGCTCTGGATCCTGTTTCGGGTCTGAACGCAAATAACTGTATTTTTCTTTTTTTACAAAAAAATAAAATGTCCATTTTCCATAGTTCAATTGCGTCACCTGCAAAAAACGGCTGTAAGAACAATCATATATGCTCAAATAAATCTAACATTTTCTTTATCAGTAACATGTACTTTTAGCCAGAAATTCAAAAATCACATCCAAACTCTTGTTCTCTAAACCATCAAAATCCCAAACATCACATAAACTCTTACTCTCTAAACCATCAAAATCCCAAACATCACATCCAAAGTCCAACCATCACAAATCAAAAGCTTACAAAACATATTCAAACTACAACCAATAATACATTAGCCCATAAACATTTAATCTATTGTTCACATCAAACTTTCACACCAATTACAATCCATTCTCCACAAAAACATTGTCATTAGTCCATGGCATGCTTCGGCTATAAAGAAAAAAAAACATGAGTTAATAAAATTATCATACAATGTGACCATTCAAACCAAAATTAAAAATAAGTAAATGTGTGACTCACTAATCATTCAAAAAGGAAACTGTCACCATCATTTGAGATTGTAGTTGCAGTCTCTTCTTCATCAAACTTGGCTGGATTGTGTAGTGATAAGATTGAAGATCTGAAAATTAGACTTAAATGTTAGAAATTTGAATGAATCTGAGCCCAAAAGAAATTATGTAAAAGTATAAGAAAAAAGTTACATTTTCTTGAACTTCTCAACCAATCTTGACAACTCATCAAACTCTTTACTTTAGTTGGGAGTAAATTGCTCCAATAATCATTAATTGATCTGCCACAAGTACTAAATGCTGACTCTGATGCAATGGTGGATATCAAAATGGCCAAAATATCACGAGCCATTAGAGCAACTTCACGATATTTGGTTGCATTGTTTTTCCTCCAACCTAGGATGTCGAAATCCTCATCATCAGGCCACAGTGCTTCATCCAAATACGTTTCCAAATCCGACTTTCTTTGAATGGATGAATTTTCTTTGATAACTCCTTGAGGCTAAGTTACAATTTAACAAGAGAAACAAGTAGAGAAGCAGCACTTGATGATCTTGTCTCTAAACTATTGCTAGTACCGTCACTGATACTTCCAACATTGGTTGAAAGTCTTCCATCAATAGCATTCTTAGTTGACTCAGTGGCATATTCAATGTAAAGCGTTGTAAAAGCAATCCTAACATCTATAATCCTCGCATCATATTCATCACCATAAGTAAATGGAAAGTAATATTCAATTACTTTAAACTTGAGTCAAGGATAAAAAAGGGCAAATATTGATAACAATGTGGAAATGATATTCCAATATTTTCTAAACTTTACAATCATTTTCAAGGCCATATCTTTGATAAAGGATTCTGAACTAGTGCACCGTTCTATCAAATGCAAGTGAAGCATGCGAACATCTAGAAAATAAAATTCATTGTCAGGTACTTAGTTCTTGGGAATTCCTCTATCATCTCAAAAACTACTTTCAAACATTTACGTACACTTTTCACATTTTTCAATTCCTCATAACACTATCATGATCACTTAAGTGTTCGAAGGCCTTCTTAAACTGTATCGCTATTTCTAGAATCTCAAAAGTAGAGCTCCACCTATTCAAACTATCGGGTTGAATTTTCTTTCCTGGAGCTCGTACTTGCCATGAAATTTTATTAAACCTTTGTTCTCTTAACTGTGAAGCTATGATATATTTAACACTTTCACGCACTTGAAAAACTACCTCACATATGGAACCCATTCCTTCTTGAACTATCAAATTTAAAAAGTGTGTGAAAAACGCATATGAAACATATCTACATTAGACAAAAGCAAGCCCTTGGTCATGAGCTTTGATTTGAGCTCTCGAACCACAACATCATTAGTAGTACAATTATCTAAAACAATGGCACACAAATTTTTATCGATGTTCCAACTATATTATCTATCTAAGTTGCAATTATAAATTACTTCACGAGCGCAGGGAGCTTCAAGAGAGCTAAATACAATGATCTTCTTTTATAAATTCCACACATCATTATTAAAATGACGTGCTAAACACATGTACCCAAGATTCTACTTAGAAGTTCACAAGTCAGTTGTTAAACTTATCCAACATCTTAGATTGTCCAAGAAATCATAAAGCTTGTGTTTCTCCTCATTGTAAACTTTTATAATATTGGTCTTCAAAGTATTCCATGACACCATTCTAAACATCGGTTGAAGCCCTTTTGAGAAATTTCGAAACCCCTCATATTCTACAAAGCGAAATGGAAATTCATGCAGTATGACCTTGTGTGCGAGATCATGCTTACCTTTTTCCTCATCAAATTTGAAACTTTGAGTCACATTGCCCTCGCTTCTTTAGTTTGTAAAAAACATTGTTTTAGATGTTTCATCAAATGTGAAGTTCCGTCTTTGTTGTTCCCATTCAGTAATTTTTTTATATTGGTTACAACTCGTTTTTCAACTCCATTTTGTTTAATTTTTTCAAACTCAGCCCAAACCGGAGATGTTGGCTTCCTTTTCTTTGGAGATAGCCTAGAAACTTCAATGGAAACTTTGGTCTCCACATCGTCAATATCATGAATGGGCTCTGGCATTTTATCTGCATATAAATAATTATAAAATCTTTTATAATTATATGATTACCTGTATGAGCTTATATGGTGAAACCATCTAAGAACATTATAAAAATCTACCCAACATAGGTGGGGTGAATGCTTGTGAGCTACAAGGGCTAATCTATTGTACCTCACGGATTGGGTTATCATTAATGTCCACTATTTGATGCAAACAAGCACTTTATTATGAACTACCACTTTAGAAACAATGTGGCAATCTACAAGACATCAAATTACAAATGTGGCTTCATCTTAAACACAATGAAAATGATAAGATTGGTTGTTTTAATAGAATGTAAGCAATAAAAGAAACCCAAGGCACACAAAAACACCATTAGAATCCAATCAACAAAACCAACTTCATAATCAACCAATCAAGAATAAGAATAAAAAATTGTCATAACCTAACTCAATTTCATCAAAGATCATTTCCACTGAAACGCTCTGTATTTAAGTGAATATATATGTATAAGTACATCTCTAGAAATGATGAAAGTTCTTTGGACACCACTTCTAAGATTTCATCCCATCACACATCTTATGTCATCGATCATTCCATAAAATAGATATGGAAAAAAAAGTCTCATCTAACAAGAAGATTTAAAATAAAAAGAGATAAATACATAAAAATGGTGGAAAAATCTCATCCAACCATAAAACAGGTGTTATGCTTTGGGTTTATAGGTGGCCCAATAGTTGCTCAAATAGGATGAATTTGACAATTGGGTCATTTTGTTGTTATTCAATCTAATGGTGGAAAAATGACTGAATCATTCATATTCATTAATAGACAGCCAAATCTATTATATTTCTATAATCAAAGGTGGTTTCGCTGTTGTATTTACACAACAAGCTAAATATGAAGGAATGGTAATCGCCATTTGATAAAAACAATGTACTGGCTTGAAAACCTCCAATTTCTAAAGGAGGGAGTTCGTTCAGTTGTCTGGATTGATCATTGTTAGCACCAGTTGAGATCTCTTTCGGGATAACATTTTGCATGATTATATTTATATAGAGAAGATCATTTCAAATATAGAGAAGATGATTCAATTCATTATAATAGGTAGAAGAGATTGGGGAGAAAATGAGAAAGAAATCTCCTGTACCTCACAGAGAAGGCCGAAGCCGAAGCGTAAAACAGGGCCAAAGACATACCGAGGAGAGAGGGAGGCTGTAATCGAGCTTCTCTACTAGCCATGACCAGGAAATGATGTGATTTAGGAAAAAACTCGAAGGAATAGAGGGGTTCTCACAAAACCGAAAGTATTTATATTGAGTATTGGGTTGGGTCCTAGGTCCATGGGTTTGATCCTATGTGGATCTAGAACCGGACCCGTTTAGGTCCCGAGTCTAAAAAATGATCCGGCACCGGACACATTTGCTTATTAGGACCTAAATAAGGACCCAAACCCGATGTTTAACAGACGGGACCTACAGGTGATTGGAGAATCGGGAACCCATTTACTCAATGGCTATAAAACTCAGTTGCCATTTCATTTTCTATATTTCTTATTGTTTTTTTAGGATTTGAGGACGAGACAAAGGATTAGTAGTGGTAGTGAGAACAATGGTCCTTATACCCTGGATCTGACGCGGATAGAGCCTAAATTGTTACCAGCTAGAGCAATTGATGAGAATAAAGTGCTATTGCAGCATCATCGTCTCAGCCATCCACTAACACAGTGTCTTAGGAATTTTTCATTTTTGAATATTCAAAACAAAAACGATATTTTTTTGAGGTGTGATGCATGTCAGTTTGCAAAAATAAAAGAACTGTATATCTAGTGAATCTTAATAAAAGAAATACCAGTCCATTTGATTTAATTCACTTTGCTGGGTGTTATGCTCCTATTGTCTCTATTTATGGGCATCGTTATTTGTTACTTTTATTGATGATGCAACTCGGGTCACATGGGTGTATTTGATGAAATCAAGGAATGAGGTTTTGGATATTTTCAAAGCATATTATAAAATGGTGGAAGTTCAATTTAATAAGCGAATCAAAGCTCTTAGATCAGACAATGGGGGAGAATATACGTTACAAGACTTTCAGATGTACTTAAATGAAAATGGAATTGAATCTCAAACTTCATTTGCGTATACTCCATAACAGAATGGGGTGGCTAAATGTAAGAATAGACACAGCTTTTGGAGGTCACCCGAGCTCTCCTATTTGAGATGAATGGTCCAAAACATTTTTTGTTGGATGGTGTCTTAACTGTTGCATATCTGATAAACAGAATGCGTTCAAGGATATTGGAAGGGAAGCGCCCAATAGAAGTATTATGTCCCAATGCCATTGTTCCAAGTCCCACCGAAGGTGTTTTGGTGTACTTGCTTTGTACATGTCCCAAAACATCATCAGGATAAACTAGATCCAAAGGCTATTAAATGCATATTTGTGTGGTATCCTAGTGGTCAGAAAAGTGCTATGCTTCGGGAAAGAAGGGTCGAATCTATGTTACAATGGATGTGATTTTCTGTAAAGAAGTTCCTTTCTACCAGCGAGGAACTCATATATGAGAAAAGGGAAGACAATAGTTTGCCTCTACTTGATCTAGTCACCTCTTCGGCATATCCAGGATCAGTAAGTGAGACGGAAACAAAGTTACAGAGTGCAGAAAAAGAAGAGAAAATCAACATGTTCAAGGCGCCATTGCAAGTTTACTCTAGGGGAAGTACAAAAGGGGGACTAGTGTTCTCATTTATACCCTCAGCGTCTGATGTTCCAAACCAGATCCCTCATCTCTTCCCAGTCCTCCACCTCAGTCAGAGATTTACCTCACCTAGGTACTTCCTTTTTTTGTTTAGATATTCACATTGCCTTGAGAAAAAGCACAAGATCGTGTGGTACCATCCTCTACAAAGCTTTGTTTCATATCGTAGCCTATCACCTGTTTTTCGTGTATTTGTCTCTAACCTAGCCACTGAATGTATACATAAACATGTTTCTGAGGCCTTCTCACATCCTAAGTGGAAAGTGGCAATGATAAAAAGAACTAAATTCTCTAGAGAAAAAAGACATGGGAGCTTACTGCTCTTCCTCAAGGGAAATGTACAGTTGGATGCAAATGCGTTTATACCCTCAAATTCCATATGGCCTAATTAATAGGAATAAGGCAAGACTTTTAGCTAAGCAATTTACTCAGTCTTATGGAGTTGATTACTTTGAAACTTTTTCTCTAGTAGCAAAATTGACTTCCATCCACGTAATTTTATCCCTAGTAGCGAACTTTAATTGGCCTTTTATACCAATTGGATGTGAAAAATGCTTTTCTCCATGGGGACTTAAAGATAGAGGTTTATATGGATCATCCACAAAGATTTGTTGTCGGAGGGCAAGAGAATAGAGTGTGTTTTCTTAAAAGGTCTTTATACGGATTGAAACAATAATCATGAGTCTGGTTTGTGATATTCAGTAGAGTTGTAATCAAATTTGGGTTTACAAGGTGTGATGCAGATCATACTGCATTTATAAAAAGGAGAGACATGAAAGTTGTTATACTTGTGGTGTATGTTGATGATAGTTGTCACGGGAGATGGCGATGGTGAAATTCTCAAATTAAAAAAATATCCCTTAGAGCAAAGTTTGAGATCAAAGATCTAGGATTATTGAAATATTTCCTAGGAATCGAAGTGGCAAGGTAAAAAGATGGAATTGTCATATCTAAAAGAAAATGTCTATGATATTCTTGTGGAAACAAGAAAACTAGGTGCGAAGCCTACAGATACTCCAATAGAATAGAATCACAGTTTACACTTACAAAGTGAGGGACTGCTTGAAGAAAAGAGGATGTATCAAAGATTGGTGGGAAAGCTTATTTATCTCACTATTACAAGGCCTGATTTTTCCTATGCTATCAGTTTGGTAAGCCAATTTAAGCATGCTCCTAGGACTGATCCCTTAATAGCAGTCCATTGGATTCTAAGATATTTGAAAGGATCCCCAGGTCCATGGATTTTGTACAAGTCTCATGGTCATGCGCTATGGCAATAACCTTCATTGATTCTAATTGGGTTGGATCATTATTAGATATAAAGTCAACAACGGGCTATTGTACGATGGTCGGAGGAAATCTAGTATCATGGAAACACAAAAAACAAGTTGTTACTGCCAAGTCTAGTGTAGGAGCTGAGTACAAAGTCGTGGCTCATGGATATTGTGAGCTATTGTGGCTAAGGATATTGTTGGAGGAGTTAGGATTCAAGCAAAGTGGTCCAACGTGTATCCGCTTTGATAGTTTATCAGCAATTAAATTAGCTAATAACCTTGTCTACCATGAGAAAACAAAACATACAAAAGTGGATTTCCATTTTATCCGTGAAAATCTTGAGGATGTGGTACTGGTACAAGTTCCTACTAAAGATCAGCTAGCAGACTTTCTCATCACGGCAATAAATAACTTTCCAAGTTGGGCATAGTAAATATCGATGCACCAGCTTGAGAGGGGGGAGAGGTGAGCCACATAATACGTTAGGGACTTTTATGTAAATAATAGGAAAGGTCAGGGGCTTTCATGTAAATCTTAG
The DNA here is from genome assembly GCA_038049695.1 of Cinnamomum chago. Lineage (NCBI taxonomy): Eukaryota > Viridiplantae > Streptophyta > Magnoliopsida > Laurales > Lauraceae > Cinnamomum > Cinnamomum chago. Next base: position 56,552,216 of record CP142458.1, read on the forward strand.
GAACTCAAGGGATTTTTTTGTAATTTACATAAATAATGAAATAACCACATTAAAAGGATCGACTTACCTAGTTGGTGAGTTAATTCTTCTATGGCATATCGAAATTCCTCTTCCTTCCTTTCTCTTTCCCTTTTCTTTCATTTTTAAATCTTTTTTAGATATTTGAATAAAACCCTAGATCTAGCAAGATCTAGGCTTGTAACTCTTGCTAGAGACCTAAAACGACACCTTGATCACCCAAGGTCATTTAGCTAGGATTTTGTCAATCTCCTATTTAAATAAGAACCTGAAAATAAATCTTCTGGTGTTGGTTATCGAGACTTTGGATTTAGCAAAGCCATTCCAGAAACTCTTGACTTTTGTTCTGAATAGTATGTTGAATCAAGTAACCGAACAGAATGAACTGCTCCCCTCTCGCACTCTTCACCATCATCATCACTGGGAGGAAGTTCATGTTTTTCATTTCTAGGGATAGTCTCCTTAGTCGAAGCCTATCTCCTACCTCATGTCATCACCGCCAAAGACCTCCAATTGCTGCTGGCTGAGGATTCTCTCTTAACGGCCATTTAGAAACTCTAATCTAATTAAATGAAAGTTTAAAATAAAATCTCTTATTTTTAAGTTCTAATTTACAATTAGTGTGTTTGATAAAAAAAAAAAAAAAAAAAAAAGAAAGAACTCTTATGTCATAAAGTAATTGGGGCCCATCTTTAGGAATTGTAATAATTGGGGCACAATTTTTAGAAGTTACAATACAGAGCCTGTCATTTTGAAAACTTCATCCAACACACGTAAGTTACCTCGTCCACTTTAAGTAAAAAAGGTCTAAAAAAAAGGCAGCCTCCCTTGGCTTTTTTTTTAGTGGGAAAAGATCTAATTTGTAAATAAGCTCTAAGCCTCACACTCTAATATTTAAAGAAGCTGTCAAAAAATAAGAGCTTATTTTTAGAGTTACCAAACGGCCCTTAGTAAAGTGCGTCTTAGGTCTTTCTTTGGAGTTTGGCTTTTCCATACCCAAGACTGAGGTGTTGAACAGCCGAGAGTCAAAACAATCTAGAGCTGGAGTAACCTCAAAATAGAGGAAATCTGAGTCACAACAGGGTGGTCAAGACAGATGCAGAGCAAAAACCAAAGAGAAAGCCATCGCCAGCAGAAAACAGCACCTTCTCAGGTCCTGAGAGCTGGAAGAGCGCCTTAAAGTTGAAAGAGAGAAGCTTGGCATACATAGAAAGCTATGTAGTAGTTTGGTGTTACAGTTATTTTGTTGCTTACTACTGTGCAGATTGATTTCTACTAGGATAAAAAGTACCATTATACTGCATTTTTGCTTTTGTTTACCCTCTGGCCTTCTGTTTTATGGAAGAACCTCTGACGTGGTTGGGTTGCAATTGACATTTCCATCTCAATATATTGATTGGGTTTGGGTTGAGCCCATAAATATGGCCTACAGTGGTCGACCGATCTGAACCCTATCCAAGTCAACACATTGCCACACCACCTATATGCTGGTCAGATTAGCTATGACAGGCCAGTGGGCACAACTGAGGGGTGTCTGGTTTGTTTAGTTTTGAGTTTTGGGGGCAACCAACTAGGTCATGGTTTGAAGGTCTAGTTAGAGGCAGAATGGGCTCAGCTTGTTTAGCATTTCATAATGCCCATTATTACTAGACAATTGATTCCAGCCGGGCCACCTTTCATGCCTTTAGCGGAACATTTATTCAAGTCCACTGTGTTTACTTATCAGACCATAGCTTATGTCCAGGACCCAGCTTATGTCCACATAATTTTGTTTCTTCATTTTTCTTTGTAAGTTAGGGATTTAGCTTTAATGAATTACTTTGATCCTCAGATGTACAGATCTAGCCAAATGTCCTTTAAATTGGGAGATCTCTTGTATAATTATTGGAGGGGTATCTCGAGGGCTACTATATCTTCACGAAGAATCAAGGTTAAGAATTATTCATCGTGATCTCACAGCAAGCAATATCTTTTTTCAGACATGAACCCATATTTAGACTTCGGCATGGCAAAGATATTAGGGGCAGACCAAACTAAAGGCAGCAGTAGTGGAATTGCCGGAACATTGTAAGTTTGGTTCCTTGAAGCACTTGCTTATTCCCTTGCTTATTCTGTTTATCTAAGACTATATCCCTAGTAGAATTGCTGGAACATTGCAAGTTTGGTACCTTGAAGCACTTGCTTATATTGTACATTTATCTTAGATTATATCCCTACTCTGATGAAAACACACACAGACAAGCACATTCCATTTTATGCATGGAATGTTGTAAGGTTCCATACCAATACTATTTGAAACTGAATACTTTAGATACTCAGAAAATCGGATACTCGATTGCAACCCTACTTGTCACGGGTTTTCCAAATTAGATGGTGAGTGTATTTGGAGGTTATGGGATCATAGGCGTATGCAATAGAGAATCTCAACGGAACATTTTTTATTATTATTATTTATCTTCTCAAAGAGGTTTATCAAACTAGAAAGAGGGTGTGCAATTGTTCGTTTTGCACCTCCACACCCTTCTCTTTTATTTCTCAGTGCATAATTTCCCAGTAAAACCAAATATAGTACATTTCTTGAAAGAGAAAGCAGTTAGGGAAAGTTTCATTAGTGGGTTAACTAGGTTTTAGGTTCACTAAATGAACTTGGAGAAAGTTGATTTGATGTTATTAATAGAATACAAAAAAAAAAAAAAAAAGAAGCATAGGTATGATATTTATTGGAAGATTCAGAGGATGGTTTGGTTGTGGCTGTAGACAACTAACAATGTTTAGCTTCAAACAAACAATATATCAAATAATCTCTTGTTAGTGTTTTTGACAGAAGAAAATGATCTGTAAGGTTGTTTTCCCATGTATAGACCTAATGGAGGTTATTTTTTGGCGTGAATTTACCATTGTACTCTCCATGTCTACATGCTATAATAATGACAATAGCATCATATTTCCAACATTTCACATTATATTTATCACTGGTGACATTTATTTAGACCAATATCTCTTAGAGTATTACATGAACATGTCATATTAGACCCCTTCTGTTGTACCATTCACCAATACATTCAAATTAATTAGATAAATATAAAAATATAAATTAACGAGGTTTTAATTCAGTAATTGACACCTCATTTATGGACGCTACTGGAAAATTTCTTGAAGATGGATCCGAATTATTTTCCTTTGAAGAAACTTGAAAAGTAGGTCTCACTGTAATGCTATTGAGAAATGCAGGTGCTGAAGGCGCTGGCATAGTGAAAGAAAAACTGGTCAACATCATAACAACTGAAGACATGAAGGGTCTTGAAGTTACTTCTTCTTGAACACATAGTAAACCGATGTGGATGCATCTCACAACTTCAGTTCTCGAACAATGCTCACTTATGCTCGAATCAATGATCTCCAAAATTGTTCCATCATTCCATGCTTTCCATACCTACAACAAATCAATGCTTCAATTATCTATAAATTTATAGGGTTTCAACATGTGCACTCAAGATTCTGAAGCACATAAAAATCTCTTATAGAGCTCATACTTACATAGCTTAGAATGTCCCCACCACGATCTGACTCATATGCATTCTTTTGACCACTTATGATTTCTAGGAGAAGCACACCAAAGCTATATACATCTGATTTAACTGAGAATTGCCCATGCATACCATACTCTGGGGCCATGTATCCGCTGGATTTCATTATTGTGAAAGGAGCATTAGAGATTTCTAATAGAGTACACATTGTAATTTAATTGCAATTAATATAAAAAATGTGATATTGGGGCATATTATTTGCACAGCCCCGTAAGTCAATCTAATGCCAATTTCGATGGTCCTAACTCCTGACCATTGAAACGAGAGACATTATCATAGTCAGAGATTTCCCAAAAGATTCCACTATTGGATAACTTTATATCATTGCTAGTAACAATCAGACCATTTTCTACTCCTTCCCATCACGAACTGTTGCCGCAAAATATTAACCAGAGCCCACTTGGAGGAATTGCACCATCCTCAAAAGATTTCTGGCAGTTTCATTAAATAAGTCATTCTATAATTAAATGAGAATTTTTATTTTTTTCTATTTATTTTCTTAAGTAACAAAGCATGCCTCTTAAGAAAAAAAAATGCGAATATGCCTAGGATTCTTTTGTTTCTACGGGCTACAGGGCTAGGACTAGATACTTGAATGTCGAGTAGATTGTTCAAGTGTTCTGTTTCTCTGACTTCTTTAAGAATCAGATCATTTGTGGGGCTAAGGGAGTGAGTTTCCTTCATGTGAAACCTTCCCATGTTCTCTCCTTTACGTGTTTGCACTTGTTAGTTGGGTTTAAAAGTAAGTTCTCTAAGTTCTTTGTTCAATATTCATTCCCCCATCCATTTGCTCTCAATCTTTTCTTATTCCTCCACTTACTCCTCTTTCTAATGAAATTTGAGATCTGACACATTTAACCTTTCTACTACCCACCCCCTTTCAAACTAAAACAATAGTTTTTCAACCTTCACTTCGCATTCAACCTTTGTACCAACTCACATGTTTCTAGACCCCTATTCTTGCACTCCCTTCTAAAAGACAATTGTTTGTTATTCAAGATTGACAACGATGACCTTTAGCCACAAGAAACCTATTAAGAAAATCAATCCTATATCAGGGAAATTTCCACCATCAAGAAACTTGTAGGTGTCATTCTTTGGGCGACAGGGAAGATGGATCCTAGTTTTTTATGGGCACATCAGATCTGATCCCCCTCGTTCTTATAAGGTCTACCAAAGATCAAGGCGTTGGAACATTGATCAAGCCGCGTTATGGTTGGATGATTCATGCCTGGGCTTTGATCGCGAAGAAATTGCATATCCACCATTGATTTGTCACCGCGAGGGCATCAAACGGATGGATTGTGCAGAATAACATAGAGAATGCCCCATGTGCGCAATCATCTTGAAGGCCCCACATTGGGAAGTGCCACATGGGAGGAAATAAAATAGTTTTGAAGTCTAGAGGGGCCCAAGTTAGTTAAAAGAGTCATAGTAGAACAAAGGGGCCCATGTTTTGTTAAAAACTTAAGTAGTGAAATAAAGGGGGCCCACAACTTAAGTTTCAAAAGGGTTATTTCTTGGGATGCGTGCATACTCCCCCCTTTATGCACGAATTCCAAAGCCTCATGCGCAAGACCCTTTTATTTCTTTCATTCGTTCCTTTTGTTTTCTTTTATGGGATGATGTCATCATTTTTCATTAGGGTATTTTAAAAGGCTGCCTTTGTCTTCTGGGGATACTATGTTTTGATGATTGAATGAAAAAGAATACTTCTTCTTCCACCTTGAACCTCTAGAGTCTACCTTCTCTTGGGAATCTCTGTAAGGCCTCCGGATCGGAGTTTGGTGAGAGCCCAATAAAGGTATCTTCTATCTCTTTCACTTTTCTATTTCCAAGAGCTTTATTGACCCTTACCACCTAACCCTAGGCCAGATCTAGAACTTCTTTCTCACCAAAGAACTTCAAATTTCAGATCTGAACCTTGCTGAATTCTTACCAAAGATCTTCAAATTTCAGATCTAAGCCTTGCTGAATTTTTTTAGACCTGAGATTTATCAGATCTGAACCTCATTGCAATAAACCTTTCATCCAAACCATTGGATATAAATCTTTGGCCCTATGCAGCTTGGAAGTTCTATCTTCCATTAAGATCCTACCATTTTCTTTGCTAAAAAGGTTATTGCGGGATCTGTGAGATCACTTTGGACCTCAGATTTAATATTTACTTGTTATTCAATGTTCTTTATTTTAATTAGCATGCCTATAACTTGAATTTAATAGTTAATTCAGATCTGATCTCATCATATTAGGGTAGATCTCCTATTGTCCTGCATCAATTTTGGTATCAGAGCCAAGTTTTGCATAGGGAGTCATTTAGAATCATCATAAATCATTGCTGCGTTGCATTAGTAGTTTGTTTCATCTAGTTGCCCATCTTGTTTACCCACACGGAGTGGTTGAGATATCCAACCTGAGCATCTCAAAATGAACCCAGAACATGCAACTAAGATTGTCCAGGACATGTTGGGACCCATCATGACCCAACTGACTGCTCTCCGGCAGGAATCACATATTTGAGAGGAGGCGCTTATCGCTCGCCTTGTGAATATTGAGAGATCGCAACAAAGTGATAATGCACATCGCCGCGATCGTAACAGGAACCATGAGAGGAACAGAAGACAAGAGCGTGACGATGATACCGACTTCGAGTCTGAGATTGGAAACAACCATAGGGCGCGCTGTAGAGAACGAAACCCGGAAGATTGGGTTTTGAAGAGTGTTAAGGTAGAAGCCCCATCTTTTGACGGTCGGATAGACCCGCGAGCCTACTCTGATTAGGAGTCTGACATGGATCACTACTTTGAGTGGTACGAGATGTCGGACGAGAGAAGGGTCCGATTTACCAAAATGAAACTGGTGAGTCAAGCACGGTTGTATTGGGTTGATGTTGAGCGCGGTTTGCAGAACCGACGAGAAGCACCCATTGTGACTTGGGATGAGATGAAATTGCATTTACGGGTTAAGTACCTACCACAATCCTATCAGGATAGACTCTTAGACCAAAGGTCTAACCTCCGACAGGGTAGTATGTCTGTGACGGAATACATTAATAAGTTTGAAGAACTTAACCTACGATGCAATGTTCAGGAAGACCTTCCAGGCCGAATGTCTAAATTCAGAACAAGTCTTCGTCAAGAGTTTCAGAGAAAGTTAATCACTGTTAAAACAGCTAGCCTAGAGGACATTTACGAGGTAGTGCTCAACCTTGAGGCTGCCATGAAAAATAAACAGGCTAAGCGTAGTGATTACCGGGGAACGGACTCTAAGCCTTATCCTTCGAGCGGTAAACCAAATTTTGGGGGCCAACCTCCTAGAAATCCTGCCACTATACCACCCACCTTCAAGGATAACAAAGGCAAGGGAATCGTTGGTGATAACTCTAAATGGAGCAACTCCGTTACTTGCCACAATTGCAATGGTCGTGGGCACTTCGCCCGTGACTGCCCCTCCCAAAATCTCTGCATTGAAGATGTAGAGGATGAGAGTGACCCAACAGTAGATGCCTACATCCAGGATTTTGTGCCCAGTGATGATGATTGTGGTGATCCGGAGGATCGGGTATCTTTTCTTAGATTTGCTCCCTCTTATCATGGAAATCAAAATGTACAGAATAAAATGGAGGGTGAACTACCTCGTGTGATGGTAGTACGATGTGCATTAATACTCCAAGAAAATGAGGACTGGCGTAGGACATCCATATTTCACACCTACGTCAAATGCAATGATAAAAGCTGTAAGGTCATCATTGATAGCGGAAGTTGTACCAATGTAGTTTCTGCCAACAATTTGTCCCGCTTAGGCTTGACCCCAGTACCCCATCCCAAGCCATACCGTGTGTCATGGGTAGATTCTACATCCATTCTCGTCACTCAGCGTTGCCTGGTCCCAGTGCACATGTCCACTTATCAGGACCAATTGTGGTGCGATGTGGTCCCTATGGATGTGGGACATCTTAGGGAGGCCTTGGATCTATGATTTGGATGTCACCAACTTTGGACGCACCAACATCTGCGTCTTTAACTACAAAGACAAGAAGGTGAAGTTGCACCCACTACCCCCTAAAGATAAGACTGGCAAGAAAGAGTGGAGAGAAGGCCAGCACTAGTGCCTCGAATTCTAAAACAAAGAGCTTACATATCTTGAGTGCTAGTGAATTCCAGGCTGATCTAGAGGAGAGGATTGGCGAGGGTTCAGAGGAGGACCCTATTGTCTATGCTGTAGTGGCTACGGAAGTTTCCAAAGAGCCAACTACTAGCATCCCACATGAGGTGGAACCTGTCTTTCGGGAGTTTCAGGATGTTTTTCCTGAAGAATTGCCAAATGAACTCCCACCAATGTGTGATTTCCAACACGCGATTGATCTTGTTCCGGGGGCAACATTGACTAATCTGCCACATTACCGGATGAACCCTTTGGAACACGCAGAATTGAAGAGACAAGTAGATGAACTCGTTGACAAAGGTTTCATTAGGGAGAGCCTAAGCCCTTGTGCCGTTCCTGCACTTCTTACTCCAAAGAAAGATGGGACTTGGAGAATGTGTGTGGACAGTCGAGCGATCAACAAGATCACTGTCAAGTATCGGTTCCCGATACCTAGATTAGATGATATGCTCGATATGATGGCTGGTGCCACTATCTTTTCTAAGATAGATCTTAAAAGTGGCTATCACCAGATTCGCATTCGTCCTGGGGATGAATGGAAGACCGCCTTCAAGACAAAGGACGGATTGTATGAATGGCTAGAGATGCCATTCGGGTTGTCCAATGCACCAAGTACTTTCATGCGCATCATGACACAAGTGTTGAGGCCATTCATAGGAAAATTCCTAGTTGTTTACTTCGATGATATTCTCATCTATAGTAACACAACGGAACAACACCTCAATCATTTGTGGCAAGTTTGTAGCACTTTGCGTAAGGAACAACTGTACGCAAACCTAAAGAAGTGCACCTTCATGAGAAATAGTGTGATTTTCTTGGGTTTCGTCGTTTCTGCTGCAGGGATGTCTGCTGATCCTGAAAAGGTGAGGGCAATTGTTGAATGGAAAATTCCATCCAACATCCATGAGGTACGAAGCTTCCACGGGTTGGCCACGTTTTATTGTCGTTTCATCAAGGGGTTTAGTACCATCATGGCTCCAATTACCGATTGCATGAAAAGGGGAGAGTTTAATCGGAGCCCAGCTGCCACAAAAGCCTTTCAGGAAATCAAAGCCAAGATGACTTAAGCACCTGTCATGCGCTTGCCTGACTTTTCCAAGGTGTTTGAAGTAGCCTGTGACGCATCTGGCGTCGGAATTGGAGGTGTTTTGAGCCAAGAGGGACACCCAGTTGCTTATTTCAGTGAGAAGTTGAATGAAGCAAAACGAAAAAAGTACTCGAACTATGAGCGAGAGTTTTATGCAATAGTTCAATCATTGAAACATTGGCGCCATTATTTGTTACTGATGGAATTTGTTTTGTACTCAGATCATGAGGCATTGCGGTACTTGAACTCTCAATCTAAGTTGAAAGGGGGACATGCCAAATGGGTTGAACTATTACAAGAGTACACTTTCGTTTTAAAGCACAAGGCAGGAGTGGAAAACAAACCGCGGCGGATGCATTAAGTCGCAGAATCAATTTAATTCATTCCATGAATGTCGAAGTCACTGGGTTTGAGCGTTTGAGAGATGACTATCCCTCCTGTCCAGATTTTGGGGATATGTTTGCTTCGCTTTCTGATAATCCCCTGCGGAGCATTGATCGGTTTACGTTGAAAGATGGCTATGTCTTTCGAGGAAATCAGATTTGCATTCCCCGCACATCCATGAGAGAATTTTTAATTTGGGAGCTCCACGCTGGTGGAGTGGGCGGTCACTTTGGTCGTGACAAGACCATTCTTCTTGTCGAGACGTCGCCCGCACCATTGAGCGTTGTTGCACTTGCCAACTGGCAAAATAGCGTAAACAGAACACGGGGTTGTACACTCCATTGCCAGTGCCTCACGCACCATGGCAAGACATTAGTATGGACTTTGTGCTTGGGCTTCCCAAGACCAACAAACAGCATGATTCGATACTGGTTGTCGTGGACCGCTTCTCTAAGATGGCCCACTTTGTTCCTTGCTCCAAGACATCAGATGCTTCGCATGTTGCGAAAATTTTCATGGAGCGCATTGTTAGCCTGCATGGTGTCCCAAAAACCATTGTGTCTGACCGGGATGTTAAATTTACCAGTTACTTTTGGAAGACACTGTGGAAAATCTTGAGAACAAAACTGCAATTCTCATCTGCGTACCATCCACAGACTGATGGTCAGACAGAGGTAGTCAACCGAAGTCTGGGGAATGTTTTGAGATGTTTAGTTGGTGAGCATGTTAGATCATGGGAGTCTGTCTTACCAATAGCAGAGTTTGCATACAACAGTTCAGTTAATAGATCCATAGGCATGAGTCCTTTTGAAGCAGTAACTGGGTACAAACCTAGGATGCCTGTAGATCTCATTCCCATGTCCTCCATTCATCGCCCGTCTGAGTCAGCCGATGCATTCATTCAACGCCTTCATTCATTGCATAATGAGATCAGAAAACGAATTAACTTGAAAAATGATAGTTATAAAATATTTGCTGAATCACATCGCCGGTTCATTGAATTTCAAGTGGGTGATGATGTCATGGTCCACATAAGGCCAGAGCGGTTCCCACAAGGAATTGCCAAGAAATTACAGGCCCGCAGTACTGGCCCATTCAAAGTTTTGAAAAGGTTGGGTCCTAATGCGTATGTCTTAGATCTTCCACCTGATATGGGTATTAGTGCTACCTTCAATGTGGAGGACCTAGTTCCTTTTCGGGCCCCTCCCATGTGTCCCAACAACCCACTTTCTACCCCTTCACCCAACCGTCTGGACCATCTTTTTGAGCCCACTACTTTCCAAAACCGTTTCCCACAACCAACCCCACCTCCACGACCTAAAGCTCAACGGATGGACATTGTGGAAGATATATTGGATGACCAATTGGTCTCCACCAGACAGGGAGGCATCCAGAAATTCCTTGTCAAGTGGAAAGACAGACCGCAGCTTGACAACACGTGGATCACGCGAGAAGAGTTGCAGTACATCGATCTTGACATCCTCGAGCGCTATGACAGTTTTATCTCTCCGGAGGTGCGATTTTCCCAGCCGAGGGGAATTGATGGGGACATCAAATCTGATCCCCCTCGTTCTTATAAGGTCTACCAAAGATCAAGGCGTTGGAACATTGATCAAGCCGCGTTATGGTTGGATGATTCATGCCTGGGCTTTGATCGCGAAGAAATTGCATATCCACCATTGATTTGTCACCGCGAGGGCATCAAACGGATGGATTGTGCAGAATAACATAAAGAATGCCCCATGTGCGCAATCATCTTGAAGGCCCCACATTGGGAAGTGCCACATGGGAGGAAATAAAATAGTTTTGAAGTCTAGAGGCGCCCAAGTTAGTTAAAAGAGTCATAGTAGAACAAAGGGGCCCATGTTTTGTTAAAAACTTAAGTAGTGAAATAAAGGGGGCCCACAACTTAATTTTCAAAAGGGTTATTTCTTGGGATGCGTGCATACTCCCCCCTTTATGCACGAATTCCAAAGCCTCATGCGCAAGACCCTTTTATTTCTTTCATTCGTTCCTTTTGTTTTCTTTTATGGGATGATGTCATCATTTTTCATTAGGGTATTTTAAAAGGCTGCCTTTGTCTTCTGGGGATACTATGTTTTGATGATTGAATGAAAAAGAATACTTCTTCTTCCACCTTGAACCTCTAGAGTCTACCTTCTCTTGGGAATCTCTGTAAGGCCTCCGGATCGGAGTTTGGTGAGAGCCCAATAAAGGTATCTTCTATCTCTTTCACTTTTCTATTTCCAAGAGCTTTATTGACCCTTACCACCTAACCCTAGGCCAGATCTAGAACTTCTTTCTCACCAAAGAACTTCAAATTTCAGATCTGAACCTTGCTGAATTCTTACCAAAGATCTTCAAATTTCAGATCTAAGCCTTGCTGAATTTTTTTAGACCTGAGATTTATCAGATCTGAACCTCATTGCAATAAACCTTTCATCCAAACCATTGGATATAAATCTTTGGCCCTATGCAGCTTGGAAGTTCTATCTTCCATTAAGATCCTACCATTTTCTTTGCTAAAAGGGTTATTGCGGGATCTGTGAGATCACTTTGAACCTCAGATTTAATACTTACTTGTTATTCAATGTTCTTTATTTTAATTAGCATGCCTATAACTTGAATTTAATAGTTAATTCAGATCTGATCTCATCATATTAGGGTAGATCTCCTATTGTCCTGCATCAGTTTTATCTTAAAAACACTTTCCCCCTTCCCAGTCCACAATGTTGTTCTATTCTTTCTGCCAAAAAAAAAAAAAAAAAAAACTACTTAGGTTATGGGCACAAACCATTTGATCACACTATAGGTTCATCTACAGATGACACTTTGAATAAGGACATGAAAATCTAGAGTGGATATTTTTGAAGCTACATCGTTTAGAAAGTCCTAAGAATCTCGCCAATAAGGATGCAAGCAAGACACCGACCCCGCCTAAGTTTGATTAGCGCTTAATTAATTTTAATTAGGTGCCTAATATGTGTTTTGATTGGTTTTATGATGGATTAGTTAGATTAGTGGGGTTTCACCTTAGTTAGGTAGAGTTATGGCCTTTCGATAGTTTTAATTTTATGGGTGTGTATTTCTAGTATGGGTGGGTCTTCATGTGCATTTCATCAAGCACTTTCTCTACATCAAATCCTATGTGTGGACCCAAACCAATTGGATCCAACCCAACTCAAATCCAAGCCCAAATCAAACCAAAAGCCCCTTTTCAAGATTCATCTAAACCGCATGGACTTTCATGCAATGGCCAAACTCAACTCCCATTTAAACAACCCAACCAGCCACGTTTTTTCCCCTCATTCCTTCCCTTCATCTGAGAGAGAGCTCTTCCTCTCCTTCATTTTCTTCATTCTCTTCTCTCCATCTCTCAATTCTAACTCAGAGAGTGACTGCATGTGAGGACTTCCAGCCCATCTTCTTCTTCAACATCATCTCTAGTTCCTACAAGCTCTCATACACCTCTTCTAACTCACTACACAGTCCATTGGGTCCATTGGTAAGCTATCATTCTCTCCTAATTCATTTATCTTACTTGAAATGGTAATTAGAATTGTTAAGATGTACATGCATACCTCATTCTTGTTGTGAATGTTGGTTCATTGTAGGATTTCATCTCTTACTTAATCATCATCATCTTCTTCTTCCTATCCTAATGATAAGATCTCTTTTACCTAATGATTCTCCAAACTTTGAATGGGCTGTTTGGATTCAATTAAACTACATGTGTGTTACATAGCTGTCATTTCTTGCATTCATTATTGTAGGAAATTCATATGAGCATAGAAATTGGGGGTTTTTGCATAAGTTGAATCTAAGAAGAGATTAGAGTGAAAAGCACCAAAAAGAGGCAAGTATGAGTAAATTAGATTCATGTATGTTAATTGGTTCGCTGATTGGGTATTGTTATCCTTGGAATGTTAATTCATCCATTTCATTTGAATGGAATTCATAATGTGAAATGGTTTATGTATATATGAGTGTTAATGGATAATGGAATGGATGTTGGTTGATAAATAGCTTGTACATGGAGCTTTGGAGGCTCAAATCATATCTAACATGGTCTATGGATGATTGGTAATTGAAATGGGAGAAAGAATGGCTAAAATTGGACATTTTCATACTCAGAAATTGCCCAAAATTCGGCCAGCCGGATTGGGCCCACTCGAGCGGGTAGGCCCATTGGGCCCAACATTGCTAACTTTGAATGACCATAACTTTTGATCCGTACAACGGATTTTTGAGTTCCACATATCGTCGGAAAGCTCTTGGAACGTAAAAACCAGTAGTCCAAATATCCTAATGATCAGATATTGGAATTGGAAGTTGATATGTTGACCATTGAACCGGGCCCTATCTCTTTTGGGAAAAGAGGCTTTATACCTAGTTTGGACCGTAGATTGGAACCCATGGACTAAACTCTTCATAATCAATTCTTGAGGATGATTGTGACACAAATACTAAACCAATAAGGTTTTTAGGTTGTGAAAGGATTGACCTTACAGGTTCCTAGACATGGTACCCCTAACCTATTCACTATGTCCAATGGAAATTGTAATACATGAGAAGTCTTTGGCTGAAATTATCTCATGTGCATATCCATTTGTCTAACACTTTACCATGGGTGTTGATTTAGTAATTTTGGTGCATACACAAAGTGACACCAATAAAATGTAGCACGTGCATCAAGTTACCTAAAACTACACCGAAATGGTCAGTTAGAGATGATGGGCTAGGATTGGCTAGTAAACCTCATTGATTCCATTAATCACATTGCATTTGCATATTGTTATTGACTTTATTATTGCCCTCAAATATCTCAATGATTGTTTTATCTAGTATTTGTGTTATTCTCTTGTAGTATTGCTATTATTTTTCAATTGTATCGTGCATGGACTTGATAAACTATAACGTCACACAAACTCAAGATCCTACCCAGAAGAGGTGAGACCGAAGGTCAAGATCCTATCCCGATGAGGTGGGACGGAGTGGAAGCGAAAGACCAACCGATGTCAAGATCCTACCCAGAGGAGGTGAGACCCCAAGTCAAGATCCTACCCTGAGGAGGTGAGACGGAAGTGGGTGTACTTGATTGAATCGAATGATTTGACACTACTTAGCTTCGACCAGATGATATTTAATGGGGTTGAATCTTGGTTTAGAATTGAATGTCGTTGTGCAGTAGACAGTTTGGAGCACCGAAACTCCACAACCTAGGTAGCCAGAAGGACCTTTGGCCAGGCCCCTGGTGACAACCCAAAATGCGTGCTCTCTATTAAGGGAGGATTCAACAAAGGTAGTAGCCAACTAGAATGAAGTATGTATTTGATCTTGATTCAATAAAGCATGAATTACTCATACGCACAATGTGCCTAATTTACGATTATTTGACATCTTTTAATCTTCTGTCAATAATTCAAATTTAATATTATATGTGATATATCTTAATTGCTCATACATGTTTGACTTGTCGTATTCATGGTGCTACACTTGATGTCACAAGGATTCAGATTACCGAAGAGGATAGCTAATAACCTTCAGATAAGAGACTTGACTGGTAAGGTTAATGGTTAGCTTTGACCGCTGGAGTACGTATAAGTGTGGTAATTATGACTTGAAACTAGATAGTTAATCTTGCACTTGTTTGGGGAAAGAGTCTGCAAAACCATTTGCCAAGCGATGACCATGAGAGAAAGAAACCTGAGTTGAAGAAGATAAAGCCTTAATCTTGTTAGACGGTTGTCTGGTTTTTTTTTTTTTTAATTTATACCCTTAAATTACATGAAAAGTTTCCCCCCTTTTCTTTAGTTTCACACTATTACTGCAGGTTTGTGTTTTTTCCAATAATTTTTTTATTTTTTTTAGAAATTATAAATTTATTATTTTTATTGATCAATTCCATATATTAATTGTACATTCATTTGGGTTTAGTTTTATTGTCTAATAATTGTTTCAAAAGCTTGATCACCGTGCTTAAAGTACAACGTATAAGTATGAGAAAATAATAACATTATTTATTGTAGGAAATCGTGTGGCCCACATGCCACGGGTCCCACGTCAGATCAAGCAGGGTTGATGCCAATAGAGAATACAATCTCACTTAATTTAAGACTTGATCTGATTCCACTAATAAGAATCCCAATAGAATTAGTGGATGTAGGTTTCTTGGCAAAGAAGTCTCTAGTAAGTGTAACTCTTTGAGACTTGTTTATATAAGATAAGGGATCCTTAGGGTTGGTATTATTCCATCTCAAAAGAAAGACAAGATGCAAAGAGATCTACGGAGCTTTCCAATCACCGGAACACACATAGATCTCCAGCTGCATGTCGGAGTCTCCGCATCCAAATCCATCAATTGGTATCAGAGCTTGGTAGCGTGCGTTTCGACAGTTTAGATCGCAAAGTTATTGTTTAGATCGATTTAGATCTAAAGTTTTCATTGAAAAAGTTACTGTTTAGATCGGTCTAGATCTAAAGTTTTCGTTGAAAACCCAGCCTTCTTCGTTTTTCTCTACAAACCGAAGTTTGGAAGAAGAAGACGAAGTTGTGTTGCCTCGAGTTCCGCGCATCATCAAGAAAAGAGAAGACAACCACGTGCATGATACCATTCTTTTAGTGGAAATCAGGACCACCAAAGCACTCGGTTCCGTGCACTCACGCCTCGAGGTTCCATTCCTTTCTTCTCCTAGGTTTCTTTCTTTCCAGCGGAAGAGAATAGAAGAACTATGCACGTGCTTCCGTTCCTTCTTCTCTCGAGAGGCGTGCCAAAAAGGTACAAACGGATGGCGCAAGCATGTGATGTCAACAACGACACAGAGACTGTACGGCTGACACAGGGAGGGTGATTTTTAACTGTCAAAACTTCGCACTGCAATATCTAGAGCATCCGGACTCCGATTGACGAACGGTTTGGTTCTGCGGAATCGTTGCGAGCAAATCTGTGCAATTGCAACAAGAGGAAGACGATCCAGCGGTTCAGAAAAAAATGGTGATTTTTCTCTTTTAAGGGTCAGTGGTATCTGAGCCTCTTTTTCAATTTAGTAATTATATCTTCTAAATCAGCTTTGCATGATGTTGCTA
Source organism: Cinnamomum chago (assembly GCA_038049695.1). Classification (NCBI taxonomy): domain Eukaryota; kingdom Viridiplantae; phylum Streptophyta; class Magnoliopsida; order Laurales; family Lauraceae; genus Cinnamomum; species Cinnamomum chago. The sequence continues at coordinate 56,568,542 of CP142458.1, forward strand.
AGGCTAATATTTTTAACGAAAAGAATTTAGCCGTGTGGAAGCGTCTGATAAACGTATTGTTGCACTTTGACGGATTAACATATGTGATTGAATCCAATTCGATCTCCAAACCAGCTAATGATGCCCCTAAGGAACATCAGGGATGTGTATGAACAATGGGTATTTAATAACAAATCAGTGAGGCATCCTCTGCTCGGATTCATATCCAATGATTTGGTAAAGCAGTTTGAGCACTTTAACACTACTAAAGAAATCTATGACTATGCTATGGACAAATATGATGAAACCTCCAAATCTCACTTGATGGAGGTATTCAGTGCATATGTTAACATAAGATGCTGGAGGGATCGTCTATAAGGGGTCACATTGATCAAATAGTAGTCCATATAGTAACCTCGCAACCTTGGGAAAGGAAATGGATGAAGGTTTTCAAATCACGTACTTGCTGATGAGTCTTCCACCTTCGTGGGAAAATGTGTCTCATACCCTTAGCCTCCAAAAGGGTGTAACCCTCAGTGAGGTTGAAGCTAGATTGCTTGCTGAAATACAAAGGCAAGCTGCCCGCAATATAACACTTACAAACTTTGTCATGATTGCTATAACTAAGAATAATAATGGTGCGTTAACCGTCAATATGAAAAATAAAAGGAAATTCATAGGCAATCAAAAATGGAAAGGGCCTAAGAATGGTGTTTGTTTTAACTGCAGGAAGCCTTGATACTTTAACTCTCAATGCAGAAAGAAAAGGGGTGAGAGTAGCCAGCAAGGTAAAGTGACAAAAGAACATGGTGATTATATTGAGATGGTCACAGAGTCCATGATGGTGGACACTAATGATAAGAATTGTTGAATTGATTCTGGAGCCACCAGGCACATATCAAGAACCAATGCTGGATTTGTCAAATTCAAAGAGATGGAACTGGGAGATCAGAGTATTTATATGGGCAATGAAACATTTTGTGATGTGTTGGGTGTAGGGAAATTCAAAATTCCCTTACCAACTGGAAAATTCATATATCTCTCCATTAAGAGCATCATCTTTGTGAGCCAGTTCGCTATAAATGGATTCGAAATCAGATTTAAAGATAAAGAGGTTATAATTGGCATGCGGGGACAAGTTTTAGTCAATGATTTTCTTTCTAATAAATTGTATTTGCTGGACACTCTTAATGATGAAATAAAATCTAGTTTCCATTATTCTGTGTGTATGAATGTGTGCATGGCTGGTTTGGCAATGTTATGGCATATGAGATTAGGGCACATTAACAAAAACAGAATAAGTAGAATGGTTAGGGATGGACTCTTACTAGATTTAGGTTAAGTGGAGTACCCTATATGTGAACCATGTCTAAGTGGAAAAGTGGTCAAGAAACCATTTCCAAAAGGATCTAGAAGTTTAAAAATATTGACCATAATTCATTCTGATATTTGTGGACCATTGAATGTCCAAAACAGAATGGGAGAGGACTATTTTATCAGATTTATTGATGACTACATCATATATGGTTGTGTACCTGATTAAACACAAACATAAGGCCTTAAAAATATTTCAAATATATGCTGCCGAGGTCCAAAGTCAAAAGGGCAAGAAAATAAAATGGATTAGGTCCGATAGGGGGTGAATATACCTCGGTACTGTTCAAAGAATACTATGCACATGAGGGAATCATTCATGAATATTCGATTCCATATATCCCACAACAAAATCACATGACTGAGAGGATGAATAGGACCTTAATGGATATGGTAATGTCAATGATCAACCACGTGAGACTTCCACTATGTTTGTGGGGAGAAGCATTAAATACGGCACAATATATTTTGAAAAGTGTTGCCATTAAAAGTCAACTTTCTTGTGATATATCTTTAGTGGCAATATAAACTAGCCACAAAAAATAGAACATACAGTGGCAAAAAATATATTGCAGCTAAATGTAAGAATCTAAGAAATTAGTGGCGATCATAAAAAGTTGTCACTAAAACCATACACCATTAGTGGCGATAAATTAAGACTTGCCACTAAATCTCTTTCCCTCCAAAATCCCATGGCGCCAAAAATTCCCGCCAAGGAATTAGTGGCAAAATTTAGCTACAACATATAAGTTGCCACTAAATGTGGGCATTATAATGCCTTCAGTGGTAACATCAAATATTTGCCACTAAATGTGGGTTTTTAGTGGCGAAAATTAGACCACGGCAAAAAAAGTCGCCACTAAAAGCCAACTTTCTTGTAGTGAGAGTACCCTCCAATAGTGTACCCAAGACCCCGTATGAATTATGGATTGGTGCCAAACCAAAATTAGAACATGTGAGAGTTTGGGGCTCCCCTGTACATGTCCTGCTACCACTACAGGAAAAATATAAACTGCAAGAAAAAACGAAGAAAAAAATGTTCTTTCATTGGCTACCCATTACATTCTAAAGGATATCGTGTGTATGATCACGATAATAGGATAATCATGGAATGTCGAGATGTGTCTTTCCTTGAAGATCCGACTAGAGTAGAACCACAGTGTATGGACTTATATGAAATTTCTAAGGGCAAGGGGATTCAAGCAAGTGGGGGTTCTGACGAAGAGGACGTTGAACCTAGAATTCCTGGTCAGGACCCACTTGAGGTGATTGAACAACCCGATGAGCCGATTGGCAGGCCGATTCGGGAAAGGAAAACAACCGACATATCTTGACGATTATTGTAGTTTATTGGAAACCGTGCAAGATTTGGATCCGAACTCCTACTCTCAAGCGATCAAAACGCAGGATGCACAGTATTGGTTAGAGGCTAGGAGGAGATAGAATCAATTGAAAAGAACCAAGTATGGCAATTGGTTGATCTTCCAAAAGATTGAAAAGCCATTAGATGTAAATGGGTTCTTAGAAAGAAACTAAAGTCGGATGGATCCTTAGATAAATATAAAGCACGGTTGGTAGCTAAGGGATTCACACAAGTGGAAGGAATAGACTATAAGGAGACATTTTCTCCGGTCGTAAAATTTCAATCCATGCGAGCCTTAGCGGCATTGGTAGCATGCTGTGACCTTGAATTGCACCAGATGGATGTGAAAATCGCATTCTTAAACGGTAAATTATAAGAAGAAATTTACATGAAACAAACCGAGGGATTTGTAGTGCAAGGTCACGAAGACAAAGTTTTCAAACTTAATAGGGCATTGTATGGATTAAAACAGGCCTCGAGACAATGGTATTGAAAATTTCACCAGGCCATAGGTGAAATAGGATTTGTCCCCAATAATGCAGACACATGTTTCTATATTAAACTCAATGAGAGTAGTTACTTATATTTGTCATTATATGTGGATGATATTTTGATTGCTGGTGATCAATTGGAAGCCTTAAATGAAATCAAACAATGGCTAAAGTCAATATTCAAGATGAAAGACATAGGTGAGGCAGAGTATGTACTTGGCATTGAAATAACTCGTGATCGTCCGAAATAGGCAATTAACTTTATCACAGAGATCTTATTTGGAAACTGTATTGAAACGGTTTGATATGACTATGTGTAAACTAATTGACACTCCCATCTGCAAGAGCATAAAATTGTCCAACGATTAGGGACCCACAAACGAGCAGGATAAGGAAGCGATGAGAATGAAACTTTATGCTCAAATTGTGGGCAGCATCATGTATGCGATGCTATATAAGAGATTAGACCTTGCATTAGCCATGGGTCTCATAAGAAGATTTGCTAAGTAATCCAGGATTACAGCATTAGTATGTGTTTAAGAGGATTCTGCAGTACATCAAAAGAATAGTGAATCTACACCTATGTTATCAAGGTGAAGTCTTGAAACTCCGCGGCTACTCAAATGCCGATTGGGCCAATGATTTAGAACAGAGAAAGTCAACAACGAGTTATGTGTTTACCCTCGGAGGAGGTGCAGTTTCTTAGGGTAACAAAAAACAGATCTTTATGGCTATGTCAACAGTCGAAGCAGAGTATATAGCCTGCAGTACAGCAGTCCAAAAGGCTCTTTAGTTAAAATATTTCCTAAATGATTTGGAGATAATTGGAGAAAAAGAGTATGTCCTAATGAACCTAGAGAGCACATCTGTTATATCCATGGTGAATGAGACAAAGTTCAACAGCCGATCAAAACATGTTAAGATAAAGTATCACTTCATCAAAGAGAATGTGCTGAAAAGAATGATATAGAAATTTTTTATATGCATTCAGAGGAATTGATGGCTGATGTTCTCACCAAAGCTTTGCTTGCAGAGGTTTTTGCAAGGCATGTGATGCGCATGGGACTGAAATATATTTGATGTAGATGGCATTCGTGCCAAGTGAGAGATTGTAGGAAATCGTGTGGCCCGTATGCCACAGGTCCCATGTTGGATCAAGCAAGGCTAATGCCAATAGAGAATACAATCCCACTTAATGTAAGACTTGATCCGGTCCCACTAATAAGACTCCCCCAAATGGATTAGTGGATGTGGGCTTCTTGGCAAAGAAATCTGTAGTAAGTGTGACTCTTTGGGACTTGTCTATATAAGATAAGGGAGCCCTAAGGTTGGTATTATTCCATCTCAAAGGAAAGACAAGAGACGAAGAGACCCGCGGAGCTTTCCAATCGTCAGAACGCACATATATCTCCGGCCACATGTCGGAGTCTCCGCATCCAAATCCATCATTTATAGGGGTCATAAGTCTAAAAATATAGTTACTTTTATAAACGCCACACAGAATTGCTAGTCATTGTTGCAAAGTAGTTTTAATACCGTATGTGGTTAGGGTCTTTTGAATAAATGTTTGTATGAATGAGTTACGTGGTGCATTGTTTAAGTTGGCCTCCTTTACAAGCAAATGGTCTTCTTGAGTTCAAGCCCATATGTAATGGTAACTTTTTACCATTATAAGAAGGAACTGAAGTTTTAATAAATCAAGTTACACGAGTCAGGTGGGGTCAACCCAGCATAACCGACATCTAATGCAGGTTAGATGGGCTAGCCCGGCTTGAGATTTAATGAGTGTGGTTTGCAGGCTTGCAGCTAGTTTCAGAAACGGGTCGGTCACGGGTTGGGAGTCCAAAATATGTGCTCTGCCTTCGACCTAACCTGACCTGTTTTCCAACCCTACATACAATTAACTGCTTTTATGGGCCCAGTTGAAGATCAGTTCGAAAAGCATTTCTTCTGTCTGCTGACTCATATTCTCAAAGATTTCTAAAATTAAAAGAGAAAAAACGAGCAGGTTTTCATGATGGAAACTATCATTTGATTTGATTTTTTTTTTCTTCTGCATATAGTGGGATGCATACACATATCCACACACATGCTCATGCAGTATTGTAATATAGGAAACTTGTAGGAAATTTTCTTTGTTGTTTTTATTCTTTGGTAAAAATAAAACTTGTAGAAGTTATGTTCCCTTCTGGTTGGATTTCACAGGTGCTTGCTCTCTGTCACCATCACTTTCATAGGATTTAATTTAGCAAATAAAAATAAATTACTATTATGATAAGTTGGTACCATTTTCTCTTAAAAGGAAGGACTGTTGGATGGCTCCTTATGGATCTTCACATTTAATCCTCCACTCCACTTTTTGCCCATTTGTTAGATATCCATTGATTGGAAATCGATCTTAACCATTAATAAATGAGCACTAAGTGTACATGTGCACAGATGATATAGTTATTGCAAGTATATGCATGAAGTTGTGTGTTGACCCTCTTTTTGTGAGTGTACGCACATACAACAAGCTTTTGTGTGGCTGTTTTCTTTATTTATTGTTTTCTTTTTTCAAAGTAAATAATATTTGCATAGATAAACAAGATGAGCAAGTGCTACAAGGTACGAGAACTTACAATGTTCCAGCGATTCTACGTGTATTGCCACTAGTTTGGTCCCCTCCAAATATCTTTGCCATGCCAAAATCTGATATCTTGGGAATTATATTTGCATCTAATAGAATATTGCTTGCTTTGAGATCACGATGAATAATTCTTAATCGTGAATCTTCGTGAAGATAAAGAAGCCCTCTAGAGATACCTCCTATAATTTTAAAACGGCATTCCCAATCTAATGAGGGGTGTCTCTCTGGATCTGTAACATCCCAAAATTGCATGATTTTAGAAGATAATTCATCAAAGCTAAATACCCAAATCAAAAAAATAAATAAATAAATAATAACAATAATAATAATAAAACAAAATGAAATGAAAATTATGCACCATGATATCGGGCCAGTCTGGGGGCCTTTAAGCAAAGGCCCAGGCCACCCATCCTTAAATTAGGTCCAAGTTCCAGCCCATGGGCCTAAAAGAACAGCTAGCTATATCTCAGCCCACTGCAGCCTCGTCTGGTTTGAGCCCGCCCTGGCTCATCCTATAAGCACTCTTAATCTTAACTAATCCATGGATCCAAATAAGATCCAGCTAATTGGCAGAAAGCAGGTTGCTGGTTTGCACCAATTGAAATGCTTTCTCAAACAGAAATGAGCTAAGGTTCCACACATGTAAGCTGGATCCTGGACTGATAAACATATTGGGCACATTGAGCTAGAGTTAATGTTTCACCAAAGCCCGCGAAAAGGTGGCCCCTAGAGATTTGGGTCTATCCCTGCTGCTCAGGCATATGAGCCGGACCAGCTAATTAGGGATAATTGGTTTCCTCAAGTTCAAAACTAAACAAGCTGGGGCTACGACAATCCATGGTCTAACCCACTAGCCCATTTGTAGCCAAGACGACCTATCTATAAGTAGGGGTAGCAACATGGTCATTTGCGTATTGTTCAGATTAGGTTGACCGCAGCCCAATTAGTAATAGAGATGGAAATGTCTCTCCGATCCCTACCTAAATGTCGAAAAAGCTTAATATTGACCCATTTACTAACCCAGATTGAAATCTCAACCCTAACCTAACCTGAAGGTGAAAAGGCTCATTTAAAAACCTAATTACTTTGCGGGTTTTAGGTTGGGATGAAAGGCTGGCTCAAGAATTGCCATTCCTACCTAGAAGTAGTCCCTAGTGTGTCTATGTACGCTTGCAACTAATTTTTTTTTATTTTGTATTTTTTGTTGTGGCTCAGTGGCTATGAGAAAGGAAACCTCCCTCCAGGGATCGATCCCTGGCGGAAGGAATGGGAGTGGGATGCTTTACTAACAGGCTATCCCTATATCATATCATATGACTATAAGAAATCTCATAAACTATCCACTTTGAACAAAGACAATTGGCCCATGTACTATGGGGCCCATTAGATGGAAGATCCAGATCATTGAACCTTTGTACCATCCAAGTGAAGCCAAGTAGATAGACCCCTCCTGTGTTAGATATTAGGTTTAGGTTGTTAGAAATTCTAGGGATAGAATTTGAATTTAAACTTATTATCTCATCAGTGTATCTCTCTTGCATAAATTGAGGAGTCTAGATGTCAATAAATTCTAAGGTGAATTTATCTAGAAGTCTTTATGGTATCAGAGCTGGGCCCAGTGATGATCTTACGATCAAACTGGGTACAATCCTATCTTCCGCAATAATCACCGTCAAATTTTTTTTCAATAAAATGAATCAAATGCCCTCTCTTTCCTCCATCCATTCAAGCATTCAAGCCTTGTGATCTCATTATCTTCATCAAATCTTCATTGATCAAAGCTTCTGGAGTCGCGTTAGATCTGATCTATTGGACCACATGTACCGACAGACTCGAGATGAGTAGGTAGCGACAGTGATGGATCCACATACAGACGGCGATCCTCATGAAGACTTAAAGATCGTTTCTATTAAAAAGTTCTCAGAGATAAAAAAAAAATGGTTTTATTTTATTTATGTTAACAATTAAAGATCCTTTTTTTAGTAAGGACCATCTAATTGAGGGGGACTGTTAGTGATTAAGATTAGGTTGTTAGAAATTCTAGGGATAGATTAAGAATTTGAATTTAAACTTATTATCTCATCGGTGTATCTCACTTGTATAAATTGAGGAGTCTAGATGTCAATGAATTCTACGGTGAATTTATCTAAAAGTCTTTATTGGAAGATGTAATGGAGGAAATAGAGCCATACCAAAAAGAAAGTAGTCGAGGCTTCCGTTTGAAATGTATTCATAAACGAGCAACTTCTCTTGTACTTCCACATAATATCCATAGAGTCGAACCAAATTTTTGTGGTGAAGCTTTGCTATTATTTCTACCTCATTCATGAATTCATCTAGACCTTGTCCTGAATTTATAGACAACCTCTTCACAGCTATTTCTTTCCCATCAGCTGGAAGAACACCCTGCAATTAGAAAATAAATGATTCGAAAAAAAACCTTTTTAAATTCAACAGTGATGGTAAAGAAAACAAGGTAAAATAAATATCCACTCTCAAGATCTTGTTATTAAAGCTAGTTGTCAATGTAAGGATATTTACTGGGTCTTACATTTCAGTGAATGCTTGGTCTCCAAAAGTGTATTTTTGTTTGTACATGTTCATGTGGTCCACAGAAAATAGCTCGATACTATTGGCACAAAATGTTTGCTAAAAAGAAAAAGTTTAACAAACTCTTCTCAATTCCATAGAAATCCGTTTCCACGGCATCATGGAACTGGGTCAGAATTCTGAATATATTAGATAATCGAGTTTAGTCGAAATCATATTAAATCACTTTAATGTAGGCACTCCACATAGTAGATACCAAATATATATATGGCTAAGAAATTCATGATTTTTTGTTGTATTGCAATTAATTATTAACTTTAAATTAACATGAGATAAAATCTATCTTCTTCTACTTTTTTTTATAGCTGTTTCCATAGGATAACTCTATGCTAACCATGAATGGTATTGACCGAAGAAATCAGCTGATTTAATCTCTGTGGAGTGCATCTTCATTTGATCCAAATGGCCTGTGTTAGGCACCAACCTGTGGTTATTGGATCAAATTTCCCCGGTTGAGTTGATTGCACTATTAGAATGATATGCATGACATACATAGCTATATTTCCTATGCATGATCAATCTAATGGTTTATTATTAAAGTCTATTCATAAGATAGGAGCAATTTGCACCAAATAACAGTGGGACAATAAATTTCAAATCAGGTTTTAGCAGCCATAAGCACCATGATTGTAGCATCATAGGATCATTTCACTTTTTAATACATTAATTAGTTATTACCTTGTAAACTACTCCAAATCCACCTTCTCCGAGCTTATTTTCCTCCGAAAAATCATCAGTAGCAATTCTAATCGTCTCAAAATCAATGTGTAAGAGTATGCCACTTCCACCTAGTTGATCTATGCAAATAAAAAGCATTTGAATCAAAATTCATGATTATTTTCAAGAACTTGAGGAATTCAATATAATTCTTGCAGTAGATAGAGGAGTATGAGATGGAGAGCTACCCATGGCTGAGGTGTCAGTCCTTCTCTTTTGCGAGTAAGTCTTTTTCTTCCAAATTTGTAAAAAAGCAACAATAATAAACAAGATAATTGCAACAACAATTGCTGGAATCACGATAACAATGATTCGAGATGAATTTTTATTTCTTTCTGCACACATTAGAAATATTTAAGTTAGTATTTAAAAAAATTTGCTAGATTAAAAAAAATTGTAAGCCAATAATCACCAAATAAATGGAAATGACTATAGTTTCCAAGCACTTGTGTTTTTTCAAAGCACTTCTTTCATTATTATTATTATTATTATTATTATTATTATTATTATTATTATCATAAATAGAGAAAATGATCTGATTATGATGTCCATCTTAGAATTACAATATTCGTATTGTTATTCTAATTAGGGGAGGGAGGGACATGCAACAGTACCAATATAAGGATATCAGGATATCTTGACCCATCCACCTTCTAGTTCTTCAATCAAGGTATTCATCCTATCCAGACTGTGCGAAGTGAACTAGAAAAAAATGGGTTCTCATAGACAAATTTTGGTCTTCATGAAGATTGCTTTCTCCCGAAATGTGTTTCGTTTATCATAATTGTTGCAGATCTAGTTCAACTAATCTAAAACTTCCAAAATGCGAAAGGCTAACTGCTAACATAATACAAATGGGCTTCACATTTGCTTGGTCTAAGTCATTTATATATTTATCATTTCTCTAAGTCGTGCAACCAATATTTCAATCAAATTGAATTGATCAGTACATTTCTATTTGACAGATCTAAATCAATCAGATGAATATATAGCAATGACAGAAGCAGCTCTTATGCAGATTCCATCCATTTCACTGCTAGTGGTGTTCATGAGACAGGTCTCCGGCGAAGCCGAGGTGTGTGTGTATATATATCCAGGCTCGACCCCAAACGCATCTTCATATCTGGGCCAAGCCTGAAATCGACTATAGGTGACTAGCTCGAGCCCATCATGCTTCAAACTGGTCAGGGATGAGCCCATCTATTTAGTCAATCAGCCTCAAGCCCAATTAGTACTCGCAATAAAAAGTGACAAAGATCTCATATTCAAATAGAAATATACGAAAAACAGTAAACAAAGAAAGTTTAATATTTGTGGCTGGATTTCTCTCACGTAACCCAAGCTTGCCAAATTTTAGATTCATGACTCACCTGAGTAATGTAAATGATAAGGCCCAAACCAATGCAGGCTGGACCCGGGTCAGGCATGGGATGGCCCGGCCCATGAGCATCCCTAATCATAGCAGTAAATAATATGATTGTACATGATGGGGTCACATTTAGGGTTGTAAACGGGTCGGTTCCGGTCCGGGTCCAAGGTGGACCCGGAACCAGAACCGTTTAGTAAGAGGGGGAACCGGACCCGGACCCGGATCCGGATCGGAACCAGGAAACTGGTTCCGGAACCGGTTCCGATAATTTTAATGGGAACCGGAACCGGAACTGTTTGTGATGTGGGTCTGGTTTCGATTCTGGTTAAAAAAAGTAATAAAAGGGAATGTTGGGGTTCATATGGCAAGGTCTGGCAAGCTTATAATAATAATAAAAAAAAGAAACAAAGCCTCAAGAAGTTATTTTTACACTTGATTTAATCGCCTTTATAACATCAGAGTCAACAATTTAGTCACAGCAAGGACCGCATAAGATTAGAAACTTAGAATGAGGGATTCCCATACAGATACTAGTATTTAGGTTAGAGTATATTAGGTCGGGTCCGGGTTCACGGGTCTGAGCTACTGTGGTTCCGGAACCGGACCCATTTAGGTAACGGTTCCAAAAAAAGGATCCGGAATCGGAACCATTTACTTATCGGGACCAAAATAAGGACCCAGACCCGGAACCTAACGGGTCGAAATCTTCGGGTAATCAGAGAATCGGGTACCCATTTACAACCCTAGTCACATTCCATACGTTTTTTTTTTCTTTTGCGTTCAGTCCTACGGCATGAGGAAATTTTAAGCTGAGTGGTGCACAACTTGGCTGGATTGATTTGGGTTCCCAACTTGATATCAGCACAATATGAACCCCACTAGACTCTGAGTTCAAGCCGGGTTGAGAGTCAAGCTTAGTTTACTCGACATGAGTCAAGCGTAGAATTTGATATCTCAACTTAATAACAAATTTGGTTTCCCGAGTGAATGCAATAGGGCACGTGAATTTATCATGGAGAGAATTGACTTGTAGGTAGAGATGTAAATTAATGGGTTCCCGATTCTCCGAATATCTAGAGATTCCGACTCATTAAAAATCGGGTATGAGTTCTTACTTAGGCCCTGATAAGTTAATGGGTCCGGGTCTGGTTTCACCTTGATTCGGACCCGCAAACCCAAGACCCGACGTACTACCTAAAATTTTTGAAAATCTCTCCTAAAAATCATATATATATTTTTTAATGTCATTATTTACCTAGTTCCGAACCCGTTATATATATGGTTTTGGTTCCGGGTTCGGATCCGGTTCCATCTTTTCCTTAACGGTTCCGGATCTTCCATAAAATCGGACAAAAACCGACTCGCATACAACCCTACTTGTAGGAAATAGATGCCTCGGCAACTGGGCCTGAATAAAGGTATTTCAAATACTTATAGAGGGCTGCTCCCCTACACTGCAGTCATCCTTAATATCAGCTGCAGGCATGTGAACCATGCCTTCACATGCACTACACTGCTCCCCTCACATGCCTGCAGCTGATATTAAGGAGGGTTGCAGTGTAGAGGAGCAGCCCTCATACTTAAATATATAAATAAATATATATATATATATACAATTTATGGCAAAATTGTTTATTTAAATTGACACTCATGTGGACCATAGCAACCATTGTGACAAATTTGACATCCATGCCACCGCCGCCCCACTCCATGGGGGTCAAGGCACGCAAATTGCTGATGGACCCTATTTGTCTCGAGGCGTCCATATATAGCAATTACTGTGTATGAAAATCACTATCCGCTTCAAGTGCTTGGAGGCCCACTTGGCATCACCAAATGGCCCAATTTAACGCTCATATGGGTCATGCTAACCATTGGATCTAACATCAAAATTTTAATTTGATGGCATATATATGATCAAGATCACCTTTGTAATTGGCTGACCTCTATCGATGATATTGGTGTAACAATGAGACTGGCCACTGTAACTTGGGAATAAGTCTAGTTGGGTCGGAGAGAAACTTCTAGTCTTATGATAAACATAAGGTAAACCGTAAACCCAAACTCCTTACCTCTCCCTGCGTTTGTTGGATTTGTAGACGACGGGGGAAGAGTCGGCGAGGGAGCCGGCCCTCCAACAAGCGAGTCCCCAAAGAAATTTCTATCCTCAAACCTTAGATTACAAACCTCCCCAATCACTCTCCCCCCTATCCTTGAATCACAACAGGTCGGAATAAAACCGATAGCATCTTGTAAACACCTGTGGCAAGCAGCCCCAGATATAACAGGCTTGCACTGCACAAGACCATACACATTATTAGTCGACGAGTAGTTCAACTCTCCTGTGGCAAACATCCCAAGCCATGGCTGATACGCAGCTTTATTCGCAAGATCACGGATCAAAGTCCCCCGAGATGCCTTGAACGGTTCTACTTGTGAGTCAGTCATATTAATCAAGCTCCACACCCAAAACCACCATATGGTGGTGGAAAGGTTGAAGAAGTTGGTGTCTGAGTACTGCAGTTGGCAGAGGTCATACCATATGGCCGAACTCCTGCTTTGGCACAGGCTGAGGATGCCATCACTGGCAAAGGCGGTGCAGTTTCTACAGGCCTCAGGCGTGACATCACCGCGGCAGAGGACGAGGCCGTAGACTCTGTCAAGGCCTTGTCCAATAGAGGTGTTGTAGAAGCCTTTGGTGAGAGAGACATTGGAGGAGAGAGAAGGGAGGAGGATTTTGAGGTTGGTGTGAAATGTGTTGTTGATGGTGTAATTTGCTGCGGTTATTCCATTAAAACAACATACCAGGTTTTCAGTTTCCTACCTACCATCCAGGATATCATAACCATTCCCGGTCATGCTAGGTGGACCGAATTTGGGGACCGGACTTTGGCCCGGTCCCCATGAAGACCGGAGCCTGGGATCCTGTGGTCTTCATGGGGACCGGGCCAAAGTCCGGTCCCCAAATTCGGTCCAAGTGGCCTTTCTCTAACCCATCACCTGTGTCGAGTCACCATGGGTACAAACATTTGGATAATAAGAGGTGGCCAAATATGACCCGACCCACCAACCCAACCCATGTATTACCAGCTTAACCCGACCCGTTTGATAGGTGGGTCGGTCACGGGTCAAGTATTCATGACCCGCAATTAAGCAGGTCAGGTTAGAGTTGACCCGCTTGACTCGCAGAACCCGCATTAATTTTTGTATTTAAGTCTGTTTAAGATTACCAATACTTAATTAGAATGCATGTGGGGGTTGGCAATTGGTATTAATTCTAACTCTAGGGACTAGAGACTAGGGGCTTTTCATCTTACATGGATGGTTTTTTTTTTTAAATGATTTGTGAACTACGATGTGCTTGTCTTGCATGAGTCATGCTTATATTGTTATTATTTGCCTTTTTCTTGTAAAGAAACTTATCACTCAATTCTATAGTATCTTTTTATTTTGATATGATATTTTTTATTTTTATGAAAAAACTGTATTATTTCTAACATTTTTTTTCTTGTAAAGAAACTTATCACTCATTTTTTTAAGTATACTAGTCTACCTGACCTGTATAACCCGCAATGGTTATGCGGGTTTAAGTGGGTCGGGTCGGGTTGACCAGTGGTGGGTGTGGGTTAGGTGTTTTCGACCCGTTTAATAAACGGGTCGGATGCGGGTCTAACCCGTTTAATAAATAGGTTCGACCCGTTTAGCACAACCCAACCCGATTGCGACCTCTGATAATAATAACAAATTAAAGTACAGAGAACCTGGTCCCTCTCAAAGTGGTCCTAAGGGTCACAATGCCAGGGGTTCAGCCAGGACCCCGTAGACCACAGTCTAAAGCGTTTTCGGGCGGATTAGATTTAATAAATTAGTGGAAAACATTTCTACATGTGGGGTGAAGGGTTTGGAAAGGCGACGTCTTTTGAATAAAAGTGGAAAGCCAGTGGACTTCTATTTTTGTAGATGCTATACAAATTAATGTCACCCTAATTTAAACGGCCTAAAGGTATGCCTAGGTCTTACAGAGACCATTAAATAAAATTAGATTTGTCTTTAATATTTAAATCAATTTTAACTTAAGTTGTTTTATGTTAATAAAAAAAAAAGTTTGTATCTGAATCTACATAAGCTTCTATTTTAAGTAAGAAATCATTTCTCATATAAAGCATATACACAATATAGAGTTTAGTGATACATTTCATCCTAAAATCATCTTTGAAAAGAGATGGGTATATCCTGACCGTGCAAAACACGGAGACTATGGAACTAGAGAAATCTCATTGCCACGGTTTCAAATTCATAAAATCTAAACCATCTATAAAAATAGGTAATTTCTTCAGGTGCATTGCCCTGGTCCAAATTATAATTTATTAAGCTCAATGGATTTGGGTTCAATTTTGACCCCTGCTTATAATTTTGACCATTAGTTATAAAACTTTATTTTAAATCTTTTATTTTCGCTTCACATGCACTTTCCCACTCCTCCGTTCTTATTTCACTCCACTCATTTTTATCGTTTTGTGCAACAATATAACTGCTCTAGAATTACTCTGCATTTTAAAACTTGCTTCACTACACCAAAAATCGGAAATTGGAACGGAAAAGCGTTCCTAATCCTCCCGTTCCTAATCCGTTAAACCGTTCCAATTTCCGTTCCAATTTGGATTAGGAACGGTTGGTACCAAATTGGAACGGAAATTGGAACGGTTTAACGAATTAGGAACGGGAGGATTAGGAACGCTTTTCCGTTCCAATTTTCGATTTTTTGTGTAGTGCTTGTCTTCTTCTACATAAGATGAAACATTTTGGATTCTTCGATCCTCGTCCTCGAAGAACTGGCAATGAAGATCAAGGGTAGAATTTTTTTTTTCCAATAATTTCTTTATCATGATTCCCTAGCCTACGGTTTTTGTAATTAAATTTGAAAAATTTTTGGTTTTTCATAAACTTTCCATTTTATTATAACTTTCATATTTACATTTCCTGTGCTAAGCACGGGTATGTTTTGTTAGTCTTGCTTAAGAGAAAAAGAAATCTCACCGTGACAATTGATCAATTATGTGTAGAATACTGGAACAAACATGTGAACAAAATATATATATATATATATATATTTACACGTAATTCAATCGTATATTTTATGAATGATCAATTTGACATGAGGCCCAACTCCTATTATGTGAAAATTGAGTTGTTGAAAAATAAAAACATAAAATTAAAGAAAATTTCTAACATTAAAACAACATACCAATATTTTTAAAACTAAAGAATTAAGGATTTTCTCGTACCTTTTCACCAAATCCCGTATATCCAACTTTTATAAATATTCGTAAAATATCACGAATGATATTCTCAAAATATTGTCTGAATTTAAAAAATCGTGAGAATATTTTTGTGGAATCTTCTCCCAACATCTTGAGGAAAATCCTCTGTTGAAAACTAATTTCGGCAATTTCTCAATGCGATAATTCTCTAAGAATAGAGTAAGCAAGGGTTTGAGGTGAAAATTCAGACCACAGACGACACAACCCCATTGAGTGTGAATGGGGTCTTGGAAGTGCCGGGGCCACAGGAACGTGTCTTGACAAAATCCAATCTCGGGTCAAAGTTTCCAACATCAGGTCGTGGGTGGTCCTGAGGAATCTTTTTAATCAAAGGCAAGCGCATGAGAAGTTTATATTACCTTCGGACAAAATAAATGCACCCCTCTTGTATTAATTTTGGACAATTTTCAGTCTAATAAAATCTGGCTCACAATCAAATTGATAATGGAGAGAAGAGATCATTTTTTTTGAAATATTTATGATTTTGTCAAACCACCCCCACCCCAAAAAAAAAAAAAAAACAAAAAAAAAAGAACCAATGATTTTGTCAACCCTTCAAGAAATACAATACAAAACACTCATAATAAAGTACAATTTAGCCGTAATTTATATCAACAAAGATTTATTCTTATTTTAGATTGTGTTTTTAATAAGTGACCCCACCAGCTGGCCTCACGAATTTTTGGTGAGACTGAGCTGTAGAGGATCCAGACCGGGACATTCAATGGAAGTCCCACCACGCTTTGTCGCTTTCATTGGTCCTCCTCTGAGTCAATCCCCGTGACTAACTCATCGTCTAGAAGCACTCAAGTTGTGACCTCCCCACACTCAAAAGATTCTCCACGTAATCATGAAAAAGAATCGGATCCTCTTGAGGCGATTTTCTAATGGGCCATGGGGAGGCCAATCAGGCCCTGACACATCATTGTGGGGAGCCTCCCGTGCCACAACCCACGTGCATGGAGGTTTCCCACGGTGACCATGGAGAGGCCAATCAGGCTCCGCCACGTCAATCGTACACAGGTGTAGGGAGGCCAATCAAGCTTGCTCGGTCCCATGGTCACAGTGTGGAAAAGTCATAATATTATTATTATTACTATTATTATTATTATTATTATTATTATTATTGGTGATTAGACGGTTGGATCAAGCCATCATCTTGTGGATCACATTCAAGTTAGCCATTCTCAAGTTAATAAGTAATAATACAATCTTGCTATATTTTCTCAAATGACTAGGTCCACTTTACTCCCGAAGAAGGCTGTCAGCTTGCTGCTATGGAAAGGAGAATGGGAAAAGATACAGTCTTTATTAATCATTGAGAAGATTTTTACATCATAAGCAAATGTGATTATCATATAAACATTGTAAGTGCCTAAAAATTACGGACTTGATTAAGAGAGGGTTAAGCTCTTGGTTTGATGATCTGAAGAAGATGAGGGAAAAGGATCGGGCCTCCGATGACATGAAAGAGGAGGATAAAAGTCAGAGCCCCTGACTGTAGGCAGCCGAAGGCACTCCAACGCTCAAGTCAGTATGATCACTGAAAGAAAAGGGAGAAGGAGAAATTTGGGAGGGAGGTCTGTTGCGTACCTTCTGTTGCTTTTCTCCATGCATTATATAGACGTGGAAGTCTTATTGGAGTGGACCCTTAGGGGGACATAGAAGTCTCATCAACGTGTACCTTTCTCTCCTGAATGGGGGTAGGTAAAAAGGGAACGTCCCATCGGACCATCTCCCTACACCTTTGGACGTGACTTTGAGATAAGGCGTGCCACTTATCTAGATCCGGCGCCCACTCTATTTGTCAGTCCGCTGTCTCCATCACGGCAGCGCATTTATGGCTGAGTGACAGGAGACCAAGATCGGGCTTAAGACCGAGACCGAGGTGGATATTTGTCAACCTAGCCACCGAGATGGGATCCATGATCACCCCGAGATGGCGCTACTGCCGAGCTTGGACAACACCGAGACTGGGGATAGTCCTAAAACGAGGAGTGGCCCCACACAAATCCTTGATTGCAAAACGCCCCCCCACAATTGCCCCTAGCTCTCGACCTCTTTGGTTTTCCGAGGTCGGGAGTTAAGATCGAATGGATGTGCTGGCCCTGTCTCACCGTATCTTGCTGTCGTGTGATCCTCATCATGATGCCTTTTCGTTTGCCCTAGGCAATAAATGCGGCATCATAATAGTTTCACCAAGATGGGCACGCGAACGCCGTTCCGTATGCCCGAGGTTATAAGTATTGTACCAGAGGCGTGGCTGGGGATGGGTTGGCGCTGCCACGTGTAACCTTTCGTCTGGTCATTCACCAGAATCAAAGCGGCGCGTGGTGAGCCCGAGGCGCTGCTTCGCGTGCGTCGCAATCAAGAGGGGTGCCCCTCTATAAAATAGGGACGCTCCCTTCCCTTTCTTCTCTTACCTTAGTTTTCGTCTGAAGGAGATCTTGCTGAAGGAGATTTTCTGCCAAAAACAGACCCTCAACGAACCCGGAGTCTTCTCGTTTTTCACTCTCTACAGTCCGTCACACCTCTTCTGTGAGTTTTCCTCTCTGTTTCTTTTTCCTTTTGTTCAAAGGTCTTCCACCCCTTAGGTTTCTTTAGATCTTGTTCCTTATTCTCTGTCTTCTGCTTGCTTTCCCTTTAGCCTTTAGAAAATGGGAATCTACAACCACTGGCTAGAGGATCCCGCAGCCCTGGAGGGGTTTAGGGAGGCGTTCGAAATACCAGCTGACGTGCTGGTGAAGCCCGACGACCTCCAGGGTCTCTTGGATGGCTTTACCTTGGTCAGGAAGTGGATGCCCTTCCCTTTGGTGTCGGTATGTGAGGGTGGGGTTAGGTTCCCAGTCCACCCGCTTCTCCGATGCTGCCTCAGCGCGTGGCGGATCTGTCTCTTCCAACTGATGCCTAACGAGTTCAAAATAATAATGGGCATAGCGAAGTTGAACCAGATCCTAGATATCAACCTAGGGGTGCATGATATTGAGGATGTATATGACATATGCAAGTCCGTGGGGGGCGAGGATTCTTATTATCTTCGGGTGAGGGTCAGATGCCAACCCTTGATTAATGCCCTAGAGGACTCGAGCAAATACGCTGGGGATGAGCGCCTGCTGGTTTCGGGGAACTGGGAGTTCGGGGAGTCCGAGTCCGAGACCGAGGTGGCACGGAGAATCCAGGTTCCGCGCAGACCTGGGACCCCTCCAAGTAAATACTCGTTTCCCCAGGCTAATTGTGTTTGTTTCACTGCTGATTTAGTCAGGCTAATGTCCCCTGTTTTTCTGGGCAGGTATTCAGCGAAGGAGGAGAGACGCCGGACTTGATCGTTGGAAAAGGAACGACGCCTGGCTCGCGAAGATCCGCGACTACCACGGCCACAACGGTTGGGCTGCCTTCTCGCTGCTCGGGTACAAACCGCGTTATCAGTCTTACACCAGGAAGACTGCCGAGAACCCCTTTGAGCCGATAGGGGAGATCGCGCCTACGGAGACCAACGGCCAGACCTCGGAGCCCCAAGGCCCGATCTTAGTTGCAGACAGCTCCCTAGACCGAAACCAAGCGGAAGAGGAGATGGTCCGGCCGCGCCAGCCCCCCCCCCCCCCTCCCTTTGAAGAACCTAGGGGCCATGATCCTTGGGGGTCGAGTTTCACCTACCTCGAAGCGTGCCCCCAGCGGGCCCAGCGTTGCCCAGGGCTCTTCCACCAGCGCCCCTTCCGATTCCTCGGGTTCAGTAGGGACCTCCTCCTCTGCTAGAGGCCAGAGTGCACGAGGCCCCCTGCAGGAGAAGAGGGGGAGGTCGGACGAACCTCCCAAGGATGCCCGGCCGCCCAAAGAATCTCGACCGCTCCAGGCGCCTAGGCCGCGGGTAGTGGAGGCCGAGAAGGAGACTCTGCCGCCAGGAGAAATTCGGCCACGGGCCGCGGAGTCCGAAAAGGAGGGTGAGGGGCCCCCACCGGAGAAGAGGCCCCACGTGGGAGGCGAGGAGGGGCGGGCCCAGGAGGCGAATCCAGAGGCCCGACCTCACAAGCCGATGCCCTGGAGGCCTAACTTCGACCTCAACCCCTGCGAGCCCATGACTGTGGAGGACCGGATGGGACCTCCTCTAGGACGATCTCGGTCGTTGCCCGGGCGTGTGCTCTCCCTTTGGATATGGAGAGGCATAATAAATCCAGGACGCCGAGCCTGATCCATTCGACGATGAGGTCGTCGCTCGAGGTGATAACCCCTTTCCTTGTTCTCTTGAGTTTTCTACTTTGGTCGTCCGTTCTGACATCCTGCTCCCTTTGTCTCCTTGCAGAATGTACAGAGGCTCCAAATAATATTGGAGAGGACGGAGGTGACAGCCGCGCAAGTTCCCGAGCTGATTGCCGAGTGGAAGAAGATGGGGGACACCCTGGAGGCCAGCGTGGCCGAAATAAAGAAGGCGGAGGAGAAGATCGTCGAGTTCGCAAAGGTGCAACAAGCGGCGAAGGCCGAGATAATCAAGTTGCGGGGCGAAAATAAGCACCTGAAGGGCGCGGCCGAGGACAAGGCGAGGAGGGTAAGTCAGTTGGAGGCCGAGCTCGCCACGAAGGAAACCGAGTTGGCTGGAAAAGAGGCTGAGCTCGAATCCTCCAAGAAGGAGCGGGCCAATGTCGAATCCACTCTCCGTGCTCAGGCTGCAAAGGCATATCAGGAAGGAGTGGACTGGGCATCGGCAAAGTATGTGGCTCAAATCAAGGATCTGAGCCCGATGCTGTATGAGATGGGATGCAGGGAAGCTCTCCTCGAGTACGGGGTTTCCGAGGACCACCCCATATTCGCGAATCTTCCCCTATTCCAATCCATCATAGAGTCAGGGCCCGACTCCAACCCTATGGAAGCCCCTCCCGAAGTTACAGGCCCTCCTCCTCCGCCCCCGACCCGTGCCGAGGGCGATAAGGCCCAGGCTTCCTCCATGGCCCTTCTGCCTCCACTTCCGACTCCTGCCGGGGGCGATACGGCCCAGGCTCCTTCCATGGCCTCTCCGTCCGAAGCCTCAGGCGCCCCTGCTGCATCCGTTCCTCCCAAGCCGGAAAATGAAGCTGCGGCGCCCGAGAAGCAAAGCAAATAGGAGTCTGTCTTTTCTTTTTCTCTCGATGTAATTTTCCCTTTTTCCTGAGCGTACAGATTTTTGTAATCATCTCTCCTTTTCAATGAAAAAAAATTTTCTTTTAATCCTCCATCTGTCTTTTCACTTCTTCCTCTTTGCAATGGCGTGTGGATGTTCTGATATTTTAAACCTGACCAAAACCTACAAGTGGCTGAGGTCGAAGAAGAAACTGGACTTTAACCTTCCAGTCTTGGGTCATCGAATGATAATGAGGCCCCCTTGTCTTTGAACTTTCCAAGCAACTAAGGTCGGTGAGTCCGTAAGATTGGGTGATGCCAAGGCTCACTGTCTTTTGACCGATCCTTCAAACCTTCATGTGGGCCAGATCGGTGAACATTTGGTTCCACCAACGTGCATCCGAGGGAAACCCCCTGAAAGAACTTAGTTAGTTTTGGATCCACACCCTGGAGTGCGACCCTGTTACTGGAGGACTGGGGCTGTGCCATCAATTTTGATGATCCCGGGGGGGGGGGGGGGGGTGGGTTCGGCTGGACCCATAGGCAGGCCGAACTCCGTGACTTCAGAGCGAAAAAAAATTTTGGGAGGCTGGCGCGAGGGTCGGAGCCTTTGGGAGCTGGTCCTATAACCGAACTCAAGGAGGCTGGCGAGAGGGCCGAAGCCTTGGGAGCTAGTCCTATAACCGAACTCAAGGAGGCTGGCGCGAGGGCCAAAGCCTTGGGAGCTGGTTCTATAACCGAACTCAAAGAGGCTGGCACGAGGGCCGAAGCCTTGGGAGCTGGTCCTATAACCGAACTCAAAGAGGCTGGTGCGAGGACCGAAGCCTTGGGAGCTGGTCCTATAACCGAACTCAAGGAGGCTGGCGCGAGGGCTGAAGCCTTGGGAGCTGGTCCTATAACCGAACTCAAAGAGCCTGGTGCGAGGACCGAAGCCTTGGGAGCTGGTCCTATATCTGAACTCAAAAAGGCTGGCGCGAGGGCCGGAGCCTTTGGGAGCTGGTCCTATAACCGAACTCAAGGAGGCTGGCGCGAGGGCCGAAGCCTTTGGGAGCTGGTCCTATAACCGAACTCAAGGAGGCTGGCGCGAGGGCCGAAGCCTTGGGAGCTGGTTCTATAACCGAACTCAAAGAGGCTGGTACGAGGACCGGAGCCTTGATTCACAATTTGAAAGGGACAAAGCATTCATCTTCCACAAGCTTCCTCTTTTATTGACTTCATCATTTTGAATACAACTAGAAGTAGTATTTTTTGAGGTGTGCGGCATTCCACGGCTGTGGCAACTCTTTGTCATCCATGCTCTCAAGCCTATAAGCTGACCTCCCAGAAACCGAGACCACTTTAAAAGGTCCGATCCTGTTCGGTGCTAGCTTGTCTTCCTTGGGATTTTTGTCTGCTAGAAGTGCTTTCTTCAGGACCAGTTCCCCGATGGAGAACTTCCTTTCTTTGACCTTCTGATTGTATCCTCTGGATAGCTGTTGCTGGTAGGAGGCCAGGCGCACGGATCCTACCTCCCTTCGCTCCTCGGCCAGGTCGAGCTCTTTGGCGAGATTTACATCATTCTGCCCCCGGTCGAAGAGATCCGACCTCAGGGTCGAGAGTCCGACTTCAAGAGGGATTACAGCTTCCATTCCATAGGCTAAAGAGAAAGGAGTTGCAGAAGTGTACCGTCTCGGGGTGGTCCTGTATGCCCAAAGGACACTTGGTAATTCTTCCACCCATCTGCCTTTAGCCTTGTCAAGTTTCTTCTTGAGCCCATCCAATACCACCTTGTTCGAGATCTCTGCTTGCCCGTTACACTGTGGGTAGGCCGGGGTCGCGTAGAGGTTCTTGATACCGAGCTCCTGGCAGAATCTTTTGAAGAAGTTTGAGTCGAATTGGGTCCCATTGTCCGAGACCAAAACCCGGGGGATCCCGAACCTCGTGACAATGCTCTTCCATACAAAATTCTTCGTGTCCTGCTCAGTGATGGAGGACAAGGCCTCTGCCTCTATCCACTTGGTGAAGTAATCAGTACCCACTATCAACCACCTTTTGTTCCCTGGAGTTCAGTGAAGAGGTCCCACGATGTCTAGTCCCCACTGAGCGAAGGGCCATGGGCTGGAGAGAGGACTCAGGTCCTGCGCTAGTTGGTGCAAGGAGTGGGAGAACTTCTGGCATTTTTCACACTTCCTGGCATAGAGTTGGGCGTCTTTCTGCATATAGGGCCACCAATAGCCTTGGCTGATGGCTCTATACGCCAGTGATCTTCCTCCGATGTGGCTTCCGCAGATTCCTTCATGTATCTCAAAAGGGAAGTCCTTTACTTTGCTTGGGTGAACACATTGGAGATATGGTCCTGTGAAGGACTTTCTGTAAAGCTTCTCATCTGGGGATAGCAAAAAATGAGCTGCTTTCATTCTGACCTTGTGGGCTTCATTCCTGTCTTCAGGGAGTCTATCTTCTTTGAGGAATGCTATGATCGGATCCATCCAGCTTGGACCGAGACCAACGCACGTGATTTGCCGAGCTGGAAGTAGTTCTATGCTCGGTTTCTTCAAAGTCCCCACATCAACAGTCCTTTTCTTTCCTACTTCTACGACCGAGGCCAAGTTGGCTAGGGCGTCTGCATGGCAGTTGGACTCTTTGCCTATTTGCCTGACTTCTGCTTTCTCGAACTGGGAGAGTAGCTGCTTCGTGTGGGCTAAGTAAGCTGCCATCCTTTCATCTCGGGCTTGATATTCCCCGCTCAGCTGGTTCGTCACCAACTAGGAGTCGCTGAAGACCACTAACCGACGTGCCCCCAGTGTTCTTGCGCTATCGAGACCCGCAATCAACGCTTCGTACTCTGCTTCATTGTTAGAGGCTTTGAAATCAAGGGTCAGGGCTTGCTTAATGATGAGGCCTTCTGGAGACTGGAGGACTATGCCGGCACCGACCCTTCTGGATGTGGATGATCCGTCAACAAAGACCTTCCAGGCCGACTTAAGGAACTGTTCCCAAGATTGGTTCTCCTCGGTCTCGGCTGTATCACTCTCCAAGTTGCCCCCCAGTTTGGTATCGAGCAAAGTCGGTGCCAAACTAGGAGAAGTGAACTCGACGATGAAGTCAGTCAGGACTTGTGCTTTGATTGCCGTTCTGGGTTGATATTGGATATCGCATTGCCCCAATTCGACGACCCATTTGGAGATTCTTCCGGAGAAATCCGCCTTTCGAAAAAGGGACTTGAGTGAGAACTCTGTGACAACGACCACTGTATATGTTTGGAAGTAGTGGGAGAGTTTGCGGGAGGCACTGGCGAGTGCCAACGCCAGCTTCTCGAGTGGAAGATACCTAGTCTCGACGTCGAGCATGGTCTTGCTCGTGTAGTAAATGGGCTGCTGCTATTTCCCGTCTTCTTTGACTAACATCGAGCTCACCGCATGGTCCGAGACTGCTAGATAAAGGTAAAGGAGGTCGCCTTGTGATGGAGTGGACAGCAGTGGTGGTGAGAAAAGGTACTCCTTGAGTTTTTCCAGCGCTTGGTCACACTCAGGGGTCCATTGGAACTTGGAGCTCTTTTTTAAGAGTTGGAAGAAGGGGCGGCATTTGTCCGAAGCTCGGCTGACGAAGCGGTTGAGCGCAGCAGCCATCCCTGTGAGCCTCTGGACGTGCTTGGCCGAGGTCGGGCTCTGAATCGCCCCGATAGCCGATATCTGCTCTGGATTGGCTTCGATCCCTCTCCTTGTTACCAGGCTCCCTAAGAATTTGCCAAATCCGACGCCGAACGCACACTTGGAGGCATTTAGCTTGAGCTAGAACTGTTTAAGGATGGTGAACACCTGTCGCAGGTCTGCCAAATGGTCCTGCGACTTCTTGGACTTAACCACCATGTCATCGATGTAGACCTCCACTATCTTCCAGAGCAGGGCGTGAAACATCTCTGTGACCAGCCTCTGGTATGTCGCCCCGGCATTCTTTAACCCAAAAGGCATCACTTTATAGCAATAGATGCTTCGGGGTGTTATGAACGCCGTTTTCTCCTTATCAGGCCCGTGCATGGGAATTTGGTGGTAACCTCGGTAGGCGTCGAGGAAGCTCATCTTATCATGTCCCGAGGTGGCATCGATCATCTGGTCGATCTTTGGGAGGGGGACGTTGTCCTTGGGGCAGGCTTTATTGAGGTCGGTGAAGTCCACGCAGACCCTCCATTTGCAATCCTTCTTCTTAACCACTACTGTGTTCGCTAGCCACTTCGGGTAATGCACCTCGCGGATTGCCCCGGCCTCGAGGAGCTTATCTACTTCTTCGATGATAGCCTCTGTTTGCGGGACCCCTGTTCTGCGGGCCTTCTACACTATGGGCTTGTGTCCGGGGTCCATGTTCAGCTTGTGGCACATGACTTCGGGGTCGACCCCGGGCATCTCATATGGGGTCCAGGCGAAGACGTCCTTGTTCTGCAACAGGAAGTCGAGCAAGTCGGACTTCTCGTCGTCGAGGAGCTGGCTTCCCAACAGGAAGTATCGCCCGGGGTCATTTGCATTGATTCTCACCTCGGTTAGCTCCTCTATGCTCTTCTGCTCTGCTGACCGACCGACATCCTCCAGCTCGACCTCAAGCTCGGTCATATGCACTTGCTGCGGCTCTGTCTCGCCAGGCGCTATGGCGTGAGGCATTGTCGGGCCATCTGCTGATCTTCCCGCACTGTCACTATCTTGAACACCCCTCCGGCCCCCTCTAGAGGAAACTTGAGCTTCTAGTGAAGGGTGGAGGGTACTGCCTCCATGGCATGCAGCCAACTCTGGCCCATTATCACATTGTAAGGTGATGGGGCGTCTACTACCATGAAGTCGGCCATCTTCGTGGCACCCCCTACTCTGACTTCAAGCGAGATCCTCCCTTTGGGGTACACCGGCTTGGCGCTGAAGCCTATCAAAGGGACGCGGGCTTCCTGCAGATCAGACTCGGTCAGGCTGAGCTCTTTGAAGCAGCTGTAGTAGAGTATCTCGGACGAGCTCCCTGGATTTATGAGAACGCGCTTCACGGTGTAATTGTTCAGCCGTAAGGTGAGGGTGAGTGCGTCGTTGTGGGGGAGATGGACTCCTCCTAGGTCCTCGTCCGAGAACCAGATCTTGGGCTTTCCCCTCTTAGCTCTCTTTGGCGCAAGCTCTAGTTCGGCCGACATCACCTGTTTGCCATGGGCAGCTTTCCTAGCCTCTGACCGAGCTTGGTGACTTCCCTTATTGGGAGTGGGGGCCAAGTGAATAACATTGATGAATCCCACTGGCCCGTCGCTGTCCTGATCATCATTGCGCGGAGGCGGTGGGGCGCGCTGCTGAGCCTGGTTGATCCCTTCTCCTTCTTTGATATACTCTCGAAGGTGTCCATCTCTGACAAGCTTCTCGAGGTGGGACTTCAGATCCATGCAATCCTCGGTCATGTGCCCACGTTGCTTATGGTAAGAATAGTTCTTGCTCTGATCTCGGGTAGATGGATCGCCCTTCATCGGCTGATGGAAGTAGGGCTCTGCCATGATTTTGTTCAGGACTCTGTAGATGGGCTCTTTTAAGACGACATTAACGGCACTATAAGGACCTTATGCCGACCCGACAAGTTTGAACTTCGGTCTATTGGTGGTACCCGAGACTGAAGTGGGGAAGGTTGCCGAACTGGCGGCGGCCCTCCTCTTATCTGGCCGAAACGCTCCTTGCTATGAGCTTCGTCTTCCTCCTGCTCGATGTACTGATTCACCCTAGCCATCAACGCCTTCATTATGATCACGGGATTTCGGACCAGGTCTCTACGGAGCTCATTTCCTGGGAGCAACGCCTGCCGGAAACACATGATGGCGATGTCATCATGGGCGTCTGTGATCTAGCTATAAATCGTCCAGAATCTCCAGGCGAACGCAGTGATGCTTTCACTGTCCTTCATCCGGATTGCCATGAGGTTGCCACCTGTCTTTGGGATAACACGGTGCGCCTGGAACTTCTCGACGAAGGAGCTTCGGAGCTGTCGCCAGTTCGAGACCGACCCGGGGGGGAGCGAGCAGAACCACCGGAGTGGGAGGTCACCTAGACTAAAGGAAAAGACCCTGCAGTTCAGGTTACCGACATCTCCCCACACCGACATCCGCTGAGTGAAATGTCGTAGGTGCGCTCCTGGGTCCGAGGCCCCGTCATAGAGGACGAACCTCGGGACGTTGAATCTCTAGGGAGGAGAGAAATCCTTTATTTCCTGTGAGATGGGGGACATGCCTTGGTTTTCTTCATCGCAGGCCTCTGCCTGTTCCCGGTCGAAACCGATCTCGGACATCCGAGCTTGGACCTCTTTTTTGACGTAGTGGTCGAGTAGCTCTCTCAAGCCTGTCGTGTTCTCTAGCCTCGGGGACTCTGGCTCGTGACGCGATCCCCCAAGGTCGCTATGCAGATGGCTGCTGCTCGAGCCTTCCTCTTCGCAGTGGCTTCGTCTTCAGTCGCTCGGGGTGCGGAACACGAGGCCTTCTCTCATTTGCCTTGAGCCGCTCCTGGAGACGACGAATCAACTCCTCTTTCTCTCGGAGGAACCGATTCTGGGCATCAAGCTCCTCAAGCAGGGGGTCGTCTTCTCCTCCACGGGCATGGTGAAAGGACCGATCGTCATTGTGAACGCGACGATGAGAGTGGTGGGATGTTGTTCCGACAGGGGTCTCGCCACGTCGTCGAGGACCCGTCGTGGAGACATTCTGTTGTGGGCCCCTGGGTGGCTGGTCACCTAGGTGGCAAGGGGCCCCCTGATGGTTGTCACGACCGGGGGGGGGGGGTGCCGTCAGAGGTCGGGACGAGGAGTCCGACTGGACAATACCTTCCACGTACGCGGGACCGGATTTTCCTCTGGACTTTCTCTGGCGGGGAATCCCCGACAGCCCCTGCGGGACGGGGGGAACCCCCGCTGGCCCCGGAGGGGGAAGGAGAGCAGAGCGAGCGCTAGTGGGCAGCACTGGAGGTACTGACTGGGGCGGCTGAGGTTGCGACTCTGGTTGTAAAAATGGTGGAAATGGGGGTTGTTCCGGCGGAGGAAAGGACGACGCTCTTCGGGACTTTGACGATCCCGCGCCGCCGTATCTGGATTTTGGAGGCATGGTTTTTTAAGGTCTGGTTTTTATAAAGATCTTATTCCCACAAACGGCGCCAACTGTAAGTCCCTAAAAATTACGGACTTGATTAAAAGAGGGTTAAGCTCTTGGTTTCATGATCTGAAGAAGATGAGGGAAAAGGATTGGGCCTCCGATGACCTGAAAGAAGAGGATAAAAGTCAGAGCCCCTGGCTATAGGCAGCCGAAGGCACTCCAATGCTCAAGTCAGTATGATCACTGAAAGAAAATGGAGAAGGAGAAATTTGGGAGGGAGGTCTGTTGCGTACCTTCTGTTGCTTTTCTCCATGCATTATATAGATGTGGAAGTCTTGTTGGAGTGGACCCTTAGGGGGACATAGAAGTCCCATCAGCGTGTACCTTTCTCTCCTAAATGGGGGTAGGTAAAAAGGGAACGTCCCATCGGACCATCTCCCTACACCTATGGACGTGACCTTGAGATAAGGCGTGCCACTTATCTAGGTCCGGCGCCCACTCTATTTGTCAGTCCGCCGTCTCCGTCACGGCAGCACATTCATGGCTAATTGACAGGAGGCCAAGATCAGGCTTAAGACCGAGACCGAGGTGAATATTTGTCAACCTAGCCACCGAGATGGGATCCATGATCACCCCGAGATGGCGCTACTGCCGAGCTTGGACAACACCGAGACTGGAGATAGTCCTAAAACGAGGAGTGGCCCCACATAAATCCGTGATTGCAAAACGGCCCTCCACAAACATCTTATTAATAATATTTATATTATCATAGATATAGTTGTCATGCACAAAATTATCTCATGCAAATTGACCGTGGATAATTAATAGATGACGTCATCACAAGAAGAAGAACGCATTTTGTCTCACCCAAATTCCATTCCAGGCGAAGTTGTAGCCAAAAGAGCAAAAAAAAAATTCACCAAGTCGGCCCCCACAAAAATAGATTTTGATGAGGGACCGGTGACGTCTCAAAATCACACCATTGGGCAGTCCTCATCACAGCAAGAAGTCACTTTTCATCTCCTTCGCATCCAAGTGAGTCCTAATGAAGCCATACAGACCAGTACAGTGAATGTTATCACGAAGACTTAAGTCATCAACATCATCATTCATTAATGTCTTCCCCCAAGTATGTTGAAGTTTGGCTACTTAAATTATATTTCTTCATTTTAATTTATCGTAAAATCTTCAGTGGACTCTAATAAATTAGATTTTGATCGGCGTAGTACCAAACTTCAAATCTATAGCATTGAATAACCGTGGTCGTTAGGACTGCACTTTGTCTCATCAAATTCCAACTCTGGATAAAAACAGCTCCTTACCTGGGCGGTAAGGAGTGACGGTTCTCACCTGACTATCTAGGGTTCGAACCCTGGGTATGCTGTCTTTTCCTGCTTGTGCGGACTTCGTTTGTGTGAGCATTTTTCTCATGTGTGCGGGCTCTCCTTCTTCTTATATGGGCTTTCTTACCGTGTGTTTGCGAGCTTCTCTCTTTTGTCCCAGCCCCCTTCAAAACTGTAAAAAAAATTATAAACAAAAAGACTAAGCTCGCCAAGTGGTTTCCACTAATGGGTCCCACTTGTCACACAAGAACAACCACCCGGTGGCTGTGCCTACATGAAAACTTGTCATCGTGATGTAGCAATTCAGGTCCAAGTTTGCATCCAAGCTAACCCATTTTGTCCCCATCCAAGCTAGCTAAAACCATGGACCGCCTCCCATGCATGGCAGCCATGGGCTAAGACCTATGAGCCGTCCCCATGTTCAATCACATAGGTCCATCTCAAACCCATCTTTTTTAGTCCAAACTCGATCCTTTTGGCCAAGCCCACCTTTACAAGCCCATGTTTTCAATCCAAGTTAAACCCACTTGCCAAACCCATTTTCAATATAAATTGGGCTCAGCCTCAACCCACTTAACCTGTCTCCACCCAACTTGAGTCCAAGCCGGGTCTAAACCCCTTCCATAAATATCCAAGCCTAGCTGTGGACCCCATCTTGTCAAAACCATAGGCCCCACAGTGGCCGCGGGTCTCAAAGCTCCATAAATGAAGCTCTCATTCATGCTCATTTGACCCAAACCAACAACCACCTAATGACCCATGCACCAAATAACTACCGAACCCACCTATAAATACCACATGTCTCTCTCATTTTTCACTTAGTCTCAAAAACCAAGTCCTAAGCACCAACTCCAAGTTGAAGCACAACAGCAAAGCACTGGCAAGGGTGAAGGAAATGACCTTTTGCCCTTGTAATAGTCTTTTTATAATTAACGTGTTTCTTCTAGAAATTCATTTCAGCCTCTCTTGTAAATGAGATCATTGAAAGAATGGCCGAGGGAATCGCATCAGAATACATCACTCCCATATTCGCTTGCTATGTTAAAATGCTAAGAGAAAAAAAAAGGTTCAAGGAAATTAAATTAAATGGAGTACTTTACCATGGATCTAGATAATATAGATATCAAAATTGATAATGAGGACTAAGTTATTATGTTGTTGTGTTTGTTACCACCCTCATATGAAGATTTTGTTGATAAAGAAACTCTATCCATGGAGGATGTAGAGGCGGCTTTAAACTTTAAAGAGATGAAGGAAAATGTTGCGACTAAAAATAATTATGATAGTTCATGTGAGGGTTTGGTGGCACAAGGAAAAACAAAATACTATAGAAGTAAGGGCCATCGTATATCTAAGTCTAGATCCAACATGAAAAGCATTTAATGGTATTATTGTCATAAGAAATGGGTACATGAGAAAGAACTTATCTGAAAGACGGAGGAAAGGGAAAGAAATGAAAGATTCGTCAACAAAATAAAAGATTAGTCATCGGATGATTCAATCAGTGTTGGAGAGGGAATATCATATTATGATTCCAACAGTGCACTTTTTGTGATTGCAAATGGTATTCGTCATCAAAATGAATGGATTCTTGCAAGGTGTTCCGAACATATGTGTCCCAATAGTGACTAGTTTACCACTTATAGAGAAATCAATGGTGATAGTATCTTGTTGGGTAACAACATTGTATGTAAGTCGGTCGGCATTGGAACAATCAAAATCAAGATGAACAATGGGATGGTCAGAATATTGGCCGAGGTTCGGCATGTTCTTGATATGAAAAAGAATCTTATTTTTTTGGGTGCCTTGGACTTCGACGGTTGTAAATTTTCAACTAAAGTTGGAGATATGAAGGTTGTGAAGGGTGCTTTGTTTCTTATAAAGGACAATAGAGTTGGAAGCTTGTATGTTTTGTCTGAAAACACAGTTTTAAGTGGAGCTGCAATATCTTCCTCGAATGACCATGAATCTGTTTCAATGTGTTTACGACACTTGCGCATGGGCAACAATTGACATTGCCAAGCAATCAAAATTTGCTATAGGGCACAGCGATAGGCAATTTGGATTCTTGTGAGAAAATGCATCTTCGAAAAATATCGATGGGTCAGTTTCAAGAGAGGTATTTATATGTGTGAGGACCTTCTAAGGTTTATTCCAAGGTTGGATACCGGTTTATGATGACTTTTATTGATGATTATTTAAGGAAAGCCTGAGTTTATACACTAAAGATGAAGATTCAGACCTTTATTACATTCACACGATGGAAGGAAATTATTGAGAAACAAACTAGCAGGAACGTAAAAAAACTAAGGACAGATAATGGTAAGGATTACAGATCGACAAAGTTTGAAAACTATTTGAAGGAACATGATATAGTTCGGCATTACATCACTATAGGAACTCTACAGAAAAATGGAGTGCTAGAAAGGATAAATAGAATAGGCTTGCAAAGAGCTCGTTGTATGTTGTTTACTGTAGGATTGTTAGGCTCCGTCCCGAGTTAATCACGATTAACTCTAATTAAGCTCATTAGGTTTACAAGAGGAAGAAGAATGGATGAGAAAACCCATGCACCCATTTCAGGACAGAACCCTGCGTTCTGTTTCTGTATGGTGACCGATCGATCGGCCACATGGTCCGATCGATCGGACCTGTCAGTAACTGGGACTGAATTTCGGCCGATAGATCGGACCGAAGAAGGACTCAGTTTGAGTCCAGTGAATTTTGAGCTGATTTTTTTTGGGAAACAAGTGTGCTTCCTATGAGCCTAGGGGTATGTATGACAAGAAATACCCTAATTTATAAGGTCTTCAAGACTAGGTAAACTAAAAGAAAGAAATACCCTAATCTAAGGGAAACAAAAAGAAAAGAAAGGTGATGAGTGAAGTACTAATTTCTAAAGGGTAGTCTAAACCTTCATGAGTGTAACTACGGTTCTTACAATGCACCATTTCATCCCATAATGTCATCTATAGTAATACGTGCACTGATAAACCGTGTTTCACTTGAGTATTTGGTTTAGATAATTGGTTTTTGAATTGCATAATAGTTGGTAACATTAGTAACAAGTCTGGCACTACCTAGTGGGTTCTGAACTCAATATTACATTGAATTGAATAAATTGATAAATGAAATGACTATTCCTACTGCAGTAGATGAGATTGGGGTGTTCCGGAGCCCGTGGTGACACCAGTGATCTCTGATCAAGACACTGGGAGATCCCACCTTATTTGGACCGAAAGGTCATTGACTGAAAAGTCATACACTGAAAAGCCATTAATAAATATTGAACATTATGCATAACTGAATATGAAATGGTTCCTTTTGGGAAGAAACGAATGGAGTTGAAACCCATGCTAGTGTAGTTGCCAGTATTAGTGTATTCTTAAGGGTATTTGTTGAACTGTTTGGCACTGTTAAACAATGAATAGCTAGAAGTTATGAACATGTATAAATGTATGTATACCTTGTTGAACCGTCGTGTTCACGGTATTACTGATGATGTTACAGGCTCAGTTGCACGTGCCGGTCCCTCAACGACCGTCTCGCCAGCGGAGGAGGCCCATTCACTACCTCCAGGACGTTTAGCTGAATGGACGTGATGTGAGAGAGGATAACATGTAATGTTTTGGAAATACGTTTTAGAAATGCTTTTATAGATTCCTTTTGGTATTGTAAGCATTGTAAGTATGTCCCCTGCATTGTATTTAAATGTGCAGTGGTTGTTAGTAAGAAACTGAGATGATGTACAGTAACTTTACTGTTCAAAGTAAAGTATTTGATTCGTTTTGTTTAAATAGGTTGTCAATGTATATTATTTGTATATTCCGCATTGTACATTGACAGGTACGTATGCAAGATCCCTTGTAGATTCGTATTGACTTCGGTTAATTCGGGTTTACGGGAGTAAGTATGATTGTCATCGCGATCCGGGGGTTAACCCTAATGACTCTGATCTCGAGTCCGGGTCGTGACAAGGATTGTCCAAGGTCTTTTGGGCTGAGGCAATACACGCAACATGCTTTTTGATAAGTAGGTCTCCACACTTAAGGATTGGTTGCAAAATACCGAAAGAAATATTGTCAAGTAATCCAGTTGATTATTCTAACTTAAGAATCTTTGGTTGTCCATAGGGTTGTAAATGGGTCGGTTCCGGTCCGGGTCCAGGGTGGAATAGGAACCGGAACCATTTTTTAGGAGGGGGAACCAGTTCCGATAATATTAAAGGGAATCGGAACGGTATGCAAAATGGGTCTGGATCTTGTTTCAGGTCTGAACGCAAATAACTGTATTTTTCTTTTTTTACAAAAAAATAAAATGTCCATTTTCCATAGTTCAATTGCGTCACCTGCAAAAAACGTCTGTAAGAACAATCATATATGCTCAAATAAATCTAACATTTTCTCTATTAGTAACCTGTACTTTTAGCCAGAAATTCAGAAATCACATCCAAACTCTTGTTCTCTAAACCATCAAAATCCCAAACATCACATAAACTCTTACTCTCTAAACCATCAAAATCCCAAACATCACATCCAAAGTCCAACCATCACAAATCAAAAGCTTACAAAACACATTCAAACTACAACCAATAATACATTAGCCCATAAACATCTAATCTATTGTTCACTTCAAACTTTCACACCAATTACATTCCATTCTCCACAAAAACATTGTCATTAGTCCATGGCATGCTTCGGCTATAAAGAAAAAAAAACATGAATTAATAAAATTATCATACAATGTGACCATTCAAACTAAAATTAAAAATAAGTAATTGTGTGACTCACTAATCATTCAAAAAGGAAACTGTCACCATCATTTGAGATTATAGTTGCAGTCTCTTCTTCATCAAACTTGGCTGGATTGTGTAGTGATAAGATTGAAGATCTGAAAATTAGACTTAAATGTTAGAAATTTGAATGAATCTGAACCCGAAAGAAATTATATAAAAGTATAAAAAGTTACATTTTCTTGAACTTCTCAACCAATCTTGACAACACATCAAACTCTTTACTTTAGTTGGGAGTAAATTGCTCCAATAATCATTAATTGCTCTGCCACAAGTACTAAATGCTAACTCTGATGCAATGGTGGATATCGGAATGGCCAAAATATCACGAGCCATTAGAGCAACTTCACGATATTTGATTGCATTGTTTTTCCTCCAACCTAGGATGTCGAAATCCTCATCATCAGGCCACATACGTTTCCAAATCCGACTTTCTTTGAATGGATGAATTTTCTTTGATAACTCCTTGAGGCTAAGTTACAATTTAACAAGAGAAACAAGTAGAGAAGCAGCACTTGATGATCTTGTCTCTAAACTATTGCTAGTACCGCCACTGATACTTCCAACGTTGGTTGAAAGTCTTCCATCAATAGCATTCTTAGTTGACTCAATGGCATATTCATTGTAAAGCGTTGTCAAAGCAATCCTAACATCTATAATCCTCGCATAAGATTCATCACCATAAGTCAATGGAAAGTAATATTCAATTACTTTAAACTTGAGTCAAGGATAGAAAAGGGCAGAAATTGATAACAGTGTGGAAATGATATTCCAATATTTTCTAAACTTCACAATCATTTTCAAGGCCATATCTTTGATAAAGGATTTTGAACTAGTGCACCATTCTATCAAATGCAAGTGAAGCATGCGAACATCAAGAAAATAAAATTTATTGTCAGGTACTTAGTTCTTGGGAATTTTTCTATCATCTCAAAAACTACTTTCAAACATTTACGTACACTTTTTACATTTTTCAATTCCTCATAACTTGGTGCAAATTTGTATCCACTATCATGATCACTTAAGTGTTCGAAGGCCTTCTTAAACTGTATCGCTATTTCTAGAATCTCAAAAGTAGAGCTCCACCTATTCAAACTATCGGGTTGAATTTTCTTTCCTGGAGCTCGTACTTGCCGTGCAATTTTGTTAAACCTTTGTTCTCTTAACTGTGAAGCTATGATATATTTAACACTTTCACGCAAATGAAAAACTACCTCACATATGGAACCCATTCCTTCTTGAACTATCAAATTTAAAAAGTGTGTGAAAAAATGCATATGAAACATATCTACATTAGACAAAAGCAAGCCCTTAGTCATGAGCTTTGATTTGAGCTCTCGAACCACAACATCATTGGTAGTACAATTATCTAAAACAATGGCACACAAATTTTTATCGATGTTCCAACTATATTATCTATCTAAGTTGCAATTATAAATTACTTCACGAGCGTGGGGAGATTCAAGAGAGCTAAATACAATGATCTTCTTTTATAAATTCCACTCATCATTAATAAAATGACGTGCTAAACACATGTACCCAAGATTCTGCTTAGAAGTTCACAAGTCAGTTGTTAAACTTATCCGACATCTTAGATTGTCCAAGAAATCATAAAGCTTGTGTTTCTCGTCATTGTAAACTTTTATAATATTGGTCTTCAAAGTATTCCGTGACACCATTCTAAACATCGGTTGAAGCCCTTTTGAGAAATTTTGAAACCCCTCATATTCTACAAAGCGAAATGGCAATTCATGCAATATGACCTTGTGCGCGAGATCATGCATGCCTACCTTTTTCCTCATCAAATTTGAAACTTTGAGTCACATTGCCCTCGCTTCTTTAGTTTGTAAACAACACTGCTTTAGATGTTTCATCAAATGTGAAGTTCCGTCTTTGTTGTTCCCATTCAGTAATTTTTTTATATTGGTTACAACTCGTTTTTCAACTCCATTTTGTTTAATTTTTTCAAACTTTGCCCAAACCGGAGATGTTGGCTTCTTTTTCTTTGGAGATAGCCTAGAAACTTCAATGGAAACTTTGGTCTCCACATCGTCAATATCATGAATGGGCTCTGGCATTTTATCTGCATATAAATAATTACAAAATCTTTTATAATTATATAAGTATGAGCTTATATGGTGAAACCATCTAAGAACATTATAAAAATCTATCCAACATATGTGGGGTGAATGCTTGTGAGCTACAAGGGCTAATCTATTGTACCTCACAGATTGGGTTATCATTAATGTCCATTGTTTGATGCAAACAAGCATTCTATGAACTACCACTTTAGAAACAATGTGGCAATCTACAAGACATCAAATTACAGATGTGGCTTCATCTTAAACACAATGAAAATGATAAGATTGGTTGTTTTAATAGAATGTAAGCAATAAAAGAAACCCAAGGCACACAAAAACACCCTTAGAATCCAATCAACAAAACCAACTTCATAATCAACCAATCAAGAATAAGAATAAAAAATTGTCATAACCTAACTCAATTTCATCAAAGATCATTTCCACTGAAACGCTCTGTATTTAAGTGAATATATATGTATAAGTACATCTCTAGAAAAGATGAAAGTTCTTTGGATACCACTTCTAAGATTTCATCCCATCACACATCTGATGTCATCGATCGTTCCATAAAATAGAAATGGAAAAAAAAGTCTCATCTAACAAGAAGATTTAAAATAAAAGGAGATAAATACATAAAAAATGGTGGAAAAATCTCATCCAACCATAAACCAGGTGTTATGCTTTGGGTTTATAGGTGGCCCAATAGTTGCTCAAATAGGATGAATTTGACAATTGGGTCCTTTTGTTGTTATTCAATCTAATGGTGGAAAAATGACTGAATCATTCATATTCATTAATAGACGGCCAAATCTATTATATTTCTATAATCAAAGGTGGTTTCGCTATTGTATTTAGACAACAAGCTAAATATGAAGGAATGGTAATCGCCATTTGATAAAAACAATGTACTGGCTTGAAGACCTCTAGTTTCTAAAGGAGGGAGTTCGTTCAGTTGTTTGGATTGATCATCGTTAGCACCAGTTGAGATCTCTTTCGGGATAACAGTTTGCATGATTATATTTAGATAGAGAAGACGATTTCAAATATAGAGAAGATGATTCGATTCATTATAATATGTAGAAGAGATTGGGGAGAAAATGAGAAAGAAATCTCTTGTACCTCACAGAGAAGGCCGAAGTAGAAGCGTAAAACAGGGCCAAAGACATGCCGAGGAGAGAGGGAGGTAGTAATCGAGCTTCTCTACTAGCCAGGACCAGGAAATGATGTGGTTTAGGAAAAAACCCAAATGAATAGAGGGTTCTCACAAAACCGAAAGTATTTATATTGAGTATTGGGTTGGGTCTTAGGTCTATGGGTTTGATCCTATGTGGATCTAGAACCGACCCGTTTAGGTCCCGGGTCTAAAAAATGATCCGGCACCGGACACATTTGCTTATTAGGACTTAAATAAGGACTCAAACCCGATTTTTAACAGTCGGAACCTACGGGTGATTAGAGAATCAGGAACACATTTACTCAATGGCTATAAAACTCAGTTGCCATTTCATTTTCTATATTTCTTATTGCTTTTTAGGATCTGAGGATGAGACAAAGGATTAGTGGTGGTAGTGAGAACAATGGTCCTTATACCTTGGATCTGAAGTGGATAGAGCCTAAATTGTTACTAGCTGGAGCAATTGATGAGAATAAAGTGGTATTGCGGCAGCGTCGTCTCAGCCATCCACTAGCACAGTGTCTTAGGAATTTTTCATTTTTGAATATTCAAAACAAAAACGATAGTTTTTTTAGGTGTGATGCATGTCAGTTTGCAAAAAATAAAAGAACTCTATATCTAGTGAATCTTAATAAAAGAAATACCAGTCCATTTGATTTAATTCACTTTGATGGGTGTTATGCTCCTATTGTCTCTATTTATGGGCATCGTTATTTGTTACTTTTATTGATGATGCAACTCGAGTCACATGGGTGTATTTGATGAAATCAAGGAATGAGGTTTTGGATATTTTCAAAGCATATTATAAAATGGTGGAAGTTCAATTTAATAAGTGAATCAAAGCTCTCAGATCAGACAATGGGGGAGAATATACGTTACAAGACTTTCAGATGTACTTAAATGAAAATTTCATGTGTGTATACTCCAAAACAGAATGGGGTGGATAAATGTAAGAATAGACACTTCTTTTGGAGGTCACCCGAGCTCTCCTATTTGAGATGAATGTTCCAAAACATTTTTTGTCGGATGGTGTCTTAACTATTGCATATCTGATAAACAAAATGCGTTCAAGGATATTGGAAGGGAAGGGCCTAATAGAAGTATTATGTCCCAATGCCATTGTTCCAAGTCCCACCGAAGGTGTTTTGGTGTACTTGCTTTGTACATGTCCCAAAACATCATCAGGATAAACTAGATCCAAAGGCTATTAAATGCATATTTGTGTGGTATCCTAGTTGTCAAAAAAGTGTTATGCTTCGGGAAAGAATGGTCGAATCTATGTTACATTGGATGTGAGTTTTTGTGAAGAAGTTCCTTTCTGCAAGCGAGGAACTCATATATGAGAAAAGAGAAGACAATAGTTTGCCTCTACTTGATCTAGTCACCCCTTCGGCATATCCAAGATCAGTAAGTGAGACGGATACAAAGTTACAGAGTGCAGACAAAGAAGAGAAAATCAACAAGTTCAAAGAGCCATTGCAAGTTTACTCTAGGGGAAGTACAAAAGGGGGACTAGTGTTCTCATTTATACCCTCATCTTCTGATGTACCAAATCCGGATCCCTCATCTCTTCCCAGTCCTCCACCTCAGTCAGAGATTTCCCTCACCTAGGTACTTCCTTTTCTGGTTTAGATATTCACATTGCCTTGAGAAAAAGCACAAGATCGTGTGTTACCATCCTCTACAAAGCTTTGTTTCATATCGTAGCCTATCACCTGTTTTTCGTGTATTTGTCTCTAACCTAGTCACTGAATGTATACCTAAAAATGTTTCTGAGGCGTTCTCACATCCTAAGTGGAAAGTGGCAATGATAAAAAGAACTAAATTCTCTAGAGAAAAACTATACATGGGAGCTTACTACTCTTCCTCAAGGGAAACGTACAGTTGGATGCAAATGCGTTTATACCCTTAAATTCAAAATGGCCTAATTAATAGGAATAAGGCAAGACTTTTAGCTAAGCAATTTACTCAGTCTTATGGAGTTGATTACTTTGAAACGTTTTCTCTAGTAGAAAAATCGACTTCCATCTGCGTAATTTTATCCCTAGTAGCGAACTTTAATTGGCCTTTTATACCAATTGGATGTGAAAAATGATTTTCTCCATGGGGACTTAAAGATAGAGGTTTATATGGATCGTCCACCAAGATTTGTTGTCGGAGGGCAAGAGAATAGAGTGTGTTTTCTTAAAAGGTCTTTATACGGATTGAAACAATAATCACGAGTCTAGTTTGAGATATTCAGTAAAGTTGTAATCAGATTTGGGTTTACAAGGTGTCATGCAGATCATACTGCATTTATAAAAAGGAGAGACATGAAAGTTGTTATACTTGTGGTGAATGTTGATGACATAGTTGTCATGGGAGATGGCGATGGTGAAGTTCTCAAATTAAAAAAAAATCCCTTAGAACAAAGTTTGAGATCAAAGATCTAGGATTGTTGAAATATTTCCTAGGAATCGAAGTGGCAAGGTGAAAAAATGGAATTGTCATAGCTAAAAGAAAATGTCTATGATATTCTTGTGGAACCAAGAAAACTAGGTGCAAAGCCTACAGATACTCCAATAGAATAGAATCACAGTCTACACTTACAAAGTGAGGGACTACTTGAAGACAAGAGGATGTATCACTATTACAAGGCCTGATATTTCCTATGCTATCAGTTTGGTAAGCCAGTTTAAGCATGCTCCTAGGACTGATCCCTTAATAGCAGTCCATTGGATTCTAAGATATTTGAAAGGATCACCAGGTCCATGGATTTTGTACAAGTCTCATGGTCATGCGCTATGGCAATAGCCTTCATTGATTCTAACTAGGTTGGATCATTATTAGAAAAAAAGTCAGCAACGGGCTATTGTACGATGGTCGGAGGAAATCTAGTATCATGGAAACACAAAAAACAAGTTGTTACTGCCAAGTCTAGTGTAGAAGTTGAGCACAAAGCCGTGGCTCATGGATACTTTGAGCTATTGTGGCTAAGGATATTGTTGGAGTTAGGATTCAAGCAAAGTGGTCCAACGTGTATCCACTTTGATAGTTTATCAGCAATTAAATTAGCGAATAGCCCTGTCTACCATGAGAAAACAAAACATGCAAAAGTGGATTTCCATTTTATCCGTGAAAATTTTGAGGATGTGGTACTGGTACAAGTTCCCACTAAAGATCAGCTAGCAGACTTTCTCACCAAGGCAATAAATAACTTTCCAAACCGGGCATAGTAAATATCGATGCACCAGCTTGAGAGGGGGGGAGAGGTGAGTCACAGAATACGTTATGGACTTTTATGTAAATAATAGGAAAGGTCAGGGGCTTTCATGTAAATCTTAGGAATTCAAGGGATTTTTTTGTAATTTACAGAAATAATGGAATAACCACATTAAAAGGATCGACTTACCTAGTTGGTGAGTTAATTCGTCTATGGCATATCAAAATTCCTCTTCCTTCCTTTCTCTTTCCCTTTTCTTTCATTTTTAAATCTTTTCTCGATATTTGAATAAAACCCTAGATCTAGGAAGATCTAGGCTTGTAACTCTTGTTAGAGACCTAAAACGACACCTTGATCACCCAAGGTCATTTAGCTAGGCTTTTGTCAATCTCCTATTTAAATGAGAACCTGAAAATAAATCTTCTGTTGTTGGTCATCGAGACTTTGGGTTTAGCAAAGCCATTCCAGAAACTCTTGACTTTTGTTCTAAATAATAGTATGTCGAATCGGGTAACCGAACAGAATGAACTGCTCCCCTCTCGCACTCTTCACCATCATCATCACTGGGAGAAAGTTCATGCTTTTCGTTTATAGGGATAGTCTCCTCGGTCCAAGCCTATCTCCTACCTCATGTCATCACAGCCAAAGACCTCCAATTGTTGCTGGCTGAGGATTCTCTCTTAGTGGCCGTTTAGAAACTCTAATCTAATTAAATGATTTTTTAAAATAAAAGCTCTTATTTTTAAGTTCTAATGTACAATTAGTGTGTTTGATATAAAAAAAAAAAAAAGAACTCTTATGTCATAAAGTAATTGGGGCCCATCTTTAGGAACTGTGATAATTGGGGCCCAATTTTTAAAAGTTACAATATAGAGCCTGCCATTTGCGTCATTTTGAAAACTTCATCCGACGCGCGTAAGTTACCTCATCCACTTTAAGTAAAAAAGGTCTAAAAAAATGGCAACCTCCCTTGGCTTTTTTTTTT
The DNA here is from genome assembly GCA_038049695.1 of Cinnamomum chago. NCBI lineage: Eukaryota > Viridiplantae > Streptophyta > Magnoliopsida > Laurales > Lauraceae > Cinnamomum > Cinnamomum chago. The sequence goes on from CP142458.1 coordinate 56,610,123, forward strand.
TTTTTTTTTTAGTGGGAAAAGATCTAATTTGTAAATAAGCTCTAAGCCTCACACTCTAATATTTAAAGAAGCAGTCAAAAAATAAGAGCTTATTTTTAGAGTTACCAAACGGCCCTTAGTAAAGTGCGTCTTAGGTCTTGCTTTGGAGTTTGGCTTTTCCATAGACTGAGGTGTTGAACAGCCGAGAGTCAAAACAATCTAGAGCTGGAGTAACCTCAAAATAGAGGAAACCTGAGTCACAACAGGGTAGTCAAGACAGATGCAGAGCAAAAACCAAAGAGAAAGCCATCGCCAGCAGAAAACAGCACCTTCTCAGGTCCTGAGAGCTGGAAGAACGCCTTAAAGTTGAAAGAGAGAAGCTTGGCATACATAGAAAGCTATGTAGTAGTTTGGTGTTACAGTTCTTTTGTTGCTTACTACTGTGCAGATTGATTTCTACTAGGATAAAAAGTACCATTATATTGCATTTTTGCTTTTGAATACCCTCTGGCCTTCTTTTTTATGGAAGAACCTCTGATGTGGTTGGGTTGCAATTGACATTTCCAACTCAATATATTGATTGGGTTTGGGTTGAGCCCATAAAAATGGCCTACAGTGGTCGACCGATCTGAACCCTATCCAAGTCAACACATTGCGACACCACCTATATGCTGGTCAGATTAGCTATGACAGGCCAGTGGGCACAACTGAGGGGTGTCTGGTTTGTTTAGTTTTGAGTTTTGGGGGCAACCAACTAGGTCATGATTTGCCGATCTAGTTCGAGGCAGAATGGGCTCAGCTTGTTTAGCAATTCATAATGCCCATTATTACTAGACAATTGATTCAGGCCGGGCCACCTTGTCAGGCCTTTAGCGGAACATTTATTCAAGTCCACTGTGTTTACTTATCAGACCATAGCTTATGTCCAGGACCCAGCTTATGTCCACATAACTTTGTTTCTTCATTTTTCTTTGTAAGTTAGGGATTTAGCTTTAATGAATTACTTTGATCCTCAGATGTACAGATCTAGCCAAACGTCCTTTAAATTGGGAGATCTGTTGTATAATTATTGGAGGGGTATCTCGAGGGCTACTATATCTTCATGAAGAATCAGGGTTAAGAATTATTCATCGTGATCTCACAGCAAGCAATATCTTTTTTCAGACATGAACCCATATTCAGACTTCGGCATGGCAAAGATATTAGGGGCAGACCAAACTAAAGGCGGCAATAGTGGAATTGCTGGAACATTGTAAGTTTGGTTCCTTGAAGTACTTGCTTACTCCCTTGCTTATATTGTTTATCTAAGACTATATCCCTAGTAGAATTGCTGGAACATTGTAAGTTTGGTACCTTGAAGCACTTGCTTATATTGTTTATCGTAGATTATATCCCACTCAGATGAAAACACACACAGACACGCACATTCCATTTGTGCATGGAATGTTGCAAGGTTCCATACCAACTCTATTTGAAACTGAATACCTTAGATACTCAGAAAATCGGATACCCGATTGTAACCCTACTTGTCACAGGTTTTCCAAATTAGATAGTGAGTGTACTTGGAGTTTATGGGATCATAGGCGTATGCAGTAGAGAATCTTGACGGAACATTTTTTTTTTTTTTTGATCTTCTCAAAGAGGTTTATCAAACTAGAAAGCGGGCGTGCAATTGTTCGTTTTGCACTTCCACACCCCTTCTCTTTTATTTCTCAGTGCATAATTTCCCAGTAAAACCAAATATAGTACATGTCTTGAAAGAGAAAGCAGTTGGGGAAAGTCTCATTAGCGGGTTAACTAGGTTTTAGGTTCACTAAATGAACTCGGAGAAAGTTGATTTGATGTTATTAAAAAAAAAAAAAAAAGGCATAGGTATTATATTATTTATTGGAAGATTCAGAGGATGGTTTGGCTGTGGCTGTAGACAACTAACAATGTTTAGCTTCAAACAAACAATATATGCAATAATCTCTTGTTAGTGTTTTTGACAGAAGAAAATGATCTGTAAGGTTGTTTTCCCATGTATAGACCTATTGGAGGTTACTTCTTGGTGTGAATTCACCATTGTACTCTCCATGTCTAAATGCAATAGTAATGAAAAAAGCATCATATTTCCAACATCTCACAATATATTTATCACTGGTGGCTTTTATTTAGACCAATATCTCTAAGAATATTACATTAACATGTCATATTAGACCCCTTCTGTTGTACGAATCACCAATACATTCAAATCAAGATACATATATCAATATAAAGTAGCGTGTACTGTAGTAAATGACTCCGTAAATGACCCCTTATTTATGGACCCTACTAGAGAATTTCTTGAAGATGATACCGAATGATTTTCCTCTGAAGAAACTTGAGAAGTAGGTTCCATATTGTAAAATGCAGGACTTGAAGGCGCTGGCAAAGCAAGAAAAAAACTGGTCAGCATCATAACAACTGAAGACATGAAGGGTCTTGAAGTTGCATCTTCTTGAACACATAGTAAACCGATGTGGATGCATCTCACAACTTCACTTCTCGAACAACGCTCACTTATGCTCGAATCAATGATCTCCGAAATAGTTCCATCATTCCATGCTTTCCATACCTACAACAAATCAATGCTTCAATTATCTATAAATTTATAGGGTTTCGACATGTGCACTCAAGATTCTAAAGCACATAAAAATTTCTTATAGAGCTCATACTTACATAGCTTAAAATGTCCCCACCACGATCTGACTCATATGCATTCTTTTGACCACTTATGATTTCTAGGAGCAGCACACCAAAGCTATACACATCTGATTTAACTGAGAATTGCCCATCCATAGCATACTCTGGGGCCATGTATCCCCTGGATTTCATCAATGTGAGAAGAGCATTAGAGATTTCTAATAGGATGCACATTGTAATTTAATTGCAAAACTCCTGAGTATTGTAGAGATAGACATCATCATCGTCAGAGATTTTCCAAAAGATTCCACTATTGGATCAGTTTATATCATTGCTAGTAACAATCAGACCATTTTCTACTCCTTCCCATCACAAACTGGTACCACAAAATATTAACCAGAGCCCACTTGGAGGAATTGCACCATCCTAAAAGATTTATGGCAATTTCATTAAATAAGTCCTTCTATTTAAATGAGAATTTTTATTATTTCTATTTATTTTCTAAAGTAACAAAGCATGCTTCTTAAGAAAAGAAAAGGCGAATATGCTTAGGATTCTTTTGTTTCTATGGGCTAGGACTAGATACTTGAATGTCGAGCAGATTGTTCAAGTGTTTTGCTTCTCTAACTTCTTTAAGAATCAGAACATTTGTGGGGCTAAGGGAGTGAGTTTCTTTCATGTGAAACCTTCCCCTGCTCTCTCCTTCAGTTTGGAAACTCTATTAATTGAGTCAAGTGAAGTCAAGTTGATTTTGAAGAATAAAATATAAGTGAGTTATAATGGTATTTTATTTTTAGTTGTTTGTTATGGAATTTTTTGACTTTTTGTATGGGAAAGTGGAGTATTTTTGTATTTTAGTGGATAAAGGTGGATGCTTTTTGACTTTTTTTTTTTTAAGATGGAGGGAGTTTTGAATTAAAGTGCTTTTGATGTGACATCTTGACTGAAAAATGAAGGCTTTACTCGACTTTTACTATACTTGATTACTTGTAAAGTGCCAAACTAGCCCTAAAAATGAGTTTGCACTTGTTAGTTGGGTTTAAAAGTAAGTTTTCTAAGTTCTTTGTTCAATATCCATTCCCTCATCCATTTGCTCTCAATCTTTTCTTATTCCTCCACTTACTTCACTTTGTCAAGAAATTTGAGATCTGACAAATTCAACCTTCCTACTACCCACACCCTTTCAAACTAGAGCAATAGTTTTTCAACCTTCACTTCGCATTCAACCTTCGTATCAACTCACATGTTTTTAGACCCCTATTCATGCAGTCCCTTCTAAACGACAATCTTAGGCCCTCAAATTTGACTTCCCCATTCGAATCCTTTTACCTGATCAAGCCTTAAGATTTAAAAACTTTACTGCCTCAAACCTCATATTGCTATTCAAGATTGACAACAATGACCTCAAGCCACAAGAAACCTACTAAGAAAATCAATCCTATATCAGAGAAATTTCCACCATCGAGAAACTTGTAGGTGCCACTCTTTGGGGGACAGGGAAGATGGATCCTAGTTTTATCTTAAAAACACTTTCCCCCTTCCCAGTCCACAAAGCTGTTCTATTCTTTCTGCCAAAAAAAAAAAAATCACTTAGGTTATGGGCACAAACCATTCGATCACACTATAGGTTCATCTGCATATGACACTTTGAATACTCTAGAGTGGATATTTTTGAAGCTACATCATTTAGGAAGTCCTAAGAATCTCGCCAATAATGATGCATTCATCTTTGCCCAGCACTATGAAAACATAAATGTATGAATAGCAAATTTACGTTGTTTGTAGAAGCTTATCTCTATATCTAAATTAGTAGAAGTTTATCCCAGATCCGATTGGCCAAATGGGAATGGTACACTAGGGGGCTATAAATTCTTTGTATGACAACTTGGAGAATAGAAGTACTTACATTGTTAATGTTTTCAAGGTTGAGCTCAATAAGCTCCATTCCTCTTGCTGGTATATTGTCAATCTTCTCCCAACTCGTCAAAAGCAAAGCCATTTTCAATCTTTGTTACACCCCAACCCAAGTTAATCATGATTATATCTAATTAATTATGTTTTATTAAATTAAATGTGTTTAGGTACTAATTAAGTTACTTTAAGATAAATTAGTATTATTTTAGATTTTAGGTTAGACCTTGAGTCTTAGGAAGGTAGTTTGGTCAAGGATTGACTCTTATAGGTAGAGCCAGAGACTTTTTCGTAAATTAGGATTTCCTTATTTTGCATCATATGCACGTTATCTTGCATCATCATGTGCATCTCGTCCAGCACATCACCTTTCTTATAGGACTTTTCCTCATTAGACCTCAAACTAACCATGTAGGTTCTTATTTGACTCAAAATGTAAATAGAGAAGAGAAACTGGACTTATTTATAAAGTCCTGAAACTATTCACTTAAACAGCCATTTTCCCCATTTCAATCAATCTGCTCCTAATGGTTGTTGAGAGAAACTCTTCAGCCTAGTCCTTCTTTCCATCTTTCCTCTCTTTCATAATCACCCAACAGAGTCATTGCATGTGAGATTAAACATTGGATGTAACTTCTCCATCATCTTCATGTGCCTTCTCTAGCTTTTGTTTGGCAATAAACTCCATATCAACTCCTCCATTTCTATAAAAGGTAAGAACCTTAGTTTCATTCCAGAATTTTGAGCTGCAATGGAGTCTAAGGAGCTCTTTCTGAACATGCATGCATTTTAATAGTTATTTTGACGCTATCTTCTTCTTAGGATTTGTGGAATTTGGGGGTTTTCTTTGTTGGGACTCAAGAAAAAGATAATGTGTAAAGCTTGGAGACAAGGCAAGTATAAGCAATATTTGTCAATGCATGTTGTTATCTTTTGATTCTAGAATGAAAATTCAGTTTAATATTGATGTTTAGCCTCTTGCATGGAGTCTATTTGTAAATGGGTTCTTTCAATTATATTTCTTGAAGTTGGAATAGTTACAAATGTTTTACATATGCGTAAGTGGAGGCAAAAGAGGTTCAGGTATGTGGGTTCTAATAAGGGAGAAGTTCTGGAATGAGGTGATAGTAATTGAGCTCCAAAAATTGTCCCAAATGGCTCATTCCAGAATTCTGATTGCAGGCTGGGCGGTCGCTTGGAGGCTAGCCGCCCAGCAACAAGCGGTCAACTTTCCAGAATGTGGAAAATCTGACAAATGAACAGGCGGTCACCTGGTAGCTAGCCGAGTGACCACTGGCGGTCAGCTTCCATAATGCAACATCTTGTCAGGGAAACCGCGGTGACTAGGCGGTTACCTAGCGGTTAGCCGAATTCACCAGACAGCTAGCCGCCTAGCAACCGCCAGGTGACCGACTGCCCAGAAATTTTGAAATTTTAGGAATTGTTTAAATGACCTTGTAGGGCTTACCAATGGTATCTTTCAGTCACATTGACCACCGGAAAACCTTTTAATGTGGAAAACCTTTTTGAGGCGAGGATTTTCACATGTTTAGTTCATTCATTTCATTCTATGCTATGATTATTAAATTATGGTAATTCCATGTATATTAATACATAATGTGACACCAATTAGTGAATAACGGTACATTGATTTCCATAATTCTATAATGTATTGGATAGTAGTGAAAGACAAACGGTTAGATTAGTTTGGCTAGTAAAAGTCCTTGTTTTCCTAAATTTCAATGCATGAACATCTTGTTATCATATTCATGACTCCATACACTAAAATTAGTGTTCATAAGTATAAACTGTACTTCGCTTGTATTTCCGACCTAACTGTCATACTACGGTTAATTTTGAGAAAGTCTTAACTAGAATAAGTGAATGTACATGAACAAATTGATTTGTATTGTTTGAAATGATTAGTGTGGTCTACTCAAGTTCAATTGTTAATTGATTTTGAATGAGTCGGTACTACTTAACTTCGACCAGATGATACCCGACGGGGTTGATTCTTGGTTTAGACTTGTGAACGTCTCTGCGCGGTAGACAGTTTGGAGAACCTGGTGACATCCCAAAACACGTGCCCTCTTTGAGGGAATTTAGCTAATGTGGTTACCAACTAGAGTGTACATGGTTTTCAATTATTATTGATTCTTTTTTCTTTTCTTTTTTTTGAATGGCTACCATTATTTAAAAAAAAAAAAAAAACAATCAGTACAAGAGAAATATACTGACAAGCAAAAGCATGAAAACAAGGAAACCAAAATAAGCTAGAACAATCCACTAAACTAGACTAATTTTTCCCTAATAGAGGGAGAGCGAACTCCTTCCAATGCATAATAATTTGCTCGGAAGAATAGCTCTTGAAAGACAGATTGATAGACACCCACTGCGTGAACAAAAACATTGTTTTCTCCACCAACGAGCTATCACTATTACCAACACCCTTAAGGCATCTTAAGTTCTTCTCCTTCCATATTGTCCAAATAACAGCAAGGAAAGTCGGCCTCCATAATACCTTGCCCCTGGGAACCCTAGTTGGTGTTCTCCATGATTAAAAGCTCTGGAATGGTCCTCAGGAACACCCCGCAGCAATCAAATAACTCCACCATCGACCGCCAAATGGATTGGGCGGATTTGCAATTCACCATGAGATGGTCCACTGACTACTCCTCGCTTAGGCATATTGGATAACCATTAACCACAATCCTCCCCCTCCTTAAGCTATCCAAAGTAAGAATTCTTTTCCGGATAGCCAACCAACCAAAGATAACCACCCTTGGCGAGGCCTTGATCTTCCAAAGGTTATTGATCGCAAACATATCCACCGGACTAGTATGGATGGTAGAAAAAAAAAGGAGGAAATTGAGAATATCCCATCCTTTGAAGCCCTCCACACCCTTGTATCCTCCCTCCCGTCCTGGATGTGCACATCATCCAAAGTGTTAAGCAACGAGATGAATTGTAGCTCCTCATAATCCTTTAAGTTCCTCCTTAAGATAGGGCTCCAAACCATCTTATCCCTTGTTCTTGACACAAATGTCACAACTTTAGATTCCTTATCCACAGCACATCTAAAAAGGCCAGGGAACTGATCGGCCAAAGACCTATTACCCACCCACCGGTGTTTCCAAAAGAGAGTCCTCTCCCTTGACCCGATATGATAGCTGATATTCTTCATAAATTGATCTTTAACTGAAAGGATTCCTTTCCAAAGAGCTGACAATTTAGTCGATGCGTCCTTTACTTCCCATCCATCTCTTGGGAGGCCATACTTCCTTTCCAGAACCTGTCTCCAAAGCCCATCTCACCCTTCTCCAACCCTCCACGGCCACTTGCCCAGGAGAGCATGGTTCATCTATTTGAGGGGTCTAATTCCGAAGCCTTCCCTCTTCCTTAGGTCTGCAAATAGTGTCCCACCCCACCAGATGATACTTTTTCTACGTACTATTACCGTGCCATAAGAAGTCTCTTTGCATCCTCTCTAGTCTTTTAATCACGGAAGCGGAGCATTTGAAGAGAGAGAGATAATAAACTGGCATGTTAGAGAGGATAGATTTGATGAGGGTGACCCTTCCTGCAATGGACAGATAGTTTGCCTTCCACGAAGACAGTTTTCTCTCCACCCTTTCCACCACCGGATTCCACGACAACTTCGTCACCAGTCCCACACACAAAGGCAGCCCCAAATAAGTAGATGGCAGATCCCCCACCTTGCACCCTAGGATACCTACGCGGTGATGGAGCACAGACCTCTCCACTCTTATCCCAATTAGCTCACTTTTGGAGAAGTTGAATCTAAGGCCTAACACAGCTTCATAACAAAGGAGGAGAGCTTTAACATTTTTTATCCGATCTTCTGCTTCCCCACATAAGATGAGGGTGTCAACAGCAAACTGAAGATGGGTGACTACAGGAGAAGTTCCAACCACTCTAAATCCTTCGATTAACTCCTTGCCCACTGCTGCTTCTATCATCCTGCTTAACGCCTCCCCCACAATTAAGAAGAGGAACGGAGATAGCAGATCCCCTTGTCTAAGCCCCCTCTTTGTCGAAAAGAAACCCTTAGGAGTGTCATTTATCATTATAGATACCCAGGCTGAAGAAACACTCTGAATCCAATTTCTCCATTTTTCCCTGAACCCCATTCTTCTGAGCATGTACTGAAGAAACTTCCAGTCCACTCTATCATAGGCCTTCTCCACATCCAACTTGCAGATAATCCCCGGAAGCCTATCCTTGTATCTTGGGTGCACACACTCGTTTGCCACCAGGATATCATCTAGGATTTGCCTCCCTTTAACAAAAGTGCCTTGCTCTTTGGATATAATGCCCAGTAAAACCATCTAAAATCTCCCAGCAAGGACTTTGGCTAAAATTTTGTAAATGCTTCCTAAGAGGCTTATTGGTCCGTAGTCCCTTATTCCTATTTCACCCATTTTCTTCGGAATAAGCACAATAAACGATGCCCCCAACCCTTGGATAGTTTTTCCCTTTGATGAAATTCATTCATAAAAGCCATGAAGTCCTTTTTCGGCATTGTCCAGAATCTTTGGAAGAAAGACATCGGAAACTCATCTGCTCCCGGAGCCTTGCCCCCTGTCATGTCAAAAACCACCTTACAAACTTCTTCCTCCTCAAACTCTCTTTCCAACCACCGAACCCAAAAGTCTCCAATTTCATCAAAAGCCAAGATCTCCAAAGACAGTCTCTTCCATCACTCTTCTGCGTAAAGAGATGCAAAATAATCTTCAATGTGATTAATGATCTCCTCTTTCTTCTCCAATCTCCTTTGCCCATCCATGATAACCGAGATCCCATTGGTCCTTCTCCTCGACGAAGCCAACCCATGAAAGAATCAAGTGTTCTTATCGCCATCCTTCAACCATTGACATCTAGATCTCTGTCTCCATTTGATCTCCTCTTCTCTCACCTTACGCTGGAACTCTTAGCTCTGCCCTTGTCTTCCCGTCATCTAAGGATAACTGGCCAGATTCTTCCTTTTTATCTAATGCCTAAATTTCCAAAAGGACATTAGAGTTTTTGTGTCTGCACATCCCCAAAATTGGATTTAGCCCAGTCTTTAATTTTATTCTTCAACGTTTTTAGTTTAGTAGCCAGCCTATAGGCTGCCCAACCATCCACTTCGAGCTCCTTCCACCACCCCTGAATCAATCCAGGGAGTTGCTTTTCCTCCAGCCACATCAATTCAAAGTGACAAGGGGAGGGACCCCATCTTTCACACTCAGAATCAACCACAATAGGACAGTGATCTGAAATTGCTTTAGGAAGAACACTCTGTACTACTTCCAAGTACATCTCCATCCAATCTGTGGTAATCAAGAATCTATCCAGTCTTGACATTGTTAGGTTCCTCTGGTTGTTAGACCAAGTAAATGAACCTCCACTTAGCTGCAGATCAACTAGAGGATGAGAATTAATCCAATCTGAAAAACTGCTCATATCTCCTGTTAGTTTGCTTCCTCCCAATTTCTCACATGGGAACCTCGTGATGTTCCAGTCTCCAACTATGCACCACGCATCGTTCCACCGTCCCCTAATCATATCCAGCTCACTCCAAAACTCCTTTCTTCTCTGACTACTGTTAGAGTGATAGACATTTGAGAGGAGCCATTTTGAACTACTCTTCAAATCCTCTACCAAAACTGAGAGGGAGAAAACATCCTTCCAGCACTGAAGCACCACGACCGCCCTAGTATCCCACATCAACAGTAATCCTCCCGCAACACCTACAGCATCAACAGCCACCCATTTAACATTCCTCCTCCCCTAGGTCTCTTTGACTACCCTATCTAACATCTCTTTTAGCTTGGTTTCCTGCAACATTGCAATGTGTACCCTGTTCCTTCTCAAAGCCTCCTTGACCCACCCCCCACCCCCCCAACCCCCAACCACCCACCACCCCTCGCTTTCCTTACCTCTATCATAATTAATGGAACAGCATAAGCCATTTAGCTCTCTCTCCCCCTTCCTCTTAGATTTTTTTCCTTCATCCCTTCCTTGTTTTGCTTCTGTCTTCCTTGAACGAACTCTGTCAAAGAATCCCACCCCCCTTCTGACTCTTCCATGGTCATCCCAATAGCCTTTCCACACTCAATTACTCTTTCTGGCAGCCATTGTTCTTCCCCTCCCTTGGGTTCCTCGTCAGAGTCCACCACGTTCTCCTCCCTAGGCTCAAAGTCCCGATGGCACCCTTCAATTTGACTGTGGCTGCTTTCCTGAAGCCCCAAATCCCCATTAAAAAATGGCCTACCTGGCTTTCTGTCGATTGTTGAAGCTCTTCTCAGTGAAGTCAGTGACAAGCGCTCAGCAGACCTCCCTTAACTGACTTGCATGTGGTGACCATGATAAACTTGGCGCTGAGCACCTTCTCGCCTAATTTTCTTGGCGGCCAGGTCGCCTCTTTAGAACCGAAATCCATCCCTGAGAGTCTGTCGAGGGAGATCTCGCCTGACTACTACATATTCGCGCCTTCCTAACTTCCCCTATCGTCGATATGCTTCTCTCCTCCATCCCGATGTCGTTCTGTTCTCCACTGCCTCCTCCTGTTGTGGATCCTAAGCTGTTGGGAGTCTACGCGTCACGCTCGCCTTGGGCTTCCTCACACAGCGAACAACGAATGACCCCTTCCCTGTCCAGTTGATGGACGTTGTTCCTTCTCCCCTTCCATGTGTAGCAGTTAATCAAGCTGTCGCTTGATTCCGCTTTGGAAAGTCCTTCCGTCGTCGATTTGGTTGTCCACCTTGAATGGCTCCTTGTTTCTCCATCGAAGTCCTCTTCCTTATCTCCCTCTTCTTTTTCGAGCATCCCTTTATTACGCCTTAATTTAAGATGAGGTTGTTTGCTGGACTTGGGCCTACCCGACCCGCCTCAGTCTAACCCATCATCGGTAGCTGAGTCCAAGCCCATACAATCAAATGGGCTCCTATCCTTTAATAGGCCTGACTAGAGAAGGGCGGGCTGTTCAAAATTCAAACCCAAGTTGCTAACGTCATCGTCTTCTACCTCTCTCCTCCACGAACGCCTGTAGTAGCAACCCCTAGCAAGCTTCGTCTCTCCCAATCCTTCATCATTCCCATCCCTACTCTCTTGTCGGCACTTTTCTTCTTCCACAAGCACCACGAATCTCAAGTCCTTCACCCAAACAGGGACCTGCCTGGGCAGAGTCACCGATTTGTCTAACAGTATCATAATCCTGCCAGCTTTCAGATTCTCTTTCTTGATCGTCCTTTCATCTACCTCCAAAGTCTGGCCTAAGCAGTCCCCTATTAGCCTGAAAGTACCTTCATGCCATGCCTGGAGAGGCAAGCCTTTGACTGTCACCCAGAGAGGTCTCGGAGGGGTACCCAGTATTTCCATCCAGCTCTCCAGGAGAGAAAAAGGGGATGGGTAGCCTCTGGTGGCATACATATGGAGAACCTCATTAGTCTCTCTTTGAGAATGAAACTACATCCAAATGACCTGCTCTTCCAGCATTAGAACATTGCATACCCTATTCCCCCAGCATCTATCCAGCCATTTTTCTACCTCCCTGATGCCATCAAACTGTGCTTTTAGGAATCCCACAAGACTGCAGTGGAGGGATTTTTTTTGCTCTCCTATAACCCATGGCGCCACCCTGACCCCCTTTTTAGTGCCATCTGCCACTAACCATCCTGCTACTTGTGAGTACATCCTTCCTTTGTTGTCCTCTTCTTCTCTGACTTTTACCCTCTCTGGAAAGCACGTCGGAGGAGGCTCCTCTTCCTGCCAGAGGGGTGTAGGCGTGGCTCTTTTCTCCAGATGCTTTCTTTCATGTCTGCTATGACTTTGATAAGCCATGTTTGCCTGGATTTTCCTACCTCCCCAGGACACCCCTTCTGCTAGCTCTATTGCTTTCTCTGCTTCTCTGAGGGTTTGGAATCTAACAAATGCAAAGCCTCTCCTACTGTTGCTCCTCTTGTCTATAGGGATGGACACATCTACTATTCTCCCTGCCCTCCAGAGCATAGCTTCCCGCACATTTTTGCTGATCTGCTGAGGGAGATTGGAGATGTATATTGAGAATGACTTCTCTCTGAGTTTTCTAATCTGTTGTGGTTGGGGAGTCCTTTGAGTTCCTACAGCTTTCTCCTCCATTCCACTTTCACCTTCTCCTGATATTGCTTACTTTCAATTATTATTGATTCTTCAAGCATGATTTAATTCGACTACACAATTGCCTAGTATCCTATTATTTGATCTCTTCCAATCTATTGTCATTAATTCTGAATTAGATGCAACATGTGTATATGGATTATTGCTTATACTCAGCTGAATCGTCGTATTCATTAGTTATTCTTTGGTGTTACAGACCCAAATCCCAACCCCGGTCTTGAGGAGACTGCGGAGGGAGAGGAGGAAGCCATCGAGGTACCTCCAGGTCTAGAGGAATGGACTGTTGAGGGCGCTATTTAGCTCATGTCTTCGAGAGCGCCATGATCCTTACTTTTGCAGATAGATACTTTTGTTAGTTGAACTTTGGAAGTGTAATTAATCAAACTAGACTTTACTTTGGTATAGTTGTTTGTGATACTTGTGTATCCTTGAGGTAGAGTATGTTTTAAATCTCCACCTCCACTTAGTAATGAAATCATCTTTTGTATATGAACTAGAATGTTGGACAGCTCATGATATGATAGCTCATATAATTGTTTGATGCTTCCGCTATTAAATGTACAAAGACAGGTGTCTATGAGCATGTCTCACGAGTGAAAAATGGAATTTTATCCTTCATGACTCGCACTTGACCCGAAACAGGTGCAAAGAGCACGGGAGTACGTGTGTCACACCTCGAGATTTACTTTTGACCAGGTAAATTCGGGACCTTGGAATCATATGTCTAAGACCTTGCGAGAGACTGCCCTTTAGTTAGAGCATGTTCCTTCACATTTTTTTTATCGGCAACGGTAAATTATATTTAAGAAAGAATTTGAGTATAAGCATAGCACCAACAAAAAAAGCAAAGGTATTGGTATAAAAAGCCTTATACCAACACTATAAACCAAAACAAATCACCTAATAGGAGCTACAAAAGGCCGAACCCTATGAACCCCTTGTTTGGCCAAAGAGTCTGCAAAACCATTTGCCAAGTGATGAACATGAGAGAAAGAAACCTAAATTGAAGAAGATAAAGCCTTAATCTTGTTAGACGGCTTTTTGGGTTTTTTTTTTTTTACACCCCTAAGTTACATGAAAAGTTTCCCCACTTTTCTTTAGTTTCACACTTATTGCGGGTTTGTATTTTGCCAATAATGTTGTTATTTTTTTATAAATTATAAAGTTATTATTTTTGTTGATCAATTCCATATATTAATTGTACATTCATTAGGGTTTAGTTTTATTGTATAATAATTATTTCAAAAGCTTGACCACCGTGCTTAAAGTACAACGTATGAGTATGAGAAAATAATAATAGTATTTATAGGGGTCAATAGTTACTTTTATAAAATACCTCATAGAATTGCGAGTCGATGTTCCAAAGTAGTTTTAATACCCTATGTAGTTAGGATCTATCCTCATATAACTAGTATAAAGATTTTTTGAATAAATGTTTGTATGAATGAGTTACGTGGTGCATTGTTTAGGTTGGCCTCCTTTACAAGCAAAGGGTCTTGCATTCAAGCCCATATCTAATGATAACCTTTTACCATTATAAGAAGGAACTGGAGTTTTAATAAATCAAGTTACACGAGTCAGGTCGGGCCACCCCAGCATAACCCACATCTAATGCAGGTTAGACGGGTTAGCCCGACTTGAGACTTAATGAGTGCGGTTTGCAGGTTTGCAGCCCGTTTCAGAAACAGGTCTGTCACGGGTTGGGGGCCAAAATATGTGCTTCACCTTCACTTGACCTGACCCGTTTTCCAGCCCTGCATACAATTACCTGCTTTAATGGGCCCAGTTGAAGATCAGTTTGAAAAGCATTTCTTCTTTGTTTGCTGACTCATATTCTCAAAGATTTCTAACATTAAAAAATAAAAAACGAGACAGACTTTCGATGATGATTGTGCTTGGTTCTTTGCTTTAGCAACCCGGTTGATGAACATGCAGTACTGGAGCAGCTTTTCATGATGGAAACTATCATTTGATTTGATTTTTTTTTCCTTCTGCTTTTAGTGGGATGCATACACATATCCACACATATGCTCATGCAGTGTTGTAATATAGGAAACTTGTAGGAAATTTTCTTTGTTGTTTTTATTCTTTGCTTGTAGGAAATTTTCTTTGTTGTTTTTATTCTTTGGTAAAAAGAAAACTTGTAGAAGTTGTGTTCCCTTCTAGTTGGATTTTGCAGGTGCTTTCTCTCTGTCACCATCACTTTCAGAGGATTTAATTTAGCAAATAAAAATAAATTACTATTATGATAATTTGGTACCATTTTCTCTTAAAAGTAAGGACTGTTGGATGGCAACTTGTGAATCTTCACCTTTAATCCTCCACTCCACTTTTTGCCCATTTGTTAGAAATCCATTGATTTGAATCTTAACCATTAAGAAATGAGCACTAAGTGTGCACAGATGAAATAGCTATTTCAAGTATATGCATGAAGTTTTGTGTTGACCCCTCTTTTTGTGAGTGTACACACATACAACAAGCTTTTGTGTGGCTGTTTTTTATTATTTATTGTTTTCTTTTTTCAAAGTATATAATATTAGCATGGATAAACAAGATGAGCAAGTGCTACAAGGTACGTGGACGTACACTGTTCCAGCGACTATATCTGTATCGCCACTAGTTTGGTCCCCTTCAATTATCTTTGCCAAGCCGAAATCTCCTATCAAGGGAATCATGTTTGCATCTAATAAAATATTGCTTGCTTTGAGATCACAATGAATGATTCTTAATCGTGAATCTTCGTGAAGATAAAGAAGCCCTCTAGAGATTCCTACAATAATTTTAAAACGGCGATCCCAATCCAAAGAGGGGCGTTTGTCTGGATCTGTACATCCCAAGATTGCATGATTTTAGAAGGTAATTCATCAAAGCCAAATACCCAAATCACAAAAATAAATAAATAAATAATAATAATAATAATAAATGAAATGAAAATTATGCACCATGATATCGGGACAGTCTGGGGGCCTTTAAGCAAAGGCACAGGCCACCCATCCTTAAATTAGGTCCAAGTTCCATCCCATGGGCCTAAAAGAACAGCTATATGTCAGCCCACTGCAGGCTCATCCGGTTTGAGCCCGCCCTGGCTCAATCCTATAAGCACTCTTAATCTTAACTAATCCATGGATCCAGATAAGATCCAGCTAATTGGCAGAAAGCAGAGTGCAGGTTTGCACCAAGTGAAATGCTCTCTCAAATAGAAATGAGCTAAGGTTCCACACATGTAGGCTGGATCCTGGACTGATAAACATATTGAACACATTGAGCTAGAATTAATGTTTCACTAAAGCCCCCGAAAAGGTGGCCTCTAGAGATTTGGGCCTATCCCTGCTGCTCAGGCATATGAGCCGGACCAGCTAATTGGTTTCCTCGAATTCAAAACTAAACAAGCTGGGCTACGACAATCCATGGTCTAACCCACTGGCCCCTTTGTAGCCAAGACAACCTGCCTATAAGTAGGGGTGACAACATGTTCATTTGGGTATGGTTCAGATCAGGTTGACCGCAGCCCAATTAGCAATAGACATGGAAATGTCAGTCCGATCCCCACCAAAATGTCAAAAAAGCCTAATATTGACCCATTTACTAACCCAAATTGAAATCTCAACCCTAACCTGACCTGAAGGTGAAAAGGCTCATTTAAAAACCTAATTACTTTGCGGGGTTCAGGTTGGGATGACAGGCTGGCTCAGGAATTGCCGTCCCTACCTAGAAGTGGTCCCTACTGCGGCTGTGTACACTTGCAACTCTTTTTTTTTTTTTTTTTTTTTTATGTGGCTCTGGGGCTAGGAGAAAGGAGAAAGGAGGTTCAAACCTCCCACCAGGGATCGATCCCCGGCGAAAGGGATGGGAGTGGGATGCCTTACCAACAGGCTATCCCTATATCACATCATATGACTAAGAAATCTCATAAACTGTCCACTTTCAACAAAGACAATTCGCCCATGTACTATAGGGCCCATTAGACGGAAGATCCAGATAATTGGACCTTTGTACCATCCAAGTGAAGCCAAGTAGATAGACCACTCCTGGAAGATGTAATTGAGGAAATAGAGCCATACCAAAAAGAAAGTGAGCGAGGCATCCGTTTGGAATGTATTCATAAATGAGCATCTTCTCACCTACTTCCACACAGTATCCATAGAGGCAAACCAAATTTCTGTGCTGAAGCTTTGGCATTATTTCTGCCTCTTTCATGAATTCCCGTTGACCTTGTTGTGAATTCTTAGACAACCTCTTCACAGCTATTTCTTTGCCATCCGAAAGACTACCCTGCAATTAGGAAATAAATGATTCGAAAAAACCTCTTTAAATTCAACAAGGATGGTAAAGAAAACAAGGTAAAATAAATATCCACTTTCAAGATCTCTTATTATTAAAGCTAGTAATCAATGGAAGGATATTCACTGGGTCTTACATTTCAATGAATGCTTGGTCTCCAAAAGTGTCTATTTTTGTTTGCACATGTTCATGTGGTCCACAGAAAATAGCTCGATTTTCTACGATTTTCTACTAGCACAAAATTTTTACTAAAAAGAAAAGGTTGAACAAACTTTTCTCAATTCCGCAGAAAATCATTTCCACAGCATCATGGAAATGGGGTCAGAATTCTGGATATATTAGATAATCGGGTTAGGTGGAAATCATATTGGACCAATACCCTCCAGGTTACCCTAAGTGTATAGCTTAAATCACTTTAATGTAGGCATTCCACATAGTAGATACCAAATATATGGCTAAGAAATTCATGAGTTTTGGTTGTATTGCAATTAATTTTAACTTTAAACATGAGATAAAATCTATCTTCTTCAACCTTCTTTGATAGCTGTTTCAAGAGGATAACTCTACACTAACCATGAATGGCATTGACCGAAGAAATCAGCCGATTTAATCTCTGTGGAGTGCAACTTCATTGGATCCAAATGGCCTGTGTTAGGCACCATCCTGTGTTTATTGGATCAAATTTATCCGGTTGAGTTGATTGCACTATTAGAATGATATGCATGATATCCATAGCTACATTTCCTACACATGATCAATCCAACGGTCGACTATTAAAGCCTATTTGTGAGATAGGAGCAATTTGCACCAAATAACAGTGGGACCATAGATGTCAAATCAGGTTTTAGCAGCCATCAGCACCATGATTGTAGCATCATAGGATCATTTCACTTTTTAATACATTAATTAGTTATTACCTTGTAAACTGCACCAAATCCACCTTCTCCGACCTTATTTTTGTCCGAAAAACCACCAGTAGCAACTCTAATCGTCTCAAAATCAATTTGTACGAGTATGTCAATTCCATTTAGTTTATCTACACAAATAAAAAGCATTTGAATCAAAATTCATGATTATTTTCAAGAACTTGAGGAATTCAATAAAATTCTTATAGTAGAGGAGTATAAGACGGAGAGCTACCCATGGCTGAGGTGTCAGTCTTTTTCTTCCTTCTTACCAAAAAAAAAAGAAGTTTTTTTCTCCCTAATTCCCATGGCTGAGGTGTCAGTCTTTTTGTTTTGCAAGTAAGTCTTTTTCTTTTGCAAGTAACTCTTTTCCTTCCTAAGTCATAAAAAAGCAACAATAATAAACAAGAAAATTGCAACAGCAATTGCTGGAATCAGGATAACAATGATTCTAGATGAATTATTGTTACTTTCTGCACACATTACAAATATTTAAGTTAGTATTTCAAAGAAAAAATTGCTAGATTAAAAAAATTGTAAGACAATAATCACCAAATAAATGGAAATGACTATAGTTTCCAAGCACTAGTGTTTTTTCAAAGCACTTCTTTTATTATTATTATTATTATTATAAATAGAGAAAATGATCTGATTATGATGTCCATCTTAGAATTACAATATTCGTATTGTTATTCTAATTAGGGGAGGGAGGGACATGCAACAGTACCAATATAAGGATATCAGGATATCTTGACCATCCACCTTCTAGTTCTTCAATCAAGGTATTCATCCTATCCAGATTGTGTGAAGTGAACTAGAAAAAAATGGCTTCTCATAGACAAATTTAGGTCTTCATGAAGATTGCTCTCTCCCAAAATGTGTTTCGTTTATCATAATTGTTGCATATCTAGTTCAACTAATCTAAAACTTCCAAAATGAGAAACACTATCGCTAACATAATACAAATGGGCTTCACATTTGCTTGGTCTAAGTCATTCATATATTTATCATTTCTCTATCCTCTTTTTCCAAAATGAATAAGCATGCAACCCATATTTCGGTCAAATTGAATTGATTAGTACATTTCTATTTGATAGGTCTAAATCAATCCGATGAATAGCAATGACAGAAACAACTCTTATACAGATGCCATCCATTTCACTGTTAGAGGTGTTCATGAGACGGACAGGTCTCTGGTGATATATATATATATATATATATCTATGAAAAATATTCAAGTGAGGGATTTCCTCACCATGTGTGGTGAGGGACTCCCCTTTTTGGAGAAGTTTTAAGTACAAAATGGCTTTTGTACTTGAAGGGAGTACATCGTTTTGTACTTGAAATTTCCTAAAAAGAGGAGTCCCTCACCATATATGGTGAGGAAATCTCTCACTTGAATACCCCTATATATATATCCAAGCTCGACCCCAAACGCATCACCATATCTGGGCCGAGCCTGAAATGGACTATAGGTGCCTAGCTCGAGCCCATCATGCCTCAAAATGGTCAGGGATGAGCCCATCTATTTAGTCATTCAGCCTCAAGCCCAATTAGTACTCACAATAAAAAGTGACAAAGATCTCATATTCAAATAGAAATATACGAATAACAGTAAACAAAGAAAGTTTAATATTTGTGGCTGGATTTCTCTCACGTAACCCAAGCTTGCCAAATTTAAGATTCATGACCGACCTGAGTGCTGTAAAAGATAAGGCCCAAACCGGCCCAATGCAGGCTGGGCCCGGGTCAGGCATGGGATGGCCCAGCCCATGAGCATACCTAATCATAGCGGTAAATAATATGACTGTACATGATGGGGTCACATTCCATACGTTTTTATTTTCTTTCGCGTTCGCAAGAGGAACTTTTAAGCTGAGTGGTGCACAACTTGGCTGGATTGATTTTGGTTCCCAACTTGATATCAGCACAATATGAACCCCACTAGACTCTGAGTTCAAGCTGAGTTGAGAGTCAAGCTTAGTTTACTTGACATGAGTCAAGCCTAGAATTTGATATCTCAACTTAATAACAAATTTAACCCGGAGAGGTAGCTCAGTTGGCCTAGGACCACGGTTTGCACTCGGAAGTTGTGGGTTTGAAATTGCACTACCACACTAGGGCTATAGGGGAATTTTACCCAGCTATCTCTCCTAGGCCCGTAGGGATTATTCTGGTCCAAAGGGCTGGGAACCTTGCGTTATCAAAAAAAAGAAAAAAAAATCCTTAATAACAAATTTGGTTTCCTGAGTGATTGGAATAGGGCACCTGAATTTATCACCGAGACCTGACTTGTGGGCAATAGATGCATTGGCGACTGGGCCTGAATAAAGGGACTTCAAATTGTTTATTTTTAGCCGCCACAGGAACTTCAACACATACATACTCTCACAATGTGTGAATTACAGCTAAGATGAAATTGACATCGGCCCATTTGGACATCGGCCCATTTGGACCTTGCCAATAGGCCAGCCTAAAAGCAAATTGACACTCATTTGGACCGTAGCAACCATTGTGACCAATTTGACATCCATGCCATCGGGGTCAAGTCAAGCGATTGCTGATGGACCCTATTTGTCTAGAGACGTCCATATATAGCAATTACTATGTATGAAAATCACTATCCGCTTCAAGTGCTTGGAGGCCCACTTGGCATCACCAAATGGCCCAATTTAACACTCATATGGGTCATGCTAACCATTGGATCTAACATCAAAAATTTAATTTGATGGCATATATATGATCAAGATCATCAATTTAATTGGCTGACCTTTATCAATCATATTGGTGTAACAATGAGACTGGCCATTGTAACTTGGGATTAACTCTAGTTGGGTTGGAGAGAAATTTTTAGTCATATGATAAACAATTTGATTTCAAAGGAAAACCATAAACCCAAACTCCTTACCTCTCCCTGCGTTTGTTGGATTTGTAGACGACGGGGGAAGAGTAGGCGCCTCAAACAGATTACAAACCTCCCCAATCAATCGCCCCCCTATCCTTACTATGAAGTAGAGGAGGAATGAGCTCATCGCTTACTATTAGGTTTTCTTTTAGCTAATGGTTTGTTGCCTGAAAGTGGGAGGAGAGGAGGGGAGTGTTCTGATGTTTTTATATCCAAGGAAGTTTCGACTTTTCTTTCTTACATAAGGAGGGAAGCGTCGGTCGTCTACCAGGTTTTCAATTTCCGATTCAGGTGCCAATTCAAATGTGTCAAAAGCTAAACTAATCTAAATGAGCACGGTATGGTAATCATATCCCGCCTAATGGATCTATTTACACTATTTTGATTAGTTGAATATGATTGTTACAGATTGTGGATTTTGAGTAATTTGTGGAAAATATATATAAAAAAAAAAAACCCAACCAATAAATATGTGGGTCACAATTTTTTTATCCAAATCCTTAACATTCTCAGACTAATGGTGATCATCAATACGTTTAATTTCATATCTTTTACATTTTAATACATTTTGAAAATATTTTGAAATACATCCAAATAATCTAAATACATTTAAACCACTTAATGCACTTTAATCATTTGAAAAGTGAAAATGACAATTTTGAGAAAGTTGATAAAGTGTTGAACGATCCCAAATTCCGAATTATTATTTTGAAATTAAAAGAAGAAAAGGAAAAAGAAAACTACTTCGGTTAGGTCTTACAGTGAATCAGAGAGATGTCAAGAGAGATCTTTCATAGATGTCAAAGTGAGCCACCCAGTTTGCGCTCATCTACAATTGTCTGCAATTATTTAGTTTCTACTGTAGAAAATCACTTTTAAAAAGAGTATTTTTTGTGCAAAAAAGTTTGCGCAAATAGGTGGGAAATGAGCCGCATAGAAAATCCGAGTGATTTTCCTCTTTTCCTCATGTTGACCCCCCCCCCCCCACAAAAAAAAAAAAAAAAAAAAAAAAAGAAAGACTCTACGTCAGTATGGTGAGAGGACATGAAATCGCAAGGAACAAAATGTTAGACGTTAAGAAACATCTAGATGTTTAGAAGATCAAAGTGATTCAACAAAAGATAAGCAAATTGCAATTAGTATACGAAAGCAAAGAAACTGAGCAAATAATTAGGGTACCTACCTAGAGAGGAATTTTCGAGAACAAAAGGAAAAATGCGAAGCGGTGGTGGCACCGCGCCACAAGGATACCTACCTTTAGAGGGACGACGTTGGTGCGCCAATGTCAATACAGAGAGTGTAAGGGTCAAAAAACTTGACAGATGCTGTTAGGACTTAAAACCCGAGACACAGCTCGCTATAGTAAGGGTGAAGCTCGCTATAGCGAGAATGGCGCAGTAATCCCAGTTTGATCCGGACTCTAATGAGTAATTTGAGAAAAATTGATATTCTTAGTGGATTATGACTAGGAGTCTTAAGCACGGATTTGTTCTCACAACCCAAAGATAGACACATCATCTCTCAAGTTATGAATTAGAGATCTAATTGAGAGAAATCTTCTCTAAAGACGTGCTGCCAAGTTCTCTACAGAGTCAGGTTCTTCTGCATCCCTTGTAAAAGATCATCTTCTTGCGTAGAAAATTTGTGGAGTCAAGCGTGGGATTGAGTCTGTTACAATCAAAGGTGTGAAATCATTGAAGCGTGAAGCGACACAAGGTAACTGCAATTCTTAGGTAGGGGATATCTAGGGAGGAATCTGAGTTTCTTGTAATTACGAGATTCATAGTGCTTGATTGTTGATTCAGTTCGAATCCATGATTTTTCACCCGGTTAGGGTTTCCATACTAAATTTGGTGTCCTTGTGATGTGTGCTTTTTAAGTTTATTTTCCGCTGCTTAGTGATTTATTTTTGCACACTATTAGGCTGATTTATTGAGTTGATCAGTCTAGAGATCTCACACACGAAACTTTTAGTGTAAGTTGATGGTCTCATCCAATTTGGGGACTCTTGAGAGGGAGAGAGAGTTTGGGGAAACAGAAGGGGGTTGGATTGGTTGTGCTTTAGAGACCTCATGAGCATTTTTACAGCTGGGTGGGGGCTTCAACCCCAAGACCCCTATAGGTGTGTCTGCCCCAACTCACAAACTGGATTGCATATAAGGTGGCTATTAAAAGAACATTTCTGAGATAAAGCATATACACAATATAGAGTTTGGCAGGTTTAGTGATACATTTCATCCTAAAACCATCATGGAGATTGGAGTCAACTAGGTATACGTTTCGAAAAGACGTGAGTATTTCCTGACCGTGCAAAACAAGGACTGTGCCTATCCTTAATAATGGTGGGTTTGGCCTATATATTCTCCACCCATGTACTGTCGAATAATTGAATCTTCAAATTTGACTATGGAACTAGAGAAGTCTCATTGCCATGGTTTCAAATTCATAAAATTTAAACCATTTATAAAAAAAAGGTAATGTCTTCGGGTGCATTGCCCCTGGACCAAATCTTGCTTAAGAGAAAAAGAAATCTCACTGTGACAACTGATCAATATTTGTAGAATACATGAACAAATATGTGAACAAAATATATATATATATATATATATTTTCTACATGCAATTCAATCGTATATTTTATGAATGATCAATTTCACATGAGGCCCAACTCCTATTATGTGAAAATTGGTTTGTTGAAAAATAAAAACATAAAGTTAAAGAAAATTTCTAACATTAAAACAACATACCAAATATTTTTAAAAGTAAAGAATTTGATTTTCTCTTACCTTCTTACCAAATCATGTGTATCCAACTTTTATCAATATTCTTAAAATATCATGAATGATATTCTCAAAATATTTTATGAATTTAAAAAATCGTGAGAATATTTTTGTGGAATCTTCTCACAACATCTAGAGGAAAATCCTATGTTGAAAACTAATCTGGGCAATTTCTCAACACAATAATTCTCTAAGAAAGAGAATAATCAAGTAACCGCAACAGTCATAACATAACAAAGCCAATCGACCATCGAATCCTAAACAGAACATACATACATATATACATACATGCAATCATGCAAATATACATAAAGAATAACAAATAAATCATATAACAACACAATCCAAACTGATAGAAAACATAGAAACAAAACAAAACAAATACAGTCGAAACAACAGAAACTCCAATCAACAATTTCCATGCATGAAAGTAACGCAGCAGAAACATCCATCTTTTACAGCTACAAGTAACAAACCGAAACAAAATCAAGATAAATCAACCAAGTAAACGAAACTGATTGGAACAAAATCACAGTTCCAATCAAATTGCGTAGCTTCAAAACGTGGAATTGACAGAATTACAAGCATAAACGAAGTAATCTGAGACTTAAATACATTAAAAATAAAAAAAAAAGAATAGATTTCAGTACCAGGAAATGCGATTAGAAACGGAGGAGAGCTACCAAAAGGGGAAATGATTTGAAGGAACAGAAACAAATGTGTGTGTAAGAGAGAGAGTGGGCGGGAGGGTGAGAATTAGGGCTTTGGAGGTTCTTGGTCGAGTGTGTTTGTTTGTTTTGGGAGACGTGAAGATTCAGACCGCAGACCCCAGACCCCAACGTTTGGCATTAGGAAGGTTCAGGCCTCATTCACTGTGAATGGAAGGAGTGTCTTCACAAAATCCAATTTGGGGTCAAAGTTTCCAACATCAGGTGGTGGGCCCTGGAGGAATCTTATATCAAAAAGTCTACTTCTTTTTGGCCAGAATTTTGGCCAACCCCCATGGTTTGCATTGAATATCACTATGATATTCAATGCAAACCATGGGGTTTGGCCAAAATTCTGGCCAAAAAGTTTGTCCATGTAGCATTACTCATCTTATATTAATCTAAAGCGAATTGGACCCCTAAAGCCAAGCGAATGAGAAATTCATATTAGTTTTGGACAAAATAAATGCACCCCTCTTGTTTTAGTTTTGGACAATTTTCAGTCTATTCAGATCTGACTCACAATCAAATTGATAGTGGATAGAAGAAAACAAAAAAAAAAAAATTTGAAATATTTATGATTTTGTCAAACCCCACCCCACCCCACCCCACTCAAAAAAAAAAAAAAAAAAAATTTGTCAACCCTTCAAGAAATACAATACAAAACGTTCATAATAAAGTACAATTTAGCCATAATTTATAGAGAATACTACAAAAAAGAGGACCCTAGATGGCCACTGACCGAATAACATGCCACTAGTCAATATGTTACGGAAGTGGTTCACTATGACTACTTATGTTTTCTTTTTTTATTAAAGATTTAAACATGTGACGACATCGTCGCAACAGAACCTCATTTTCCCTTTCTTCCTCCCATCGTTTCTCCCCTTTCTCAGGTGGTTTCCTTTACTCATTCCTCGAAAGGTCCTTACCTTGATGATTTAGCTACCCAAAAATAATCATACAAAAAAGATAATCAAATGAATAAACTATATATCAAAACCGTAATGAACTTTTCTTGAAAAGTATATATGAAACTCATGCTCTGTGGTAGATAATGCATGAAAGAAGGTCAAACTTTGCTATGCCTACCTCGTAAAACCTCAAATCTATAGCATTGAATAACAGTGGTCGTTACGGGAGGACTGCACTTTGTCTCATCAAATTCCGACTCTAGATAAGAACGGCTCCTTACCTGAGTGGTAAGGAGTGACAGTTCTCACCTGCCTGCCTATGATTTGAACCTTGAGTATGATATCTCTTTCAACGTGTGTGAGTTCCGTTCCCACTTGTGTGAGCTTTTTTCTCATGTGTGCGGGCTCTCTTTTTATTTATATAGGCTTTCTTACCGTGTGTTTACGGGCTCTCTCTTTTGTCCCAGCCCCCTTCAAAACTGTAAAAAAAAAAAAAAAAAAAATTCCGACTCCAATGGAGTCTGAAGAGCAAATTAAAAAAAAAAGGGCTAAGGTTGCCAAGTGGTTTCCACCAATGGGTCCCACTCGTCACACAAAAACAACCACCTGGTGCCCGTGCCTACATGAAAACTTGTCATCGTGATGCAGCAATTCAGGTCCACATGAAGGTCCAAGTCTGCATCCAAGCTAACCCATTTTGTCCCCATCCAAGCTAGCTGAAGCCATGGACCGCCTCCCATGCATGGCAACCATGGGCTAAGACCTATGAGCCGTCCCCATGTTCAATCACATAGGTCCATCTCAAACCCATCTTTTTTAGTCCAAACTCGATCCTTTTGGCCAAGCCCACATTTTCAATCCAAGTTAAACCCACTCGCCAAACCCATTTTCAATTTAAATTGTGCTCAGCCTCAACCCACTTAACCTGTCTCCACCCAACTTGAGTCCAGGCCGGGTCTAAACCTAGCCCCTTCCATAAATATCCAAGCCCAGCAGTGGACCCCATCTTGTTAAAACCATAGGCCCCACAATGGTCGTGGGTCTCAAAGCTCCATAAATGGATCCCACCTATAAATAGCCCATGTCTCTCTCATTTTTCACCTAGTCTCAAAAACCAAGTCCTAAGCACTAAGTCCAAGTTGAAGCACAACAGCCAAGCAGTGGCAAGGGTGAAGGAAATGACCTTTTGCCCTTTAATAGTCTCTATATAATTAATGTATTTCTTTTGGAAATACATTTCAGCCCCTGTTGTAAATGAGATCATTGAAAGAATGGCTGGGGGAATCGCGATCACAATACATCACTCCCATATTTCAATTGATATGTAAAAATGTTGAGAGAAAAAAAAAAGGTTCAAGGAAATGAAATCAAATGGAGTACTTTATCATGGATCTAGAAAATATAGATGTCAAAATTGATGATAAGGACGAAGTTAATGTTGTTGTATTTGTTACCACCTTAATATGAACATTTTGTTGACACCATGACGTATGATAAAGAAACTCTATCCATGGAGGATGTAGAGGCAGCCTTAAACTCTAAAGAGATGAAAAAAAAATGTTGCAACTAAAAACAATTATGATAGTTCATGTGAGGGTTTGGTAGTACAAGGAAGAACAAAATACTATAGAAGCAAGGGCAATCATATATCTAAGTCTAGATCCAACATGAAAAGCATTGAATGGTATTACTGTCATAAGAAAGCTGGACACATGAGAAAGAACTTTCCTGAAAGGCAGAGGAAAGTGAAAGAAATAAAAGATTTGTCAAAGAAATAAAAGATTAGTCATCAGATGATTCAATCAGTGTTGCAGAGGGAATATCATATTATGATTCCAATAGTGCACCTTTTGTGATTGCAAATGGTATTTGTCATCAGAATGAATGGATTCTTGATTCAAGTTGTTCCTAACATGTGTCCCAATAGTGACTAGTTTACCACTTATAGAGAATCAATGGTGATAGTATCTTAATGGGTGACAATATTGTATGTAAGTCGATCGGCATTGGAACAATCAAAATCAAGATGTACGATTGAATTCCGACAGTTGTAAATT
The DNA here is from genome assembly GCA_038049695.1 of Cinnamomum chago. Lineage (NCBI taxonomy): Eukaryota > Viridiplantae > Streptophyta > Magnoliopsida > Laurales > Lauraceae > Cinnamomum > Cinnamomum chago. The sequence goes on from CP142458.1 coordinate 56,637,385, forward strand.
TTCAACTGAAGGCGGAGTTATGAAGGTTGTGAAGGGTGCTCTGGTTCTTATAAAGGGCAACAGAGTTGGAAGCTTGTATGTTTTGTCTGGAAATACAGTTTTAAGTGAAGCTGTAATATCTTCCTCGAATGACCATGAATCTGTCTAATGCGTTTATGGCACTTACGCATGGGCGGCTATTGACATTGCCGAGCAATCAAAATTTGTTATACGGCACAAAGACAGGCAATTTGGATTTATGTGAGAAAATGCATCTTTGAAAAATATCGTTGGGTCGGTTTCAAGAGAGGTATTCATCACACGAAAGGTATCTTTGATTATGTTTATTCAGATGTATAGGATCTTCTAAGCTTTATTCCAAGGTTGGATACCGGTCTATGTTGACTTTTATTGATGATTATTTAAGGAAAGCATGGGTTTATACACTAAAGACGAATGATCATACATTTGTTTCATTCAAGCGATGAAAGGAAATGATTGAGAAACAAACCGGCAGGAAGGTAAAGAAGTTGAGGACAGATAATGATAAAGATTACAGATCGACAGAGTTTGAGAACTATTTTATAAAACACTGTATAGTTCGGCATTACGCCACTTTAGGAACTCTATAGCAACATGGAGTGCCAGAGATGATGAATAGAAAAGGCTTTCAAAGAGCTCGTTGTATGTTGTTTATTGTAAGATTGTCCAAGGTCTTTTGGGCTGAGGCAATACACGTAGCATACTACTGGATAAATAGGTCTCCACACTCAAGGATTAGTTCCAAAATACCGAAAGAAACATGGTCAAGTAATCCAGTTGATTATTCTAAGTTAAGAATCTTTGGTTGTCCATAGGGTTGTAAACGAGTCGGTTCCGGTTTCGGGTCCAAGGTGGAACAGGAACCCGAACCATTTTTTAGGAGGGGGAACCGATTCTGATAATATTAATGGGAATCGGAACCATATGCGAGGCGAGTCTGGATCCGGTTTCGAGTATGGTTTCAAGTCTGGATGCTTATAACTCTATTTGTCCATTTTCCATAGTTCAATTGCATCACCTACAAAAGACATATGTAAGAACAATCATATATAATCAAATAAATCTAACATTTTCTCTATCAGTAACCTACACCTTTAGCCAAAAATTCAGAAATCACATCCAAACTCTTATTCTTTGAACCATCAAAATCCCAAACATCACATAAACTCTTACTCTCTAAACCATCAAAATCCTAAACTTCACATCCAAAGTCCAACCATCACAAATCAAAAGCTTACAAAACACATTCAAACTACAACCAATAACACATCAGCCCATAAACTTCTAATCTATTGTTCACATCAAACTTTCACACCAATTACAAATTAATTCTTCACAAATACATTGTCATTATTCCGTGGCATGCTTCAGCTATAAAAAAAAAAAAAGTGATTTAATAAAATTATCATATAATATGACCATTCAAATCAAAATTAAAAATAAGTAAATGTGTGACTCGCTAATCATTCCAAAAGGAAACTGTCACCATCATTTGAGATTATAGTTGCAATCTCTTCTTCATCAAACTTGGCTGCAGTTGTGATTGTGTAGTGATAGGATTGAAGATCTGAAAAATTAGACTTAAATGTTAGAAATTTGAATAAATCTGAACCCAAAAGAAATTATAAAAAGGTACAAAAAGAAAGTTACCTTTTCTTGAACTTCTCAACCAATCTTGGCAACACATCAAACTCTTTACTGTAGTTGGGAGTAAATTGCTCCAATAATCATTAATTGCTCTGCCACAAGCACTAAATGCTGACTCTCGTGCAATGGTGGATACCGGAATGGCCAAAATATCACAAGCCATTAGAGCAACTTCATGGTATTTGGTTGCATTGTTTTTCCACCGACCTAGGATGTCAAAATCCTCATCATCAGGCCACAGTGCTTCATTCAAATACATCTCCAAATCCGACTTTCTTTGAATGAATGAATTTTCTTTGAGAAACCCATTGAGGCTAAGTTGCCATTTAACAAGAGAAACAAGTGGAGAAGCATCACTTGATGATCTTGTTGTCCCTAAACTATTGCTACTACCGCCACTGATACTTCCAACATTGGTTGAAAGTCTTCCATCAATAGCATTCTTAGTTGACTCAGTGGCATATTCATTGTAAAGCAGTATCAAAGCAATCCTAACATCTATAATCCCCACATCAGACTCATCACCATAAGTCAATGGAAAATAATATTCAATTACTTTAAACTTGAGTCAAGGATTAAAAAACAGTAGAAAATGATAACGCTCTGGAAATGATATTCCAATATTTTCTAAACTTCACAATAATTTTTCGAGGCCATATCTTTGATAAAGGATTTTAAACTAGTGCACCATTCTATCAGATGCAAATGAAGCATGCTCACATCTAGAAAATAAAATTAATTGTCAGGTACTTAGTGCTCTAGAATTTTTCTATCATCTCAAGAACTACTTTCAAACATTTACGTACACTTTTCACATTTTTCAGTTGCTCATAACTTGATGCAAATTTGTATCCACTATCACGATCACTTAAGTGTTCGAAGGCCTTCTTAAATTGTATCGTTGTTTCTAGAATAATCTCAAAAGTAGAGTTCCACCTATTCAAACTATCGGGTTCCTAGAGCTCGTACTTGCCGTGCGATTTTATTAAACCTTTTTTCTCTTAACTGTCAAGCTATGATATATTTAATACTTTCACGCACTTGAAAAACTATCTCACGTATGGAACCCATGCCTTCTTGAACTATCAAATTTAAAAAGTGTGTGAAAAAACGCATATGAAACATATCTACATTAGACAAAAGCAAACCCTTAGTCATGAGCTTTGATTTGAGCTCTCGAACTACAACATCAATGGTAGTACAATTATCTAAAACAATGGCACACAAATTTTTATTGAAGTTCCAACTATATAATCTATCTAAAATGCAATTACAAATTACTTCTCCAGTGCGGGGAGCATCAAGAGAGCTAAATACAATGATCTTCTATATATTGTAAATTCCACTCATCATTAATAAAATGACGTGCTAAACACATGTACCCAAGATTCTGCTTAGAGGTTCACAAGTCAGTTGTCAAACTTATCCGACATCTTAGATTGTCCAAGAAATCATAAAGCTTGTGTTTCTCCTCATTGTAAACTTTTATAATATTGGCCCTCATAGTATTCCGTGATGCCATTCTAAACATCAGTTGAAGCCCTTTTGAGAAATTCCGAAACCCCTCATTTTCTACAAAGCGAAATGGCAATTCATGCGATATGACCTTGTGTGCGAGATCATGCCTACTTTTTTCCTCATCAAATTTGAAACTTTGAGTCGCATTGCCCTCGCTTCTTTAGTTTATAAACAACACAATGTTTTAGATGTTTCATCAAATGTGAAGTTTCGTCTTTGTTGTTCCCATTCAGTAATTTTTTACGATGGTTACAACTCACCTTTTCAACTCCATTTTGTTTATTTTTTTCAATCTCAGCCCAAACCGAAGATGTTGACTTCTAGAAACTTCAATGGAAACATTGGTTTCCACGTCGTCAATATCAATGGGCTCTGACATTTTATCTGCATATAAATAATTACAAAATCTATTATAATTATATGATTACATGTATGAGCTTATATGGTGAAACCATCTAAGAACATTATAAAAATCTATCCAACACATGTGGGGTGAATGCTTGTGAGCAACAAGAGGGCTAATCTATTGTACGTCATGGATTGGGTTATCATTAATATCCACTGCTAGATGCAAACATGCATTTTATTATGAACTACCTCTTTAGAAACAACGTGGCAATCTTTACAGACGTGGCTTCATCTTAAACACAATGAAAATGATGAGATTAGTTGTCTTAATAGAATGTAAGCAATAAAAGAAACCCATGGCATACGGAAACACCCTTAGAATCCAATCAACAAAACCAACTTCATAATCACCCAAACAAGAATAAGAATAAAAAATTGTCAGAGCCTAACTCAATTTCATCAAAGATCATTTCCACGGAAACGCTCTATATTTAAGTGAATATATATGTATAAGTACATCTCTAGAAATGATGAAAGTTATTTGGATACCACATCTAAGATTTCATCCCATCACACATCTGATATCATCGATCATTCCATAAAATAGAAATGGAAAAAAAAAAGTCTCATCTAACAAGAAGATTTAAAATAAAAAGAGATAAATACATAAAAAAGGTGGAAAAATCTCATCCAACCATAAAACAAGTGTTATGCTTTGGGTTTACAGGTGGCTCAATAGTTACTTAAATAGGATGAATCTGACAATTGGGTCCTTTTGTTGTTATTCAATCTAATGGTGGAAAAATGACTGAATCATTCATATTCATTAATGGACGGCCGAATCTATTATATTTCTATAATCAAAGGTGGTTTCGCTGTTGTATTTAGACAACAAGCTAAATATAAAAGAATGATAATCACCATTTGATAAAAACAATGTACTGGCTTGCAAACCTCTAGTTTCTAAAGGAGGGAGTTCGTTCTATTGTTTGGATTCATCATCGTTAGCCCCAATTAAGATCTCTTTGGGGATAACATTTTGCATGATTATATTTATAAAGAGAAGATGATTTCATGTGTAGAGAAGATGATTCGATTCATTAATATGTAGAAGAGATTGGGGAGAAAATGGGAAAGAGATCTCTTGTACCTCACAGATAAGGCCAGAGCTGGAGCGGGAAACAAGGCCAAAGACATACCGAGGAGAGAGGGAGGCAATAATGGAGCTTCTCTACTAGCCAGGACCAGGAAATGATGTGGTTTGGGAAAAAACCCAAAGGAATAGAGGGGTTTTCACATAACCTAAAGTATTTATATTGAGTATTGGGTTGGGTCCCAAGTCCATGGGTTTGATCCTATGTGGATCTAGAACCGGACCCGTTTAGGTCCCTGGTCTAAAAAAGGATCAAGCACAGGACCCATTTGCTTATCGGGACCTAAATAAGGACCCAAACCTGATTTTTAACAAGTCGGGACCTACGAGTAATCGGAGAATCAGGAACCCATTTATGTTCTTAGTTATCCAATTTATGCTCACGTAAAAACCAATAAGTTAGAGCCAAGGGCTGTAGAGTGCTTCTTGGTGGGATATGCTTCTGGGGTGAAATGATATAGGTTGTGGTGTACTGATAAGGACTTACCCGAATTTATCATCAAAAAGGATACTAAATTTCATGAGGATGTTTTACTTGATGTGAGAAAGGAAGTGAAGACAACGACTTGTAGCAGCAGTGACACCGTTCAGGTGGAGTCGGACGTCTTAATAAGGAAGGAGACTGTATTCGGCTCCTCCCTGGATACCGGGGATAGTCAGACTGTGCACTAGATGCAGCGGAGAGAGCAGGAGATGTCGTAGGTAGGTAGACCATAGAGAGAAAGGAAACCACCAGTTAGATACAGCTTTGAGGATATGACGTCATACGCGTCAACATCAATAGTGGCCATGATGATATGGTCGAATATGCATTAACGATTGAGTTGTCCACATCTCTAGACTCGATGGAAGGGCGGGAAAGTGGCAATGGATAGCAACTATGAATGAAGAGATTGAGTCTCTTAACGAGGGAAATCAGGCCATCGAATGCCATCGAGTCTACGAGAAAAGGAATGAACTTCCAGTGCAAGTGGAGTGCAGTTCCAAGTTCCTGATTATGTATGCAGGTTGAAGAAATCATTGTATGGGTCGAAGCAAGCTTTCGGGCAATGGTACAAGAGATTTGGTGCAATCATGAAGAAACGAGTCAAAGACAAGTTCAAGTCTTGCTTGGACTTGACCCTCCACCTAGTCTGAACGGCTACCTTTGATTGGGGATTTACTACACTCCTCCATAACGATCTTTCTAAGTGATCTCGATGGGGACAATTAGTGTATTGATGTGTAGAGAGGAGATGTAACCCCTATACCCTATTTATAGATTTTCTTAGACGACTCCCTTCCCATCTTGGAGTCGAAATTAAATTAGGATTTAGATTTCTCTTAGCGTAGGAAATCTATTAGGTTAAGAACTTTCCTTAGACACCAAAGATATCTACATAAGGTGACTTACTAATATATGAGTCTTTAAGTGAGTTGGCCATCTAAAGAAGGGTTATGAGTGTTAAATATTGCATATTTTACCCCTTATTAGTCCAAGTTTTACCAGCATTTCATGTGCATATCATTTCCTTTACACGGAGATTTTATCCTTCTAATGAATTATTAGATTATCATTACTTATAACTTCTTTTTAACTCGTAAAATGATGTCGTTTCTTTGCATCATTACATTGGATGCGGAATTCTGAGCGAAATCGGCTACTCATTTGCATTCATACAAGTTTGGACGAGGGACATACGAAGCGGCAAACTTTTCATGCATAAATTCGATAAATTTTCTTATAGCGCATTTTTATGTAATTTTTCTTATATATGTGGTCCTCGCGACTACCTCAACGCTCTAGCTAGAGTCCCAAGGCATCAAGAAGAGATTCCAATAAAAGAAGTTTCATAAAGAAATTTTGGTGAAGAAATCCTATAAAAAGTTGAGGAACTCTAATATAAGAGGAGAAGACTTTAAGAATAAAAAAAAGTGATTCTTAAACACAAAGGAGTAGTTACCTCCAAGTTGTAACCAATTCAAATTGAAGCAGTCAATGTGAAAGGAAATGAGCCTCCAAATTAAAGGACCAAATGACACAAATGCTTCTAAAAGAAAGTTTATTGCAACCAATCAAATTGAAGCAATCAATGTGACAGAAAATGATCTAATCAAATGTCCTTAATGTTCTATAAATTACAATGCATTTGTAGAGAGAAGTGTCTTTTTGGAAATCCTATTTTACTTTATCTACCCTTTTAGATTGTAATTAGGAGCTTAATTGTAACTAATCTAGAGATTGTGTAATTGAAGATCATTAATGAAGAATTAGAACTCTTTCTTGATGTTTAGTGGCTAAAGCTCTTGGATTGGGCTCTCATTTTGAAGCTAAGTAATGTAATTAGTTCAATTCCATGTATGTTTTGGTTTAAATTCTCTACTTGTGCCTTGATTGGTTAGTAGATTTTAGATTTAATTGTGTCAATTTCTCATGCTCTATCTCTACACTTGATATTTGGATAATTTTAATTGATGCTTTGTAGTTGGATTAAGTTCTCTCACATAGCATGCTCTAGAGCCCTTATCTTCGATCTTTTGTAGTTTAATTTTGATGATTGATAGTTAGGGTAGCTTGATGATAATCTAGGAGATTGGCTATTAATTTTCTTTACTTTGATCTTCATTGCTATATCATCTAATCCGATTAGGCAAGAGATTGCCAATTGGATTATAGATTTGGGAGTTAAATTAGAATATGCATTGATTGGATTAATTATATACTAAGTGGATTTTGGATTGCCTAATCTCTTCTTTTGATTGTTGTTAATTTGAATCATTCTTTAATTTGTTGTTTTCACTTCTAGATTTGTTAGATTTACATTTTACATCACGTGTTTTAAAATCCTACACATTTTACATCATAGCTTTACCTTAAATCTTCCATTTCCACCACCATTCATCTACTAGTTTAGTGTAGTTTACTAGATTAGCTTATATCTTGTTAATTTCATATTTTAGATTTTTAATTAGAGTAGTTTAGTTGCTATTTTAGTTTTAATTTATATTCCATTTAGTTTAATTCCATTTCTCACATCATTTCCATGTATTTTGCACACTAATTAGCCCACTGGTTTGTTAATCTAACTTAATCACTTATTAATCCTAGTTGTTAGTTTTAATTAATCATTTACATTGCACAGTTTAGTGGTTTTACTTGTTCACTTCAATTGTCTATATTAGCTATATCTTAGTTTAATTCTACTTTAATTGGATTCATTGCTTGTTCCATCCTCTTTCCGTGGGATCGATGATCCAGATTTTTTAGTCATTTACTACTTGACGACACCATAGTCTTGCGGTTAATTGTTATACATCTTATTGTCGATCATGGAGGACCCACATGAGCGTGTGGTCATTGGGCCGCACTTAAGCCCAATAAATCTAACATTCTTTCACTTGGTCCACATGACCACAAGCACTACGCCATTATCTTTGGTTATTGTAATCACAAGAAGTTCTCAAATGTGACTAACTAGTCCTATTTGTGCTAAGCCATTATACAATGATCAAATGAAAAATTGACAATGTAAATCATGGAGGTTTTACATCATTATTGCGATATGCTTCCTTCCATTATTACATTCGTCAACAATCATCACTTGACCAAGTATTTCATAGAGGTAATAGGATCCTTTTTCATGACCATCCTATTAAATTGATTACACTGAAATCTTCATATCTCATTTTTTTGTTGTATTAACCTTCATCACTTGTGCATAAATTAGATAAAATAAAGCAAGAAGACAAAATTGTCAAACAAGAATTTCATGATATCAATTGAAATTTGATCAATCCCAACTAGTGTCTATGAAGAAACAATCCTTATCACGACAAATTTACAAGCACTATGTCAATGACATGTTTCTTAAACTCTTTTAGCGCCAATGCCTTGGTCAAAGGATCTGCAATTATGAAATTTGTAGAGATCCCCTCAATAGTAGATGATTTTGTGCATTTTCTTTCACGACAAGATACTTAACATCCAAAATTTTGGATTTATTTGAACGCTTTTCAGTCCTAGCAAATCTTGTAACTGCAGTATTATCACAAAATATCTATTGTGGCTTTGCAATATTGGAACCCATAATTTGGAACTCTGAGATGAAATTGTGAAACCACAATGCATGAACCGTGGCTTCAAAGTATATCACGTACTTGGCATCAAATGTAGATGAAGTAACGAGTGTTTGCTTAATACTATTCAATGAAACTTCATCTCCATCCAATAGAAAAACATAACTAGATGTAGATTTCCTAGTATAGAGGCATCCTGCAAAATCTACACATGTGTATGCATTGACTTTCAAGTAATTTGATCCTCTATATGTGAGTATATAATTCATAATGCCCTTCAGATACTGTAAGACTTTCTTAGCTGCTCTCCATTTTTCTATACTCTAGTCACTTTGATATCCGCTGAGTCCATCGACTGCAAAGCTAATATCTGGTCTTGTGCATATTTGAGCATACATGAGCCTTCCTACAACAATGGCGTAAGGAACATTGTTCATTTCCTTTCTTTCAATTTCATTTTACGGATATTGATCTTTATTAAGCACATTTCCCTTAAAAATAGGAGAATCTTGTGATATAGATCATTCCAAATGAAATCTTTTGAGAATTGATTTGATATAGGTGATCTGAGATAATCCTGCAATCCTTTACATTGATCCCGATATATCTCAATTTCGATTACAAAGGATCCTTCGCCCATGTCTTTCATATCAAAATCCTCTTCGAGATATCTTTTAGTTTCATGCGAAATTTCCTAATAATTAATACTAAATAACAAAATATCATCAACATATATCACTAAAATAATAAGTTTGCTCCCACTAATCTTTAGATATATAACTTTTGAGAATTGATTTGATATAGGTGATCTGAGATAATCCTAGCAATCCTTTACATTGATCCCGATATATCTCAATTTCGATTACAAAGGATGCTTGCCCATGTCTTTCATATCAAAATCCTCTTCGAGATATCTTTTAGTTTCATGCGAAATTTCCTAATAATTATTACTAAATAGCAAAGTATCATCAACATGTATCACTAAAATAATAAATTTGCTCCCACTAATCTTCAGATATATACATTGATCAATAATGTTTTATGTAAATTTGAAAGAGATAATGATTTTGTTAAACTTTAAATATCATTGCCTGGAAGCTTGTTTAACTCTATATATGGATTTGTTTAATTTACATACAGGTTTTTCATTTTCTTGTTTCACAAAACCTTTGGGTTGCTTCATGTAGACTTCTTCTTCTAGGTTTCCATTTAAAAATGTAGTTTTAACATCCATTTGATGTAACTCAAGATCAAAATGAGTCACCAAAGCCATAATGAATCTTAAAAAGTCTTTCTAAGAAATTGGATGGAGAAAATATTTCCTTATAATTGATACCTTCTCTTTGAGTGAATCCCTTGGCACCTAATCTGGCCTTATATCGTTCAATATTACGTTTGGAGTCCTTGGTCTTAAAGACTCATTTACAGCCAATGGCATTGGACCTTTTTGGTAGTTCTACCACATCCTAAACTTCATTTATAGCCATTGAATTCATCTCATGTATCATGGAGTCCAACCACTTTTTATAATCTACACTAGTTATGGCTCCTTTAAACATTAAGGGATCTTTAATTCCAATGTCACCATCTGCTCTTGCAGATACACAATATAATAGTTAGGAATTGTCAATCTCATTTGACGACAGGATCCGGATGTGTATCCGCTAGTTGGGTCACAACATTCTCATATGGGAGTGGGTCCGAAATGTCAGGTCGTTGTTCCACAATAATATCTTGTGGAATAACAAGTCCATCTCCAATAATAGGCGTTATATCCCGATTATGAATTTCTTTGTGCGTAAGATTACACAATTCGACACTCCCACTAATTCTAATACTATAATTAGGACTGTAAAACCTTTACCCTTTGGACCTTTCTTAAAAACCAATAAAATATCTACTAACAGTTTCAGGGTCCAACTTTATTTTTTTTGGCTTGCAAAGCCTAATCTCATATGGACAACCCCAAATGCGTAAATGTGTCAAACTAGGTTTCTTATCGGTTTATAGCTTAAAAAGATTTTTAGGAACAACCATACTAACTCGATTTATAATATACGCAACCATCTTTAACACTTCACTGCAAAAGGATTTAGGCAAATTAGTATTACTTACCATACTCCTAACGATATACATAAGTGTTCTATTTTGTTGTTCTATGGCTCTATTCCACTGTGGCGTTCCAGGCATCATATATTGAGCTACAATGCCCTCTAACAAATGGCCGGGGTTTCAAACCGTTTCATCGTATCTACTATAATATTCACTGCCTCTATTACATCTCATAACTTCAATTTTTATATCTAGTTGATCATCTCAATTTTTATATCTAGGTGATTATCCACTTCAATCCTTGGAAGGTATTTAAAGCATCTGATTTCTCACGTAACAGATAGATGTAACAAAAACGTGAGAAATCATCGATAAAGGTAATAAAATATTCTTCATCCGAAATACAAGGAATATGCACTTTTTCACAAATATATATGTGGATAAGTCCCAAAAATCCAGGCCTCCTTGTGGCCATTATCTTATTAGGTCTAACATGCTTACCTATGCTTACCTTTAATGCATTCAATGCAAACATGAAAGTCTATGAAATCAACATTCGAATGAATCTCATCTTTCACCAAAATATCTACTCTCTCATTCGAGATGTGTCCATGTCTTTTATGCCACAACATAGATGAGTTCTCATAAATGATTTCTCTTTTAGTGCCAGTGTGCAAACTAATAATTGTGTTTAGAACTACCAAGGATTGTGCAATTATTGGATCCAACTTTAGCTTATAGAAACCATCACATGCAAAATTACTTCTAATTATAATATTATTCTTATAAACACTCAAGATTCCATGTCCAAATTAAACACAAAACCATTATTGTCTGATTTTGATAAGGATATTAAATTTCTACTAATGGAAGGAACATAAAAGGTGCCGGTGAGGTTCAATTGAAATCCAATGTCTAAGATAAATTGGTAAGTTCCTACAGCTTCGACCTTAGATTCTGGTTGATTTCCCATAAAGATAGAGTTTTATCCATCACTTGGACTTCGGCTTAAAAGGAAGCCATGCACACAATTACACGTACATATGAACCACGGCACTAGAATCTATTTACCAGGTATTGGAAGGTACATGTAATCCCCAATTCCCAATCCCGAGATTGCCGCCAAGGTACTCGGATTTGGTGCGCTATTTCCCAAATTAATCGGGAACTTCCAGGATCATAGTTCCGCGGTGAGGTCTAATTTAAAACTTTTTCCAACAACATTCATATCAACAGTTAAGCACGAAAGCAATAAAGAGCAGCGGAAGTAATATCAAATATAATCTAAAACCAAACCATAAAGTCTCTTGGTACCATCATCGAAGGGCAGATAAAAGAGCATAAGTCTTAGCTAATTATCTCAAGGTGAAATATAAAGTGTATACATATCAAATATCCCTCAGTCTCACTACAAGGTCACTAAAATACCAAACAAGAAGTCATTTGAAACCCTGTACAGGCTCTCCATCCTCCGGTACCGCATCCGGGTCAACCGGGCCCCACCCGTACTCATTAGCTATTTGCGCCTTGAGGAATGCCTTACCATCGGGGATTGGGTCGGTAATGATACCTATGCGCCAAATAAACTAGGTCAAATCTGAAAGGACCTGGCAGCACAGTATACTAATAACATAGTATGAATGCATCAAAATGGAATAAAGATAGTAATAAGATCAATGAATTAGCAAAGGTAACAATACTAGGCAAATCGTGCAATATTATAAACAATATGGATCAATATATAGGAACATGCTAAACCATCCATCTAAGAAAAATGGCACATCCACACAGGCTAGTACCGTGGGAAATTATTACACTATCCTCCCGTACTACCTTCGAATTGCGGCAGGGAAATGCACGAGGTCATAGCGCAGCTGTATCATATTACCAAGGTCTATCGGTCGTATATTGAATATCGTGCTATGTCATGTGATACCCCAGTGGCGTACGTCCACCTTACTAGCTCATCATGATGGCCTTACTCATATATGCGATAGCTCTTACCAACAATGATCGGTGCCAAGGCTAAGCTCTTATCAACCGAATGGATGTTTTGTGCCGACTCCACATAAGTGGGTCAGTGTCTGGGTAGGCTACCCTTGCATAATCAAGGTCTCACATGTCCATACATGGTTCGGTATATAAGTCCCATCCATATACTCATCATATATCTCATACAGTCTATCATCGTATCCATATCCATGTATGTATCCATATCAATATCATACAATCAACATATATATACATTCATGTCAGGTGCCTAATCACATATACAATCCATCTAGTCCATGGTCATCTCGTCAATCCATTCATTAGGCCATAGAATAGCCTGCATAACTTTGACTGGAAGTTATCTTGGACAATCATTACTCGTTTATCAAGGAATATGTTTGTGCAATCCAAGAGAGTTACTGGTTTATATGCAGGTAGGTGCTCCATAGTTGTGTCATTCTGGCCCATACCAGTACTGAGAACCAGAATGAAGCCATGGGAAAAATGCTCACATAACTAAGTATCAAATAGAGACACCATACTCCTTTGAGTGAGAGAGACAAAGAAGAATGACCGAATATTCATTTTGGGTTGAAAAGATAGGGTAAGGCCGTGAATATCAGTCTCTCCCTCCAAAGGAACACTTCCAGAGGTTGAAGACTAAATTTTGTGATGCTAAAGTGGATGTTGCAGAATTTGGAGACAGAACTTCACCTTCTTGAAGAGATAATCTGAAAAGGGGAGGAATTCTTCTAAGTTTGGAGAGGACTGGAGTGAGTTAGACCCTTTTGGAAAGGCTTGGAGTGGTGTGTCCCCTCTGAATGATCACCCAAAGGCTCTATTTATAGAGTAGAAAGGTAGTTGCAACGGTTTCAAGGAGTTACAATTCGAAAATGGGCACAAAAACGCACTGGTATGTCATGTCCGAGCAAACAGTATTTTATCGGGCATTAACTCCATGTCCGATCAAACAAACATGGATTCATGTTTGAGCAGACAGGCATGTGATCCTATTTTATAGGAAATGGGCCCAGATAATGTCCAAATATCCTGAAACTATGTGTGATCTATTTGGGGATGATTTCTAGACTTTGAGGAAGATTTCATCATTATTTGATCTCTATAAATGGTCTTTGGACTTCATGTCTACAGACCCCTTTTTCCTTGCACTTTGATATCAAATGATCTCCTATGGACTTGAAATTGTGGGAAATCTTCTTGAGACTTGAGAAAGATCCTCAGGAAAGATTTCGTCTTTGTTAGCTCTTTAGAAATGGGTCAAAGTGGGTCCCAGTGGTTGGTGTCTGAAAGTCATTCAGACATGGAGGGTCAATATGTGAAAAATGAGTCCAAATGACCCCAATTGCCCTCCAATCTTGGGGAAACTCCTTTAAAGTCCACCCTTAGTCTTCGGAATAGATTTTTTCTTGATGGAGTCTCTAAAAGTTATTGACAGTGGGCTTTAGCCTTCCATGTTTGCACATATTTGACTTGAGTTGACTCCACGTGGTCTTTGTTTGGATCTAAAATCTGACACTCGGTTTGAATGCTATGACCTTTTTAATCTTGTTGCCCCTAAGAAAAATGGGAATAAATTTGCTCTTAAAGGAGCTTCTATGTTCGATATCCATGGGCATGTGGGACCACTTGTGGGACGTCCAAGATTGCTTAGGGACTTTCCTTCTATGCTTCACGATCCTCATTCTATCTTTGGTGAATCTTCTTGCTTACATATTTGACTTTCCATCTCTCCTTGCAAACTTTCTATTCTTGAATTTCTTTGCTTGACTTTTCATATTTGGAAACAAACAGAACTTTCTAATTCTTGTTGGCATGCAAAAAGTCACACATGCACCCTAAACATGTCAAAATTATTCAAAATCAAGCATGAAGTTCTGCGCTACAAGAAAGGACTCAGAGATACTTCATTCACTTGAAAATAAGCTCAAAATAAGCTCAAGAAGAAGCTCATCATTGAAAATAAACTATATATCCAAGAACTTTATAATGCTCAGACCTAGACCCTAATGACAGCAGTTGGACTAGTTCAGAGGGACAGGTCAAGGTTAATCTCTTCCAGAATATGAGAATGCACATTCAAGGTGTTTTTCAAAGTTTTAGAACAATCCAAGATCATTTGAGACTCCAAACTCTAGCTCTCGGACCTAGGTTGGAATTTCACACTCAGCCAATTCCCAGGGGTCAAGCCATCTCAAATAGGTTAAACACAAACTCCCCAGGCAAGAAAAGTTAATTGATCTCAAATCCAAGCACAGAATAGTTAAAGTCAACCTAAGTCGATGCTGCTCGAACTTAGAGGACCAAAATCCATTATATTTGACTTTCAAGAGAAAACTATTCCAAAACCTTTGGGAAAAGATGAAAGAAACTACGCAAGATTGTTAAAAGTTCCTACTTATGTACCATACATAGACTCTTTATCTATGATACTAAAGACTGAAGTATCGGAACCTCTGGTCCCAAATGGGTGTCGATGTGGATCTCTCTAATATCCTTGTGCATTTTGGAGAGGAGATCCAGTAAACTCGCTACGAATGCTCTCAGACCTGCTAGATGATCGACCAAGGGCTCTCATATCCTTTAAATCTATGATACCCAGCTACTTGTACAAGCCCAATGTATTCATATCGTACCAATATGACACTTGTATTGATACCTAATACATCACCGATACTTCTAGTGACAAAGTTTACAACATATCCTAATTATTAAGTCTTTTATTTCATATAGTTCTTTTAATATTTTTACTTCTCACCATAAAAAAAATGCTAAATATGGATGAAAACAATGATAATTTCATTTATTTAAAAGTGATCTAAAGAAAAAAAAAAGGCACCATATCTATATTCGTGTCCTAGATTTTCAAAAGTGAGGAATTGTATCCCCAATCCCCGTATCAGTGTCCATATTCATATCCGTATCTAGGCATCATAGCTTTTAAATAGAGCGAGTCTCGACCACTATGGACTTTGAAAGTCCGTGATCCTAACCGTCGAGGGGGGGGGTGAATAGGGTGAGTTATAAGTTAGTGACCAATTAAGAATAATTTTAATTTCTTTAAAATTAACTAGCCACTAGTGATGAAAAACAAACAAAATGCGGAAGCTAACAAAAGCAATCACCACAAGCATACACCATCACACAAAGATTTATTGTGGTTCGGCCTCAATGCCTACATACACTACCGGCGTGTGATCCAACACCGCACCGGATTTCCACTATTTATGCTTTTCAAAAGGCTAAGCAATAACCTTTACAACGATGTTTTTCTAGGCTAAACAACAACCTATCAATGTGCTTTTCTAGGCTAAGTAATAACCTTTACAAGATGCTTTTCCAAGGCTAAGCAATAACCTCTACAATGTGCTTTTATTAGGTTAAGCAATAACCTTTACAATAGAAAGATTTCTCTCCAAAAAGTATCTACACAAACACTCAAAGAGATACAATTTAAGCTCAATACAATTGCCTCTTAAATAAGCTGATATGAAAGTTTAAATCAAGATACAAACATACACAAACAATTAGCAAAGGTGTGTGTTCAAAGTGCATGAATGTTTGCTTCAATCAATTTCTAAAATGAAGCTCTTAAATGAATGCTTGATGCATTTGAAAATCTAAGCTTGGAAAATGATGATTGAAGTTATAAGCTAATCACATGAAAAGTTCAAACAACTTGAAAGAATATACTACACAAGTTGTAAGAAGTTTAAAGACTAAAAAAAAATGTGATTGAGACAAGAATGTTTGCAAAACAATATAATATTCCAAAGTGATATTGTATTTGTAAAACATTTCAATTAAAGCTAGAAATCATGCAAATATGAAATTACAAAGAATTACACATGCATGGTTTTAAATGGAATGGAAATCAATATTAACTTGAAAGATATACCTTTTAAATCTCAAACATTTTGATTTCCAATATCCCTCTAACTTTCTTAGCTTATTCCTCTTCTTTAGGCTCAATATGGTTCAAAGATTTCACTCAACAAGCCTCTTGAAAGAAGTGAATGAAATGGACTTTTATACAAAAAACAGTCCAACGGCTAGTTGGCCCGGTCGACCTGGCCCAATGGTCATATTTGCCCAATGGCTAGTTCCCTGGTCGACCTAGACAAGGCTCGGTCGACCGGGTGATCTGGCCAAAAGCCCAACGGCTAGTTCGCTCGGTCGACCGGGTGCAAGGGTCGGTCGACCAGGTCAACTGGCCTTGGATAAAACTTGGAACTCATGGCCAGTGTGATTTAAGCATAATAAAAAGATTCCAAAAATGAGGAAAGGATGCAAATCACTAACCTAGATGCTTAACTTGATTTTTCAAAAAGTGTGCATGAAGAACTAGGTTTTCAAAGGTGCATTTGAGTTCTAAAACATGTATGATTAAATCATTTGAAAATCAAATGCAAATGCAAGCTAGAACCTTAGATTCCAAAGTCCAAACTAAGATGCATGAGTGTGTGATCATTTGACAATAAAAGTGATCGTGAATCCATCAAATTAGCAACAAACAAAAACCTAGCAATCTCCCCATTTGCAATTTGATGGCAACTAATATGATCACAACACTTCTAGGACTTTTGGCTTTTCTGAACGGCTCTATTCTTGAAATCGCTTGTATGTAGCTTCGACCGAATGACCGATTCGTCGTGAGCTTTAACTGAATCTTTTCAAGATTTCTCCCCCTTGGTTAGAGCTCTCCCTTGCTCTTCGCATTCTAGCGATCTTCCTTTTAGTTCTTGAAACAGATCTTCCCCTTAGTTAGATCTGTTCTTCTCTCTCCCTTTGTTTGATCTTCTCTGTGTTTGATCTTCTGATCTTCTAATCGTCTCTCCCCGTTTGTCATTAGATAGATCTGTTCTTTTTCTCCCCCTTTGACATCGAATTTCAAAGGAACCTGTATACATGAGAAAACAAATACCTTTCAGTAGCACCTGTTACCAAATGAGATTGAAAATGTAATGCGGAGCAGGTTATCATGTATATTGATTTGTCTATGCAGAATGAAGCTAAGACAACAAATATGAATTGTTTTAACAATATAAAGCTTCAAAGCATCATAAACATTCATCATGAGAAGTATAACAAGAAGATAAGGGATGAAGAAGTGAAACTGTAATTTCATTGATTTAATAATAGAAGTTCAGTACAGAAATCAGTAATTACTTGACCAATACAAAAATCAAAATATCATGGTCAGTATTAAAAAAACATCATGTCAGTTGATAGATAAAACATTCATAAAGTGAAAAACCAATCTATCACTACCCAACACTACCCCCCACAAAAAGTGAAAAGCCCTCCTAAGGTCTAAGATGAATCTTAAGGAGACGGGGGCATCACACCATCATGTCGTCTGCAGCTTTTGGAGATGTTCGAGAGGTACTTCAAGGTCTTCTTCATCTTCCCTAAAACCTCTTACATAAACTCTTGAAACTCAGTGCGCATGGTAGCAACTACATGTTCCACAGACGTCATGCATTCCTCCATGGTACGCTGATGAGGGGGCTGGGGCTGACGAGGCTGATGCTCTGGCTGAATAGGCTGGGGCTCTGGCTGAACATGTTGGGGCTACTGCTGATCTGCAATTTCTGTCTCTGCAGCCTCAATCTCAGCATCTCCTTTTGCTACGGGGTTTACTCTCTGTGGTGGTGGCAGCTTCATCAAGAGAATATTCGTTTTGTTGAAAACAGTTGTGGATTCAGGTCTCTTAGAAGCAGGAGGGATCACACCAAAAGATCTGGCGATCTCGGTAATGAGAAACCCAAATGGTGCAACACAAGGCTGAGAGCTTGTGATAACCCGGATGATGTGGTGCATGATAATAGAAGGAATGCACATAGGCACACCGGTGATCACATTGTGAAGAAGATTTGCCATGTAGGGAGTCACTTTAGTCCGATTCCCTTTCCTAGGGTAAATGGAATGAGTGAAGATAATATGAATGATACGAAGGGAGGGAATCATGGAAGAAGCTTGAAGGCAATTCTTGGCAGACCAAACTTCAGGTTTTCCACATAGAGCAAGAGTCACTGACTCTCTCTCATCAAGAGGTATGACTTCTGAAATGAATCTTAGGCCATCAGACCTAGGGATGCCTAAGATGGAGGATATCAAGTCAATGGTGACCACCTCTTCACCATGCAGGAATCTAATGGTAAAAGAATTTGCAAAGGAGGCATAAATAGATTCATAGAGACCATGGACTAAGGGAGCATAAGTTTTGCCACTCCATGTAAGGATGCTACCCCATCCAATAGCTTCAAGAATGGCAGGGACATTGTAGTCCACTAGGTCTTTGACAATGCACATCTTTTCAACAATCATCCCTTTGCTTCGGAAGGATTTAACAAAACTGAGGATGGAGAGGGAATGGGGTTGAATCTAATCTCTAGAGAAGGTGCAGCTTCGGGAGAAGATGAGGGAGATCTATGAGATGAAGAAGCTTGTCCGGTTTTGGACTTTTTGCTATCCCTCCTAAAGGTTTGCTTAGTGCGAGTCATTGGAAGATTTCAAAGAGAGAGATGCTCTAGACAATGGACAAGGGCTGAAAATGGGCACAGCAGCAGCTGAGTGAAAAATGAAGTGATTCAGTCAACCTGTCAAACACTTGGAGTGCAGGATTTGGAGATAATAATTTCACATATGAATGATGCCAAATGGGTGTGTTCAGATGACACAACTCCACGAAATTGTACAGCCACGGTCAAACAGAATTCAAAAACTGAGGTTGGGAATGGACAGAGAAGGGGGTCTGGATGCACAGGCTGCTGGAACTCATAATTTACAGCATGATGACTGAATGAAACTGACTCCTGGAAATTGTGGCAAGAAGGAAAATCTCCAAAGGGCTGAACCAGGAAGCTACTGACGTGGATGACAGATGGAGCCTGGAGAAGCTGAAAAGAGAAGAAGAATGGCTGCCTGAGAGGATCAATTAACAACTAGGAGAAAGGAGAAGATGGAGCTAGATGAAGGAAACAAATTGCTGAATCATGTTGAAGAAAGAGGAGACTAACTCAGCAAACAAGGAGGAAGAAGAGCCAGCACAGTGCACACGGCCTGCTGTCAACTTGCAATGAAAAGAGGAGTTTCTGTTTGAAATAGAAACAGGCCCAGCGCAACTGTTTAAGTTGCTGGGTGCGCACGCTCGGCCGACCGGCCACTTCACGCAGTCGACCGGGCTAACTGCGGTAGCCTGATTTTTTTGATCAAGTTCAGAGAAAAGGGCCTGGTTAACTATGGGTCAATTAACAAGCTGTCTACCTTTAACCCCAGCTATCATACAAGCTTAAAAAATTTAGAAAAGAGGTTTTATAAAATCAATTCTAAATAATTCCTTTTTAAATAATGAAGACTTGTAAGACTAAAATCAGTTTTCAAAAACATTTAATTTTGACAAAAATGGTTTGACTATGAATCCATTAAAAAAAACAATTTGAAACACAAAAACAATTGATTAAGAAAGTACAATTTTTAAAAGTTTTTTCAAATCAAATTGATCATAAACATGCATTTTATCACAAAATTACCTTTTTAAATTCAAAATGCATTTTCAACAAACAAGACTCAACCAAATGAATCTGAAACCTAAAGAAGACACTAAGCAAGGTAGAAAGGACTAGATTCAAGACCAACTAGACATATAACTATGAGAAAAGGTTGGTCTTATTTATCTAATAAAGCCTTAGTATTTTTCTAAAGGTCTAACATTAGGTATCAGTCTAAGGTCTTGAACTTTGGAGTCTATTTTAGAAATTCCACCAACTAGAGGAGATAAAGATTGAATTCTTTTATACTTGACATCATATCTTTGAGGTTTGACTATTTTAGATTGATTATTAGTCTTTGGAAGTTGGTGTTTCATTTTCTTTTTATTCTTCTCATTTCTTTTAGCTTTTCCTCGCTCTTTTTGTCTTTTGAACTTTAATTTTAATTTTTCAACCTTTTTCAAGAATTCTTTCATTTCCAAGGTTAAAGGAGGTAAGTGAGAAGTTTCTTTTTGATAGATTTATTTTGACTATTAGTCTTTTTAAAATCTATCTTGGATGACTCTTTTTGAATTGTTTGAACTTTCTAGAGTCTTCCTTGGAATTCAAAGTTTTACCCTTCACAGAATTAGATTTAACTTTCTTATGTTCAAATATGGGTTTAGACATATGACTTTTCCTTAATTTGCACTCAAATTTAAAATGCCCTTCCTTGCCACAATAATGACATTTTGTTTTGGGAAAAGGAGAAAGAGTGCTAGAGAAAGGACTCACCTTTCACAAAAGTGTTGGTGAATTTAGGGCCATGTGAAGTATACTTATCAAATCCAAGACCCGTCCTATCTCTTTAAGATTTACCCAATTTAAATAATTTTTCAAAATTTTCTTCACCTTGAGTAAATTTGCACTCATACTTTCGTTTGAAGCTTTCAAGTTGAGTGACTTGGTTAATTTATAATGATTGAATTTTCATTTTTAACTTTTAATAATTCATTTTCAATAGCCTTGTTGTTGTTTAGTTCTTCATGGGCAAGTTTTAAATCTAACTTAAGTTCATTAATAACATTAGATCCAAGTTCTAGAGTTTTTATCTTATTTTGAGCATTAGATAAATTTTCCTTAGAAATGTTCAACTTGGATTCTAGGTTGTTAATGTTTTTGTCTTGCCTTTGTAATTGATCTCTTAGATTTAAATTATCTTTATTAAGCTCATCACAACTTATCTTAATTTCATTCAGTTCATCTTTGATATTAGATAGGTTATGTAAAGAGATCATAAACTTAGAGTCTAAACAATGTATGACTTTTTCTTTTTCTCTAAGTTCATCTTTTGAAGAAACTAATTATTTGTTTAGGTTTTTAGATTCTTTTCTTAATTTTTCATTTTTCTTTACAAGTTCTAAGGACAATGTATACAATTCATTATAAGCTTGTTGAAGGTCATCTTCATTATCATCATTTTCTTCTTCTTTTAAGTCAAGTTGAGATTCATTAATTTGAAGGTTTGAATCTATAATAGATGGAAGAAAGAGGGGTCTAAAAGAATCTATACAAGAATCTAAACAATCTAACTTAGTGGAATCCATTCTAATAGTATTCATTCAAACACAACACTAGGGTTTCTAACTCTACGTTTTTACACCTAATCAAGAGTTTCCAAGACACTTGATCCTAAAATAGAGCACAAGGCTCGGATACCAATTGAAAGTCCAGGATCCAAACCCTAGAGCGGGCGGGCGGGCGGGGGGGGGGGGGGGGGCGGGGGTGAAGGGGTGAATAGGGTGAGCTATAAGTTAGTGACCAATTAAGACCAATTTTAATTTCTTTAAAATTAACTAGCCACTAGTGATGAAAAAAAACCAAATGCGGAAGCTAACAAAAGCAATCACCACAAGCATACACCATCACACAAAGATTTATAGTGGTTGGGCCTCAATGCCTACATCCACTACCGGCTTGTGATCTAACACCCCACCGGATTTCCACTATTATGCTTTTCAAAAGGCTAGGCAATAACCTTTACAACGATGTTTTTCTAGGCTAAACAACAACCTATCAATGTGCTTTTCTAGGCTAAGTAATAACCTTTACAAGATATTTTTCCAAGGCTAAGCAATAACCTCTACAATGTGCTTTTCTTAGGCTAAGCAATAACCTTTATAGTAGAAAGATTTCTCTCAAAAAAGTGTCTACACAAACACTCAAAGAGAAACAATTTAAGCTCAATACAATTGCCTCTTAAATAGGCTGATATGAAAGTTTAAATCAAGATACAAACATACACAAACAATTAGCAAAGGTGTGTGTTCAAAGTGCATGAATGTTTGCTTCAATCAATTTCTAAAATGAAGCTCTTAAATGAATGCTTGATGCATTTGAAAATCCAAGCTCAGAAAATGATGATTGAAGTTATAAGCTAATCACATGAAAAGTTCAAACAACTTGAAAGAATATACTACAGAAGTTGTAAAAAGTTTAAAGACTAAAAACACATGTATTGAGACAAGAATGTTTGCAAAACAAGCTAATATTCCAAGGTGATACTGTATTTGCAAAACATTTCAATTAAAGCTAGAAATCAGGCAAATATGAAATTACAAAGAATTAAACATGCATGGTTTTAAATGGAATGGAAATCAACATTAACTTGAAAGATATACCTTTTACATCTCAAACATTTTGATTTCCAATAGCCCTCTAACTTTCTTAGCTTATTCATCTTCTTTAGGCTTCAATATGGTTCAAAGATTTCACTCAACAAGCCTCTTGAAAGAAGGGAATGAAATGGGCTTTTATACAAAAAACAGTCGAACCGCTAGTTGGCCCGGTCGATCACATGACCCCCGGGTCGACCTGGCCTAACAGTCATATTGGTCCAACGGCTAGTTCCTCGATCGACCTGGACAGGGCTCGGTCTACCGGGTGATCTGGCCAAAAGCCCAACGACTAGTTGGCTCGGTCGACCGGGTGCAGGGGTCAGTCGACCGGGTCAACTGGCCTGGGATGAGTTCCTACAGATTTTTCAATATTCCAAAGATGAAACTTGGAACTCATGGCCAGTGTGATTTAAGCATAATAAAAAGATTCCAAAAATGAGGAATGGATGCAAATCACAAACCTAGATGCTTAACTTGATTTTCAAAAAAGTATGCATGAAGAACTAGGTTTTCAAAGGTGCATTTGAGTTCTAAAACATGCATGAATAAATCATTTGAAAATCAAATGCAAATGCAAGCTAGAACCTTAGATTCCAAAGTCAAAACTAAGATGCATGAGTGTATGATCATTTGACAATGAAATGATCGTGAATCCATCAAATTAGCAACAAACAAAAACCTGCCAAACTTTACCTCTGCTAGAATCTCACATTTCTTTATTAACAGGGAGATAAGCCACACCAGAGTTAGATGCCAATCCGGTTCTTTTTACTAGAGTTTGATCCTAAACCATGTTCTCCAGGGTATAAGATTGTGACTTTATCAGGAGACTCACCATGGCCTTAGCCAATTGTTTAATTTGATATGGGTCCAGTAGTAGGCGGGCCATACGATTTCTTACATTCTCCCACTTGGCACTTTGCAAGCATAAACACGTTGTTGTTCAATAGTCTCCTTTATTCTACACTTACCTAGATAAGACTATTATAGATGAGACAACTACAAATATATATATGTGAGTGCCTAAAAGTTAAGGACTCATATTAGGTGAGTGTGAGACTCGCGATTTGTTGTTTAAGCTTCTTTGGGGAAGATAGATTGCCTTAGAACCTGAAAGGGAATGAGAAATAGGGATCAGAGACCCTGGCTGCCGTCAACCAAAGGCTCTCCGATGCCTGAGTTAGTGCTATCACTGAACAAAGGATGAAGATGAGAGGCAAGTATGCTAGTATTGCATGTTATTGCGTTATTCAGCGTATTATTGCGTACCTTAGAAAGGATTGGTATCCCTCTATATGTAGAGATTTCACCTGGTGCACCCTTAGTGGGGGTAGGTGGAGATACTATCTGGTCGAATCAAGAGATGACATCTGGTATTAATGTGAATGTGATTGATCAAGACGACACCTAATCACTATCCGGCGCCTGTCCTATCTATCAGCACGTTCTACAACGTAGCCGTAACTTTATGGAAGTACAATCATGGCCTAGTACCTATCTCTGTGGACGGACCAAGCTGAAGATGATACTGAGGCCAGATTCGGATGCATCCTGACACTATTGCCGAGGTGCCTTATACTGAGACCGAGATGAGCCCTATCGGTACTCTTACCGAGACTGGCTCAAGCTTGGCGGAAGCTGGCACTGTTTGCCGAGTTGAGAAGAGATGTCTAGTTGGTACCATTACCGAACTAGATGGATCTTGGCACTATGGCCGAACTTGGATACCGAAATCAGGATGAGCTAAGCTGGTACTGCTACTGAGACTAGTGTAATCCTACTCTTAGGAAAACATCCCACACAATATATATAGAAAAATATTCAAGTGAAGGATTCCCTCACCATGTGTGATGAGGAACTTCCCTTTTTGGGGAGGTTTCAAGTACAAAAGGGCTTTTATACTTGAAGGGAGTACACCCTTTTGTACTTGAAACATCCCCAAAAAGGGAGTCCCTCACCACACATGGTGAGGGAATCCCTCACTTGAATACCCCCCATATATATATAATATTATAAAGTGCATATACAAGTGTGGATAAAATAGATTGCCCAGGTGTTTTTTTGGAAGAGTGATTATAGCTTTTTTCAATGGTCAATAACAACATCTTAGAGAGCTTGTTAGATTGTTTGAATGGCTTATCAACTACAATACGTGGTTTTA